>CAWUFW010007922.1:0-600000 GCA_963921515.1 Calotriton arnoldi
GGTCGATTCCGATTCGGGCCGGAAAAGCACCGACCGACTCGGATCCGGAAAAATACCGACCGACACGTACCAGTGGCGCCCGACACGCCAAGTACGATGCAAGCCGCGATAAATCCGACCGACACGTCAGGAAACCAAGCCGACCGACCGACCCGCTCGGAAAATAGCAATCCGGCCGGAAAAACACGCGAATCCAACCGACCGACACGCACCCGGAACAAATCCGACCGAATCGTACCCGCCAACTCCAACCTGCAAAGTACGATGCAAGGCGCGAAAAACACGACCGAGTCGGACGGAGGACAAGCCGTACGACCGACACGCATACAAAACCGAGCCGAAGCAACACAATACACCGCGACCGACGCGTACGCAGCATACAAAACTGCACAAACACAGCGTGAACGAAACGGAAAACACCGTACGAGACCAATGCAGGGTCCGACTCGGTCACAAGAACGTTTCCAACATACACAAACAGCACAAAGGAAAAATCAACCAAAAAAAGGCCAAACAAGCAATTACCAAGCCAATAAATACTGGGGGGTGGGGACAGAGAACAAAGACACACCAACAACTCCACCTATATAAAGGACACAAATCACTACCATGAGCCTTTGCAAATGCCATTCCACTGCCAGCACCCAAGAGAAAGCAACCACACACCCACAGCTCATCCCTCACACAAGCCACACACCAGCAGCACACCAACAAATACCTACCTCACATACACCCAGCACAACACACACCCACACACCCTCACCTGCACACCAACACACACAGCACCCACTATCACCACCCATCACCATGCCCCCCAAGAAGAATCCCAAGTTCCTAGATAGTGAATTGGAAGTCATGGTAGACGAGATCCTCAGGGTGGAGCCACAGCTGTTTGGCACTCTGGTCCAACAGACCCCCATGTCGCAGAAAACCAAGATGTGGGAGAGGATCATCAACAGGGTGAACGCCCAATCACCATGTCGGCGCACAAAGACCGACATCCAGAACAGGTGGTATGACGTGCGCAGGAGGGTCCGGGAGCTGCTCAAGAAAGACTACCACCTGAGCCAATACACCGGCAGTGGCCCTCCTGCCAAGCCAGTATACCTCAGGCCCTGGGAGGAGAAGGTGCGGGCCATCCTTCCGCCAGTGAGCGTATATGGACTAGAGGACATCCCAGAGCCTGGTGAGTACACAACAAATGTACACAATAAACTGCCACAAAACACACACATCACTGTCAAGGGGAGAGTCAAACCATGCACTCATAGCAATTACACAGCAACTAGAACAGAATCATCCCAAAATGTGTATGTCAGTCAGATAAACACAACACATGCCATCAAAAAAGTCACATCCAACTGTGCCAACACATGTACAAACACAACCACAACTACAGCTAGGCAGTGGCACAAATAGAACTAACACACACATCCACACATGTAGCCACCACAACAACACCAACACACAGTGAAGACCACTCAAAGGAAGGAATTCTGTGTATGCTGGCCAAGTCAGTGTAGCCAATAGCATCATGGGAGTCGCACTCACACATATTGCCCCCCCCCCACAACTGTCCCATCAACACCACCCTGAACCATGCTCACATCACAGGGAGTGGAGAAGGACTCACAAGATGGCTGACACTGGCTACTGCTGTGGGGAGCACAAGGCTCTGCTGCCAACTGTGCACCAACAAACAGCAGGACACCACTGACTGACATCCTGAGAGACAACTTCCACTCCCTGCAATGCAAGCACGTTCCATGGTGGGATATCCGGCTGGCTGGGTGGGAAGGGGGACTTGCAGCACTGACCATAGTCACCAGCACCTCCCCTCACACCCCCCCCCCAACACAAACTCCACAGTACCCACCTGGTAGAATGCAATGCCCTCCATCCTAACACAAGATCCCACAAAGCACCACCACCCTGGGTTATGTTGTGTGAAGCACAGGGACACTCTTGGGACTCTTAGCCAAACAACTGCCAGGACAACACTCCCAGCCATCCTGTCAGCACAGCCAGCCCACCCCACAGGGAAGCAGAGTCAAAAGGAAGGAAGCATGGGCATGCTGGGAAGGGGGTGGAGGCAATAGCATGATGGGAGTCGTAGTCACAGACATTGCTCAGCCTCACAACTGGCCCATCAACACCACCCTGAACCATGCTCACATCACAGGGAGTGGAGAAGGACTCACAAGATGGCTGACACTGGCTACTGCTGCGGGGAGCACAAGGCCCTGCTGCCAACTGTGCACCAACAAACAGCAGGACACCTCTGACTGACATCCTGAGAGACAACTTACACTCCCTGCAATGCAAGCACGTTCCATGGTGGGATAACTGACTGGGTGGGTGGGTGGGTGGGAAGGAGGTCTGGCTGTCAACCAAACACAATCAATGCAGACCATGTTCACACCCCAGAGAATACATAGAAATGCCCAAATAATGCAGGACAATGTGCCACACCAATATCAACCCCTGACTGTGACGACTTAGGACAATACAATGTACAGGCCCGCACCCCGAGGCACAGTCACAACTGTCAGGTGTGTCAACCACTGATGCCTGCAGAAACATGACATACATTGTTTGTGTCTCCCAAAAACAGGTGATGATAGGGACACAGCAGCAGACGCTGAGGAGTCCCAGTCCCAGGCTCAAGAGGATGCCGAGCTCACTGGCGTCGTACAGCCTCTGTCCTCCTCGGACGATGAAGAACAACCTGGCACATCCGGTGCAAGTCAACATGCTGCACCAGCAGGACCACCAGCTGCAGCACCAGCAGGTCCACCAGCTGCACCCCCTGCACCCACCCCTCCAACGACTGTCACCACGAATACCATCCCTGCCGACATGGACAGAATAAGGAACAACACCAGCGCAGTGACCCTGGACCAACCTGGGGCCATGGACACCACCACCACCACCAACCCCCAAGGTGGACCAGGGTTATCTGTGCGTGCAACTGCACACACTGCACATGTCAGCAGGGGTGGTGGGAGGGGTGGGAGACAGAGGTCGCTGCTTGCAGACGTTGCTGGTGTGCATGAAGACCCACAACTGGTACGCATAGCTGATGCGTACCAGTCCAGCACCGGAGAGCTCAGCCAGGTAGTGGGGCTCCTCAGAGACATCAAACAGCAGCAGGCTGCCCATCATGCCCGCTTGGACTCCCACATGTCCCATGTGGAGTCACACATGTCACGTGTGGACTCCCACATGTCACGTGTGGACTCCCACATGACCCGCGTGGAGTCCAAGTGGGATGTACTACATGAGATGACGGCGGTGCACAGGGACATTTTACAATGCCTCCGCCAGATGAACAGCAACCAGTCCACACCTCCCTGTGTGCCAACAACATCTGGTACCGAACAAACTGCAACTGCCACAGGGAGGGAGGAGGACTCTGGCGGAGAGTCCCCTGCACCGCAGCAGCCTGCACTTGAGGGCCCCCCCCCAAGAAGAGGGGTCGTCCGAGGAGGGGAAAGTGAGAGGCTGATGGCCAAGCGCAACTCCCAGGAAGCCTGAACCTGTTCTGGATTTTCGCCTTTGTGCACAGACTGTTCACCCTGTTGATGGCAACACTACTCCCACACATTGCATGGGGAGTACAAGTTGGAACAATGTGTCAGACAACTGTGGCCCCGATACTGGGGATCCTGTCTACCTGGACTTTCTATTCATCTAGGAACTTGGGATTGCAAGATTCATGTACAGCACAATCCATCCTATGCACTATTATCACAGATGTATCACAATAAACACAATAATACACCATACTTGCCTCTGTCGTGATTCCAACGTGGGTACTGTTATGGGGATGATGAACAACAAAATTACACTGTGTATGCGAACTGCAACAGCAAGGACAACACAGGCATGTGAGTACAGGCAACGTGACACATATGAGGGAGACACACCACCAGGGCTACACAACACATACACACCTAGGCCATCTGACTCATTGCCTACACTGATGTTGCCAGGGAAGACGGTGCAATGCACAGACACCACACCCATTCCCAGTTGTAGTCAAGTAGCCCACAGGTGCAGTAAGCAAATGGCAGTCAAATGTGTGACCACAGACAACGCACATCACTAAGTGAAGCACAGGTTTATTACACAGTAGCAACATGCCGTAACCACTACAGATGCAAGGTAACCCCACCTGGTAGCGGGCACACAGTCAACAACTGTAGACAGAAGGAAGTCCATGGGTGTGGCGCACATCACCTGTAGGGACACAACAGCTACCAG
The DNA here is from genome assembly GCA_963921515.1 of Calotriton arnoldi. NCBI lineage: Eukaryota > Metazoa > Chordata > Amphibia > Caudata > Salamandridae > Calotriton > Calotriton arnoldi. The sequence continues at coordinate 4,267 of CAWUFW010007922.1, forward strand.
CCTGGATGTGCAATCACGTTGTCGGTGGACACAGTTGACCAAACGAATCTGAAAGTACCCTGTGAAGGACAGAAATGACACACAGTCAAAAGCAATGGAGTACAGGACAGAACAGCAAAACTCATGCACAATACATGTTACAAGATACCCACCCAGAACCAAGTTAGCATGTCAACACTGTTGGGGAGTACAGCCCACCTGTCACCACACATCGCAACACACATCCAGTCAAGTAGCCCATGGACACACTCCAACAGCACCAGAGCACCACCCACACATCATGCCAACTCACATCATTCACATGACACCTCAGGATACTCACATTCAGCTAAAGAAGTTGGTGATGAGCTGTGTGCGGACATCACCATCACCATCATCATCATCATCGTCACTGGCATCGTGGTCCAGGCCAGGATCCTCCACAGGTGGCGGATGTTGGTCATCGTCATCCTGGATGAGAGGCAACTCCTTCCGCACTGCCAGGTTGTGGAGCATGCAGCAGACGATGATAATCTTGCACACTTTCGCAGGGGCATATGGGAGGGACCCTCCGGTCTTGTCCAGGCAGCGGAAGCGGCTCTTCAGGAGACCAAAGGTCCGCTCAATCACTCTCCTGGTCCGACCATGTGCCTCATTGTAGCGCATCTGGGCAGGTGTCACAGGGTTCCTGAGGGGTGTCAGCAACCACGGCATGTTGGGGTATCCCGAGTCACCTACGGACAGACAAGTGCACATCAGCTGACTTGGAAAAGTGGGCGGAATACTACAGATCAGATCACACACAATGGCACAAAGTCAGTACACACCGACAAGCCAGGCACGCTGGTTCTGCATCTGTGCCATCAACCTGGGGATGCGACTACTCCTCATCACAAAGGCATCGTGTGCTGAACCAGGGAAACGGGCACACACGTGTGTGATGGTCATGTCTGCAAGACACACCACCAGTGCATTGACCGAGTGGTAGTGCTTGCGGTTCCTGTAGGCCTGCTCCTGGGCCTGTGGTGGTACCAAAGCCACATGTGTCCCATCAATGGAGCCAATGACATGCGGCATCCTCCCCAGGGCATAAAAGTCACTCTTCACGTCAGTGAGTCGTCGCAGTCTAGGGAAATAGATGTACCGGTTCAGGAAGAGCAACATTGCCGCCAAGAAATCGCGGAGCACACGGCTGAACATGGTCTGTGACATCCCACCAGCAGACGCCACAGTATGTTGGAAGGTACCGGTGGCAAAGAAGTGTAGGGCTGCCATCACCTTCACCTTGGGGGTCAGCGCTGTAGGATACGGCCGGCCAGGCTGCAAATGTGGGGACAACTGCACTGCCAAATCCTCAATCAGCTGCCTGGTGAAGCGGTACCGTCGGATGCTGTCCCGTTCCACCATCGTTGCCAGGTCTGGGAATGGCCGATGGACAGCAGGAGCCCTGCAGTGCAGAGGAGAAGTAAGCAAGATCGTCAGTCACCCCACATATGCGGCATTGAACACACTCAAGATCCCAACATACATCATCATGAGGCACAACTACATGAAGTGTGCAGTACCGGAACGACATGTATGGTACATACATGGCCAACATCTGTCAACACGGTCCTACAGGTGGCATCAATTTGTCCCAGGTTGGCCCATTGGATATCATGATGCTGTGTCACAGTCACCCCCCAGTGACATGTGAGGACAGATGTGCCCCAGGCACCACAGCTCAACGACAGGCACATTCCCAGGGACCCTGTAATGCCACATGGACACTGGCATCACCTGGAGTATCATGTGTACACCACAACAAAACAAACATGACCCCCACAGGTAGTGGCCACACTTGCCATGGCAGGAGAGCCATGGACGTCTGTGACACACACGCACAACATCAGAGTCCATGCACACACAACGTGGATGTGGAGACTGTCTCCCATTGTGCACATGAAATCAGAGACATTGTAAACACTACATGCACAAAGACTGTGGAGGGCCATCACTATTGTGCCACTGGGACACCCTGGCTCAAACATACCGTCCCACATGGGACTCACGGGGTATGTGACATGACATACACAAACACCACTGTGAAATGTGACCATGGCACATGCACAGATATGAACAGTTGCACATCACAGTGGTCACGTACACGTAACACCCAGGATCCTGTCCCCATTAACACGTGCACAGCCTGGGGGTGGCTGCCCACAGGTGACACCCACAGGACAACATGTACACCAACATACACACAATAGGAAATGCAGCCTTACATGCCTTATGATAAGGTTTGGACAGGCTGTCGTGATGTAGGTGTGCCCCTCACTCCCTGGGAGCTATCTGTGGCTGGCATATGTCCATCTGAGACAGGCATGCTGACATATGCCAGTCACATGTACAGTGATGCGTTGAACAGCAATGGACCGATCGGTGCCTCCGGCCGGCCCATTGCTTTCAATGTGTGCGGGTACGCGTTGTACCCCTGTGCGCGTTGTACTGCAATGGACCGATCGGTGCCTCCGGCCGGCCCATTGCTTTCAATGTGTGCGGGTACGCGTTGTACCCCTGTGCGCGTTGTACTGCAATGGACCGATCGGTGCCTCCGGCCGGCCCATTGCATTCAATGTGTGCGGGTACGCGTTGTACCCCTGTGCGCGTTGTACTGCAATGGACCGATCGGTGCCTCCGGCCGGCCCATTGCATTCAATGTGTGCGGGTACGCGTTGTACCCCTGTGCGCGTTGTACTGCAATGGACCGATCGGTGCCTCCGGCCGGCCCATTGCATTCAATGTGTGCGGGTACGCGTTGTACCCCTGTGCGCGTTGTACTGCAATGGACCGATCGGTGCCTCCGGCCGGCCCATTGCTTTCAATGTGTGCGGGTACGCGTTGTACCCCTGTGCGCGTTGTACTGCAATGGACCGATCGGTGCCTCCGGCCGGCCCATTGCATTCAATGTGTGCGGGTACGCGTTGTACCCCTGTGCGCGTTGTACTGCAATGGACCGATCGGTGCCTCCGGCCGGCCCATTGCATTCAATGTGTGCGGGTACGCGTTGTACCCCTGTGCGCGTTGTACTGCAATGGACCGATCGGTGCCTCCGGCCGGCCCATTGCATTCAATGTGTGCGGGTACGCGTTGTACCCCTGTGCGCGTTGTACTGCAATGGACCGATCGGTGCCTCCGGCCGGCCCATTGCATTCAATGTGTGCGGGTACGCGTTGTACCCCTGTGCGCGTTGTACTGCAATGGACCGATCGGTGCCTCCGGCCGGCCCATTGCTTTCAATGTGTGCGGGTACGCGTTGTACCCCTGTGCGCGTTGTACTGCAATGGACCGATCGGTGCCTCCGGCCGGCCCATTGCATTCAATGTGTGCGGGTACGCGTTGTACCCCTGTGCGCGTTGTACTGCAATGGACCGATCGGTGCCTCCGGCCGGCCCATTGCATTCAATGTGTGCGGGTACGCGTTGTACCCCTGTGCGCGTTGTACTGCAATGGACCGATCGGTGCCTCCGGCCGGCCCATTGCATTCAATGTGTGCGGGTACGCGTTGTACCCCTGTGCGCGTTGTACCTCAATGGACCGATCGGTGCGCACCCATTGACAATGGGCTTGCCTGGCAACGGACGCGTTTTCGAATATTCGAACGAGTCGGTTGCTGGAAAATCAGTTGGTCACCCACAACAATGTTGCAAAATCATGTATGTCATGAAGTTGAAATTTTGAAGGATGCTGTGGGCGTGTTTTGGTGCTGCTATTCCATGGATTGGCCAGATTCAGAAGATGCAAACGACTTGGACCTATCACTTTGGACACAAGGGACAGTATCTGCCTCTCCAGCACATATATATTGCTGCATGTTCCCCTGAGAGCCCACTTGCCTGCACTACATGCTCCAGGACGACATCTGCCACTGCACTGCTGCTGTCTCTGCCCCTCTGGACCCTGCAATGGCACGTACTGTGGAGAGAGCCCCAGCCTTCAGCCTTGAAGAGAACCAGGCCCTGCTGGACAGCCTACTTCCACAGTACAGCAAGCTGTATGGGACACCAGGGGAGCAGGTGAGTGTTCTGTGCACTGCCTTTCTGAATGTGCATTTTGTCTGACTAGCAAGGCTGAGAGTCAGCACACCACTGGCTAGCAGGCTCACTGAGTAGTTGTCACCCCCCATAGTGTGTAGTGACTTGCACTGGACAGGTATGGTGCAGTGACAGTGCTTCTGAACAGGGTTTTACTCCCCATGCTATGATACCATGTAGTGACTTCTGGAAAACTGTCCATGGGCAGCCGTGCACTGCCTGGGTACACCATGTGCCCCTGTGATTGCGACATGTATATGCAACTGTGTCATGCACGGATATGTTGCATGTGTAATAATGGCCTTATCACTTTGTCATCCTGACAGGCTTCTGCCCATCGGAAGCATGAGATATGGAAGGACATCGTCCGGGCTGTCCGGTCCGTGGGGGTCTACAAGCGCCGGATCCGCAACTGCCAAAAGAGGTGGCAGGACCTTCGGGGCTGGACCCGGAGGATTGCACGGGTCCAGCTGAAGCTGTCGCCTCCTCGCAGGAGGGGCGGAACACGGACCCTGACCCCCCACATGCTCAGGATCCTGGCGGTGGTCTTTCCAGACCTGGATGGGCAGCTGAAGGCCAGAGAGCAGCAAGGAGGGGGTGAGTCAAAGACTGCACTGTGTACTCTGTCTAACATGTTATGTGCCCTCCTCGGGCCAGGTTGAACTGCCACAGTACAGCAGTCATGTTGTCCAGGAGCCATGTCCCTCTATTGTGCACTGCCCACTCCTCATCTGATACCCAGGTGTGGCCCTTACATGCAGGGAATTCTGTCACTTAGGACTGTGTCCTTGCAGTTTGCTTGACTCAAGGTGGGAGACAGCATCTGTTTCCCTGACTCTGTGGTGGGCATCATGGGTGGGTCCATTGCTTACACAATGCCTGTATTCTGACATGTATTCAGCGTGTTACTTTGATCTGTGGTCCAATTGCTGAGCTGATCCACCACATGTGGCTGGGGTACCTGGCACACACCCATGCTGCGGGTGGGAACAATGTTTGGGCCCCAGGAGTATGTATATGACGTGTGTCACACATACTTAGCCAGCTGCCTACAGTCCAGGGCTCATCCCTCATTCATGTGGGGCTGGACAGTCATGCCTACTCCAGGCCATACAATACACTCTGTACTCCCACTCCCGTGTATCAGAGGACACATTGTGCACAGTGTTTTGACCCCTCAGGTGTCTGCCTCTGTGTCAGTGTGCTGTGGATTAGTCGCCAGGACTGCTGTGGAGTTTCTTGGTAGGGGCTCAGCATGCCACTGGAGATGTGACCATAGGAGACGATACTTGTGTGACACATAGGTGTCTGATCAGCTGCCCATGCAGACTGGGGCATGTAAATGTGAAGTTCAGGCAGCTGTTCCCCATGCACAGCAGAGTGTGAGGGGCTCAGGTTCAGAGGGTAGTGTCACAGGTCTCCCATATGTCCAATAGGTATGACCTGGACAGATGAGGGTTAAGAGGATGTGTTGTGGGGGGGATGTACATGTGCACTTGTGCAGCTCCAGGACTTGCATTCCCCATGACCTACTATTGTGACACAGTGCAGAGTGTTGTTGTCTGGCTGCAAAGTCATACATCACTGAGACAGTGATGTATGACTTTGCAGTCATGCCTCCGCCATGGCATGTGTCTACTGATTGGTGATCCTGCAGGGGAGTGACATGTGCTACATGCACACCATAGTGGCGCTGGCTATCAGGACATGGGTGCATCATGGTGTCTGTCGCTGGAATGCATCACATGCATTTCCTATTTGACTCTGGGCATCCCTTACATCCGTAAACCTGTACTGACTCAGTGGCAAGAGCTGTGATGTGTCCACACCGTGTCCTCTGCACTGTCCAACTACTGTGTACTTGGTGCATGTGTCAACACTGGGGTGTTGCAATCCAACAGACACCAGACAGATGGGTGCAAGGCCATGTGGGATGTGAGTGCCATGCTTGGCATCAGACTGACAATTGACTTCTCCTGTTCAATTAGGGCACTTTTAGCAATGTACAACTAATGATGCCAGGGCTTGCTCTGTAATGTGCTGTGCTCACAGTGGTGTGTGCGTTTGGTGCAGGTGACTGATGTCTGTCTGTTTCCCCATTGTTTGCAGATACATCCACGGCCACGGAAGGGGACAGCTCCACGGACCAGGAGGAGCCGGAGAGCCAGACTGGGTCAGCAGCCGAGGAGTGGTCGGAGGGACCCAGTGGCACGGAGGGCGAGGGGAGCCACACCGAGGAGTCCTCAGCAGCATCCACCTCAGCTGAGGACCAGAGCAACTCGGAGGATGACTCCCTTGTGGAGGCGGGTGTCAGCAGCCACCACACCCCAGCTAGTGTTGCTGTCCCCGCCACCACCAGCACCACCACCGCCCTCCCATCGGCTCCCATTCCCCAGGTCCGTGGAGGCTCCCATGTCCGGGAGCGTGTCTCCTTTGGGCCAGGCACCGCACCCCCTGCCCCTGTGTCCCCTGCTGCCCTGAGTGAGGAGTCTGTGTACCTCCTTCGCCAGCTCCATGTAGGGCAGACAGCCATGCTGAGTGTCCTCCATGCGCACACCGCGCTGTTGACTCAGCTGGTGTCGTTCATGGAGGGCATCTCATCGGGCATGTCTGACCTACAGAGGGGCAATAGGTCCATGGACTCCTCCCTGACGGCAGCAGTGTCCCTCCTCAAACGGTCCCTCACCCCTCCTGCCTCTGCTCCATCCACACTCCCCAGCACCTTACCCATCCCAGGCACACACACACTGGCACAGGCACACACCAGCACACACACATCCAGCACACTGACACACACGCCAATGACAAAACGCACACGCACGCACATTCAGGGGACTGAAGCCAGACTCACAGGGGATGGGGCCCTGGAACACACACACGCATCCACATGCACTGCGCAGTCCTCAGTTCCCTCTCCCTCCAAAGCACCCTCCCTTGCCTCACCTGCAACCCCAAAGTCACAGCAGCTCTTCCTCTGTGACCTCGGCCTCTTCCCCACCGATGAAGCTGCTCCAGCATCCCGGGGAAGAGGAAGCCCACCCACACGGAGCAGAGTGCCCCTCGCCCCCGGACACCCTCCCCCAGGCGCAGACGGACTGAGGCCCCCACCCGCAAGTCCCCCCGGAGTGCTAAGAGCAAGACCCCGCCACCACCCTGCAGCTCAGGCACAAGGTCTCCGTCCTCCATCCCTCAGGCCCCCACTGCACAGGTGCCCCCACCACACCCTGCCCCAGGTTCCCCCACCCACAGATATACCATCCCCAAGATGCTCCGGCCTTCTCCCCCTGCCACTTGCTCTCCCAGCACCACACCCCCCGCTGCGCTTGTCTGTGCCACTGATGTGGTGAGGGTGTCCCCCCCTCTGTCCAACCCACCTTGCCTGTTCCCCATTCTCCTCCCCTGGAGGTAGGCACTGCAGTGGAGTCCACTACCGCCCTGTCTGACTTGGGCACTGCAGTGGCGGACCTGTCCACCCCATCTGCAGGGTCCACTGCAGTTGTGCCGGCACCCACGACATCTGTGTCATGCCCCCCAGTTGTGCCGGCACACACCATGTCAGACACCTCCACTGCAGTTGTCAGTGGCTCTCCTGCACCCACCACCCCTTCCCTGACTCCCCCTGGTGAGCCCTGATCCTGTCCCTGCGGTGCCTGGCCTGCCCCCCGGTTGCCCCTCCTAGTGGATTGTCCCTGGTATTGTGCAGGCATGCGTAGGGTGACATCTGCCAGTGTCACCCTGTTTGAACTTTGACAATGGACTGGCCATTGGCCTTTGCTCTTTTTTCAGGACTTCGTTTGGCCTCAACACATATGCTGAATAAAGCAACTTTCTTTTCTCTAGTGCTCATGCTTCAGATGTACATGTTGTTGGTGCAGCTAACCATGCCCTTGCTGCAGTGATGGTGATATCTGGTCTCATGATTATGAAGTGTTACTGTGCAGGAACCCATGTGGTCCAGGGGGAATGTGTCCTATCATGTGGTGTATCCATGTCATCAATAGCAGCATCTGAGGGTGTCATGTGTTCAGTATTTGGCAATGGGTTTCCTACTTACATTGGCAATTTCATATCTGTGGCTTCCACCCCTGCACATCTGTTGTGCCTGCCATCGTTGCATTTGTCTACTTCCCTGACCGTGTTGCCATCTCCAGTGGACATGCAGGTTTGGGCATCAATGGGGAGGGACTCATCCGTGTAGTCAGTGCAACATTGCTATACAAGTGTGTTGGATCTGTGCTGATGATTCCGTTGGCACATCCATGACCAGGCTGATGTGATGGGAGCCCTCATTTGGTGCTAATTGTTGATTGTGTGACCAAGTGCTCAGCTGACATGATGGGGCCCTACTGAGGCAACATATGGCACAGCTTTCCTCACACAGGAGTGGAGTCCCCTCATGGCAGTGTGTACACGTGTGACATTGCCTGCACCCAAGGTGTGTGTTGTATGTGCATGTCTGTGTGTTCACTTCCATTCATCTGCGCATGCTGTGATCCCTAGTGTTGTACCTGTTTGTGATGCTTGCTGACTTGAGCTATGTTCCCCCAAAGTCTTCTCCCTGTGTTCTCTGTGATGTGGGTGCATGGCACATTACTGGTCATCAGGGTGTCACCCATAGGTGTGTTTGCTGTCAGGGCTGAGTTTGTGTGCAGACGCAGATGGGTCACAGTCAGGTTTCCCCTTGGCACTTGTTGTTTGCCCCTGTCATGTGATTTCCAGTTTGTGTTATCTTTCAGTGATTGTGACATGTTGTGTGTGTGACTGCTGCCACTCCTCAGGGTCAGAGCTGCAATGTTGGAAGTTGTCTATGTGTGTTCTTTGTGGGTGACCTTGGCTTCTTCATTGGTGTGTGACTGTGGCTGGGATCCCATTGGTCGGTGTGGTATTGCCGTCATGTCCATGTACAGCGTAGTGTGCAGTGTGTCAGACATTCAGGAGTCTTGTTGAGTGTCCATGTGTGATGTGTTTCTACACCTTGGTTCCCACCCACCACCCTGGAATAGTCATGGGTGCATGTGCAATGTCACCAGTGCATGTGTACTTCACTGCTGCACATTGTTGGAGGTCGAGGGGTGTGGTGTTGAGTGTGTGCAGATGAGAGTTGTTGCCCGGCTAGGCCCCTGCCTCCATGTTGGCCTTGGCTTACTGGCCATGCTGATTGATTTGTGCTTGTGTAGGTGTGATGGTAGTTTGTTGCTCAGGACACCTGACTGTGGTTCATAGTGTGAACGACATTTAGCTTTGTCATCACAGTGGTATTTTTATTCAGCCCAGGGTCACCACATTGTGGGGGCCCTGGGGGTGGTGCTGTGGTGTGTCTGTGACTTGCTGTGTCAGTTGTTGTTCCTACGTGCCTGTGTGACATGTGTGTTTTGTGCTCCCTCTCACCTGACAATGCCTGCTTGCCCACATAGGGGATTTGGATCCATGAGTTACCTTAGTGTGGCAGTGTATGCACATCTGTATGATTGGTATTCAGCTCTCCTCATGTGTTGTGTGGTTGCCTGGGGACACTGGCACCCCCACCCCTCACCTGCTGTGTATGATGACAGTGTTGGTCTGCCTGTTTGTGTTTGTGCATCTGCACCACTGCATTGGCATATCTTGGGTGTGCCATTGGCTGTATGTTGTTTGGTGTGTTTCCCCTGCTGTCCCTGGGACTCCTAGGTCATCGGTCAGCACAGTGATCATGGTTTGTGTGTCCCATTGCTGCCATGGTATGGTATCTGTTCACCTCACATCTGCTGTCTCCACAGGGTATCTGCATTTGTGTGCCCATTGGTGCAAATATGTGGTTCTGCATTCTGATGGTCACTTCTGTCATTGTGTCATTGATGACTGTTGACGGTCTCAGCCCCCATGGGTGTTGTTTGTCTGCACATGGCCAAAGGAATGTTTCATTTGCACTGCAGTATTTGGCTCCCCCAATTTATGTTGCAATGGGACACATACACTACTTTGCCACAGATGAGTTTTTGGTTCTGTGAGCAGGAATGATCCATGCAGTTTGGCAGTTGCAGCTCTTTCTTTGTCAACAATTACCTTTTGGTCACTGTGATGATGAGGGTGTAGACCCCATTGCCACAATGGTCAAAATGTGCTTCAGCTATGGACCCCACACTTGCCTTTTGGTCACTGTGATGATGGGGGTTTAGACCCCATTGCCACAATGGTCAAAATGTGCTTCAGCTATGGACCCCACACTTACCTTTTGGTCACTGTGATGATGGGGGTTTAGGCCCCATTGCCACAATGGTCATGGGCTGCTTGCATTGTGGGTGCCACACACATATATGTGTGGCACATGTGCTAGGGGGTCACATTGTATGTTGAAAGTCATGTTCGGTGTTGTAGGCATTTGACACAGCCTACACACGCTTGTCATGGTGGTGGGGGGATGTCTTAATCTTGCATTCCCTAGGTTGTGGTGTGCTTGTTGTGTCATGCATTGTCCATCCTATGAGTGGGGGTGGTAGTAGTGGTAGGCATCCAGCCCCCCTGGCTAAGGGTGGTAGTAGTGGTAGGCATCCAGCCCCCCTGGCTAAGGGTGGTAGTAGTGGTGGGCATCCTGCCCCCTGGCTAAGGGTGGTAGTAGTGGTAGGCATCCTGCCCCCTGGCTAAGGGTGGTAGTAGTGGTAGGCATCCTGCCACCCTGGCTAAGGGTGGTAGTAGTGGTAGGCATCCTGCCACCCCTGGGTGAGGGTGGTAGTAGTGGTAGGCATCCAGCCCCCCTGGGTGAGGGTGGTAGTAGTGGTGGGCATCCTGCCCCCTGGCTAAGGGTGGTAGTAGTGGTAGGCATCCAGCCCCCCTGGCTAAGGGTGGTAGTAGTGGTGGGCATCCTGCCCCCCTGGCTAAGGGTGGTAGTAGTGGTAGGCATCCTGCCCCCTGGCTAAGGGTGGTAGTAGTGGTAGGCATCCTGCCACCCTGGCTAAGGGTGGTAGTAGTGGTAGGCATCCTGCCACCCCTGGGTGAGGGTGGTAGTAGTGGTAGGCATCCTGCCCCCTGGCTAAGGGTGGTAGTAGTGGTAGGCATCCAGCCCCCCTGGGTGAGGGTGGTAGTAGTGGTGGGCATCCTGCCCCCTGGCTAAGGGTGGTAGTAGTGGTAGGCATCCAGCCCCCCTGGCTAAGGGTGGTAGTAGTGGTAGGCATCCAGCCGCCCCTGGGTTGGGGTGGTAGTAGTGGTAGGCATCCTGCCCCCCTGGCTAAGGGTGGTAGTAGTGGTAGGCATCCTGCCACCCTGGCTAAGGGTGGTAGTAGTGGTAGGCATCCTGCCCCCCGTGGGTGAGGGTGGTAGTAGTGGTGGGCATCCTGCCCCCTGGCTAAGGGTGGTAGTAGTGGTAGGCATCCAGCCCCCCTGGGTTGGGGTGGTAGTAGTGGTAGGCATCCTGCCCCCTGGCTAAGGGTGGTAGTAGTGGTAGGCATCCTGCCCCCTGGCTAAGGGTGGTAGTAGTGGTAGGCATCCTGCCACCCTGGCTAAGGGTGGTAGTAGTGGTGGGCATCCTGCCCCCCTGGGTGAGGGTGGTAGTAGTGGTAGGCATCCTGCCCCCCTGGGTGAGGGTGGTAGTAGTGGTAGGCATCCTGCCACCCCTGGGTGAGGGTGGTAGTAGTGGTAGGCATCCTGCCACCCTGGCTAAGGGTGGTAGTAGTGGTAGGCATCCAGCCCCCCTGGGTGAGGGTGGTAGTAGTGGTGGGCATCCTGCCCCCCTGGCTAAGGGTGGTAGTAGTGGTAGGCATCCAGCCCCCCTGGCTGAGGGTGGTAGTAGTGGTAGGCATCCTGCCCCCTGGCTAAGGGTGGTAGTAGTGGTAGGCATCCTGCCACCCTGGCTAAGGGTGGTAGTAGTGGTAGGCATCCTGCCACCCCTGGGTGAGGGTGGTAGTGGTGGTAGGCATCCAGCCCCCCTGGGTGAGGGTGGTAGTAGTGGTGGGCATCCTGCCCCCTGGCTAAGGGTGGTAGTAGTGGTAGGCATCCAGCCCCCCTGGCTAAGGGTGGTAGTAGTGGTGGGCATCCTGCCCCCTGGCTAAGGGTGGTAGTAGTGGTAGGCATCCTGCCACCCTGGCTAAGGGTGGTAGTAGTGGTAGGCATCCTGCCACCCCTGGGTGAGGGTGGTAGTAGTGGTAGGCATCCAGCCCCCCTGGGTGAGGGTGGTAGTAGTGGTGGGCATCCTGCCCCCCTGGCTAAGGGTGGTAGTAGTGGTAGGCATCCAGCCCCCCTGGCTAAGGGTGGTAGTAGTGGTAGGCATCCAGCCGCCCCTGGGTTGGGGTGGTAGTAGTGGTAGGCATCCTGCCCCCTGGCTAAGGGTGGTAGTAGTGGTAGGCATCCTGCCACCCTGGCTAAGGGTGGTAGTAGTGGTAGGCATCCTGCCCCCCGTGGGTGAGGGTGGTAGTAGTGGTGGGCATCCTGCCCCCCTGGCTAAGGGTGGTAGTAGTGGTAGGCATCCAGCCCCCCTGGGTTGGGGTGGTAGTAGTGGTAGGCATCCTGCCCCCCTGGCTAAGGGTGGTAGTAGTGGTAGGCATCCTGCCCCCTGGCTAAGGGTGGTAGTAGTGGTAGGCATCCTGCCACCCTGGCTAAGGGTGGTAGTAGTGGTGGGCATCCTGCCCCCCTGGGTGAGGGTGGTAGTAGTGGTAGGCATCCTGCCCCCCTGGGTGAGGGTGGTAGTAGTGGTAGGCATCCTGCCACCCCTGGGTGAGGGTGGTAGTAGTGGTAGGCATCCTGCCACCCTGGCTAAGGGTGGTAGTAGTGGTAGGCATCCAGCCCCCTGGGTGAGGGTGGTAGTAGTGGTGGGCATCCTGCCCCCCTGGCTAAGGGTGGTAGTAGTGGTAGGCATCCAGCCCCCTGGCTAAGGGTGGTAGTAGTGGTAGGCATCCTGCCCCCTGGCTAAGGGTGGTAGTAGTGGTAGGCATCCTGCCACCCTGGCTAAGGGTGGTAGTAGTGGTAGGCATCCTGCCACCCCTGGGTGAGGGTGGTAGTGGTGGTAGGCATCCAGCCCCCCTGGGTGAGGGTGGTAGTAGTGGTGGGCATCCTGCCCCCTGGCTAAGGGTGGTAGTAGTGGTAGGCATCCAGCCCCCCTGGCTAAGGGTGGTAGTAGTGGTGGGCATCCTGCCCCCCTGGCTAAGGGTGGTAGTAGTGGTAGGCATCCTGCCACCCTGGCTAAGGGTGGTAGTAGTGGTAGGCATCCTGCCACCCCTGGGTGAGGGTGGTAGTAGTGGTAGGCATCCAGCCCCCCTGGGTGAGGGTGGTAGTAGTGGTGGGCATCCTGCCCCCTGGCTAAGGGTGGTAGTAGTGGTAGGCATCCAGCCCCCCTGGCTAAGGGTGGTAGTAGTGGTGGGCATCCTGCCCCCTGGCTAAGGGTGGTAGTAGTGGTAGGCATCCTGCCCCCTGGCTAAGGGTGGTAGTAGTGGTAGGCATCCTGCCACCCTGGCTAAGGGTGGTAGTAGTGGTAGGCATCCTGCCCCCCTGGGTGAGGGTGGTAGTAGTGGTAGGCATCCTGCCCCCCTGGTTGAGGGTGGTTGGCATCCAGCCCCCCTGGGTTGGGGTGGTGGCGCGCATTCAGGCCCCTGTGTGCATATGTGGCATTGGTGATGGGCATCCCGCCCCTATGGTGCTGCTGTTGCAAGTATATTCAGATTCCCAGTGTATGTGTGTGATGTGTCGTGTACGTGTTGTATGTGTTTTGTGGTTGGTGTCTGACTTACCTTCTGCGCCGTACGCGTCCGTGCCTGTTCCGGTAGTAGATGTAGAATATTGGTATGATCGGGACGAAGGGATTCATGGTTGGTTCGTGTCGTTCGTCCTTCTCGTTGCTTCGCGTCGTCCTCGTCGCTTGGCTTCGTCCTCGTCGCTTCGCTTCGTCCTCGTCGCTTCGCGTCGTCCTCGTCTGTGCTGTGTTCGTCTCGTAGCCGTGGATCGTGTTGTGGCGCGATTCGGAGCTTATGTGCGCCTCTCCCGGATGCTTTGACGTGCCGTGCGTAGCGACGGGTTCGGCGCGTACGGAAAGCGCATCGTACTTGTCCGGCCGGACGGGGCTGCATTTTCCCTTCCGTGCGACTCGATTCGGCGTTTCCGGATTCGCCTCGGTCGGAGAACAGGACCTGGTTTGGGTGAGTACGGCTCGGCCGGAATTTTTGCTGTTGTGCGCATCGTACTTGCTCGTTCGGTGTGCTGTACGGATCGGTCGGGAAACTGGCTTTCGCATGGCTTTTTTCCCGACCGAATGGTATTGGGTGCGCCTCCGACCGAGATCGGAATCGGCCCCTAAGTCCGTGCGGAGCCAAGCATAGGTACGGTGTAGGACATCATTGTTCAATTGGGGGTATTGCGTCGGGGTCCGACGAATTGACAGGTTGTCAGGTATGCGATACCTTCCAGCAGGGCTTCCATGGCATTGGTGGTATACATGGATGCCATCCAATGAAGCGGATGGTGGCTGTCAAGGTGTTGGTCGTAAGTTGTCCCTTGTAGGAGCCTGATGGGACATGTTGGATGACATTCTATGAAACTGTGATCCAGAATACGTCGTGTGGAGGCACAGTGGTCCCATTGCAGTGTGGGTCCGATTGCAGCCACATACGCCATGCCCCCATAGGCTGAACAGATCCTGTCGTGGACGTCCAGGGGGTTGAACAGTTGTACCAGGTCCGCCATTGGACATGCCGGGTTGGAGAGACATAAATCCACAGGACAGTGGAAGGGACACCTCCGACAGTAGAAGACGGGGATGACGCAGCTGAACAATGCGATGCGGTAAGTTAGTCGGTAAGTTACGTTCAGCAGAGCCAGATTTTCACATCCCAATATCTGTATCAGGTTATGTTTGTACACCTTCATCTGTCCGGCGTAGTTGGGTAGGTGTGGTGCAAGTGCCATTTTGCTGCAGGGCGATGTGATGGCGTGCTCCGGCTGTCTGTGCAGTCTGCAGAGTGCAACCTCCGGCGTTGCTGGGAATTCTGTAATGGTCGTAGGGAGGCAGGACTTGGGTTATAGTAGCTTGTGCGGAGGACACGGGCCCTCATCTCACATGCTTCTATGAATGGTCAAGGTCAGTGGTGTCTGGCTCCTTCCAGATAACTTGCATGTGAACCACATGGGGGAGTGGTATTATTTCTTTTTTCCGTTCGAAATGTTCTTTCGTGTTATGCGCTATCTGCCCAGTGGACGGTTCCCTCTGCATGCCTGTGTTGGGCTTTTTTGGGGATAATGACTGTATTGTCCTGCTTGAATGGTTGAGCTGTGGTTTCGGTGTGGGTATGGAAGGCCATTCAGTGCTATCTCCTCTCCCGTGTGTGGGCGGCACGCTGCGTTTCCGCTATACGTTGGGCCTTGTGTGTGGGTGTTATAATTGGAGCCACCTGTTGTCGGTCCCCGGGATCTTTGATGTTACGTATTGCATGTCTTGGTATTGGGTGCAGGGTGGTATCGGTGTTTCTGTGTGGTACTGGCGTACCTTTTGCCGACGGGGTCCATATTCTGCTGGGTGATATTGCCGCCGCTGTGTGCTTCGCCATGTTTTGCACACAGGGGTGTGTCCTAATTTGGCGTGACATCACTGACATGTTCGGGTCAGTTGTGTGACGTCAGGTTGGCAACAGTGAATTACCGGTTGGGGACATGACTGTGGCAGGTCTGTCACGTGACATGTGCGTTCAGGGTGGGGCTGGTGTGTGGTGTTTGTTGTGCCCTGTGTTGTTTGTGTGCGGCGCATACATGGCGCTGTCGTTGGGCTCTGCGTTGTGCGCATGTGTGGCTGCGTCTTCGCCGCTGCGCTGCGGGGCCGTGACGGGGACGTTAGTTCCTGGTCCCAGGTAGTGTGTGCCCGGTTGTTACGAGTTGTTTCAATTTGCCCGGTGTGACATTTGTGGGTGCAGTGGTGGATGTGTCGTGTACACGCAGGGGTGTCTGGGGGGGCCATGTACAGTTCTTCCGCCCTTGCACTGTGTGCGGTGTTTGCGTGCCCTTGTTGTGTGTCTGCCTACCTGCGTCTCCGCGGTGCGTTGACTCCTAGGTTCTGCATCAAGTAGAGCATGGGGAGGGCCTGCAGTGCTGGATTCATGCTCGGGGGGTCCGCCTCTTTGGTGTCCGTACTCAGCGATCGAGTTTCCGCCTTGGTTTCTCGTGCGGTGTCTCTTAGCCGTGGGAGCTGTTTGTTTGCGGCATCGTAATTTGTACGCCGGGCGGTACGTGATTTCGTCGGACGATGTGTGTCCATTGGGCCGCGCCGCTACGTGAACGGGCGCACTTTGATGGCGGACGGCGTCGCTGGCTTACGGGCGGTGTTTGGCTGACTTTTCACATCCTAATTGGGCGGGCGTGTGGGCCGCGGCGGGCGGACGGTAACTGCTGGTTTTTACATCCGACAGCACGGCGGTGGTGCTACCGCCCGGCATCCTAATGGGCCCCTTAGTGTTTTATAATAACTATTGTTTAATAATTTTTGCGTATATTAGTTCCGTAGCGGGTTGTGGGTTTATAGGGGAATAGGGTGGGAAGTAATTTAATTTACATTATAAAAATTAATAATGTATTAATTAATAATTTAGTGTTTAATAATTACTATTGTTTAATAATTTTTGCGTATATTAGTTCCGTAGCGGGTTGTGGGTTTATAGGGGAATAGGGTGGGAAGTAATTTAATTGACATTATAAAAATTAATAATGTATTAATTAATAATTTAGTGTTTTATAATAACTATTGTTTAATAATTTCTGCGTATATTAGTTCCGTAGCGGGTTGTGGGTTTATAGGGTCATAGGGTGGGAAGTAATTTAATTTAAATTATAAAAATTAATAATTAATTAATTAATAATGTATTGTTTAATAATTACTATTGTTAATTAAGTTAATTAATTTATTATTAAATATATAAAAAGTGAATAATAATCTTTTTTAATTAATTGATAATTATGTAAATTGTTTATTTTTTTATTAATTAGTAATTAATTACATATTAATTATTAAAAATTAATTTATTAATATGTTAATTATGTAAACATTTTTTAGTAGTGTGTTCAGTGTTGATAGGGGAGTAGGGTGGGAATTAAGTTAAATTTAATTCAAATTTTAATAATTTTTAAATATTATTTATTCAAAGTTATTTTATAGTGTTAATTGTGTTAATTAATTTAGATATGATGGTTATTAATTTGATTGTTAATTGTAATTAGCTAATTAATTAGATGTTAATTAATTATGTTGATTCATTAATATTTTACACTATTGGAGGTGACGTTTATAGGGGAAAATGTTGGAAGGTAAATATATTTTTATTAATTAATTATTTGTTAATTAATTTTAATTATATTGTAGGAGTGGGTCTACTCAATTATTCCCCTACGCTACCCAACACTTTCCCTACTGTTGCACTCACTGGAGTGGGAATAGTTATTTTTACACTCCCGCTATCCAACACTTTCCCTACTGTTCCACTCACTGGAGTGGGAATAGTAATTTTTAGACTCCCGCTATCCAACACTTTCCCTACTGTTCCACTCACTGGAGTGGGAATAGTAATTTTTACCCTCCCGCTATCCAACACTTTCCCTACTGTTCCACTCACTGGAGTGGGAATAGTAATTTTTACCCTCCCGCTATCCAACACTTTTCCTACTGTTCCACTCACTGGAGTGGGAATAGTAATTTTTACCCTCCCGCTATCCAACACTTTCCCTACTGTTCCACTCGCTGGAGTAGGAATAGTAATTTGTACCCACCCGCTATCCAACACTTTCCCTACTGTTCCACTCGCTGGAGTCGGAATAGTAATTTGTACCCACCCGCTATCCAACACTTTCCCTACTGTTCCACTCGCTGGAGTGGGAATAGTAATTTGTACCCACCCGCTATCCAACAAATTCGCTACTTTTGCAGTTGTTGGAGTGTGAATACTAATTTTATTCCCTTAGCTATGCAACGTTTTTAATTTTGTTAGATTTAATGTAGTGTAAATTATTAATTAACATTAAAAAATTTAATTTAATTATTTAAATTATTATATATTATTTATTTTTATATTTATATAATATGTTTATTTATATATATATATAATGTAAATATATTTTTAATAATGTTTTAAATATTTTATAATTAAGATGAATAATTATTTTATAATATTATTAAGTAAATATATATATGATTAAAAAAAATTAATGTTTTTTTTTTTTACATTACATTTATTATTTTTACATTTTAAGCTTTTTACATTATTTTAACTATGTTTTATTTAATTGTGTTTATTATTTAATTACTTTTATATTATTTTTAATACCTTTAAAAAATTTGATATTTTAGTTAACTATATTTTAAACATCGATATTTTGTACTCGATATTTTAGTACTTACCTGTTTGTAGATAGGGACTCGATATTCTGTCCCTCGATATTTTGGCATCGATATTCTGGACAGTCGATATTCTGTCCCTCGATATTCAGTCACTGAACCACAAAGTACACCTACTAATACATCCTTTTCCTTTTAAAAAATTTTTTTTTTAAATGCAATGTAAAACTCCACACATGGGAGTGGAGGGAGGGATAATGTTAGCCTCCGTGTCTTTAATGAAATCCAGATTCTCTTGTCATGTTAATCTGAGAATCGTCATTTCATTACAAGACCGGAGGTAAACATTATGCATGTTGAAAGCCCTCTAGCACCACTTCAGACACATGTTCCACTGGTCTAAAATAATGTTTTGCAAAAGTGCTCACATTTGACCAATCCACAGCTTTCAAAATGTTCACCAAACTTCCACCATACCAACAACTCTTGCTTGCTATAGTTCCTCTGATGGAGTGTGCCTTGAACTTATCCATATTCACTCCAGCTTGATCCATCACAGTCCTTACCCACTTTGAGATCGTAGCTGTACTTACCGCCCTAAAGGGTTTTACAAAAGAAATCAGAAGCTGATGTTCTCCATCCCTTCTATTCTCCGCTACTCTACACTCGTACTCCTTCAAACACTCCACCACACATAACTTCTTACACTTCTCATATTTAGGATAAAAAACTGAAGTGGACATAGTCTTAGTCCTTTTATGAATCTCAAAAAATACACCATTTGGACAAAAATACCTATTATTAATCTCCAAACATTTCACATCAAAAACCCTTCTACAAGAAATTAAACACAACACGGTCGCTAATTTAATAGAAATATTTTTATTACTTAAAAACCTATTCATAGGCCAATCCACAAACAACTTCAATACCAAATTAACATCCCACATTACATCATATCTTGCCTTAGGAGATCTCTTCGTCATCTTAAGGGCTGATGGCTGGGAAAAGTAAAATTCGAATATGCTCTTTAAACACTTGCGGCCTTAACGACAGGAAAAAAAGAGGTTTACTTTCCAAGCTTATAAGATATATGAATATAGATGCACTGTGTTTACAAGAAACACATATTCCCTGGAACAATCGTGGGTGGCTAAAGGATCTCGGTTTTGATCTCCTTGCATGCTCTCGCCAAGCCACTACCAACCGGGGGGTAGCTATTTTAATCAAGCATGGCATCGCATTTAGCAAGCGAATTAAGGAAGATAAGCTAGGCCGATTGGTAATCGCTGAAGTTATAATTTTAGGTGTCCCTCTCACCATTTGCTCTCTGTATGGGTCGAATCTGGACGATCCAGAAATTCTGGACTTCTTGAGCATAGAATTGGCTTTATGGCCTTCTCCGGTAATCCTTTGCGGTGATTTTAACATCCATTTGAATAGCAGCCTCAACCTCTTCAGTAACATTCTTTATCAGGGAAGGAAGGGTAAGACCTTTAGGGCTATACAGGGGTTAGTCAGGGAACACGGACTGATCGATATTTGGCATAGGCATAGGCAGATGGAGCCGGGGTACACTTATTTTTCAGAGCCTCACTGCAAATTTGTCCGATTGGATTACTTCTTCGCTTCTGATCAAATCACAGAAAAGGCCAATATTGAGCTCTTCCCAAAGATAATATCAGATCATAACCCGTTAGTGATTGAGTTTACGACGAGTTCCTTCTCACAACTTCCGCTGACCTGGACGTTTGACAGGAAGTTACTGCTAGATCAGGCATACTGTCAACATATGACCAAATGGATTACCGAGTTTTTTAACATCAACAGGGGCACTGCACCTGAAATAATAGTTTCGGACGCTTTTAAAGCGGCAGTTCAAGGGCAGACTCTTAGGGGCCGATTCCGATTCAGGCCGGAAATCTCTCCGACCAAGCCGGACCCGGAGAGATTTCCGACCGAATCGGACCCTAGCAGTCCGACCGAACGAGTACGATGCGTTCGCATGCTATCGGACTCAATTCGGTCGGACTCCCATTGAAGTCAATGGGAGCCGGTCATACAACGTGTACGCGGGCTCCCATTGACTCAATGGGTGCGAGGCGAACAAGGGCGCCCCCTACAGCGGGTACGCGTCGAAGCGGGTCGCGCCGTACATGCACAGGTAGGGGACCCATGGGTCCCCCTGTGTGCGACTCGCGCGGCTAGGCGTACATGGGGGTCCGACACGGACCCCAAAGTGCGGCTCCGACTGCTCTTTCGAGCCGGACGGCGCGAGTCGGTCGGACTGCTCGCGGCGCGCATCGTACTTACCCGGCCGGGGAACGTCTCCATTGCGCGGTGCGAGTCGTGTCCGTGCGAGTCGGTCGGAGCGGTTGGGTCCCGCGAACGAGTCGGTCGGCGATTTCGCGTACGTTCGCATCGTACTCGCTCGCCCGGACGCACGTCCGACTCGGTCGGGAAACAGGGCTCCGAATCGGATCCGGTAATGCCGAGTCTGATTCGGAGCCCTACCGGTCGAGATCGGAATTGGCCCCTTAGTTTCTCCCTTTATCGACAAAGGATGGTCAAAGAGAAGATTAATGGCTGGGTGGAACAGCTACGGAAGGCCGAGGAAGTCCTCATGCGGGTAATCAGGGATATGCAAAAATCGGACGAATGCTTGCAGCAGATAGCAGTTGCAAAGGCCAGAATACACCAATTTTTTGGTGATGAATTGGCTATTAAATTCGCTCAGCACCGTGCGGACATATATGAATATGGGGAGAATTCAGGCAGGTTGTTGGCGAAACGTATGCAACAAAGGGGAGTTTTTAATAGAATTCCTCGTATTCAGGATCAATCAGGTGAGATCCAGGATTCACCGGGGGCGGTCCTGAAGGTTTTTCAGGATTTCTATCAGGAGTTATATACCGCTGATAGACATGTAGAAGCGACATCTGGGGAGGAATTTTTGCGGGACCACGAAACTTTGAAGGTCACCCCGGAACAAAGCATGATGCTGTCTGCTCCAATCACAGGGGACGAAGTCGAGCTTGCTCTAACTTCGCTAGCAGCTGGTAAGGCTGTTGGCCCTGGCGCGTTACCGCTCGAATTTTTTCGCGTGTTTTGGCAAACTCTTCAAGGTGTGCTTGAATCTTTATTCCAACTGGCACAGAAGGGCCAGATTCCCGACTCCTGGCGTAAAACCACCATAGTAGTTTTTTAAAAAAAAGGACAAACCTGAGCTCAGCCCATCATCATACAGACCTATCTCCCTGATATGCGCTGACAGTATGATTTATTCTAAAATAATTGCCCTAAGGCTGGGCAAGGTTATTACTCCACTGGTTAACATCCGCCAACACGGGTTTATCCCGGGTCGAGACACATCGGACCACGTCAGGCGTGCCATAGCTCTGTTTGATTGGGCTCAGGCCACGAAGGCACCTCTCGGGATGATCCTGCTGGACGCAGAGAAAGCGTTCGACAGGGTCTCCTGGGGGTTTCTTTGGTCCGCCCTGTATGCAAAAGGCCTGCCTAAGGATTTTATACAAGCAGTGCAGGCACTATATGTACTTCCTGAGGCCTGTATTCGGATATCTGATCAAGAATCTAAATCATTTACTATAAGTAGAGGAACTCGGCAGGGTTGTCCTTGCTCCCCGCTATTATTTGCAATTTACATTGATCCCTTTTTGAATAAACTTGTCGCAAATACATCGATTAAAGCTGTTATGGTTAACAGTATTGCTTATAAAATATTGGCGTATGCTGACGATATTGCCGTTTTTACGTCCGATATAAGATCAGCTCTTCCGGCATTAAAGGAGTCGGCAGAGATATTCGGCTCTGTCTCGGGTTATAAATTAAATATCGAGAAAACCCAGATCCTACACTCAGCTACATCATTTCCAGAAGAAGTTCCAACTGTATCCGTAGCAACATATCTAGGTGTAAAGATTATGGCCTCAGTGGAGCGTATACCCGAGTTAAATATTTCGCCAATAATAAGAAATATTAACAAGACACTTGAGAGACTAGATCATCTGCATTTATCAATGCATGACCGATGCAATGTCATCAAAATGACGGTTTTTCCCAAATTTTTATACTTATTTCTGACCATACCCTTAGAATTCCCAGCATCCTGTATTTCTAAGGCCGAGAGGGTATGTGTTAGATTCCTTTGGGGGTTTCGTAGAGCCAGAAGAGCAGTCAAATGGATGATCTTGCCCAGACTTAGGGGGGGATGCCCAGCCTTCTCCTCTATCACTGGGCTGCATTACTACAGCATATGGGGATATTGCTGGTCGGGGCTAACGCAGTAGTCCCTGCTGCTGCCAGACCTACCATTTACGAGGTAGCACTTGGTGAGGCTGCTGGCCAATGTCTAGTAAAAATTCTAGAGCCGAGCTATTATAAAAAAAACAAATTTAAAATCATTCAATCAGCCTATTCTATCTGGAAGAAGATACGGCGGAAGCTTGGCATCTCAAATATTAATGCCTATACCCCGTTTTCGTCATTCAGACTTGTACCTTCAATTTTTCAAGATCCAACTGCGTCCAGTTGGGGCAATTTAGGGAATAATGTTTTGGGGGATGTCTGCTGTAGGGGACAAATCACCTCCTTCTCTAACTTACAAGAAAAGTTTGGCCTGTCTATGAGACACTTTTTCAAATTCTTGCAGATCAGAAGTTACCTGGGTAAAATTATGGCTCAATCAGATGCAAACATGGGTAAAATACCCCTGGTTGACACAATAGGGAATAGATCTCGTATTGGGACAATTTATCAAATGCTGTTGGCTGGTCTCCCTGACGACTTGCTTACCCAGACCGACAGATGGGAAAGGAAGTTTGGCAAAGAAGGTATTGACTTAGAGCTGTCTCTGGAATTTGCCAACCAGATTTTAATTACTGGCAGCTTGAGGACCCAACATTTTATGTCGGTATTTGATTTATGTTATACTCCGGGGAAGATCTCTAAATGGGCAGGTCCATGGGGTAAGTCATGCAGTAGGTGTGGGGCATGGGCTGCCGATACGATACATATGTTCTTCTCCTGCCCCAACCTGACCAAATTCCTCCAGGATATCAAATTTTTTCTGAACCATATACTCGGCACACCGGTTTCTTTAACATCCGATATGATTATCTTGGGGGTAGAAGGGAACCAGGAGACCATGGCTCGGTCTAGATCTGAAAGTGGATTTTTATTTGTTGCAATGGCTAAAGCCAGAACATGTATTACTTCCCTCTGGATTAGCCCTGACCCTCCTTCATTCATAACTTGGCGGGCTAAGCTATTAGCTACTTATAATATGGAGTCAGCCGTTTACAGATTGAAAGGGCGCAGGAGAGGGGAAATGGGGAGGACAATTTGGTTGCCAATTGCTAGCTGGATCGGGTAAACATCTTTAAGCTTGGCCTTATGTATATTCGCTTAGATTTTTATCGCTTTATTTCTTTATCCTCCTTGCTTCTTCATGACCTAAGATTTCGCTCTCCTTTCTTTTTTTTCTTTTTTTTTTTCTCTTGTGGTGGGAATGTGACTTGTGGGAGCTCCATTGCCGGATTTTGTTGATTTTTTTTTACATCACAATTTGTTTTTCCATGCGCCATGACCACTTGTCAATTTTCAATGATTCAATAAAAATTTTTTTAAAAAGGAGATCTCTTCAACTTCATACTCTTTAAAACTCTACAAACCAAAACATTTCTACCCACAATTCTACCACCTACTAAAGCATGACCTGCTGAAACAGCTGATCTATAACAATTAACTGTTCTATAACTCAATCCCTTTTTAAACTGCTCCACCAGGAAATTAACCACCTCCACTACAGGAGCCTCCACGGGATCCAAACTCCGTTCCAAGCACCAACAAACCCAAAATTTCCATACTCCTTTATACCTCTTCTTGTTCCTGGTGCCCAAGACTCTTCGAGTAGATCTGCAGCCTCCTGCGAAAGTCCCTCGACTGTACTGGATCTCCTGATACCTTCCAAACAAGAAGGTCCAACGTTCCGCTCTGAACCAAAGGATGAACCTCTCCTAACTCGTTTACCAGCAAACCCTCTTCTGCCTTCATCAAAAAAGGAATCTCGCAAGCCAGTTCTAGAGCCGCCGGAAACCAAACCTGTGAAACCCAGGAATGTGTTACTAAAACCAACTGACAACTTTCTCTCCTCACCTTCAGTAATACTCTCTGAATCAAAGCAAACAGTGGGAAAGCATAACCTTTCATCCCCGACCAGATCTGTTGAAAACCATCTATCGCTACAGCTTCTGGGTCTGGTAGCCAACTGTAATACTTCTCCAACTGGCATGTTAACCTTGTAGCAAACAGGTCCACATCCAATGGACCTAAAACTTCCTGAATCCTCTCGAAATACTCCGACCCCAGCATCCAATCGCTGTAATCTTTCACATGCCTTGAATTCCAATCCGCTACCACATGGAAGATATTCTGCTCTCAACATTATCTTGTTCCTCAAACAAAACATCCACAACTCCTTTGCCACATTTGAAAGATTCTTTGATCTGCATCCTCCCAATCGGTTTATGTATGCTACTGCAGAAATATTGTCCATCTTCAAAAGTACTGTTTTGCCTTGTAAGAACTCCCTGTAACTCTTCAAAGCATATAACCCTGCTGTCAATTCCAGACAATTTATATGTAGTTCTTTCTCCTTCCTTGACCATGCACCATCTGTTTCCTGAAGACCCAATCGAGCTCCCCAACCTAATAGGCTGGCATCCGTCTCCAGGATCACATCCGGTTGGCAACCATAAATTGCCCTTCCATTCCAAACATCCAAATTGTGTAACCACCACTCTAGTTCCTCCTTTGCTTCCATATTCAATTTCACCTGGTCCCCATACCATAATCCTGTTCTCAAGGCCTCTGCTTTCACCCTTTGCAAAGCCCAATAATGTAATGGACCTGGAAACACTGCTTGAATTGAAGATGAAAACAAACCTAGAATGACATCCTCCGCAATACTCTTAAAACTTCCTTCTTTATCATCCTCACCTTCTTGTCTGGTAACCTCAACACTTCTCCTACCGTATCTATCGAAAAACATAGAAATTCCAAACTCTGTCCAGGTATAAAAACAGACTTGGACTGATTTATTAAAAACCCCAAGCTTTTTAATACATCCATCACAAATCTTAGTTGACTTTCTAATTTCACCGCATCCTGTGTCATCAATAAAATGTCATCCAAATACACAATCATTCGAAAACCCCTGTCTCTGAAAAAGGTCACTACTACACGCATCAATTTCGTGAAGCACCAAAGTGCTGAGGACAGACCAAAAGGTAAACACAGGAATTTATATAATTTGCCTTTCCACCTGAATTGAAGATACTTCTGACTGCTTACTCCCATAGGAACTATGAAGTAAGCATCCTTCAAATCTAACTTCACCAACCAATCCTTTGATTGCAACATGTCCCTCAGAAGGTGAATCCCTTCCATTTTGAACTGCCTGTAAACCAACGATTGATTTAGAATTCTCAAATTCATTACTGGCCTCCATCCTTTGTCCTTTTTCTCCACCAAAAATAAAGTACTTACAAAACCTTTTAAGTGTTCCTCTACCATACAAATTGCTCCTTTCTTTAACATTTCTTTCACTTCCACAGCTGCGACCTCTGCCTGATCCTTTGATAAGCCCAATTCCCTTGGTTCTGCAATCTGAACTGGATGTTGCACAAAATCTTTTTCGAATCCTTGAACTACCTTCAACACCAAAGGATCCCTTGTTATCTTTTGCCAATTTTCCTGTAAAAATCTTAAACGTCCTCCTACTTTTTCTTGGGTAAAACCAGAAATTATCTGCATACTCACCTCTTCTATTCGGTCCCGACTGACTTCTTCCTCTTCCTCCTCTTGTTCTGGGGTATCTCCCTCTTTGAGGAAAGAATCCAGAGGAACCCTGGAATCCCCTTCCTGTTCCTATGTATGTAAAAATATATTGGGACCTTTGAAATCCTTGGCCAGCATACGGTCCCCATCTACCGGCCCTGCCAAAAACACCACCAAACACCTTCCTCATGTTGCTTTGCGCCTTATCTAGTGTAGTGAAGGTTGAAACGTGTTTCCCTAGGCTTTTTATAAAGCCATCTCCAAAAAGTAAACCCATCGGTTCCTCAGTAGTTTCTTTATTAGCTATGTCACCCAACTTCGGACTTATTTTTAATAAAACTGACTTTCTTCTTTCAGCTAATAAGCCAGAGTTCGCGTTTCCCAAGAAAACCATAGCTCTCTGGCTCCAACCGCGTAATAGCTGCACATCAACCTGTTCTCCGTTAATGTGTGCCTCTTCCACCATGTCTGTTATCTTAGCTAATGGACCCAAGACATCTAATAAGCGGTCCTGGCACTGTTTCAATGAACTTTCAAGCCCTTTACAAGGATCCTTCCCTAATTTAAAAAAATAAGAAATGAAATCAGGATCCACATTTGGTGTGTAGCAGACCTTATTATCTAATTGAGGTCTCAAGCATTCTGCTCTCCACACACCCCTAACTTCTTTCTCCAAAGACTTTCGAATCCACTGCCTGATAAACTTTGCCACATGGTCCGAAGGCCACCAGTCTGCACTCCGAGGATACCTTAACTTGTAAGGGCTAAACATCTCCTCACCAAGAGGGCCTTTAATAACAGCCTTAGAAGTAGAGGGTTGATCATTCATTAAGTCATCATTTAGATCATCTTCATGATCCATATCAAATACGTACTCATCGTACGTTTTTTCACTCCTTTCTCCACTTCTATCCTCTATTTCCATATTGAACTCCTCTTCGGAGCAATCCTGCGTGCCGCCAAGGGCACCTTTCTTATGAATGCCGCCAAGGACACCACTCTTTTTAATGGAGTTAAATCCATCCTTCACCTTTTTTTCTAGATGTTTAGTCATCTTTTCCCTCTTAATTGGTCTCCTTCTCTCAATCTCTTCTTCTGTAAAAGACCAGAAATCCTCTTCTGATCTTGCCTCCTTTCTCTTATTATCCATAACAATTTCTACCACCTCTCTAATAGAACTTTTAACTTCACTCTGAATGAGTCTCCTCAAACTTTCTTCACTAACTCTTCCTTCAACAGTCTGTTGACTGACACTTCCTTCTTCTGAAGCCATCATACCAAAATCTCACTAAACTCTCCTGACAAAAACCCTTAAAAACGAATTATCTGAGTAAATATGCCTAAAACACACCTGTGAACTCCTTCTTCAGATACCCAAACAAACTGTCAAATAACAGCTGTTGTATCATTATGTTTTTTCTATTTTTTAATTAATATCACATCCCGTGTACACACTCCCGCGTTACAGGCCTAAATCCCTTAGTTTTGACCAATTCAATATGGCTGCCGTTCTCCCGCGAGACTACGGCGGCCAATAATAAATCTTCCTAATGGCGTGACCTCACTTCGTCACACCCACAGTCCCTCAGAATGCCTGACTCACATCGCACCCCCTTGTGCGAGCCAGCACACGCGAAAAAAAACACACGCGAGACCACCGTCAACAGTTTGAAATGAAACGGTATGCTCACGCGAACCATTCGACTTTTTCCAGCGTCTCCCCAAACCCGACGAGATGCACGAGTCAGCCGCTCAAGCGCGAGCCTTCCAGCTCACGTGCCTCAGATCCTTGCACACGAGCCTACTGTCAGTAATAAATTGATACGGTAAGCGCGGGCGCTCCTTACAATATTTATAACAAAACCTCTACGAATGAACATCCCTACTGAAAATAACGCATACCGCTAAACATAATTAATTCACATAATCGAATATCATTCTAATCTAAAAACACCTACAACATTTAATAAATTAAAAACTATTTATCTAAATACATTTCTACCTTCCACACGTACTGCTTCTAAAAATAGAAACTTAACACACAAAACACCAAAAATACAACAAATCTATGTATATAAAACACACTATTAATTTGAATAATAGAAGCCACTTATCTGAACAGGAGTAGCATTTAAAAGAGGATGAGTGTTCTATGCTGAGGACATTATTGACTTTGTTATTCCAGTTCTGGATTGTTGTGGTGAAGTTCTTTAAAGGGCTGCTGCTCAGGAGTGGCAATAAAAGGTTATGCATAATGTTAGTCTCCGGTCTTGTAATGAAATCAAGTACATTTATAATGTCTTAGTTTTGGGTGGCGAAGTAGGCTCAGAATCTAATACCAATAACGAAAACAATAATAATTCGGTGAAATGATGTTCGGGTCATAAACGATTACAATGGACATGAAATGCACACGTCGATGTGCCCTTCAGTTATCAATGGCAGGCTTTGAGCAGTAGTTTACGGATAATAGCACTGGAATTATGCAGCATTGCAGGCTAAAATAATGCAACATGGTTGACTGCATTGCGTCACGAAAAGGCAAATTATGAGGCATAATGTGTCACTTTCTGTGGCTGTATTTGTTTTTGCTATGCCGTAATTGTAACACATTTTAACATTCTTTCCGGTACCAGCTTAACACTTGAATACAGCAATGAGTACTTAAAATATGAGCAGGAGTTTATGTCGAATAATGGAAAAGGCCCACAAGGATCTCAATACAGCCGCTGCGCTAACTGCTTCCCAATAACACATCCAGGGTTTGAATGGCGCACTTGAATTCCAACCAGATCATCAGAATGTAGAGGAGAGAACATTCTGACAGTGATGTATATAGAACATTCTTCAAAAGGACAAACAGCCTATAACATAACCTGGGTAAAAGAAAGTGCAAGACAGGGCAGGCTTGCACCTTAAGTCATTTATTGCCCATAAATTTTAGAGTCTGAGCATGTTTTCCTGCTCTAGGGAATACAGTTGTTTTGTCCTAGTGCCCGCGCTCTATGACATCATTGTTGAATCTAGGTTCATTCTGTGCTTGGAGCTCACGCATTGCTTACTATTTGTGGTCCTCTTTGTCACTCGCATTTGCTGTCTTGTAATTGGACAGCACTAGCCGCCTTCACTTCCTCTTCTTTCAGCTGGTGCACGGACCACGTACTGATTGCTTCATCTCGAATAGGGTACTTCCACTGCTGGTGCTGTGATTGAGGTACTATTTTTTATTTCTTGATTCTTCACCTCCCACCACCCAGTTCATGTTGCTTCTTCATCTCCCAACACCGTCCGTGTGACTTCATCAACACCCACCACCTTTTTTGCTACTTCCCCTCCCACCCCTTCATATTGCTTCTTCCCATCCCACCCCGTCCCGGTGACTTCTTTTCCTCCCACAACCATCAGTGTAGCTTTTTCATCTGCCAACACCCCGTCTGCACACTTCAGTCCGTCGTTTTGCCCCTTCCTCTCCTACTCCGTATCTGTTGCTTATTCCTCTCACACCAACTACCATAAGGACTTATTTGTAATGTCCCGGTGACTATCCCACCGTTGTTCATCTCTAGCTGATTGGCAAAGTCACTAGCTCACCCATAGGCGAGACCTATTAACTTTCCCAATGGCTGTTTTTTACAGTCCCTTAAAAGTAACCCCAATTTAAAATTTGTAATAAGGTCAAAAGGAGCCTGGAAACAGAGACAGACTTTTGTGAACAATAAAATGAAATATATATATATATACACATATATACATACATACATATATACATACATATATATATTATATAATAATAAAAAGCTATTCACTGGCAAATCTTGCAATGGGAACTAAAATAACTGCATATAAAAGATCTATAATAGATCCAACCTATTTATATTTTTAACTCACTCATTTTAACTTGCAGATTTATATAGTGCAAACTCAACCCGAGGTAATTGGAGCGCTTTACATGTGCACCATTTACATTACAAACGGACACATTCATGTTTGACACAGGGAGATGAAGTGATTTGCCCAGAATCACAGGATGTGGATCCAAGACTCGAACCTGGTTTACAATTGGCAGCCCTGCCAGTTACACTACATTCTCTTCCTAGAGAAGAGGGTTGCTAGTAAACAACCAGCATTAGCAAAGCCAACAGGTTTCACATATGAGAAATCTATTGGCTTTGTCAATGTTTTTTTTACATGTTGCGCAGTAGTTAAACTACTGTGAAACATGGCTTAAGGTAAAAATAAATAAATGCACTAGGACGCAGCCAGCATTGACCGCGTCATAGCACTTTTTTTTTAGTTTAAGACATTTAAAAAAACATTGACAAAGCAGATAGATTTTTCATAGGCAAAGCCTATTGGGTTTGCAAATGCTTATTTGAAACTGCACTGGCTTTCTAACACGTTGTGGAAATCCCTTCAATTTGCCAATTCTGGATTCAAAAACATTAGGGAATTCTCTTAAAACATTTTTGATTATCAGTGTCATAGGCAACAAGAACGTATTCAGCACTACTGGGTCTAATGCTTTGTGAAAACCTTGGTCCTTCCATCCAAGAACTGACCATATCTAGTGATATACAATTTGCAGGTGGCATTCCTATTGTTAAATTTGAAAATCAACACTATGTATACCAGCATTTCTTCAAGCTCACCCACAGAGGCGGCGCCTCCGCTATGGCGGAGGAGCGTCGCCCCCGCCAGCAGCTCCAAAAGTTGAAAAGTAAAATGATAATAAAACAAGTTCATTTTTGTTTTATTTTTCGACTTCTACATGCTGCGTCCTGGTGTCGGGGCCATCGCGGGGGCAGCCAAGAGAGGGAGTGGTGGGCAGCACTGCTATCGGTGCGCATGTGGGTTTGGCCGGCCGGCTCAGGTTGGCCAAATCCACACGCGCACTGATGAGCTGTCTCCAACCCAGCTGCGTTGCTGGGTTGGAGACAGAAGGCAGAAGCTCCCAGTCTCCCTGGGAGCGCAAATCATCAGCGCTCAGGACAATCCTGAAGCTGCTCTCATGCATGAGAGCAGCTTCAGGATTGGCCGCAGGGGAGGCTGGTAGCCTCTGCCTGCAGTGGAGCCACGAGAGGAGCAGAAGACCGGCGATGCGACGGGCTGCAGCCAAGTTCATTTTTTTTCTTCTTCTCCCCCTCTGCCCCCCGTGCCCCACCCCTGCTCCCACCCCCGCCCTGCTGCCCTAAAGCCGCTACTGATCACCAATATAAATTTCTGGGTTAATATCAGTTGTTTCAAGATAGGAACCCCATTTCTGTATAAAATGTTCTTCCCATGCACGCTGTACTGAGATCCACAATCTTTTGCTACTTGGAGAGGAACTCCACCAAAAGTCATACAACATAAAGTTACCCTTATGACCACACTTTGGGGCCGATTCCGATTCAGGCCGGAAATCTCCCCGACCGAGCCGGACCCGGAGAGATTTCCGACCGAATCGGACCCTAGCAGTCCGACCGAACGAGTACGATGCGCACGTATGCTATCGGACTCGATTCGGTCCGGACTCCCATTGAAGTCAATGGGAGCCAGTCGTACGACGCGTACACGGGCTCCCATTGACTCAATGGGCACGACGCGAACAAGGGCGCCCCCTACAGCGTGTTCGCGTCGATGCGGGTCGCACCGTACATGCACGTGTAGGGGGGACCCATGGGTCCCCCTGTGTGCGACTCGCACGCCTACGCTTCCAGGGGGGTCCGACACGGACCCCCAAAGTGCGGCTCCGACAGCTCCTTGGAGCCGGGCTGCGCGAGTCGGTCGGAGAGGTCGAGGTGCACATCGTACTTACCCGGCCGGGGAATGTCTCCATTGCGAGGTGCGCGTCGTCCCCGTGCGAGTCGGTCGGAGCGGTCGGGTCCTGCGAATGAGTCGGTCGGAGATTTCGCGAGCGCACGCATCGTACTCGCTCGCCCGGACGCACGTACGACTCGGTCGGGAAATAGGGCTCCGAATCGGATCCGGTTAAGCCGAATCCGATTCGGTGCCCTACCGGCCGAGATCGGAATCGGCCCCTTTATGTTTAGCACCTCTTTATTATCCCTTTTAATTATTTTAATGCCAGTAGATATGTCATTATCCTCTTTATCGGAGTAGCATCAGTCGCACAAGTGATCACTTTCTTATTGCTCTTCCTCCTGCACCCATGTGCAAAGTAACCAATCAGCATTCGAAGCATTTAACACTTTTAGCACAACATTTTATCAATTTCGCAGTATACTGTGTGCTTTCACAGCGACAACATGACAAGCTTCCTGATTTGTTATAATTTTGTAGTTCAAGTCTTCTGTTCAAATTACGCTCTTTGTTTTTTCCTTCAGAAACTTTGACTCATACATTTCTCGATTTGAATTCAAAGTTGCTTTAATTCTTTATTGTCAAATAGCCCTGTTGGAGAGCTACACACAAAACCTTCCACAACTCAGCTCTTCAACAGCTATCCCTGTAACATTCCACCACCTCAAAAAGAATGTTTATTTATTTATTTGCAGAGTTTAATATAGCGCTGGCTAGACCCGGAGGTATCAGAGCGCTTTACATGAGGATCAGCGAGTTACAAGTTACAAAATTACATCAGTTACAGGAGCCAAGTATAACATAGGAGAAAAACAGTGAATACACAATAACATGGGTTATTAGCGCATAGCATAGCCAAGACACACGTCAAATGGGGCATGGAAGGTAGGGGGGAATGGTAAAAAGGGGTAAGGAATGCATAATCAGGTCAGGCAGACCGGCAAGAGGGAAAGTACTTACAAAACACTCACAGTAAAAGTACAAACCGGCTGGGGACCAACAATCATAAACATCCCATGAATCGGTGATAGTATAAGATTGGAGGGGAGTAGGAGACCAAAGGGGGGGGACGACTTGAGGAAAAGAACAGACAGGCGAACAAGGAGCAGTCCAGCAACATTGAGGATAGGTCGAAACCGCCAAGATGGAGGACCCAGGCTATGGGAACCGACAGCATCAACCCAAAATGGCGGAACACACAAAAATCCAACACGAAAACCACAAGGCAGCCGACTTGAAGGCTTCACGCAGGGTCGGTTGGGGGAGGCAGCCACATGACATGGAGGGAGGAGGGCAGGACACCGCTGATCACAAAGTGGGTCATCGACGTACACACACCCGGGGCTCCAGGTGCAGCAGCATCGCCATTCAGAATGCCGCAAAGACAGGGAAAAGTCAGATTCGGGCGCCAGGCAACAGCCCTGGAGAGGTGGAGGCAGCAGCGGGGACCAGGAGGGCGCGCCTCCCCAAAACTCAAGAAGCAAAACAAGCTCGGGGGCACTGGTCAGCAGCGCTGCAGAACTCACCGCCGCTGAACCCCCGCCGGGAGAAGCAAGACTCATGCATCTCCATCGTCGCTAGGGAGGCGGTGCAAGAGGACAGGCAACCGCAGCAAAACCCGGAGGGTAGGGGACGGCCAGGAGGGGAGATCCCCAGCCGATCCCCTCCCCAGGCACCCAGGCATACCCCACCGGTCATCGGCCGCTGAAATGGCTCCGCCGCCCAGCAGATCCTCAGCAGCTCGTCGGAAGGCGGGGGAGGAGAGGAAAACACAGCGGAGAGACGAGGACAAACCATGTCCAATGTCCGGCTGGGTAGGTGACGGCTGAGGGGGAGAGCCAGAGCCAATCTCCTCTATAGCTGCCTAAACAGCTCCACCGGGCATCGGCCATGTTGATCGAGGCACCGCGGTCAGCACACTACTCAAGGTTCATCGGAAGATCTCGAACTGGGTCGCGGGAACTGGAGAGCCGAAAGGCCGCAGTCCATAAGAACCTCAGGTGAGCAAAAAAAGTCTAAGGGGGTAGATTCCAGGGGACCAGGGCCAAAAAGGAAATCCCTGGCCAGGGAGCTCCCGACCGGAGCTCCTCACCTGGCAGCCATCTTGTCCAGTATGTTGTACATGGGTGACCATTCTAAAATAGATACAGAAAACATACCTAGATATTTAATCTCAAAGACACAATCACAAAGTGGCGTAGCTAGGGGGGGGCGATGGGGGCGGACCGCCCCAGGCGGCACGGGTTTTGGGGCGGCAGCCGGCCCCCCTTCCCCCCGCTCTTACCTGCGGCCGTTGCAAGAATCGGCCGCTACCAACCCCCCCGCTCTTCAATCGTTTTGTCGAGGGCGGCAAACGCAGGGGCCGCCACGGGCAGCCTAAGGCCTAGCTACGCCCTTGCAATCACAAGAGGCTCCCTCTCAGATAACAGCATCAAGATTCCCCAATATGCAAAGATACACATTGCTACTTGGAAGTATCATCTGGTCCAGACATTCAACACCTCAAGCACTGCCTGCACCTCATC
Source organism: Calotriton arnoldi (assembly GCA_963921515.1). Lineage (NCBI taxonomy): Eukaryota > Metazoa > Chordata > Amphibia > Caudata > Salamandridae > Calotriton > Calotriton arnoldi. Next base: position 38,778 of record CAWUFW010007922.1, read on the forward strand.
AAACCTGGATGTCCAGCACCTACCTGAAGCTCAAACCAACCCAGACAGAATTTCTATTACTTGCCAAGAACAAGCAAGACATATTACTAACCTGGCTCAATTGTCTGAACCGTGAAGGCTTCAAGCCCCGGCTTTCATCGAATGTCAAGTCACTTGGACTCACGTTGGACACCAACCTCACTCTCAGGAAACACATTGCCAAAAAACAAAGATGACCTGGTAACAGCTCTCTCCGCTAAAAAAAAGTGAAACAGGTTCTTCCTAAAGGTTATTCTAGCTGCCGTACTCTCACATCTGAATGGTGGTAATACCCTAATCTATGGCCGCTCCAGAATTCACATTAGCATCCCTTAAGGGCACCGTATATGCCGCAGCACCTCTCATCCAGGGCCTGAAGAAATATGTTCATATCACCCCCATCCTAAAGGAACTCCATTAACTCCTTGCCCGTACCATCTTCAAAACAAGGCACATCATTTACAAAGCCATCACGCCAGCACCCGTGCTTATCTTGTGACAAGTTCAACAACTTTAGTGGCCCTAAGAAAACCTGCAGCCAGATCATCATGTAGAGAGAAGCAAGGCAGCATGCATTTCCATCTATGTACCCAGGATATGGAACAACATTTTTCTATCCATGAGGACCGCCCCAACACTGCTGAAATTAAGGAAAGAGTTGAAGGCACACCTCTTTAAAGAACACTGCATCACAATGCAAATGCAGTATCAATCCAACTACCTCCCCTATTGCTACTCGACTGTATGCATGCATTTTATGCTGTATAGTGGTTTGCTCTCTTTTTGACTAGGTTTGCACTGTACAGATATCGTTAATTGTAGGCATATGGAACCGGCTGTTTACATATTGACTACTGAGGGTACACAGCCTGTTGACCAAGAACAATTTAAGCTTGTGAATTTATGAAAAAAATCAGTGCTGGACAAGAAGCATCTCAATCGGATGGTGTCTGGTATCACATGCATACTTCAGGAAAGAAAAGCTTGCCTGGTCTCTGTGGGATATTCCTTTTGATGTTAATCTTTGAAATGTGACAGGAGGTTCTATAGAGAGATCCTTTCTAGGGTGTTCCTCTCTGGGGTCTGCTTCGCTGGGGGTCACTTTCAGGGAATTCTGCCCTAGAGTTTTTCTTTATAAAGCATTGTTCTATGGAACATTCTTTCTTTGTGATGTTCTCCGACCATGCGCGGTTATCACTCAGTGTGCTGGGAGATGATTGTTTGTAGAGGATGTAGGATCGCAGGAAGAGGCGTAAAGCAGCCCCTTGCACCTCATGATGAGGTTTAGGGGGCCCCCCACCTTAAAGGGGGGCCTCAATTCAGCCCGAGCCCTGTCAATTGTTTTGAGATATGGGAGTCTAAAAGGTCGCTCACCAAATTCTGCAGCAACCCTATCATTTTACGCTATGCCACTGATCACAGGCATTTTCAGTGCTGTTCATTCCGCCCTAGGAGTACCTGGTGTAGCATCCAGAACTATGGGGGTCATATGCTGATGCTGAACTGACAAAAGCAAGGGCTATGTCGGATCTGGAGAGAGGGAGAGAAGTCTTGTACTCTTTCAAGACAGGATACTCAGTGTTGAGGGGCACTTACCCCTAAACTTCAAAGCCACTGATAAATGGATATTGATTATTGGTGAGAGCCTCCGAAACAAAAAAGAGGCTTCATAGTCTAGTAGGACATCTCCCCCTAATAAAAACAATAGAAAATCTTATGGAGACAAGATGATAAAACTTACAAACAACACGTGCAATAAATGTATTAAAACCACATGCCCTTAACCAAACAAGGAAGGACACTAATATAAAAGTTCCAACCCTGTCACAGTGGGTATTCACAAGGTATCCTTCAACCCTTACATAGTGGATATCTGACCCCACCTTGCCTCACACTCAGGGCAACTACTCACAGGGTATCTTTCAACCCTTACACAATGGGTATCACATAACCCACTTCGCCTCAAACTCAAGGCGCAACTCTCACAGGGTATCTTTCAACCCTTAAACAGTGGGTAACTCACCTCACCTCACATTCAGAGCAACTACTCACACGGTATTGATCCAGCGTTTCAGGACTAGAAATTTCTTAAGACAAGGCTCAATTATCATTACCCAACAAGTCCCTTCACGCTGGGTTAGTGTAATTCCAAATTAATCCAAACTTACCAATCTCTCGTATATATTCTCATCTCTAGAATATCAAAATTGGCGATGCAATCTTTATTAGTTGATTACATTTGGCAAATCAAATCTCAGGAATAAATCACTCCTAATAAAGACAGACTCATTTGTAAATTTATAATGTTTATCTAAATAATGTGAAATAATGCTCTTTAGTACAAACATACAGCATAAATCATAGATCGTCACAAGGCAAACAAAATCAGAAGAGAAAATAACAAATTCATATCAATGACAATGCATAAAGGAGTGGATAGGCGAAGAGACAAAAAGATTCAAAGACAAAAAATTATTTGCAATTGTTTATGCAAATTCAAATTTTCAGTATATACTAACCCAAATAGGAATAGGAAATCTACTCTCTGGCCATGAGAGCAGCAAGGCCCCTCAAGAAGATTTGAAGAGGCAAAGACTAAGTCAGTAATCAGTAGACAGGAAACAGAAACAGCAAACCGACGACAACGATGATCTCCCAACAGTCTCACAAGTCAGTCTCTTAACCCCTCCCACCAGGCACCTCAATTATACTCTAAAACCAAAATGTCCAACCCACACAAGTATCAAACTAAAGGTTTTCTTCACATTTGATTGGTTAAGGAAGGGGGTGTATGGTCACACCATTCTCAGCATGTCCGCCACATTAAATGTCCCATTGTTTTTATTCAATCAATAACATAAACTTCCACCCCAGGAAATACTAATCTGAGCCACCGTTATTTTCTTCCTCTTCTCCGGCAAATGTTGCAAACTTTGTATATCTTTCTCGCTGAGCGCCTCTCTGCAGAGGAAGCTTCCCTCTATTTGTCGCATTGTTCTTTCATACTGTTTTTTTTTTTTTTGGCAGGCACTCAGGACTTGAAGGAAAGAATATCATTCCATCTCCTTATTCACTCTTGAATTTCATTTAAACGCTTCAAATTTCCAGTGGCTTCGTAACCCATTATTTGACATGTAGAATTTGCGAACCGTTCCTCTAAACAGAGCAAACACAAACATTATTATTCACTTATGATGTTTTTTCTCTATGCACCAACCCAATGCTGCATTAATCCCTGTGCCACCCATATTAGTTATTATTACCTTTATCTTAGTAGACGTTAATAACGTGCACAAAAGCAGCATCAGTAAGCATTAGTCCTTTTTATTTTCGTTAGTCAAAAGCATTTGCGGCCTACTATTATTACTTGAATACGCATTTGCGCATTAGCATTTTTCCACATGTTAGGCTTTTTCCACATACTTTTCACTGCACACAGTTAGTAAATATTACTGAGGGTTCAATCCAAGCAGGTTTTATTTTCGCGAAAGCCCTGCTCCATCAATCCCCCCTTTGATGGCGTTTTTAAGCCATCACCAAAATACCCACCAATACAAATTGTCACTTATCAAACAGCTGATGTTCTCTCACGTTTTATCATTATTCCATCTAAATCCTTCATGACTTCATAATCATTTCCTTTCATATCTTCTAATTCTATTTCCTCTCTCTTTCTCTTTCTTGCTTTTCATTTGTTATCTGGTGATTCTCTTTTACATCTACAACACTTATAGATCAGAAAAATCATTAGTATTGCTGTAGTCACTGTAATAATAGGTGCTAATATTCTCCCTAATACACTATTTCCAAAGGTAGAAAACCAATTACCCACAGCGGAAAAACTCTTACCAAGTTTCTCCCAAGCACCATCAACCTTCAATTCAGACAAATCTTGATGAAGATTTGTAATATTCTCAATATACCCCTCAAGACTCTTACTCTTATCAGGGATATAAGTGCAACATTGTTGTATTTTCAACATATTGCAGACTCCACCCTCTTTGGCCAATAATACATTAAGGGCAAGTCGATTTTGTAAAACCATAGACCTAGTTGCAACCATTTCAGTATCAACCATTAAGACTGTTGATAAGCGATCAACCACTGTAACCAATTTTCTAATTTTGTGTGAATTTAGAATAACTCCAACTGAAGGTATCAATGCTTCAAAAACATCCCCAATTATTTCTGAAAAACGTGCTCTTTTATTACGTATTAGTCCATTCTTTATAGCATTGATTCTATTATTCTTGTCCATGTGATATATCTTCAGAAATACTATTGCTAAACAACAACACCCAAACCAATGTTCAGGTAACCTATAGTAGGTATTCTTACCACACACATAATAAATTCCTGGAAAGACAGGATCAGTTCCTCCTTTTATTCCCCATCCTCCCGTAATTAGGAAAGTATGATCACATTCACTAGAACCAATGAAATAATTAGTATAATCAGTCTTTTGTCTAAGCAAACAAAGTTTCCCTATGATACCAGTCTAGGGTCATAGCAGCGTATGTCTTGCCCTTTTTTACAATTTCCTTCTCTGAAAGGCGATGGAGGTACATGAGACTTTTGCTCAGCAGCTTTCCTCTGAAACTCTTGTCTTCTATCTTCAACCATATTAATGAATTCTATTTCTTCAAATCGTAATCTGCATGTTAAATTGTGTCTATGTGCATATACTGTATCTATTGTTTGTCTAGAATGAAAAAATTCTCCTATATATTCTGCATTTTTAGCACTATATATTCTATTCATGTTCTTTCTAATAGGAATTTTTGAAAATACTAAATCCATTTTAGAGTAGTAATACTGAAAACTTCTCTTCCCATAGAACAAACTTGTTAATGCACTACAAGACACACTATATGTTAAAGGTAGGTGATGGTAAGTCACCCCCTCTGAGACAGACGACGGTAATTGCATACACACATAGCAATCCCTCGCATCCATTACATCCACGTATTCATAAAGTAGTTTCGTAAAAACATTTAATGAAAAATCATTAATTGATTTATCATGATGATAGATGCTGTCATCTTTCATCTTTTCTAATTTAGTATGTGAGTCTTCTTCAAAATCTTTAATATCTACTTTATTACTCATCACACCATTAGTATTAGTATTATTTTTGTGATTAGTTACCATTAAGACAGGTACAATAACAATTAATGTTAACCACACCAACATTAGTAGAAAAATACTAAATAAGCAAGCATTAATACATCTATGTTTAAAACTACGACTTTGATGTCCAGTCTCTGCTGTATTTGACATGTCTAATAATATTTGTATCAATTCTAAAGAAACTAAGAAAAAAACTCAAAAATCTATAAAAAATCCATCTATAAAATTTTATAAAATCTATCCAAAGTAGTGTATCTTCACACTCTATAGCTTTCTTCTTTACCCCCTCTTTTTTTCTTTTATTTCTTCCTCATCAGATCTTCTGCATCAATTTTCTGTAATTCTTTCAATGAATTTTCAATTTTCTTTATTCTACACCTTATTTTACACAGTTCTTTAAGGTGGTTCAAAACCGTTTCCTTCACTTTGCTCTGTACCAACGTCTTCTTTGATCTGATCTGAATTTCCAATTTCTTCCAACACTACATATGTACATTCTGGAGCTGTGTATTTCTTGTTTGGAACTCTTACTCTTTTCGTTTTACGAACTGATTCTTCTTCAGACTAACTTTGCTCAGTCTGATCTTGAACTTCAATTATTGTCTCAGGTGATCTTTGTTTCAGAGTGTATTTCAGTCTTTTCACTCCTTCTGGCCACACATCACCTTTTCTTGCTTTCTGTACTTGAACTGTTTCATCAACATCAGTGTCAAATTCACAAGTTTATTTAATCCTTTTCTCCGTTTCACTTGCTCTTGATTTTCACTCAATACTTCCATTGTCACCCTCAACAGCAGTCTTATTAGACCCAGTAGCTGGTGCCCACTTTATTCGACTTCTTTCTTGATCAAGCACGTGTTCAACACTTTCAAAGTCTGTAACTTCAGACTCTGCAGCTTCACGTTCTTCAGCTTCTGGTTCTTCTTGTCTCTCCACCAGTTGCTGCTCTTCTTCTTGTCTTTCAAGTGGACTTGGGACTCTTCTTGTATGACTTGCGTGTATCCAATTCAGCAAGCCACCACACTTCACTGCTGTCGCTGTTACCAATATGATTTGGTAAGGGCCATGCCATCTAGGTTCCAAACACAACTTTCTCACATATTTTTTCACCTGGATCCACTCACCTGGACTTAAATCATGTGCTTGCTCCTGCTGTGTTGTGGTTGCAATTTCTCCAACCTGATGGGACACAGAACGCACCACATCAGCCAATCCTTTGTAATAATCAAGCACTAGATCATCAGTAATATTCATCAGTTGATTTGCTGGTACCATCGGTTGTCTCATTGCTCTTCCCATTATAATTTCATGAGGTGATAATCCAGTCTTTTTATCAGGAATACTTCTCAAACTCATTAACACCGAGGGTAAAGCATCTGGCCATTTCAATGTTGTGGATGCACACACTTTGGACAATCTGGACTTAATAGTGCCATTAATTTGCTCGACGTTCCACATCACCCCATCTTTTCAGAGTATTTATCAACTCCTTTATTTGCAATCGTTTTCCAGAAGCATTCAAACTCTCCAGATCCTTACTACTAAAATCTAACCTATACGTCTTTTGCAAAGCCTTTGACTTTTCTATATCCACACCATATTCTTGTGCTGCTGCTGCCAACTTCTCATGCAAATTTTTTGCTTTCAATGTAATATGTTTACACATGAATAACAACTCTTCATCCTGATATTTACTCAATCTCTCTGGACTAATTGTACCAATAATCATTTCTTCCAAATCTACTTTCAACTTCCCTACATCCATACTTGATTTAGATTTATTAGACGCCATTCCTCTTATTCATTCATCCAACTCCTCCGGCGAAGGTCCCACTAAACTAGAACCCACTGATATAGAAGTTGTTTCTCTCGCATTTGGCAAAAATTTCCTAGGATCTATCTAACACTTCTTTTTGGCGTTTCAGTCACATTTCCATTTACTGGAAGATTGATCAATGACGTACTTGCCTCATTTGACTCGGATTCACTAACATTCCTAGCACCATTCACCGGAACTGTTAATGCATGTACTCTTGAAATATTTTGACCCTCACTATACAATGGAACTATAGGACCAATCGTAACTGGAACTGACAACGCTTCTGCATTTAAACTCATCTGATTAATTTTCTGAGTCAATTCCTCCTTTGCTCTATTAAGCATCTCAATCTCCTTTTCCTGTGATATTCAGGTAACCTGTGAAACCTGTGGAATTTGGGAAGCTTCTATTTCAATTAATGGTGCACTCGGAGTAGCCCTATCTGGATTCTCCTGATACGGTGGAGGTCTTTTCAGTAACATCTCCTCTAATAACTCATAATCAATTTCATTTGGACCCATATCTAATTCCAAAGTTTCTATATTATTCTTTTTCTCCTTACATTTTCCACCAGCCTGATCCTTAGCAATCATTACTGGATATAATCCATCTAAAATTACATCTCTCCTCCATCTCTTCATTTGAGCATCCCACTTAGCCTCTGAAAATCATCTCATCGTATTTTTGTATTTCAATCCATTCAAGTCTCTCTCCCTTCTGTACCCTTCATGCTCCCATTCCTCAAGCGCCTCATACTGCAAAGCGTCTAGGATTTGGTTTCAAAGATTTAATTTGTCTTCTCAAATTTTCCAAACTTTTCACATTAAATGTACCATGCTCTGGGAAAGCTAACACTCCATCATCCTCTGTATATTTTACCCAGTTCTCCAACCATGTACACGTATGGTATCCACGCTCTAACATCATAAAGGAAGCAGGCGATCTTAGAGGAGGTACAGGAATTCCCTCTCTATTCACAATCGGTTTGTCCTTCTTAAAGAAATCCTGAATGGCTTTAATCAACTTAATTTTTAACACTCTTTTTTTCTCTCTTCACTAACTATTTTGGAAAAGTAAGGAAATCCTTCCGTAATTCCACTCACTTTATTGGCTCACGCTCGTCCAATCCCAGCGTGGCTCACATCAACCAACCAATTACAGCACAATACACACCTGCTATTCTGACCAATGCCAGCGCGACTTTTGTGACGTCAGTATAACTCCTACTACTGACCCTCCCTTTACAAAAATATTACAGCAATGTAAAACAAAGTTGTTTGTTTCTAACTAGATTCTTATTAGAAACGACACAAAACAGCGCCTTTGTCTGCTCCACTAATAAAGAGATAGTTCAATTACCCTAAAAGATTTCCTTTTACTTCGAGTAAAATAACGACCAGCGTCACTCCACTCCCAAACAAGTGAAAAGAGGTCTTAGTACTCCTCTAGGGATAAGCCCAAAGTTTCAAAGAGGACTTTTTCTTAAAAGAGGTCTTGGTACTCCTTTGGGGATAAGGCCAGAGTTTCAGAAGTGGACTTTCCACTATTTCATACACTCTCCTTACAACAGAGTAAGTCCCTAAAATAACATCAACAGCCTTTCACTGTTCGATATTACAACAACAGACAAAGAACTTCCAGTGTGGTATTTCTCCACACTATGACTGTGCCACAACGGCTTAAATTAACATCCCGGGATCTTAGGCAACTATGTACCCGTACTTTCAGACTACATAAAAACAAAGACACTAACTTTTCGTATTAGTAATCAATAGTCTTAAATCAATCATTGATGTGCCAAAATAACCAATATAACCATCAATTTCTGCTACCAAAACTGATCCAGCGTTTCAGGACTAGAAATTTCTTAAGACAAGGCCCAATTTTCATTACCCAACAAGTCCCTTCACGCTGGGTTAGTGTAATTCCAAATTAATCCAAAATTTACCAATCTCTCATATATATTCTCATGTCTAGAGTACCAAAATTGGCGATGCAATCTTTATTAGTTGATTACATTTGGCAAATCAAATCTCAGGAATAAATCACTCCTAATAAAGACAGACTCATTTGTAAATTTGTAATGTTTATCTAAATAATGTGAAATAATGCTCTTTGGTACAAACATATTATTATGAAGGGATGGTTCTTGACTGACTTTGTGAATATGTCATTGAATCAAAAAGTCTAATAGATTAGGCGCTGCCACAAGGTCAGACACAAGTATTCAATACAGTACAATCGCTGAATATACACCCTGGAGAGACAAAATTAATTCATCCAGAATGCTATATGGATAAAATACACGCACACATGTTTAGCTTAAATTGCTTCTTTTTGTTTTATATATTCTGTATTCATTTACAGACAACAAACAATAAGTAATCGTATTATCCGGTATATTTTTCAAGAGTAAAGGTTGCACAAGGGATAGAAAGAGGGTGCTTGTGATAAGAGAGTGGAAATCAGAAGGGTTAAAGGTATATGCACTGTTCCTGTATTTCAAGAGGACACTGGTCTGTACAAGAGCCAGTATTTCTAGAACCCGTCCAATGTCTTGGTACTTTAATTTACATCATTCATGGGGATGCTTGATTGCAAATTCCAGTATGGTGGGGGATAAATGGAACAGGTCCTATGTAGGGGGAAAGGCGTCGACGTTTCGACCTCGTCTTAGGCGAAAGGGCGATTTGGAGCCTCCGCATGCGGGTCTTCTTCAGGACGAAGGAAGGGCAACCTATGGTGCGAATGAAATGTGTAAATTAGTGGGTGTAACCTCCAACAAGGGAGAAGTACATAGGCAAAGGTCTGGATACTGACCTTGTGCCAATGATGAGGCTGGCATAGAATTAGTTAATTTCAATAGGCTGGGCGCCAGTAAAATGCGATCCAGGCTGAAATTCCAATTCAGGACGGTCTAAGGAAAGAGGAGGGATAATTAAAACCCGCTAGGTTAAGGACATCAATTGATGTTGACTTCTAAGGGTGTAAATAACGACTTACCCGCAAGGGCGGTGTAGCCACGTTGAGGGGACAACCAAAAATGAAGTCCTCGTATTTCCAGTAATTAGTGCAATGAATTGAGGGGATCCAATCCTAAAGAATTAAAAAGAAAGGAAAAGGCTAAGGGGCCGATTCCGATTCGGGCCGGAAATCACTCCGACCGAGCCGGACCCAGAGAGATTTCCGACCGAACGAGTACGATGCGTACGCATGCAATCGGACTCGATTCGGTCGGACTCCCATTGAAGTCAATGGGAGCCGGTCGTACAACGCGTACGCGGGCTCCCATTGACTCAATGGGTGCGAGGCGAACAAGGGTGCCCCCTACAGCGGGTACGCGTCGATGCGAATCGCGCCATACATGCACAGGTAGGGGGACCCATGGGTCCCCCCTGTGTGCGACTCGCACGGCTACGCGTACAGGGGGGTCCGACACGGACCCCCAAAGTCCGGCTCCGACTGCCCTTTGGAGCCGGACGGCGCGAGTCGGTCGGACTGCTCGAGGCGCGCATCGTACTTGCCCAGCCGGGGAACGTCTCCATTGCGCAGTGCGAGTCGTGTCCGTGCGAGTCGGTCGGAGCGGTTCGGACCCGCAAACGAGTCGGTCGGCGATTTCACGTGCGCTCGCATCGTACTCGCTCGCCCGGGCGCACGTACGAATCGGTCGGGAAAGAGGGGTCCGAATCGGATCCGGTTAAGCCGAATCCGATTCGGTGCCCTACCGGCCAAGATCGGAATCGGCCCCTAAGTGATTGACTACATTAATACCATTGTCCGCTCTAGAATGTGTCAGGGGCCCGTATAACTAACCTTGAAGGCTGGCAAACAACAGCGCGACTCGCAGGATCTGCTCTGTCAGATTTCCAGGAGGAACTGACAGGCGAGTGCGCTGTTATATAGGAGAACCGGCCACAGCTGGTCTGGCGTGCACGAGGCACCCGTGATGTACGTTTCGTGGAACGTCACCCAGAAAAGCAGGCGAGCCCCGATCAGGCTCAGAGAGCGAGTATAGGCTCTGACGTGCTGGGTGATTGACTTAATGTAAGTGCACGTCGCCATGGAAATGAGAGAGCCCCGAGCGGACTGAGGCTCTGAAGAGCTTTTGTGTGTGTGATTAAGGCGCCGGGCAGGGCGATGGAAGCTCCCCAAGGATCGTTGAATAAGGCAGAGCATTTAAAGGAAAGTGCAGACGGTACATTAATCAAAACAAGGAGTGAACATTAATCAAAACAAGGAGTGAAAATTGCAATGAATGATTACATATAGACCATCTATTGTGAAAATAAACATATAATATATACAATATTACACGAACCAATAATTTATATACATAGTGCTATTTACATCTGACATTTGGTTAATACGTATTCGAAGTTATGTACAAGCTGTGAAGTGTAAAATGAATTTGCATGATAACGGGAGAGCCTCGAGCGGAATGGCGGCTATGGCAAGCTAAAGATAAGTGTGTTAAGGCGGGCCAGGCATAGATCAACGAAAAGAGTGAAAGTGTATGATACAATGAATATGTACATATAGGCCACCCATTTGAACCGTGAATGGGGGCTGACAGCCCGAGATGGGGATGTGAACAATTGTACAGTGTTAGCAAAACCTACATAACGATCAAATTCAAACATCTAATATATACATTTAGGAGTACAGTATGACAAGGGAAAAAAGGTGCTATTTACATCAGACATTGGGTTGCTACGTGTTTGGAGATATGTACATGCTGTAGAGTTAGGTGGCAGTAGGCAACAGAGCAAAAAGGTTTTTTGTTTTTTCATTCAATTAGTGCACAAGTGCGCTGCCTGCCTCGCTATCTCTTCATATTCATTCAGACCTCTAGCCGTTGTATCAAAAATATGAATCCATTTGCATTCACAGTAATTAAGGGTGTTGGAGTAGTTCCCACCCCTTACATTTGCGTGAACTCTCTCGATAATACACCACTTAAGGCTCTCAGCCGAGTGACCGAAAGTGGTGAAATGTTCCACTAAAGGGGCCCCTTGTACTGTACAGCGTATCCGACTACAGTGCTGTAAAATACAGGTTTTCGCCTTTCGTGTCGTTTGGCCGATATATAGAAAGTCGCAAGGGCATGTAATGGCATATATAACCCCAGCGGAGTTACAGTTGGTATGTTCTCGCATAGTGTGGGTGTACCCATTATGTGTAAAGCTTTTTAAGCTCCTTGGTCATGGTGCAGGCCTTGCAATTCCCGCATTTATAATGTCCCTTTATTGGTGGAATATTCCATAGGGAAAACTGGACATTAGTGGTTTTAACCGGAAGTAAAGATTTAACCAAGTGGTCCCTAAGGTTTTTACCTTTCTTAAAGGCGTACAGTGGGGGATCATGAATACCGACCTCATCTGCTACCAAGTGCCAATGGCTATTGATGGTTTTTTTGATAGCATGACTCTTGGTGCAGAAAGTTGTGACACATGTCAAGCGTTCCTGAGCTAGGGACTTGTTGGTTCTGGGTTCCAAGAGGAATTGACGGAGAGAGAACCAGGCACGTTTGCGTGCCTTTTTGAGGAGACTGCCTGGGTAGCCGCGTTCCTTTAGTCGACATAGCAGTCACTCAACACAAAGGAATATGTCAAATTCAACTTTTCTAAAACTGAACATCTGGCACTCGAATCACTAAAAAAGAATGACAAAATTGTTATCAAACCAGCGGACAAGGGTGGGGCCATAGTTGTCCAAAATACATCAGATTACAAACAAGAAAAACATCAATAGCCATTGGCACTTGGTAGCAGATGAGGTCGGTATACGTGATCCCCCACTGTACGCCTTTAAGAAAGGTAAAAACCTTAGGGACCACTTGGTTAAATCTTTACTTCCGGTTAAAACCACTAATGCCCAGCTTTTCCTATGGAATATTCCACCGATAAAGGAACATTATAAATGCGGCAATTGCAAGGCCTGCACCATGACAAGGAGCTAAAAAGCTTTACACATAATGGGTACACCCACACTATGCGAGAACATACCAACTGTAACTCCGCTGGGGTTATATATGCCATTGCATGCCCATGCGACTTTCTATATATCGGCCAAACGACACAAAAGGCGAAAACCCGTATTTTACAGCACTGTAGTCGGATACGCTGTACAGTGTAAGGGGGCCCCTTTAGTGGAACATTTCACCACTTTCGGTCACTCGGCTGAGAGCCTTAAGTGGTGAATTATCAAGAGAGTTCACACAAATGTAAGGGGTGGGAACTACTCCAACACCCTTAATTACCGTGAATGCAAATGGATTCATATTTTTGATACAACGGCTAGAGGTCTGAATGAATATGAAGAGATCGCGAGGCAGGCAGCGCACTTGAGCACTAATTGAATGAAAGAAAAAGAAAAAACTTTTTGCTCTGTTGCTTACTGCCACCTAACTCTACAGCATGTACATATCTCCAAACACGTAGCAACCCAATGTCTGATGTAAATAGCACCTTTTTTCCCTTGTCATACTGTACTCCTAAATGTATATATTAGATGTTTGAATTTGATCGTTATGTAGGTTTTTGCTAACACTGTACAATTGTTCACATCCCCATCTGGGGCTGTCAGCCCCCATTCACGGTTCAAATGGGTGGCCTATATGTACATATTCATTGTATCATACATTTTCACTCTTTGCGTTGATCTATGCCTGGCCCGCCTTAACACACTTATCTTTAGCTCGCCATAGCCACCATTCCGCTCGAGGATCTCCCGTTATCATGCAAATTCATTTTACACTTCACAGCTTGTACATAACTTCGAATACGTATTAACCAAATGTCAGATGTAAATAGCACTATGTATATAAATTACTGGTTTGTGTAATATTGTATATATTATATGTTTATTTTCACAATAGATGGTCTATATGTAATCATTCATTGCAATTGTCACTCCTTGTTTTGATTAATGTTCACTCCTTGTTTTGATTAATGTACCGTCCGCACTTTCCTTTAAATGGTCTGCCTTATTCAACGATCCTTGGGGAGCTTCCATCGCCCTGCCCAGCGCCTTAATCACACACACAATAGCTCTTCGGAGCCTCAGTCCGCTCGGGGCCCTCTCGTTTCCATGGCGACGTGCACTTACATTACGTCAATCACCCAGCACGTCAGAGCCTATACTCGCTCTCTGAGCCTGATCGGGGCTCGCCTGCTCTTCTGGGTGACGTTCCACGAAACGTACACCACGGGTGCCTCGTGCACGCCGGACCAGCTGTGACCGGTTCTTCTATATAACAGCGCACTCGCCTGTCAGTTCCTCCTGGAAATCTGAGAGAGCAGATCCTGCGAGTCGCGCTGTTGTTTGCCAGCATTCAAGGTTAGTTATACGGGCCCCTGACACATTCTAGAACGGACAATGGTATTAATGTAGTCAGGCACTTAGTCTTTTCCTTTCTTTTTAATTCTTTAGGATTGGATCCCCTCAATTCATTGCACTAATTAGTGGAAATACGAGGACTTCATTTTTGGTTGTCCCCTCAACGTGGCTACACCGCCCTTGCGGGTAAGTCGTTATTTACACCCTTAGAAGTCAACATCAATTGATGTCCTTAACCTAGCGGGTTTTAATTATCCCTCCTCTTTCCTTAGACCGTCCTGAATTGGAATTTCAGCCTGGATCGCATTTTACTGGCGCCCAGCCTATTGAAATTAACTAATTCTATGCCAGCCTCATCATTGGCACAAGGTCAGTATCCAGACCTTTGCCTATGTACTTCTCCCTTGTTGGAGGTTACACCCACTAATTTACACATTTCATTCGCACCATAGGTTGCCCTTCCTTCGTCCTGAAGAAGACCCGCATGAGGAGGCTCCAAATCGCCCTTTCGCCTAAGACGGGTCGAAACGTCGACGCCTTTCCCCCTACATAGGACCTGTTCCATTTATCCCCCACCATACTGGAATTTGCAATCAAGCATCCCCATGAATGATGTAAATTAAAGTACCAAGACATTGGACGGGTTCTAGAAATACTGGCTCTTGTACAGACCAGTGTCCTCTTGAAATACAGGAACAGTGCATATACCTTTAACCCTTCTGATTTCCACTCTCTTATCACAAGCACCCTCTTTCTATCCCTTGTGCAACCTTTTACTCTTGAAAAATATACCGGATAATACGATTACTTATTGTTTGTTGTCTGTAAATGAATACAGAATATATAAAACAAAAAGAAGCAATTTAAGCTAAACATGTGTGCGTGTATTTTATCCATATAGCATTCTGGATGAATTAATTTTGTCTCTCCAGGGTGTATATTCAGCGATTGTACTGTATTGAATACTTGTGTCTGACCTTGTGGCAGCGCCTAATCTATTAGACTTTTTGATTCAATGACATATTCACAAAGTCAGTCAAGGACCATCCCTTCATAATATACTGTACCCAGGTCCTGTGACGCTTATTGGGTTACCCCATTACTTCATAATAACTTCGGTACAAACATACAGCATAAATCATAGATCGTCACAAGGCAAACAAAATCAGAAGAGAAAATGACAAATTCATATCAATGACAATGCATAAAGGAGTGGATAGGCGAAAAGACAAAAAGATTCAAAGACAAAAAAAAATTGCAATTGTTTATGCAAATTCAAATTTTCAGTATATACTAACCCAAATAGGAATAGGAAATCTACTCTCTGGCCATGAGAGCAGCAAGGCCCCTCAAGAAGATTTGAAGAGGCATAGACTTAGGGGCCGATTCCGATCTCGGCCGGTAGGGCACCGAATCGGATTTGGCTATACCGGATCCGATTCGGAGCCCTCTTTTCCGACCGATTCGTGCATGCGTCCGGGCGAGCGAGTACGATGCGAGCGTACGCGAAATCGCCGACCGACTCGTTCGCGGGTCCGAACCGCTCCGACCGACTCGCACGGACACGACTTGCACTGCCCAATGGAGACATTCCCCGACCGAGCAAGTACGATGCGCGCCTCGAGCAGTCCGACCGACTCGCGCCGTCCGGCTCCAAAGAGCAGTCAGAGCCGGACTTCAGGGGTCCGTGTCGGACCCCCCTGCACGCATAGCAGCGCGAGTCGCACACAGGGGGGACCCATGGGTCCCCCCTACACATGCATGTATGGCGCGAGTTGCATCAACGCGTACCCGCTGTAGGGGGCGCCCTTGTTCGCGACGTACCCATTGAGTCAATGGGATCCCGTGTACGTGTTGTACGACCGGCTCCCATTGACTTCAATGGGAGTCCGACCGAATCGAGTACGATAGCATGCGTACGCATCGTACTCGTTCGGTCGGGCTGCTAGAGTCCGATTCAGTCGGAAATCTCTCCGGGTCCGGCTCGGTCGGAGAGATTTCCTGCCCGAATCGGAATCGGCCCCTAAGTCAGTAATCAGTAGACAGGAAACAGAAACAGCAAACCGACGACAACGACGATCTCCCAACAGTCTCACAAGTCAGTCTCTTAACCCCTCCCACCAGGCACCTCAATTATACCCTAAGACCCAAATGTCCAACCCACACAAGTATCAAACTAAAGGTTTTCTTCACATTTGATTGGTTAAGGAAGGGGGTGTATGGTCACACCATTCTCAGGGTAAATAGACATAATATCGAAAAAATATATAGAATGGACAGAATATCGAATACAAAATATAGAATGGACATAATATCGAATGGACATAATATAGTGGTTAATAATATCGAAATGCAGGTAAGTAATATCGATTGCCAAAATATAGAAGTACATAAAATAGGCATTAAAAAATATCGAATTTTTAATAATATCGAATTTTTGTAAGTGTTTTGTATGTTAGTATATGAGTTAAAAATGTATAATATTTTTGTAATGTATGTTTAATTTTTTTTAAAGTTACGAAATTTATGTAAAATAATTTTTGCGTATATTACTTCCGTAGCGGGTTGTGGGTTTATAGGGGAATAGGGTGGGAAGTAATTTAATTATAATATATATTTTTATAAATTAATTAAAATTAATTAATTATATGTTAATTAATTTTTGTGTAATTTAAATCTGTAGCGAGTTGTGGGTTTATAGGGAATAGGGTGGGAAGTAATTTAATTTAAATTAATTAATTAAATATTTTATTAATTAATAATTTAATAGTCAATAATTTATATTGTTAATTACGGTAATTAATTTATTATTAATTAATTATAATTTGACTAATAACAATAAATAATTAATTGGTAATTATGTTTAAAAAAATGAATTAATTAGTAATTAAAAGGATATTAATTATTAAAAATTATTTTGTTAATATGTTAATTGTGTACGTTTTTTAGGAGCGGGTTGAGGGTTGATAGGGGAGATGGGTGGGAAGTAATTTAATTTTAAGGAAATTTTATAATAATTTAAAAATAATATTTATTAAAAGTTATTTTATAATGTTAATTGTGTTAATTTAGATTTGATAATTATTAATTTTATTGTTAATTGCTATTAGTTAATTAATTAATTGTTAATTAATTATGTTAAATAATTAATAATTTAGTAAATTGGAGGTGACGTTTATAGGGGAAAATGGTGGGAAGTATATTAATTTACAAAAATTAATTAATTGTTAATTAATGTTGATTAAATTGCTGGAGTGGGAATATTAAATTATTCCTATCCGCTATCCAACGCTTTCCTTACTGTTCCACTCGTTGGAGTGGGAATAGTAAATTTTACCCTCCCGCTATCCAACGCTTTCCCTACTGTTCCACTCGCTGGAGTGGGAATAGTAAATATTACCCTCCCGCTATCCAACGCTTTCCCTACTGTTCCACTCGCTGGAGTGGGAATAGTAAATTTTACTCTCCCGCTATCCAACGCTTTCTCTACTGTTCCACTCGCTGGAGTGGGAATAGTAAATTTTACCCTCCCGCTATCCAACGCTTCCCTACTGTTCCACTCGCTGGAGTGGGAATAGTAAATTTTACCCTCCCGCTATCCAACGCTTTCCCTACTGTTCCACTCGCTGGAGTGAGAATAGTAAATTTTACCCTCCCGCTATCCAACGCTTTTCCCTACTGTTCCACTCGCTGGAGTGGGAATAGTAAATTTTACTCTCCCGCTATCCAACGCTTTCCCTACTGTTCCACTCGCTGGAGTGGGAATAGTAAATTTTACCCTCCTGCTATCCAACGCTTTCCCTACTGTTCCACTCGCTGGGGTGGGAATAGTAAATTTTCCTCTCCCGCTATCCAACGCTTTCCCTACTGTTCCACTCGCTGGAGTGGGAATAGTAAATTTTACCCTCCCGCTATCCAACGCTTTCCCTACTGTTCCACTCGCTGGAGTGGGAATAGTAAATTTTACCCTCCCGCTATCCAACGCTTTCCCTACTGTTCCACTTGCTGGAGTGGGAATAGTAAATTTTACCCTCCCGCTATCCAACGCTTTCCCTACTGTTCCACTCGCAGGAGTGGGAATAGTAAATTTTACCCTCCCGCTATCCAACATTGATGTAAAAAAAAATTAACAGATTATATATATATTTTATATTAATTTTATCATTTTTTAATTAATTTTAAGTATGTTTTAATTAATTATATTGATTATTTAATTAAGTTAATATTACTTTTAACATATTTAAAACATTTGATATTTTTTACAAACTATATTTAAAACAACGATATTTTGTCTTCGATATTTTTGTACTTACCTGTTTGTAGATAGGGAGACGATATTTTGTCCATCGATATTTTGGCGACGATATTCTGTCCAGACTATATTTTGGTCGTCGATATTATGTCAGTGATCCCATTCTCAGCATGTCCGCCACACTAAGGCGCCGATTCCGATTCCGGCCGGAAATCTCCCCGACCGAGCCGGACCGGGAGAGAATTCCGACCGAATCGGACCCTAGCAGTCCGACCGAACGAGTACGATGCGCACGCATGCTATCGGACTCGAGTCGGTCGGACTCCCATTGAAGTCAATGGGAGCCTGTCGTACAACGCGTACGCGGGCTCCCATTGACTCAATGGGTGCGAGGCGGACAAGGGCGCCCCCTACAGCGTGTACGCGTCCATGCGCATCGCGGCGTACATGCACAGGTAGGGGGGACCCATGGGCCCCCCTGTGTGCGACTCGCGCGCATATGCGTACAGGGGGGTCCGACGCGGACCCCCAAAGTCCGGCTCCGACAGCTTTTTCGAGCCGGACGGCGCGAGTCGATCGGACTGCTCGCGGCGCGCATCGTACTTACCCGGCCGGGAAATGTCTCCATAGCGCGGTGCGAGTCGTGTCCCTGCGAGTCGGTCGGAGCGTGTTGAAGCCGCGTTCGAGTCGGTCGGCGATTTCGCGGGTGCTTGCATCGTACTCGCTCGGCCGGACCCGCGTACGATTCGGTCGGGAAACAGGGCTCCGAATCGGATCCGGTGAATCCGAATCCGAATCCGATTCGGAGCACTACAGGCCGAGATCGGAATCGGCCCCTCAATGTCCCATTGTTTTTATTTAACCAATGACATAAACTGCCACCCCAGGAAATACTAATCTGAGCTACCGTTATTTTCTTTCTCGCTGAGCGCCTCTCTGCAGAGGAAGCTTCCCGCTATTTGTCGCATTGTTCTTTGATACTGTTTTTTTTTTTTTTGGCAGGCACTCAGGACTTGAAGGAAAGAATATCATTCCATCTCCTTATTCACTCTTGAATTTCATTTAAACGCTTCTAATTTCCAGTGGCTTCGTAACCCATTATTTGACATGTAGAATTTGCGAACCGTTCTTCTAAACAGAGCAAACACAAACATTATTATTCACTTATAATGTTTTTCTCTACGCTACCAACCCAATGCTGCATTAATCCCTGCGCAACCCATATTAGTTATTATTACCTTGTTCTTAGTAGACGTTAATAACGTGGACAAAAGCAGCATCAGTAAGCATTAGTCCTTTTTATTTTCGTTAGTCAAAAGCATTTGCGGCCTACTATTATTACTTTAATACGCATCTGCGCATTAGCATTTTTTCACATGTTAGGCTTTTTCCGCATAATTTTCACTGCACACAGTTAGTAGATATTACTGAGTATTCAATCCAAGCAGGTTTTATTTTCGTGAAAACCCTGCTCCATCAGTATCTTTCAATCTTTACACAATAGGTGTCACATAACCCACCTCGCCTCCTTGCAACCCCTAAACAATGAGTATCTCATGACACATATACGTCCCCAAACCAAGGAATCCTTGCAAATGGCTATATTTCCAGCCCTACACATCACCGCACTGTTACTGCTTGCACGCTCAATTGCACGGACTCAGGCCACCCACTTAAGAATCTCCATGCTCAGGCTTCACGCTCCAGGGAATCTCGACGCTCGAGTCAATGCGCTCGAGCAGCGGTAAGACCATTGAAGGAAACAAACTCAGGCAGGCCCAGTAATTCCCTAAAAACAATGGCAAAGGTTACCTTTTAAAAGTTCCTTGAAATGGAATCATAGGAACACTCTTCAGTAAATCACAATTCTTGCTGGTGGTTATGTGCCATATGTTGATGTATGAGCCAATTTCAATATTGTAAACTGATTTCCCCTAATTGCCAGTTATGCCAGCTCACTCCACCTTAATGCTGTCAGATCATTACCCGCTGGCATGACTAGCCAAATGATGAACAGCTGCTAGGGCTAAACACAGTCCGCTTTACAAAGGCTTGTTTAAACTCTTGGACTAGAGGCTGCACAGTTACAGTTGCAAAGACACCCACAATCCAGTCAGAGGCACAACAATCCGCTTGGTAATCACTTTATAATCCAAATAGAGATCTTAAAAGCATTCATTGAGGCAGTCTTTTACTCCACACCAGTGTTTCTCATATATGTAAAATAGGCACCCTTCTGCTTCTGCGCTAGCCTGTGAAGATGCCCTGGACTGTAGGCTGTACGTTGAACTAGACACTGGTGGTGCTACCAGGCACAAACCCTCTTCACAGGCTTCAATGTCTTTTTGTCTATAATCTTTTTTATTTCTTTCTGTGATACTTCAAATCTTTTCTGTTCCAGCATTAAACTTCCCTTCACACTTGGGTCTTCTCCCCTCGTGTCGCCAGTGTTACAATCAAGGATGTATAAGATGTGCATATTGCGTAAAGTATTACACTGTGAAGGTTCCCTGTGTGTGGGAATGAGTTAGGGATTGTGTTTGGGTCTGTTGGGAGATCGGGTGAGGTGTGCTACATTTTTCTGAGATTCCTTGTGTTAGTGGGAATCTAATGGGTTTAAAGATACCCTGTGATCGTGATGGGTTTAAAGATATCCTGTTATGGTATGGGTTGAAAGATACACTTTGAGGAGGTCCTCTGGTGAGACCTGGTCCTGCCGTGAGTTGTGTAAGTGCAGGAGAGGGTTTGGAGTCTCTGGTCCTGCTGTGAGAGTGGATGCAGTAGAGGTTGTGAAGTCCCTGGTCCAGCGGTAAGTGTTTAGAGACACTTATTGATATTGTTTCTGTTGTCCTTCCTGAGTGGTTAAGTATGTAGTGTAGGGGTATGCGTATTGCACCCTTATGTTAGTGTTGTCCCTCCTGAATGATTAAGGGCGTGTTAGAGGAGCATGTGTGTTGCACCTTGATGTTGTGAGTTGAATGACGTAGGGGTGTTATTAGTTTCGTAGTTCTACCGAAGATTGTATGATGTGATTATCTATGCATTTTAATGTTTATAGGACTGTTTTATCATATTATGTCATCTCTTGTCCTTTTGATTTGATGTTAATATAGAAGTAATATTTATGTGACTATTGTTTTATTTGAATTTTCTATTGTTTCTTTAACAGAGGGAGATGTGTTGTGACTTGTCTTGGTTACTGTGCATCCTCCCCAGAGTTTCAAGTCCCTGCCGCTCAGCCAGTGAGTGAGGTCATTGGATGGTTGGAATGTTAAGTGATTGTGCTTGGATGAGTGGACAGTTGGATTGAGAAGGGATGAGCAGCAGGATACTGCTCCTGTGAGGCTTTACCTGTTTTATCTGTGATCTACAACTGAGCTAATAAGCCTACATCTTTTATAACCTACAAGACTACATCCTTGATTTTAACAGAGTCCTCTGATGTCCTTAACGCTGAATCATGCAAAATCAACAAAGGACGGGACAGGTCAAGACACAAATGTCCATAACGCATCAGCCATCCCACTAAGCTTCAGGCAGGAGGAGGAATAGTTCTCATGCACTTTCAATGGCAATGAACACAGATGGGCCATTTTCATGGTGCCTACACAATTATCACAGCTTTGCCCTTAGGTGATTCTCTCCGAATGTTTCTACCTCTTTTAAAGCCTTTCCTAAATCTTTCACAACACTCAATGATGTGGGAATCTGAGTAGTGCAATAAATGTGAGTTCCACGTCCTATGTGGGATCCCCGTCCCAGGCAATGAAAGGATTGGAAAGCCTGCTGGCCTTGCAGGTAAGTTTGGAATTGCAGACATTCATGGGAGCCCCAGCCGTGGATACGGAAGGGGCGAAAGGAGGATTGTTGTCAGGAATCCAAGGAAAGGCCTAGGGGTATGGCAGTGGCCTGATTCTCCTTAAAGTGCACCAGCGCAGAGTCTGCATTTTTGCTGAACAGGCGGGAGCCATCAAAGAGTGTATACCAGGGAAGATTGGGCATTCCCTGAAAAAAACCATCCATCTCAGCCAGGCATGGTGGTAGAAGGCCACCGTTGAGGCCATGGCCCTGCCTTGTGAGTCAGGGTGTCCAGTCCGCACCAAATGGTGTACTTCCGCTGTGTCTCGCCCATCAATCAGTGCCTGGTTCAAGATGGCCAGCCCCTCTTCAGGAAGCATGAGCATAGTCCGAAAAGGCATGCATGTATTAGCCAAAGAGGCATGCAGTGTTCACAGACTGCAATGCCAATGATGAAAGAAAATATCTTCTTCCCACAGGTATCCAGCCTTTTTGATTTCCTATCCGGTAGTATGCTAGGGAATGTACTTGGGTTAGGTTTGGCAGCACCGCCAGGCTCTAAGAGAGAGGGATGGATCCTTTGTGAAGAAGGCCGGGTCTCCAGGGACTGGGCAATGGCAATCATTCTGTGCACGGGAGCCCCTGTGCAGGGTTTACCCCAGGACCCTAAAAGAACAGTGAATGCCTCCTTAATGGGTGGGGGGGCGGGGAATCAAGGGCCCCACAGACCTTACCCCTTGGTTGGAGCACCTCCTTCAAGATGCTGGTGTAGTGTCCTCGTTCTGCCTTAGAATGTAGCTCACCGTTCCTAGGTTACATGGTCTAGAACAGGGGTCTCCAACTGGTCGATCGCGAGCTACCGGTAGCTCGTCAACAACCTACCAGTAGATCGCATCCCAATGCCCACTTTTGTACTCTATCATTGTCATTATGTTTATTTTTAGGCCTTTTTGGCCTCTTATTCGTTCTAGCAAAGTGGGTGGCGTCAGCCCGGCGTGAGCAGTGCGTGATTCAATCAAGCAGAGACTCTCTGCCCTGCTGCCGCCTCAGAGGTACCACGTAGCCTGACACAGCGTGCATCACGGCAATAACTAAACAAGATCCAATCCTGAGTGACCATCACCCAGCAGGGCCCACATGTGATTCAGAGGGGCGGTGCCTTTCCTCTTATTTCTGGCAAGACGTGCCTGCCTATAATGACCACACAGGGTACGCAGACACTGGTGGTGGCTGCTTAAATTTGTTATTCCGGGTGCCAGCAGCTGCTAGGGTTAAGTTTCACCTTTTAGCCATGTGGGACAGAGTAAGCCGGGCTCTTTGGTGCCGCATAGATTAGGCGTCGGAAGATGATTTAGTCCTCCTGGGGCCACCCTGGCAGACAATGGTTGCAGCCTGGTGAAAATAGGAGGGAGCACTGACCTTAGCCCTCATTAAGAGACTCCTCTGCAGCCACCGTAAACCAGCACTGCAGGCAGCATGCAATCTGCACACTCTCCTGAGCCCCAGGCCCAGTCAAGAGAAAAGTCTCTGCAGCTTCTGCCTAGCGTGAAGCCATCGGCAGAGTACCAGCATTGACTACTGCCACAGAGGGATGACTGATGCCTGCAGTTAGCAGTGTCCTCTGAATGATTTCACTCGACTTGCACATGCCCCCTTCTGAGAGGGAGCCTCTGCCCCTGCGTAAGCACGAGCCAGCAGAGCAGCACAGCAAGCACCGGGAGTAAGACAAAGTTACGGTAAGCCTACAAACAATCATCAGGGTGCACTTTGTGGGGAACCAAATAGGGATGTGAGATTTTTAGTTCAGGTAATAACTAGTCTTAGGACAGGTAGTTTGAAATAGCTTGACCTTAAGTGCAGCCTACATGGGTAATCCTTTCTGATTTACGCTTGGCCTGCGGACAAATATAGAATTGTCTACTGTTGCACAGAGAGACATATTTATCTATAAAACATTGTATACTTAGGAACAGCAAGCACACAGATAAAACAAATCATCTGTCAAATGTGGCAATGAGAATATTTGTCCAATTTGAGCCTTCACTTGAAACGTATTGGGCAAAATAGTTTTGTTTAATAACAGGATTAAAGAAAGTTTCTCCACCTTCATTTATCCTATATTTTTTAAAAGAAAATAGACCGTGTTCCCTTCTACTAATGTTTACAGGACAATGCATTTTTGTGAGGTTAGTTTATGTCTGACTATGACCAAACTACTTTACTGTGACACTAAATAAAAATATACTTTCCTCTTTAAAGGGCGAGCAAATAATTGAAGTTATTTATCATGCAGGTTAGGTCATGTTTGTATGATTTTTCGAGGCCTGCTCTGTTCTAAGGTCAGACACTGGTTTGGGGCCTTCCATTTCAGGGGTTTTACATCAGTTTAAGGATTTTGCCCGACCGTTTCATGTCTCAGAAGTGGGTAATTTGTGATAAATATTTGTTTGCATTGATATTACTGCTTAGTTTTAACCATAATAGTGTAATTCACAGAGTCACTCATTGGAAATGAAATGTCACACATACACATACTAAAAACATAGAAATGTCACACGTAAGCAACCTGAAAACTTGGCAGCTGTGGCCACAAACATCATTTTACATTTCTTTTCATTACATTTTAGTGAAATGATGAGAGAAATGCAAAATAACTTCACTAGCTTCGTTTTGCGCCTAGGGACAACATGCAAGACGTACCTTATTAAACAAAAAATACCTGTAAAACGCTGCTTTAATTTAATGAAATAATGGGAGAAATTTCAAATGAAGTGCTAATTTGATGGCATAATGAACATAAGGCTCTTGTCTTAACACATCAGTTCAAATTCATCCCATTTGCAAAAAGTACCTACCCCCTGTAGTGCCTATATTTTCTGCAGCCAATGACCAGGGAAAGTTGAGACATGAGCCAAGCTTAGGCGTATGACCCCTTCCTTGCACAGATTTGAAAATTTTGTAAATAATTACACAAAAGTCATACAGCAATGGTATCTTTAAAAAAATTACCTACTTGTATTTCTCCAACAAGGAGAAACATTTCATCAGACCATCAAATCATATCACTGTATTGAGAGGCATTTTTAGGAGTGATAGTTTTTAAACATGAAACAGTCATGGACTCCCACTGTCCCTTATGACAATGCTATATTAATGAACTAAGAGGGAAGTCTTGTGTACCACACATGTGGCATAGCTTATTACTGCATGGAGCACCTTTATAGTCTGTCAGGGGAGATTTTTGTGCAGTGCACACCCTGAACTCAAGCATTTCAAGGTGCTGTCATGTGTAATAATAAAGAAAAAGAAGACATGATGTAATAATTGTGGGGCACTGAAGTACACATGGTCAGAAAGCTACGTCATGTAGGGTGTGTGGTTGGAATGGTGTTGTCATTCTTTTGTGGGAAGTGTTTCGTGTCATGGGTGATGACCACCGATGTGCATTTACCGTGTTATGGGATGGAACCGTGTGTTGGATGACAAGGCATGAGAGACAGACGTGCAATTTATTGTTTTCAGTATTCTGGTAGCTTTACACAGCTCCGCAGGATCCTATACTTTCTTATGATTGTAGTCTACTTAGCTAGTGACTGCAGAGGCCAGGATCACACAGTTTGTTGAAGAGGAAAGCCTGGATTATTGCTAGGTTTTCTGGTTTCATGTTGTGCATTGCATACACTAAATGGGTAGCTCTTTCTCTGTAGAGGCCCTTTAGTCAATTAAGCTGGGCGTGGGGGAACTTTGGGAACAATTCGCGAGTTGCTCTGCCTTTAGTAGCTCACAATGATTTTCACTGATCAGAAGTAGCTCTCACTACGGAAAAGGTTGGAGACCCCTGGTCTAGAACATGGAACTAAGATTCCTGGAGAATGTAAGCAACTTATCAGTTGACAGTTGCAGGGCTTGTATGCTGGATTGGGTTATTTGTACTCTACTTAATAAAACTACATCTTAATCTATTCAATGCTACCGATCTCTCCTTTACATTTGGCGACGACTGGAACTACCTACGCGTACTTCTTCGACCCCAACACATCGAGCCTACCTTTTCTTCATTCAGACTGTGTGGAGTGCTTCTTTTTCAATCATATGCTCTTGACATCATCAGGATTGACTGAGCCGCTGTTCCGTTTTCCACTCCGATCCAAGGAACAGTTCTTCATCTTTAAACATATGCTGCTCAATCAGCGTCAAGGATTGTATTCCGGCAGTATGTGAAACCTTAAAATCTGAATCTCTCTTTTTCTAATTTAGCTGTGCTTCATCTATGCTTACCTTTGACCTGTTTCCAGCCTGACTCTACCCTTGACACCACACCTGCAAAAACATTAGGTCACGAATCTAAAGTTGAGATATTGTAGGCTGCATAAACATGCAAAGTCAGCACAAAAGAACATCTGATGTCTGCACTGTGGGTTTCATGTGGGTTTTAAACAATGGTAAAGCCTTAGATAAAGTTTGTTCAGATAAGCCTATCTTGTTGTGCAGCCTCAAAGACGCGACAGTTACACAAGGCACCAAGACTGTCGATTCTTGCCTTGCCTCATTTGTGTGTTCTTTCTAAAGTTCTATTTACCTCTGGGAGTTCCTAGTCTGTGATTTTCCCTATATAAACCCATGTAACCATCGTTCAGTGTGCTTTTATCCTTGGGTATCTTGATGGTACTTGTCGGATGGAGACCTCATTCATGAATGATTGAATAAACTATCCATGGTTTGACTTTCGCTCCAGTGTCGAGTCCTCCTTACTTGATAAGGACCCGTGGCAAGAGTGGTGACCCTGCACCAAGCAGATTAAAATTAATCTGCTCCACAAATTGGCGCCCAACGTTGGGCCCCATCAAAGGCTTGCAGTTGGACCAGGGGAGGAGATCAGGTCGGTAAGACGAACTTCGCTGAGGAGCGCACCACCTGATGAGATTAGTGTTGCTCGTGGGACAAGGTGATTTTTCAGCTCTCCAACTCTGATCTTCCTGGCGGCTGCTAGCCTTGACTGGGGCCTTCGGACGGTCATTTTTTTGGGATCAGGGAGGATCGACAGGTGGGAGTTGAAGACTACGCATGAGGTAAATCTGTATTGAACCGGTTCATTTGTTTATTTGGTTAGGATCTGTTTGATCTTTGCTTGACTTGGTATTTGTCTTGACTTGGTATTTGTTTGGTAATCCGTTCGGAATCTGCTTGGAATTTTGAGACCTAGGATCTGTTTGGTATTTTGAAACCTAAGCTTTGTTTTGAGACTTGCTATTTGTTTTGACTAACATTTTTTCTTAAAGGTAAATGTGAGAATATTTTTATTTCTCTCTGTTTATAAGTTTTTTTATATCTTATATAACATACCTGTACTTAGTATGCCTTGGAAGTTTTATTGTTGCTGCTGCAATAAGCAGAGCATTTTGGAAGCAAGTCAGCCAGCGCCACCAGAAGGTACGCTGAATTTTGAGATGTACATCAAATATGGTATTTGTCCCATCATGTATAATGCATTGTGGAACAAATATACAAACGGGGATCCCCAGTTAGAATGGCCATTAGAGGGAACCATGGACCCTCACAAACTCGAGTATCTAGAGAAACGATTGTTTTTAAAGAAAGTTAGGCCAGCTATTTTTGACAGTTTGCGTATGTGGAGGAAAGAAGTGAAGGAGTGGCAGCTCAAGGCAGAGAAGGTACAAAGGAAACCGGAAAGGAAAACACAGTATCAGAAGTATAAGGAATTGAAGGATAAGGAAGTTCAGGAGAAAAAAGAATGTTTAGATAGGGAGCATAGATTATTAACATCTAAGGAATATATAGTTAGACCAACTGTAGCAGTTCAGGTCCACCAAGAAGATGTGGATTCAGATATTGATGGGTTGTTGATAGAACGACCCCCACCCCCATATGTACCTTTAACACCTCTTCCCCCTGGACCACTAAATGTTGTTGCCCCTGTACCCCCAGCTCCCCTCCTTTGCCCGCGGTTGTCCAACTCCCTATTTTCCAACCAGTACCGGTACATTCTCTACCCCTCCAACCCAGGCCACTGCACCCCCACCCCAAGCCTCTGTGCCTCCACCTCAGGCCACTGCATTTGAAATGACTAATGATTTTGTGCTTCCTGCATCTGTCCTGACTCCTCGAGTCCTTTGCTCTACTGTACCTCAATTTCGTCAGGACGCGATAAAGTTGATGGTATTAAATTGGTTAAGTGATCTTGAAATGGAAGTAGAAGAAATTATAGATCAGATTCAGGATTTTTCTGAAGGCGAGCTTCTTTGTCTTATAAGTAAGCTTTCTCATCAATTTATAGTCCAATGGGAGATGATTACAGGACAGAATGGCCCAGATGATGTTAGAGCTATTAATCGACAAGTGTCAGATAGGGGCCTTCCCTGTAAGTAGAGTTAATAATGCTATAGCAATGATAATTGGATATTGTAATGAACTCTCTTCCCTCTCCTCGAATAAGACCTATGAGGAAGCTGTGCCACAGTTCATTCCTGAAAGAAGGAATGCAGATAATGATGCCCCTAATAATCCCAATGCTAGAGCCCATTTTTTGTATAATTGGATATATACGCCCTGGAAAAGGATGGATGTACTTTACTCTAAAGGCCTCCTTACTAGGACATACGGAAAAATCCTAGAGGATTTTATGATGATGTACAGGCAGCCATTGATTCTTGTATCATGACTGTAGCAGATATTGATATTTTTGGCATGATCTTGCCACCAGATATGTGGCGACTTACCCGGAAACAGGATCATGTTGTTGATTTGGGAGGAGATTGGACTGCCTGGCAGCAGCTGATAGGGATAGGAAACCTGGTCAGAAACCTAATCAGCTCATACTGGACCTCCCCTGGCAACACACTAACTTATATAAAGACGATAATTCTGGCATGGAAAATAGACTGGGCACTCCATACTGCTTGTAAACAAAAGCAGGGAGAGTCCTTCCCTGATTTCTTTATTCGCTTTGAGGAAGTTTCCTCTAATGTATCTAATAGCCCTATTCTTCCTGTCCTTAAAAGAAGGGATGGAATACAGGATAAAAGTTTATTGATTTATAATTGATTTGAGAAAGTAACAGGATAGTAGTCCTCAATATCTTGTTGTTTCTCAGGTAAAGTTAATACACCTGTGGGATTTTCTGGCATCCCCGTTCAAAGCCCTATTTCACAAGAACTGAATGCTAGTACAAGGGTCTCCAACATTTTCTGCAACAAAAGTCACCAGTGATGAAAAAGTGACCACCTCATCCAAGAGTATCAGTAGTGATCACATCAGTGTATTAGCCAGGGTTTTCAGCAGTAAAAAAAAAAAAAAGAGGCTTTGACAATTTGAACTGAAATATTACATGGGTACTAGATACAAACAATAGCTGCAATACTCCTTTACGCCAAGATATAATTATGATAATAAATATCTCCAACTGAAATAATAGCTGTAAGTACATTTTCAAAATGTCAATTATTTTTCTGTAGACATCAGTTTGTGTTGTGAAAATACAAAAGAAATGTTGTCTTGAATGCATGAGTTTTGTTTTTAAAAAATACAGGTTGGACTGCACACAGGAGAGCTACTCACAGGTACCTGGTAATCTATTGGTAGCTCACGAGCCACTCATTGGAGACATAGCAATGCAGCAGAAGGTTGCAAACAGACTACAGTGAAATTATTGCATCACTTAGCCTCCTTGGGACAAAGTATCTCTTTTCCAATTACAGTATTGTCAACAGAAGGTTACCTATTTAGGTCTCCTCCTGTCGAAGGGTAAGACGCTACACCAACATAGGATATAATTGGTGCAGAATTTGCAGAAACCATTGACTCAATCTAATATCTGTGCGTTTATTACCAAATTTTTCTACTAATTGTAAACCCCTGCTTGCTTTAATATTGAAAGCACGTATGCATGCTGCTTCCTTGGACTAATCAGTGTGAAGCTGTCTTTTGTAATTGAAAAAAAATGCTTATGTAATGCTCCTGCGTTAGGTAAACCTGATTATTACAAATTTGTGCATGTAAAAGATGGTTGCAGCTTGGTACAGTCCCATGTAGAAAGGAATAGGTCATGTGCATATTTCTCCTCCACATTGGACCCACTGCGATAAAGCAATCTGAAATGTATATTTAAGGTCACAATTTGACAGTTATGGTACCACATTTAGTGGATATCTAAAAAAATAATTCAGACCCAGCACCTGACCAGTGCGATATTAACAGGGTATGAATTGACACGTGTTGCTCAAACATCACTCTGAAATGCTGTAACATTTTGAATCCAGCCACTGTACTGCCCCTTTCTGAGTCCCAACAAGATGAGAAGCATGATTGCATATTTATTACTGAGAAGGAGACTAAGGGACAGGTAGACCTGACAGATACCCCTATATCTGACCCACCAGGAACTGTCCGTGGATGGTGCATGTTACAAACTACCTGATGGCTCTAGTACAGCGGCCTATACAGTTACTCCCTTGAAATCTGTGGTTGAGTTATGTAAAATACAACAAATGTCAGAGCAATCTATGGAGCTGACAGCTTTGACTAGAACCTATGAATTAAGTAAAGATTTGACTGTAAATATCAATACATATGCCTTTGGAGTTGCCCACTCATTCGAGGACGACTCTAAAAACAAAAGGGGGCTTTTTATTTTGCATAGTGATAAAGATACAGTATGGGAATGAATAGTAAAGATACTGGATACCTTGATGTTACCAAAAAGGTTGCTATTGTTAAATGTTTTGTCCACAAGAAAATTATAGATGAGGTAATACAGGAAATATTTTTGCTAATGAAATGGCTAAACGATCAGCCTATTTAGAGTACAGTTTAATGTATATTGTAGGGACAATTAGATGGACACCAGAAGTAACTATGTTTAATCCAGACTCTAGATTGCATTAGGGAAGTACAGGAAGAAGCTACGGAGGAAGAGAAGGAACAGTGTAAAAGAGATATGGGTGTCAGGATGCGACAGGATGTTGAATAGATCTGTCAGGAAAGCAAAGATGAATGCTTCCAAATTGTTATGTGAATGCTATTGTTACCATGGCCCACAGTTCAGCCCACATCAGTGCTAAAGGAATGGTGGCCATGTCAGATCATGTATGGTTCAATAATCTGATTCCCAGGTGGCAAAGTTCTATGTCAAGAGGTGCATGATGTGCCATACTTATAGCACAGGAAATGGTACCCCGTTTCAACAGGAGATTTTGCACCCCCAGATCTGCCCTTTGAAGGTCTTACAGCCAGTTGAGATGGTTATGGGGAGGCCAGCAAAATGTATAGGGTGTACCAAGATTAAGGACAATCTGACATTAAATTTACCATTCTTGTTGATTATTGTGTTGACTAAAGATTTGTATTTGATCCATTCACAGGTGAAGGCCAGTCTCTCTCCCAGTCTTAAAGGTCCAGGTCACAAGCTGAGGCCTAGAGACAATGTCTTTACCCAACAGTTTCAGAGGCCAGTGCAAGTTCTCTTCACTACCCAGACTGCTAAGTGCACAGGGCACAGATAGTGGATCCATGCCAGTGATGTGGAGAAGGCAAGCGCCACTTCCTTTGCCATATGATCAGTGGATAACAAGAGGAATACCTGACATTTAATATGATCATGATCTCTCAGCAAGTGCCTTTTGGAGGTGGTGATCTTTTGAAACATGGTGAAGTGGTGTCATTGGAACAATAACTTGCTGCCATCATGCCTGACCCAGATGAACAGATTCTGTTTGAACATCCTGACATTGTTCAGCCCTGATACAAAATGCGGCCAAGGGCCAAAAGAACTATAGACTTTGATTGAAGAAACTATCTCTGGAGAGGTAGCAACCCACGCCAGTGGTCAAGACCGCCAACGTCCGGACCGGTACATAAGCTTGCCAGTGAGGCTTTGAAGCAAAAGACACTGGGAACTTAATGCTCTCTGATAGTGTAGTGAGGGAATTTTGGGAGAATTGAGATTACATTGCTCTGTTTCTTGGCAATTAAAACAACAAATACTACAGTAAGAGGAAGGAAGGTTAAGAAACATACAGGTTGAATATAAAAGATTAGTATAGGGAATAGTGTTAGGTGTTCTTCTGAAATAGGTATTTGTATATAGATTAGGTTGAAATGGTTAGAGTTGTCGATCTGTCATTAAGGCCCTTTGGGAAGGTGTTTTTGACCTATTAGGAGGAATAGAAGTACTTGCCCCGAATGCCCCTGCCTCAATTTTGGATTAAAAAAGAGAAAAATAGGGATATTTGTATGTTTTCTATTGTTAATATTGGGATTTTTGGATCTATTTTGGAGACTTGGAAACATATTACCCTGTTCATAGCCTAGTGCCCCCTACTCCTACCGCATCTGAACATTATCACTTCACCTTGTCCTCTCTTAAGGATTCACACTGCCAAATATATAAGCACAATACATTTGTTCAATATTTGCATAAAAAACCCTTAATGTTAATTGAGCCATCTTTCTAACTTGCTGTGCTGCATTCAATGTGCCGCTATGATATGCACCACTTGCATAAATATTTGTAGTAGTATTAAACCTTCCACAGTCAATGTTCATGAATTAAATAGAGAAATGATGGTGCAACTGGAAATTAATGAAATAATGAAAATCGAGATATAAATGAATACGTGTACCTCTTAGAATAGATTCAGCACCGCTGAAAAGGAAGGATGTCAAACCTTCAAATCTGAATCTCTCGTTTTCTAATTTAGCTGTGCTTCATCTATGCTTACCTTTGACCTGTTTCCAGCCTACTCTGCCCTTGACACCACACCTGCAAAACATTAGGTCACGAATCTAAAGTTGAGATATTGTAGGCTGCATAAACATTCAAAGTCAGCACAAAAGACACAGCTGATGTCTGCAACTATGGAGTTTGAGTGTGTTTTTGTTTCAAATCTTTTTTTATTTTCAAAGAGAACCAGAAGGGATTCCTTGTGCACATAACGCGCTGCCTACAACCCTGTAAAGGGCCGGCCGCGGAACGTTAGCTAAGCATGCTAGGTATCGGTAGGTTTCATCGGTGCGAGTATTACACAGCAAGTCGACACTACAACCCATGACGGGCCGGCCGCGTAGTGAAATAGGCACAGTGCCAAAGCTCAGGAGTATGAGGAGCCTTCTATCTCAACAGAAAAAAGAAAAAAAAAAGAAAGAGAAATGAAAAACCCAGAGTCAAAGTGAACAGAGATAGGAAAGTGGAACAACAAATAGTGAGTAACAATAACGTAGATATCAGGAGGAGTTTGGAGAGAAGATGAAGGGAAAGAGAGAAAGCATACCGCTTTAGAGGGCGTAGAGTAAATAGAGTATTGCCAGAGAAGGATGTAAAGAAAAAAGCCAGTGCCAGTAGTGAAGAGAGAGGGGATGACGAGATGGGGGGATATGGGGGGGAGAGGAGGGGGTGAGAGGGCGTGGAGCAGTCAATTCGCCTTTCTAGGCGCATAGTGAGTGATGCAGGGGAGAGTTCAGACGGGGCATACTGATATTCTTTCACGGTCAGGGACACACACAGCATCTTCAAAGAGCCTAGGGCCCCGAGAGCCGGGGGTTGAAGACGCGCGTATTCCATTTTACTTAGATGAGTGATCAGTGGCTGCCATATTTTGGTGAAGTGAGTGTCTCGGGACTGTAGCGCGCGGTGAGCAGCTCCATAGTCACAGTGTGCCATAAACGTCGTGACCCAGATATTAATTGGAGAGGCTTCTGTTTCTTCCAGTACAGGGCAATAAGTTGTTTAGCGGCGCCTAACATGTGTAGGGCCACATGCACCCAGTCGCTGCGGGTCAGGCGCGCATGTTGCCAGGCTTAATACCTGGGAGTATTAGTGACGGGCGTTTCAGGCAGGGGAAGCCAAGCACCTTTTAATATGACTAAGGACCTCTTTCCAATATAGAGTCAAAAGCGGACAGGCCCACCATATGTGGAGGAAGTCGCCTGGGTCAGTCAGGCATCGCCAGCACAGAGGGGAGGTGGCGGGAACATCTTGTGCAGTCGAAGGGGTGTAATACCAACATGTCATGATCTTATGAGCAGTTTCCCGTTGGGAAATGCTGCGATATACTTTCGGGATGTCCCGCACACAGACAGTTCCACTGAGCTGGAGTGATCTCCAGAAGAGGCGGCCGAATGCCAATGACGCTGATATGCATGCAGAGTGACAAGCGGAGGGTGTTGCAGAACATGATAGGTCCTGGGATATGAGCCCCTTAGAATCATCGAAGGAGCGAACCAAGCGTTCAAAAGGGGTAAGCGCTCGAGTGGCGGCCTGCGTCAGGGAGGAACGCAAAGACCCAGTGACGGAGTTGTATGTATTGTAGTCTGGCCCTCTCCGAGAGTTGGAATTCCTCCTTGCACTGATCGAAGGATTTAAATGTATCGCCCTAAAAACAGATCCCTAATCGTCTCTGCATCCACCATCCAACCAGTCAGAGAACCCTTGGGGGTTGACAGCAGGTGGAAATGTGAGTTCCCAGCGATGGGGGTATGGGGGAGATGGGAAAGTGGTAAGTCCCTTAGCCACAGCCACCTTGTCCCAGATGTCTAGTACTGTTCTGGTGGGGAGGGCAATGTAGGCGCTGCATGAGCGCGAGGACCGGGGTAGCCAGGGGAGGTCCCAAATGGATCTTCCGGTCACCGCTCTGTCCATATGGAACCAGACCTTTTCACTCTCCCACGCCATCCACCTCAGAGATGAAACGTAGGTGGGAAGCCCAGTAATATTCTAGCAGGTTGGGACACGCTAGTCCACCCCTGTCCCGCGGGAGCATGAGAATTTTGTTGGAGAAGCGCGGTCTGCGTCCGCCCCAAATGAATTTGGTGAGTTCGTGTTGGAGACTTTGGATCTGGTGTTGCGGGATGGGGGGGGGGGGGAGGCATTGGAATAGATATAATATTTTGGGTAGTATCGACATTTTGACTGCGTTCAGGCGGCCCAACCAGGAGAGGGTGAGAGGCTTCCAAACACACAGGTCCTCCATAAATGTTCTCTTGCAGTCCTGCCAGTTAACATGTGACCATGTGGCAAGTGAAGGGGTCAGTTGGAGTCCCAGGTAGCGAATGGAGCTAGTGGCCCACTGATAAGGGACGAGGGACTGGAGTGCAGGGATCTCAACGCTCGGTATCGTAAGGTTCAGTGCCCAAGACTTCTCATGGTTAATTTTGAGACCAGATGCCTACTCAAAGGACCGCAGCAATGAGTGGAGTGCCAGTAGAGAGACATGCGGGCGGGAGAGCGTGAGAATCAAGTCGTCCGCAAAGAGAGCTACTTTATGCTGCTGACCTCCAAGTGGGATGCCGTGGATGTCGGGGGCTTGTCGAATCGTTACGGCTAGAGGTTCCACCACAAGGGCGAACAGTAGGGGGGATAGAGGACAGCCCTGTCTCGTGCCTCTATGTATGGAAATAGGATCCGTGAGTTGGCCATTAACCCGTAACCCAGCCTGCGGCGAAAGATAGGGGGCCATGATCCGGAGCTATCATTAACGGGCCCAGCCCGATCTTGAGTAAGACAGCCCGGAGGAAGGTCCAGTCCACTCTATCGAGCGCTTTCTCCGCGTCGGGCGATAGCAAACAAGCGGGTATGTCCCAATGATGGGCCTTCCCCACGAGGTGTGCAGCACTGACGCACATTGTCAGCGCCCTGACGATGCCGGATAAAGCCAACTTGGTCAGGTCCAATGAGGCCCGTGAGATGGGGATCCAGTCGTTTAGCCAGCATTTTAGTATAGATTTTAAGGTCTGTGTTTAGGAGGGCTATGGGGCGAAAGGATGAACAAAGACGGATATCTTTGCCCGGTTTGGGGATGAGGGCGATTTCCGCCAGCCCCATGGAGGGAGATGGTCCCCCAGTATCGGTGAAAGAGTTAAAAAGACGTAGTAAGTATGTCTGGAGCTGGGGAAGAAAGAGGCGATAAAAGGATAAGGGGAGCCTGTCCGGGCCCGGGGATTTTCCGAGGGGGAGGTCTTTTAGAGCGCTCGCAAGCTCCGTACGGGAAAGTGGTTCCTCCATCTGTTGGACGTGGTATGGACTAATCGGTGTCCAAGTGCATTCGTCCCGGATAGCTTGCACCCGGTCTGGGGGTGGGGTGGCTGCTGCGTAAAGTGATGAGTAATATGTATGGAAGGCGTCGCGCTTGGCCCTCTCAGTGATAGCTCGTGTACCGGCGCCAGTCTGGATGTTGGCTATATGTGCTTTAGCTGCCCGTGCCCGTAGGCGCCTAGCCAGGATCGTGCCTACCTTGTCCCCCCCGTCATAGTAACGTTGCTTCAACGCCAAAGGAGCCCGTTCAGCTTTATTTGTGTGAAAGGCACGTAATTGGCCTCGAAGAGTTGCCAGGCTTCGCTTGTGCACGAGCGAGGGGTGTTCCTGGTCCTGTTTCTCAAGAGCCTTAATATCCCTAGAGAGGTTGGTTTCCAGGAGACGCGCTTCTCTTGCCCGCGCAATCGCGATAGATGTAATATGGCCGCGGATCGTGGCCTTGAATGCATCCCACACTATAGGGAAGGGAGTTTCGGGTATATCATTGGTTTCAAAATACGACTCAATGGTATCTCGGAGGCTCGCTACATCCACCGGATCTCTAAGGATGTGCGGTGGCAGACGCCAGCGGGGTGCTCGAGGAGCGCGTGAAGCTCGATCTTGCAGGATGAGTTCGACGTGTGCATGGTCCGAGACAGATGTCGGACATAGAGGCCGAGAGCGACTCGCCAATCAGGGCATGAGAGACAAATAGTGGTCGATACGCGGTAGGAACGGTGTACATGAGAGTAATAAGAATAATCGCGTGCGTCAGGAGAGTGATAGCGCCAAGAGTCTAGCAAGGCAAGGTCCGACATCTGGCGGCTTGAGGGCCGAGGCCATGGCCCCTGTCCCGTGAAATGATCGGTCACTGCGGTCCATTGTAACATCCCACACCATATTAAAGTCGCCCCCTATGATCAGTGAAGGGTCCGCCCGTGGTACATGTTCCCGCAGGATGGCCCGGAGATAGGAGTCCTGTGCTTGGTTAGGTGCATAGATATTACATACAGTGAGGGAGCAATGTCGATCTTGACCCCGCTTATATGACGGCCATCGTGACTGCGTGTTACTTTAGCTTCCCCTGAAGATGCCAGGTCTACAGAGTATCGCCACTCCAGCCATTTTTGTGGGGGCTGTAGCCCAAAACTGGAGAGGATAGCGAGGGTGGGCCATGCGAGGGACGTCCTCTTTCATTAGGTGGGTCTCCTGCAGGAGGATGACATCCGGGTTTTGTTGCAGGAGGTAGCGCCATATCTGGTGACGTTTGTTAGGGGAGTTAAGTTTCCTTAACATTAAGAGACAGAATTTTCAGGCAGGGGACAGTGGCCATATTTGGGTGTTGGTCTTAGGGAGCCTAGTGCACCATATGCAGAGGCGGGGCAGGCCAGTGAGAGGGTAGGACAGGAGGATGGCTCGTGTGTGTTTTAAACAATGGTAAAGCCTTAGATAAAGTTTGTTCAGATAAGCCTATCTTGTTGTGCAGCCTCAAAGACGCGACAGTTACACAAGGCACCGAGACTGTCGATCCTTGCCTCATTTGTGTGTTCTTTCCAAAGTTCTATTTACCTCTGGGCGTTCCTAGTATGTTATTTTCCCTATATAAACCCATGTAACCATCGTTCAGTGTGCTTTTATCCTTGGGTATCTTGATGGTACTTGTCGGATGGAGACCTCATTCATGAATGATTGAATAAACTATCCATGGTTTGACTTTCGCTCCAGTGTCGAGTCCTCCTTACTTGATAAGGACCCGTGGCAAGAGTGGTGACCCTGCACCAAGCAGATTAAAATTAATCTGCTCCACAAATACCGCTCTCTCGCCTTCTTTTGAGTTAGCCGTTTCAGCTGTGGTAAGGAAGGCTGCGCACATTAGCACACTTGTGCTAATGTAAGCACATTTAAGTATTTCTTCTCTCTGCTGCGAGAAAGCCTGGGCGCGTTATTATGCGCGAGCCTCTTTGACCATGCGCGAGCCTGGCGCACGCAAGTTTAACGTCTCCGCGTGAGTGAAGTCATCGAGTGCGCTTCACTCTCGCGTTACGGAGGACGTTTTGGCAGCCATCTTTGCGTGGGCTCAACATCGCTGATGCGCACAGCTTTCTACATTACATTGATGCGCTCAGCTATATTGAGCCTGGCCTTTCACGTTACGGAGGACGTTTTGGTAGCCACCTTGGTGTAGACTCAACATCCCTGATGCGCACAGCTTTCTACTTTACTTTGATGTGCACAGCTATATTTACAAGCTCAACATCGCTGATGCGCACAGCTTTCTACTTTACTTTGATGCGCACAGCTATATTTACAAGCTCAATATCGCTGATGCGCACAGCTTTCTACTTTACTTTGATGTGCACAGCAATATTTGCAATGGTGTTAGTGAAGTGCACAAGGGAATCGTTAGACTCAATCTATGGTCTACACT
The DNA here is from genome assembly GCA_963921515.1 of Calotriton arnoldi. Classification (NCBI taxonomy): domain Eukaryota; kingdom Metazoa; phylum Chordata; class Amphibia; order Caudata; family Salamandridae; genus Calotriton; species Calotriton arnoldi. The sequence continues at coordinate 77,584 of CAWUFW010007922.1, forward strand.
GCTGATGCGCACAGCTTAAAACTAGCAATCTACACGCATCATTGTGTTGAGTCCTGCACCGCTGATGTGCACAGCTCTCAAGAAAATGTTAATGCGCATGTGCTGATGCACACAGCTTTCAAGAATAATTCTAACAACGTTGTATTACCACTTTGCGTTTTGGTGGCCTTTCGCTGATGCGCACAGCCTTGCTTCAATTACTTGTTGACCATTTTGATGTCTAAAATACACCACTTCTCTTTATTTATATGAAGGATTTGTTTGTTTCACTTTTACAGTGTGTGTGTTTAAGACTGGTACATACATCTCTTGTTTTATGCTGATTTGTAGGACATATATTCTGCACATACTGCACTTTGTGATAAATTGCATTTGCAAGTTTTAATACAACAAGTAAGTTCTTTATTACAAAGTTACTTTAATCTCTTAAGCATGCAGAATGTTCCTGCTCCAACTTTCTTTTTATCCTCTCCCGGCGAGCCTAATCTACCCTGGTTGAAATGGAAAAAGGTTTTTACTCACTATGCTCGTGTTTGTGGGACATCACTTAGCGCAGAAAGGAAAACTTCTTTGTTAATGCATTGTTTGGGAGCAGAAGGAAAAGAAGTTTTTGAGCATCTTCCTGACCTTACAGATAACGAAACGTCTGCTCTTAATGAGTTTGAGATTGCAATAAAAAAATTAGATTTACACTACTTACCGAAGGGGAGCACAGTTCTTGAAAGGTATCACTTTGGTAGACGAATGCAAAAAAGAGAGGAATCTGTTGAACAGTATATTACAGAACTTCGAAAATTGGCCTTGATGTGCAATTTTGGTGCATCTTTAGAAGAGCGTCTTAGGGATCAGATGATGTTGGGTTGTAGCGTCGACAAAGCAAGAGACAGTTTGTGGCAGAAGGATAATCCCTCTTTACACGAGGTGGTCACTATTGCAAAAACTTATGAACATTCAAAAGTATGTTTGGAAACTATCCAGAAAAGTGCTCCATCTGACAAAGACCGGGGTGCGGTCATGAAAGTTGATAAAGACAAAGAAAAGAACAGATATGAAGGAGCACGGGGGAAAATTCTGAATAAGACTGAGTCTCAACCTGGCAGTTCAAAGAATTTCCAGGGTAGATGTTTCAGATGTGGAAATTCAGGCCATATGGCAAACTTCAAAGACTGTCCGGGATGGAAAGCTTCTTGCAGTACGTGTGGTAGTTTTACGAGATGTTGTAGGTCTGGTAGAGATCAGAAGAAAATTAGAGAAGTAGATTTATTTGAGGAAGTGATAGAGGAAGTCAACATCTGTCAGGTCAAAGGATCTGGTGGTGAAGGTCCCATAGATACTGTATTAATTAATGATGCACCTGTGAAAATGTTATTTGATTCTGGGGCCAAGGTGACCTTGATTCCAAAGAAGTTCTATGATCAATACCTTTTGAAGAAAGTCACCTTGTTGAAGCCAGATATAAGACCAAGAGGGTATGGGGAGAAATTATTGATCTCTTAGGATGATTTTGGGGAACAATTGATTATAAAGGCAGAATTGTTCCCGGCAAGGTATATGTTTCTATGAAGGGTAATTCCTTAATAAGTTAGTTTCACCAACGTGATTTACATGTCTTTTTAGATCCCAATGAGAGCCCCTCTGTGTGTTTGAAAGACATACCATCTATTAGTCAAATTGGGAGAGAATGCAAAACCTGGGTCAGTCAGTTTCCTGAAGTGTTTGAAAACAAACTGGGGTGTCTTAAGAACTACATGCATCAGATCAAAATTATACCTGGTTCTATTCCGAAGGTAGCAAAGGTTCGAGGTGTTCCCCTTATGGTGAAAGATAGTATGAAAATTGAGCTAGACAAATTGAAAGCCAATGGGATTATAGAGGCAGCTGAAGCTACTGAATGGCTTTCTCCCATTGTCATGGCCCGCAAGGCCAATGGTGAGGCCAGGCTTTGTGTGGACCTGAGAGAGCTCAACAAAGCAGTTGTGGTAGATCACTATCCACTACCCAACATCAGCGAAATGTTGTGTTCTCTCGGTGGGGCGAAGCATTTTTCATCCCTTGACTTGACATCGGCGTACCATCAGGTCAAATTACACCCTGCTTCTCAAAATCTTACGGCCTTTATTACACCCTTTGGTACCTTTAGATTTTTGAGAATGCCTTTTGGCCTAATCTCTGCGGCCTCAGTGTTCCAGAGAGTCATGGAACACGTTCTCAAGGGTGCGGAATGGGTCAAAATTTATCAGAATGATGTTCTGGTGTTTGGTGTGGACTCCAAAGAACATGATCAGAGGCTGAGATTGGTTTTGAGGAAGTTGTGTGATGCTGGATTGACTCTACGTGCTGATAAATGTAAATTTGATGTGGCTGAAATTGAATATTTGGGTCACCAAGTGTCTGCAAATGGTATTAAGCCCAGAGCTGCATTGATTGAGACCATCTGCAAACTCAGGACTCCACTGAACAAAGAAGAACTTGTGAAATTCTTGGGAATGGCAGAATTTTGCCACACGTTTGCCCCCAATTTTGCTGGTGTGACTGGACATCTAACGGATCTTTTAAAAAAAGGGTGTGAGTTTGACTGGTCCAATGATTGTGATGGGGAATTTCAACACCTAAAAATGTGTCTGAGTAAGGCCCAAGATCTCTGCAGTTTTGATCCAAAGAAGAAGTCTTATTTGATGACGGACGCCAGTTCTAAAGGTTTAGGTGTGGTGTTGTTTCAGAAATCTGATGGTGTTGAGAAGGTTGTCTTATTTATGTCCAGACCCTTAAGAGGGGCAGAGTGCAACTATTCTATTGTGGAAAGGGAGGCGCTGGCCATCTATTGGGCTATCCGCAAGTTGAGGAAGTTTCTATGGGGAAGCATGTTTGAGGTTTTAACGGATCATAAACCCTTGAAGGAACTTTTTGCGAAAAAGGGAATTGATTTTGTCTCACATCGCATTCGGAAGTGGGTTGTTGCCTTACAGGAGTTTAATTTTGTTGTCTCCTATTTGCCAGGTGCCAGTAATATTCTTGCGGATTGTTTGTCTAGGTTAGGTAATGCTGATGAAGAACCAGTAGTGTGTGATTGCTTTGGTGGTGAAGAATTGGAAGAAGTTGTGGATGTGTGTCTAATTAGTGATGGAATTGTGTCTGAAGTTGAATGGAGAGAAACTTTAGCGAAAGATGAACTTTTGAAAAAGGTAATGTCTATGATTTTGGAGGGGTGGTGTGAGAAGAAGGATTGCGATCAGGATATGAAGGGTTTTTGGCAAGTCAAAGATGAGCTGACGGTTGTGGATGGTATTCTTTTGAGAGGCAGCAGATTAATTCCCTCTCATGTCTTATGGGATAGGTTGTTGAAGAGTGCTCATGCCAGTCACATGGGAATTGTCAAGACAAAGGAGAGGTTGAGAGAAGCATACTGGTGGCCAGGTATGGATGTCTGGATTGAAAGGGAGGTTAGAAATTGTCCTGAATGTGTGTGTAGTGACAAGGTTTTGAAATGTAGAACGCAACCCATGGTGGTGAGAGATGAATCTGACGGGCCTTGGTCGGATGTTGCTATTGATATTTTGGGTCCTGTCAAAATAAAATCTTGTGACCAGTATGTTCTTGTCTGTATGGATATGTACTCGCTTTGGCCTGAGATTAAGGTGGTGAGCTCTATTGAATCTTCTGTGGTTATTGAGTTTTTGGATAGTCTATTTGAAAGGGAAGGCGTTCCTCTTTCTTTACTTTCGGACAATGGGCTGCAATTTACCTCAACTGTTGTGGAAGAGTTTTTATCTTCTAGGGGCATCAAACACAAGAAAGCTGCTCTCTATCCTCCTAAAAGTAATGGGGTCATTGAGAGATTTGTAAAGGTATTGAAGGAGACTTTGCAACAGGCTGTAGCTACCGGTGTGGACTGGGAGGTTGCCATGAGGAAGAAAGTGAGGGAGTACAGGGTTACTCTGCACTCTTCTACAGGTTTGTCTCCTTTCCGGTTGTTTAAGAAGAGGGTGGCCAATACAGAAGTTTGTCCCTCTTGGGTCTTCTCTAAGAGATTAGTAGTCAAAGATTCTGATTGTGTGGAGGGTTGGAGAGATAGAGAGAGAGTGATTAAAGAGAAGAGGAAACAATGGTATGATGAGAGAAGAGCAGTCAAGTGCACTGTTGTTTCTGTGGGTGATTGGGTGAAGATAAAATCTCCTCGCTTAGGCAAATCTGGTTCGAAATTCAGTGTACCTTTTAAGGTGATAAAGGTTTTTAACAATGCCATTCGCACGAGTGACCATAAGATTTGGAAGCTAAATAGAGTGGCTAAATGTCAACCCACTGAGGTGTCTGAACGTTTGGATGTGGTTCCACTAAGGAAGGTTGTCAGACCTCGCAGGCTTATTCAACGCCCTGCCAGATATCAAGATTATGTCTAAAACTTTTTTGTATTGTTCCATTTCCCATCTCTGTTGTTTTGTTTTTCCTAAGCTTTATTTTCTTTAGATGTTATTGAGGGGGAGGTGATGTAGTGTCCTCATTCTGCCTTAGAATGTAGCTCACCGTTCCTATGCTACATGGTCTAGAGCGTGGAACTAAGATTCCTAGAGATTGTAAGCAACTTGTCAGTTGACAGTTGCAGGGCTTGTATGCTGTTATGGGTTATTTGTACTCTACTTAATAAAACTACATCCTAATCTATTCAACGCTACCGATCTCTCCTTTACAGCTGGTCTTGACCTCAACAGAGGGTAGCTGTAGGTCAAGGACCTCCACTACCCTTCACATCCCCACAGCGAAAGATGCTCATCCTGCTGCAGCTGGGCCTAGAGAAGAATCCAGTGGTTCTGTCGGGTGTAAAAGCTATTTCTTATACAAAAGATCAATTCAAAAAGTTATTTTTCAAATGTTCATATCAGAGTTTAGTACAAGGAACACACACAAAGCATAAACGCAGCACACCTTAATGGGTATTATGTTATTTTATATAAATTGCATCATTTATAAATACCCAAACAATTATAAAAGCTGCCAAACACAAGGTGAAATGCAAAGTGATACGTGATCAAGTGACATATTGTGCTCAGTGATAAAGTGGTGCGTATTATGTACAAAGTGACTAAAATATGTACAAGGGGAAAAGGATGAGTAGAAGGCCAGAAAATAGTGGGAGGCCAATGACTTTGCTGCCTAAACAAATTAATCTTTTGCGCGCAAAGCCTTGATCTGGACCAGGAAATATCGTCGACGTTTCAACCCAAGATCAGCACTACTGAGTAGTCAATGCGGGTCTTCATCAGGACAAAGATGGGGGAAAGGGGATGACATAGGAAAATGCATGAATCAGGTGTGTTCCATATCTATACACTAAAAGTTAACTATGAGTGGTGGCAGAAAACTCACCTACAGATGCTCAGTTAAGCATCAAGAGCACACAAGGATATGCGCTATCTTGGCCTCGTCGTGGCAATTCTAAAAACAAAGATGGGAAAGGCGGGATTTGTATTTATGAGGATTCTCATTGAGACCTGCCAACATAGGTGGTCCACAGAAAATAATGTCTGCTCCACTATTAATACACCCTGCGTGTTTATTGCTCTGGTGGTCAAGAACTCACCAATGTCTGTATAATTGCGGGAGCGGTGAACAAAAGAAAAGCGCACTCGTCTTCAAGAGCGCACTCGGGCGCTTACAGTCTGGCGATGTTACTTAATGGCTGGTTCTGTTAAGAAAGAACCGGGAGTGGAATTAGGATTAGACCCACTGGTTCCAACATTTCAAACTAAGGGCTCTCATGTTCAAGGACTCACCAATTTCATTATACTGGCTGAAGCGGTAAATAATAGACCCGTTTTTTGAATGCTCGCGCTCAGGAGCTTTCTTGTAATGATGTGATTAGAAGGGCGGTTCTGTGGAGAAAGAACAGGGAGTGGGATTAGAATTGAACCCACGCGTTCGAATATGTCGAACAATAATTAAACGATCTCTCCAGATTCGCTTACCTCGATTTGCTAATTTGGGCACCTCCGATCGTGTGTGGCGTAGTCAGGCATTAGTCCTGGCAGAACGCTGTAATTCGACACAGAGTCTCCGTGGCAGACCACGGATATACTTGTAAACACGTGATTAACGTGCGCGTGTACGTAGTGTTCGATGGAGCAGCAGCTGGATGCTAGCTCGTCAGGTTGCTAAGCAACCAACTCAGTGGACGTTTAAAATGCGTGAAACAAAGACCACGTATGGCTCAAGCAGGGGATGCGCAGAGAGGGTTTGGTTTTAGTCAAGGTCTGATTTCTACAGTGAAAATTGACGCACAGTTATAAAGCATCACATGGTGGTCATTAAATGATTGCATGCACATTTATTCAAATGAAATTAAAATTAAAAGTGCTCATACAGTTTATATGAAATCAAGCATTAAAACACATATCCGTCATGGAGCCAATAGGTACAATATGGTTGATCACGCTGCCTTAACTACTTAAAAATCAATATTTACAGACAGTGCACCATTGTTAAACTCTGCACTTGTGCTACCTGTCAATTATGCAGTGGTATACGCTGGGCGCTCATGCAACATGTAATAGTAAATGACTAGCGCCGTTGTAACTGTGCCAGTAGCTCATGCAACATTATACACATAAAATCAAGGTCTCATAGACTTTCTGAAAATATACATGTCTGATCCGGCCACATTGCAGATATATAGGCTGGGCGCTCATGCACCATGTAATTCTGCAGAAGTAAAAGACTAGCACCGTTGCAACTGTGCCAATGGCTCATGCAAAATTACACACATATGTTCTATGATACATAGACTTTCTGAAGATATACATGTCTGATTCGGCCACATTAACCACATATAATGTAAGTTACAGAAGCTCTGTATAATTGACAGGTAGCACAAGTGCAGAGTTTAACCATGGTGCACTGTCTGTAAATATTGATTTTTAAGTAGTTAAGGCAGCGTGATCAACCATATTGTACCTATTGGCTCCATGACGGATATGCATGAGCTACTGGCACAGTTACAAGGGCGCTAGTCATTTACTATTACATGTTGCATGAGCGCCCAGCATATACAACTGCATAATTGACAGGTAGCACAAGTGCAGAGTTTAACAATGGTGCACTGTTTGTAAATATTGTTTTTTAAGTAGTTAAGGCAGCGTGATCAACCATATTGTACCTATTGGCTCCATGCCGGATATGTGTTTTAATGTATGAGCACTTTTAATTTTAATTTCATTTGAATAAATGTGCATGCAATCATTTAATGACCACCATGTGATGCTTTATAACTGTGCGTCAATTTTCACTGTAGAAATCAGACCTTGACTAAAACCAAACTCTCTATGCGCATCCCCTGCTTGAGCCATACGTGGTCTTTATGTTTCACGCATTCTAAACGTCCACTGAGTCAATTGCTTAGCAACCTGACGAGCAAGCATCCAGCTGCTGCTCCAACGAACACTACGTACATGCGCATGTTAATCACGTGTTTACAGGTATATCCGTGGTCTGCCATGGAGACTCTGTCGAATTACAGCGTTCTGCCAGGACTAATGCCTGACTACGCCACACACGATCGGAGGTGCCCAAATTAGCAAATCGAGGTAAGCGAATCTGGAGAGATCGTTTAATTATTGTTCGACATATTCGAACGCGTGGGTTCAATTCTAATCCCACTCCCGGTTCTTTCTCCACAAACCGCCCTTCTAATCACATCACTACAAGAAAGCTCCTGAGCGCGAGCATTCAAAAAACGGGTCTATTATTTACCGCTTCAGCCAGTATAATGAAATTGGTGAGTCCTTGAACATGAGAGCCCTTAGTTTGAAATGTTGGAACCAGTGGGTCTAATCCTAATTCCACTCCGGTTACTTTCTTAACAGAGACCAGCCATTAAGTGACATCGCCAAACTGTAAGCGCCCGAGTGCGCTCCTGAAGACGAGTGCGCTTTTCTTTTGTTCACCGCTCCCGCAATTATACAGACATTGGTGAGTTCTTGACCACCAGAGCAATAAACTGCGCAGGGTGTATTAATAGTGGAGCAGACATTATTCTCTGTGGACCACCAATGTTGGCAGGTCTCTAGATGAAGTCCTCATAAATGCAAATCCCGCCTTTCCATCTTTGTTTAGAATTGCCACACGAGGCCAAGATACGCATATCCTTGTGTGCTCTTGATGCTTAACTGAGCATCTGTAGGTGAGTTTTCTGCCACCACTCATAGTTAACTTTTAGTGTATAGATATGGAACACACCTGATTCATGCATTTTCCTATTCGCAGGCTGTCATCCCCCTTTCCCCCATCTTTGTCCTGATGAAGACCCGCATTGACTACTCAGTAGTGCTGATCTTGGGTTGAAACGTCGACGATATTTCCTGGTCCAGATCAAGGCTTTGTGGGCAAAAGATTAATTTGTTTAGGCAGCAAAGTCATTGGCTTCCCATGCTCTGGCCTTCTACTCATCCTTTTCCCCTTGTACATATTTTAGTCACTTTGTACATATCGCACCCACTTATCACTGAGGCACAATATGTGACTTGATCACGTATCACTTTGCATTTCACCTTGTGTTTGGCAGCTTTTATAATTGTTTGGGTATTTATAAATGATGCAATTTATATAAAATAACATAATACTCATTAAGGTGTGTTGTGTTTATGCTTTGTGTGTGTTCCTTGTACTAAACTCTGATATGAACATTTGAAGAATAACTTTTTGAATTGATCTTTTGTATAAGAAATAGCTTTTACACCCGACAGAACCACTGTTTTTCTTTACATATCCATGCCCAGGTTCTGAGGGATACTGGGTTGCCCCATTGCTTACTGAATCTTAGAGAAGAATCCAGGCCAGAGTCTGGGAAGGTGTCCCCACCACTGGTGTCGCCCGCTCCTCATACCAATTGCCCTCCTGGTAGGAATCATCCTTCAGGAGGCCATAGTCTTCGTCATCACCTACCTCTGGGAATGTGGCTAGTCCAGGGCGGGTGTAGGAAAGTAGGACCTGCTTTCATGGTTACCCTCACTTTATGCTGGTGTCAGTATGTTTTTTGACTAGTCTGACTGGGATCCTGCTAATCAGGACTCAAGTCACTGATTAGCAGGATCCCAGTACTTCTGTACCTCCACAATTGACTACTGGTGTACACTTGTCAGTCCCTAGTATATGGTACTAAGGTACCCAGGTAATAGGTACACTAGGTGTCTCCCATGGGCTGCAGCATGCATTGTGCCACCCATGAGAGACCACTTGAACAGCGACTACAGGCCTGCCATTGCAGCTTGTCTGAGTTGGTGCTTGCACCTCCAACGACAGATGTATTATTGTTTTTTATATCGGATGTCACTACACTTAAAACCTATAAGTCACCCCTATGGCAGGCTTTTTAGTCCTGAAGGCAGGGTGCTTGTTTATAAGTGTGAGGGTGCAGAAGCAGGATACTCCTACAAACCCTAGAGTCCATTCTCTAGTCTTTATAAGTGCGGCCAGCCATTTTAATACATGTAGTGGCCATACGTCACTACACGATGGCTAACTATGTAGTGGCTGTGCCGAACCTGGGCATGTTTGGTGTCAAACATGTAATCATACCCCAACACCATTACCAGTGTTGGAGGTATGATTCCATGCACTGGGGGCTCCTCCGGGAAGCCCGCAGTACTCCCAGAACAGCCTGTCAGGGTCTGCCAGCAAGCTAGTGCTGCTGCCGACCCCAGATACGATTCTGCCCTCCTGCTGCTGAGCTGAACGTGAGCAGGGGAAGGTAGAACAATAGGTTTCTAGTCACAGGGAGATGTGACCACCTCCCAGACAGGACTTGGTGTATTGGGGTGGGGCACCAGTGCCACCAGACTGCTTTGAAAGGCAAATGTTGTGCCCTCCTTGCATACTCCAGTTTGAACCAGTTAAAAGAGTCCTTGGCTCCCGCTCTGGTGCAAAACTGGACAAAGGACATGGGAGTATCCTCCCCTCTGTCCAGTCCCTTCTCTCGGAGGAACCCCCGAGTCGTCCTAACCCCCTTCCTAGGGTATTTAAGGAGTTACCCGTGGGGGTCCTCAATTTCGTCGTGGGACAAGACTCAAGCCTGAAACCACGTAACTCTTCGTCCATCTGGTCACTTGGACTTCGCCTGGAACCGAGACTGCATCAAAGAAGATTCCGACTGCTCCTGGTCTCGCTTTTCTGTTAGTCTTCTTCGTCGTCTGTGTTTTTTCCAGGATCTTCAACAGACCCAGGCATAAAAGGCAAACTAAGCGTGAGACAGAGGGAGGTGGAGCTTGCCTGAGCAGAAGATGGCCGCGTCTTGATCGCGCTCCGCAAGCCATCACAAATATCCTTAAGGAATCCTGATCCCAGAACACAAATCAACATGAAAAGCGACTTGTGCTAAGGAGCCCAGTCGAAACGCGACCAATCGATGCCCAGATCGTCGCACATAGACGCCCTGAGGCGGTGAGGTAGGGAGCGGCCTGCTGGGCCTGGACCCTGCGGCCTGCAGCGAGATCGGCAGAGCGGCGTAGTGGCTGGCGGTTCCAGCGACGCCAGACGGACCACCTGGCTGCTGGAGGGAGAGGCAGCCTTCGTTCGACTGCCCGGTTTGCTCGGGCTGCCGCCGCCGCCTGCCTCCCCTGAGGTGCTGTGGGTGCTGCTCTGTGAGGCCTATTTGGTGAGCTGTCTGTGTGCCCCCTGAGCTGGGGCGTGCCAGCACTGTACAGCTGATTCCCGGAGACGGAGGGAGCGCTGATTGGGCCCGGTTGCCCACCTGCAGGAGTGGTGGCCATCCCTTACCTGCACCGGCAGAGCCTTGCTGGGTGGCGCGGCGTGACTACTGGCAAACCTGGTGGCGCCGAACAGATCCTGATTCAGCCTGGGTGAGAGGCGCCTAGCGCTCGATTGACCTGCCTGCCGGGCCTGCCCGCCCCCCACCTGGAGAACTGCGACCACGGTGGTGTGCGGCCTGGGGGTGGGGCGCTGCACTCGCACCTCCTGTGCTGAAGTGTGCTCTGTGCTGGATGGTGGTTGCCTGGGGACGGATGGCGCGTTGACTGGGCCTGTCTCCCCGCTCACTGAAGCGCTCCCTTGCCTGACCCAGCCGGGCTTGGCCAAATGCCACGCTGAGTGCGGCGCGGGACCGGCCTTTCATTTATACCTGCTGTGACCCAAGATTACCGCTGCGCAGGCTGCATGCTGCTGGGGCAGAATATCTATAGTCTCCGGGGGCAGGAGAGAAGCGACTGAGGACAAGCTGCCACACACACTTAAATGCAGTTTGAGCCAGCAGCCCAACGGAGGCTCGCAGAGGTGGCTGATTCGACCTGCAGTCTGTCAGAGACATAGAGCCTAGACCTGCACACATACCTAGCCAGCAGAGGAGCCATTGGCTCGCGCCTCGGACCGGGGGTGGCCCCTGCGGTGGACTACTCCTACATGCTCACAGGCAGATCGGCCCTTCACCTGTGTCTTGCGGTGGGCGTGCGCATCTCTCCCTGCCGATTGGGCTCTGCCGCCGCAGCTGCCTTGGGGGTCGGGTGCCTGCCGCTGGCTCTTCCTTTGTAATCTGGGGCCCTCTGTGACACGACCCAGGGATTTTCTGCTTGCACTCAGCAATATATATAACAAACTGCCCCTGTGTCTCAGCTACAGTGCTCGCTGATCTCCCCAGCGCCGCTTGATTCTGTGGGACTGAGATATTTCGAAGAGGCGGACATTGAGGAATACCTCAGTTAGGCCCTGCACCTCCTGCAGAAATGGGCAAGGTTGGTAAGTCACAATCTAAGCTGCAGTTCGAGCAGCGCAAGTCGAGGAATAAAGAGGTGGGTGAGGCTCATTCCCCAGATAACCAGACTGATGCAACAGAGGAATCGTCTGAAGACATACGCCAAATCGTGTCGGCAATGCAGAAAAGCCTGTCTACCATAGACGGCAAAATTGATTCATTTGCTTACCATATGGACTGTATGTCGGAGAGGATTGATAAGCATGCCGAACGTATTGACATGGCGGAACGTCGTGTGACGGAGATTGAAGAGTCTCATACGGAGACGGACGCGGCTCAAAAGAAGATGGGGAGGATCCTTGCTGCCCTGCAAGATAGGGCCGAAGACTTGGAAGCCAGATCAAGAATAATATTCGATTTATCGATCTTCCTGAAACTACGCCCACGGGCAACATGGAGTTGTTTCTGGAGACATTACTGGTATCATTACTGGGCCGTGATGTCCTCTCTCCCATGTTCGTAGTTGAGCGCGCTCATCGCTCCCTGGGCCTTAGACCACCGCCGGGGGCTACGCCTCGCCCAATCATTGCTGAACTATTGAATTATAGAGGTAGAGCTGCCACACTGAGTCAGGCCAGAGAGAAGAGAGAGCTGCAGTTCGAGGGCTCCTCGATTTCGCTGTTTCCAGACTTCACTCCGAGGGTACAGGAGGCCAGACGTCAGTTTGCCCCCCTGAAACGCAAACTCTGCGACTACAATCTTGAATACGCTGATGGAGCAGGCTTTTCGTGAAATAAAAGCTGCTCGAATTGAACCCCCAGTAACATATACTAACCGTGTGCGGTGAAAAACTAATGTGGAAAAGAGTCTAACATGAGGGAAAATGCTGCTGCGCAAGCGCGTACTAAAGCACTGGAATAGGCCGCAAATGCTTCTTGACAAACAAAAAATAAAAGGACTAATGCTTTTGTGCACATTATTAACATCTGCTAGAAAAATAATATTAACATGGGTTGCGCATGGATAGATGCAGCACGGGGTGGATGCGTAATGAAAAGCATTATAAGTGATTAATAATGCCTGTGTTTGTTTTTCATAGAAGCATGGTTTTCTGTTCTGCGGGAAAACACGGGGTTAATGAGAATAAAATAAATTCTGGAAAATAGAGTTGAACAAGATGGTGAAAGTAGAAGACAAGTGTCCTTCACAGATCCTGTGTGCCTGCAAAGAGACAGCTGAAAGAAACATTTTCCTTCCTCGAGTGAAAGAACATTTCCTCTTTAAGCGGCACGAGCGGATAAATGTGACACAGAATTTGCTACATGACTGGGATGGAGGAAACTAATGCTAAGACAGTGGCTCGAATTTTTATTTCCTGGGGTGGAAGTAGATATGCAGGATAAATAAACAATAAGACATTGAGTGAGATGGACATGGCAGAGAGTGGTGTGACAGTACACGCCTCCTTAACCAATCATGTAGTAGAAATCCTCTGTTCTGACACAAATGTGGAGTTGGACACTTGGGTTTTAGGGTATAATTGGCGTTCCTGGTGGGAGGGGTTAGATTAGTTGGTGGCTTGCTTTCCTACCTGCGTGAGAGAGGCCTTCTTTGCGGTCTCCTATTCTTTAGCTGGCTTTTCCTGTCTGCCGATTCCTGACTTAATCTTTGCCTCTTCAACTCTTCTTGAGGGGCCTTACTGCTCTCATGGCCAGAGAGTAGATTTCCTATTCAATTGGGCTAGTATAGACAGAAAACTGAATTTGCATAATCATTTGTAAATGTATTTTGTCTCGGAACCTTTTGTCTCTTCGCCTTTTCACTCCTTTATGTGCTGTCGAGTTGGGGCGATATTTTATTTCTCTGATATTGTTGCTCTCGTGATGATCTATGATTTGTACTGTATTTTGGTATTGATGAGCATTTATTTCACATTATTTAAATAAACATTATAAATATACAAATGTCTTTATTAGAGGTGTTTTTCTAGTTTATGAGTATTCTAGAAACAAGTATTAGTTTGCCAAACCATGTCAACTATATAAAGATCGCATCGCCACAATTGGTATAATAGAAATGAAGATACAAATTGGATGTTGGTAAATTTGGTAATTTGTTTAGTAATTCATTAACCCAGCGTGAAGGGACTTGTTGGGTAATGAAATTGGGCCTAGTCTGTGGAAAATTATTAGTCCCAGATCGCTGGATCAGTTTTGGTAGCAGCCTGATAGTTTATATTGATTATTTTGGCAAATTAATGGTTGAATTATTGATTTTGGTTACTAATATGAAAAAGTTAGCGTCTTTGTTATGTAGTCTGGAAGTACGGAGTACGGAGTTGCCTAAGATCCCGGGATTTTGATTTAGCCTCAGGGGCAGGAGGAAGAGTGTGGAAAAGTATCACACTGCAGAAGTACTTTGTCTGTTGTTGTAATATCGAACAGTGAAAGGCTGTTGATATTATTCTAAGAGACCCTATTCTAAACTATGTAAGTAAGCTGGATGTAATAGTGAAGTCCTCTTCCGAAACTTTAGAAAGTACACCTAAAGTACCAAGACCTAACTTCGCTTGACTGTAATTATGAAAGTTCTCTTCCGAAACTTTAGGCAACCCACCTAAAGGAGTACCAAGACCTCTTTTAACTTGATTGAGAGTAGAGTGACGCTGGTCGTTATTCTGCTGGTTGTAAAAGGTTCTCTTGAACGACTGAACTATATTTCATTTAGTGGAGCAGACAAAGTAGCAGCGTTTTGTGTCGTTTCTAATAAGAATGTATTTAGAAAGACTTTGTAGTACATTGCTGTATTATTTTGTAAAGGGAGGGTCAGTCGCAGGAGTTATACTGACGTCACAAAAAGTCGCGCTGGCATTGGTCAGATAGTGGGCGTGTATTGTGTTGCGATTGGTTGGTTGGTGTGAATCGCGCTGGTATTGGACGAGTGTGAGCGAATAGAGTGAGCGGAAATACAGAAGGATTTTTCTTGATTTCTAAAATATTTAGCGGAAAAGAGAGAGTTGAAAATGAAGTTGATAAAAATGATACAAGATTTGTTTAAAAAAGACAAGCCAATAGTTACTAGAGAGGGAATTCCTGTACACTCCTCCAAGATCGCCTGCTTCTTTTATGATGTTAGAGCGTGGATATCATACGTGTACATGGTTAATGAATTGGGTGAGTTATACGGAGGATGATGGAGTTTTAGCTTTCCCAGAGCATGGTACTTTCAATGTAAAGGTTTTGGAAAATTTGAGAAGACGAATGAATTCATTGAAACCAAATCCTAGACCTATGCATTATGAGGCGCTTGAGAAATGGGAACATGAGGCGTACAGAAGTGATAGGAATGGGATGAAATATAGAAGTACAATGAGATGGTATTCAGAAGCTAAATGGGATGCTCAGATGAAAAGGTGGAGGAGAGATGTAATCATAGATGGATTATATCCAGTAATGGTTGCTGAGGGACAAGCTGGTGGAAAGTGCAATTAGAAAAAGAATAATGTAGAGACTTCAGAACTAGATACAGATCCGAATGAAATTGATGATGAGTTATTAGATGAGATGTTATTGAAGAGACCTCCACCATATCAGGAGAGTCCGGATGAGATTACACCAAGTGCACCATTAATTGAGATAGAAGCTCCACAAGTTCCGCAGGTTACACAAGCTTCACAAGCTCCGTTAGTTTTACCGTCTTCGTCAGCTACCCAAGTCTCACAGGAGAGAGCGATTGAAATGCTAAATAGAGCAAAAGAAGAATTGACTCAGAAAATTAGTCAGATGTGTTTAAATGCAGAAGCGTTATCAGTTCCGGTAACAATTGGTCCTATAGTTCCATTGTATAGTGAGGGTCAAAATATTTCGAGAGTGCATGCATTGACAGTTCCAGTGAATAGTGCTAGGGATGTTAGTGGACCAGAATCAAATGAGATGGGTATGTCACTGATTGACATTACAGCAAATGGAAATGTGACTGAAACACCAAAAAGGAGTGTACAGATTGCTCCTAGAAAGTTAATGTCAAATGTGAGAGAAACGACTTCAGTATCAGGGGGTTCAGTGGGACCTTCGCCAGAAGAGTTGGATATTTGGGTTAGAGGAACGGCACCTAGTAAGTCCAAACCGAGTATAGAAATGGGTAGGTTAAGAGTAGATCTGAAAGAAATGATTATTGGTACAATACGTCCGGAGAGATTGAGTAAATATCAGGATGATGAGTTGTTATTCTTGTGTAAGAATATTACATTGAAAGCGAGAAATTTGCATGAGAAGATGGCAGAAGCAGCACAGGAATATGGAGTGGATATTGAAAAATCGAAAGCTTTACAAAAGACATATAGGTTGGATTTTAGTGACAAGGATCTGGAGAGTTTGAATGCATCTGGTAAATGATTGCAAATAAAGGAGTTGATTAATACCCTTAAAAGATGGGGTGATTTGGAACGATGGAAAGGTAGATGGGCGAGGAAGAAAGAAGAGGCGCTTGCAAGTAAAGGTGTGACTGCATCTCCTTTGCTTGATGGAATGATGGAAAGGCAGATGGGCAAAAAAGAAAGAAGAAATGCTTGCGAATAAAAGTGTGACTGCATCTAATATGCTTCCGTTAAGAGAGACAGAACCTGCTGAAATGATATATCCGATGAGAGAAGTTCCGGGTGGTGGATATGTTCATATTCCTTGGTCGAGACAGGACATATTGTCTTTTACGAATGACTTCCCAAAGTTGAGAGAAAAGCCTGTCAAATGGTATAAACAGGTAGAGCTGTGATGCGGAATGGTTCACAGTGATTGATTTGTGGCAAGCATTTTTCTCAATACCCTTGCAGCAGGATAGCCAATATCTTTTTGCTTTCCGGTTCGGAGACCGTGTTTTGGCATGGTGCTGAGTTCCTCAAGGGTACACAGAGAGTCCTTCAATTTTCAATCAAATTCTGAAAAAGTGTCTGGAGTCATTGGTTATGCCAGAAGACTCAGTATTGGTGCAATACATTGATGATCTATTGGTGGTATCAAAGACATGAGAAGCATGTGTGACAGATACAATTGCTCTACTGAACCATTTGGCAGTAGGTGGGCATAAAGTGTCACCAGCAAAATTGCAGTTTTGTCAGAGAGAGGTTCAATATTTGGGACACAAAATTGAGAAAGGAGTCAGGAAAGTATCACAAGATCGAATTGCTGTGATCTTGCAAATGGGACCTCCCAGAACACAGAAAGAAGTGCAAATGTTTCTTGGCATGGTTGGGTACTGCATACAGTGGATCAGTGGTTTTTCACTGATAGCCAAGCAATTACAGAGATTGACTTACAAAGATGTAGTCGACCCGATCGAACTGGATGAAGAAAGCATGAATGCTTTTGTTGAGTTGCGAGATAGTCTTTGTCGAGCACTGCATTGGGAATGCCAGATTATTCTAAAGATTTTGAATTGTTCTGTTGTGAGAAGGATTGATGTGCACTTTCAGTTTTGACGCAGACACATGGAATGGTGCGTCGTCCAGTGGCATATTTCTCTGCTACTTTGGACTCAGTGGCTGCAGCGTTGACAGGTTGTTTGAAAGCAGTGGCTGCTACATGTGTGAGCCTGGAGCAGAGTGAATCAATTGTGATGGGACATCCATTGAGAGTGTATGTGCCACATTCTGTTGAGATTTTGCTGACAAGGACGAGAACGCAACACATGACAAGTAGTCGTTTGACTAGATATGAGAGAGTGATCTTGGGTGCTGAGAATGTGACAGTAAAAAGATGCACAAGACTGAACCCAGTGACTTTGTTGCCGAGTTCGAGTTGTGAAGAATTAAAAGATGAAGCAGATCATGATTGTCTAGATGTGACAGAGTTGTGTACAAAACCAAGAACTGACATAAAAGATACACCATTGACAGAATCAAATTGTGTGATGTTTGTAGATGGTTCATGTCTGAGAGATGAAAAGGGTGCATTGTGTGCTTCATATGCAGTATGTACAGTGGCTATGGTTCTTGTAGCATCTTGTCTAAGAGGGATAAATTCAGCTCAAATTTCTGAATTGGTCGCTTTGACCAGGGCTTGAATAATTGGCAAAAATTTGAGGATAACCATATTTACGGATAGTCAATATTGTTTTGGGGTGGTGCATGATTTTGGTCAATTGTGGATGCAACGTGGATTTCTGACATCTTCAGGATCCCCGATCAGAAATAGCAAAGATGTAAAGATTTGCTGAATGCATTACAATTGCCTAAAGAGATTGCAGTGGTCAAATGCCAGGCACATAAATCAGGAAATGATTATGTGACTAGTGGCAACAGATACGCAGACCAAGTGGCTCGTTTTTGTGCACAAAATTCGGTCTCGATTAATAAGAAAGCAGAAAAAAAAAAGAATACAAATTGTCACTTGATGTTCTCTTCTGTAGAAACATGGGATGAAGTTAGACAATTGCAAGAAGAAGCTAGTGATGAAGAGAAAGAAATTTGGATTAAATCAGGTTGTACAAGGAGACCAGAAGATGAAATATGGGTGTACGTGGATGATAGACCAGTAATGCCAGACTGCTTGCTTTCACAATTTGCAAGGATGTTCCATGGAGTAACACATGTGGGAAGAGATGCTATGATTAGACTCTTCAAACAGTCATGGTACAATCCTAAATTCAGGGTTTTTGCAGAGCGTTTTTTCCAGAGATGTGTAGTGTGCCAGCAGCAAAATCCAGGTAGAAAGACTGTTGTTAGTTGGGGGTGGATTGGAAAAGCAGCAGGTCCTTTTACTAGATTACAGGCTGATTTTATCGAGCTGCCTCCTTGTAATGGACTGAAATATGTGTTGGTTGTTGTTTGTCTGTTTTCTCGTTGGGTAGAAGCATATCCAACAAGAAGAAATGATAGTTTAACAGTTGCTAAATTGCTTTTGAGAGAGATCATTCCTAGATTTGGATTTCCAATCTCTTTAGAAACAGATAGAGGTACACATTTTAATAATGAAATAATTCGGATGATTTTCGCAGCATTACAAATTGAGCAAAAGCTGCATTGTGCCTATCGACCAGAAGCCTCAGGTGTGGTTGAGCAAGTTAATGGCACTATTAAATCAAGACTGTCAAAGGTGTGTGCATCCACAGCACTGAAATGGCCAGATGCTTTACCCTTGGTTTTAATGAGTCTGAGAAGCATTCCTGATAAAAAGACTGGATTATCCCTTCATGAAGTTATAATGGGGAGAGCAATGAGACAGCCGATTGTACCAGCAAATCAACTGATGAATATAACTAATGATTTGGTGCTTGATTATTGCAAAGGATTGGCTGATGTGGTGCGTTCTGTGTCTCATCAGGTTGGAGAAAGTGCAACCACAACAAAGCAAGAGCAAGCACATGATTTAAGTCCAGGAGAGTGGATCCTGGTGAAGAAGCATGTGAGAAAGTCGTGTCTGGAACCTAGATGGCATGGACCATACCAGGTAATACTGGTGACAACGACAGCAGTGAAGTGTGGAGGCTTGCCAAATTGGATACATGCAAGTCACACAAGGAGAGTCCCAAGTCCACTTGAAAGACAAGAAGAAGAAGAGCAGAGACTGGCAGAGAGCCAAGAAGAGCCAGAAGCTGTAGAACGTGACACCATAGAGTCTGAAGCTACAGATTCTGAAGGTATTGAACACGTGATTGATCGGGAACAAAGTCGAATAAAGTGGGCACCAGGTACTGGGTCTCGTAAGACTGCTGTTGAAAGTGATGATGGAGAAGTGTTAAATGAGAATCAAGAGCAAGTGCAACAGAGAAAAGAACTGAATAGAAGAACTTGCGAACTTGACATTGAAGCAGATGGAACTGTGCAAGTTAAGAAAGCAAGAAAAGGTGATGTGTGGCCAAAAGGAGTGAAAAGACTGAAATACACTCTGAAAAAGAAAATACCAGACATGATAATTGAAGTACCAAACAAAACAGAACAAAGTGAGTCAGAAGAAGAATTGGTTTGGAAAACGAAGAGAGTAAGAGTTCAGAACAAGAAATACACAGCTCCAGAATGGAAATATGTGGTATTGGAATAAATTGAGCATACAGATCAAAGCAAAGAAGACACTGGTACAAAGCAGAGTGAAGCAAATGGTTTTGAACCACCCTAAAAGAACTGTGTAAACTAAAGGGTGCAGAAAATTAAAGAATTAATTCGGAGAAGAAAAGAGAACTAAAGAAAAATTGAATCAAAGGCTGTGAAGAAATGAAGAAAAAAAAAAAAAAAGAAAAAGGGGGTGAAGGAAGAAGAAGGCTTGAAGTGTTTAGATACACTACTTAGATAGTTTTCTAGTTTTTCTTTTATCTTCTTGAATTGATACAGACTTTTTTTTTTCCTTAAAATGGCAAAAATAGCAGAGACTGGATATCAAAATCATAGGTTTAAACGTAGATGTATTAATGCTTGCTTATTTAGTATTTTATTACTAATGTTGGTGTGGCTAACATTAATTGTTATTGTGCCTGTCTTAATGGTAACTAACCATAAAAATAATACTAATGGTGTGACGAGTGAGAAAGTAGATTTTAAAAGTCTTGAAGAAATCTCACATACTAATATAGAAAAGATGGAAGGTGACAGCATTTACCATCAAGATAAATCAATTAATGACTTTTCGTTAAATGTTTTTACTAAGTTGTATGAGTATGTTGATACGATGGATGCGAGAGATTGTTATGCGTGCATGCAATTACCATCGTCTGTCTCATAGGGGGTGACTTACCATCACCTACCTTTAACATAGGGAGTGTCTTGTAGTGTTCTAACGAGTCTCTTTTACGAGAAAGGTAGCTTACAATATTATTATTCTGACATGGATTTAGTGCTTTCAGAAATTCCTATTAGAAAGAACATGAATAGAGTAAGTAGTGCTGAAAATGCAGAATAAATGGGAGAATTCTTTCATCCAACAAAAACAATAGATATAGTATACGCACATAGACATAACTTAACATGTAGATTGCGGTTTGAGGAAATAGAATTTATTAACATGGTAGAGGATAGAAGGCAGGGTTTCAAGAGAAAAGCTGCTGAGCAAAAGTCTCATGTACCTCCATGGGCTTTCAGAGAAGGAGATTATAAAAAGGGTGAGACATACGCTGCCATGACCCTGGACTGGCATCATAGAGGAAAGCTTTGCTTGTTTAGATTAAAAACTGATTATAACAAATATTTCATTGGTTCTAGTGAGTGTGATCATGCTTTCCTAATTACGGGAGGATGGGGAATAAAAGGAGGAACTGATCCTGTCTTTCCGGGAATTTATTATGTGTGTGGTAAGAATGCCTACTATAGGTTGCCTGCACATTAGTATGGATGTTGTTATATTGGGATAGTATTTCCTAAGGTGTATCACTTGGATAAAAATGATAGAATCAATGAAATAAAGAATGGATTAATACGAAATAAGAGAGGAGCGAGTTTTTCAGAAATAGTGGGAGATATTTTTGGAGCATTGATACCTTCAGTTGGAGACATTAAACTCACATAAAATTAGAAAATTGGCCACAGTGGTTGATCGTTTATCAACAGATACTGCTGGTGGTTTCTTGATGATTGATACGGAGATGGGTGCAATTAGGTTAATGGTTTTACAAAATCGACATGCCCTTCATGTATTATTGGCCAAGGAGGGTGGAGTCTGTAATATGTTGAAAATTCAACAATGTTGTACTTATATCCCTGATAAGAGTAAGAGTCTGGAGGGGTATATTAAGAACATTACAAATCGTCGAGAAGATTTGGCTGAACTGAAGGTTGATGGTGCTTGGGAGAACCTTAGTAAGAGTTTTTCCTCCATGGGTAATTGGTTTGCTACTTTTGGGAACAGTGTATTAGGAAGAATACCAACGCCTATGCAATACTAGCAATACTAATGATTTTTCTGATTAGTAAATGCAAAAAGGAGACATCTGATGTGAAACGAAGAGCAAGTAAGAGAAAGAGAAGAGATAGAATTAGAGGACAAGAAAGGGAATTATTATGAAATAATTAAGGATTTAGATGGAATAATGGTAAAGCGAGAGAGAACAACTGCTTTCTGAAAGTGATAATTTGTATTTGTAGGTATTTTGGTTATGGCTCAAAACGCCATCAAAGGGGGGGAATTGATGGAGCAGGGCTTTCGTGAAATAAAACCTGCTCGAATTGAACCCTCAGTAACATATACTAACCGTGTGCGGTGAGAAACTAATGTGGAAAAGAGCCTAACATGAGGGGAAATGCTGCTGCGCAAGCGCATACTAAAGCACTGGAGTAGGCCGCAAATGCTTCTTGACAAACAAAAAAAAAAAAAAGGACTAATGCTTTTGTGCACATTATTAACGTTTGCTAGAAAAATAATATTAACATGGGTTGCACATGGATAGATGCCGCATGGGGTGGATGCAGAATGAAAAGCATTATAAGTGATTAATAATGCCTGTGTTTGTTATTCATAGAAGCATGGTTTTCTGTTCTGCAGGAAAACTCAGGGTTAATGAGAATACAATTTATTCTGGAAAATAGAGTTGAACAAGATGGTGAAAGTAGAAGACAAGTGTCCTTCACAGATCCTGTGCGCCTGCCAAGACACAGCTGAAAGAAACATTTTCCTTCCTCGAGTGAAAGAACATTTCCTCTTTATGCGGCACGAGCGGATAAATGTGAGACAGAATTTGCTACATGACTGGGATGGAGGAAACGAATGCTACGACAGTGGCTCGAATTTGTATTTCCTGTGGTGGAAGTAGATATGCAGAATAAATAAACAATAAGACATTGAGTGAGATGGACATGACGAGAGTGGTGTGACAGTACACCCCCTTCCTTAACCAATCATGTGTAGAGAAATCCTCTGTTCTGACACAAATGTGGGTTGGACACTTGGGTTTTAGGGTATAATTGACGTTCCTGGTGGGAGGGGTTAGATTAGTTGGTGGCTTGCTTTCCTACCTGCGTGAGGAGAGGCCTTCTTTGCTGTCTCCTATTCTTTAGCTGGCTTTTCCTGTCTGCCGATTCCTGACTTAATCTTTGCCTCTTCAACTCTTCTTGAGGGGCCTTACTGCTCTCATGGCCAGAGAGTAGATTTTCTATTCAATTGGGCTAGTATAGACAGAAAACTGAATTTGCATAATCATTTGTAAATGTATTTTGTCTCGGAACCTTTTGTCTCTTCGCCTTTTCACTCCTTTATGTGCTGTCGAGTTGAGATGTATTTTTATTTCTCAGATATTGTTGCTCTGTGATGATCTATGATTTGTAGTGTATTTTGGTATTGATGAGCATTTATTTCACATTATTTAGATAAACATTATAAATATACAAATGTGTCTGTCTTTATTAGAGGTGTTTTTCTAGTTTATGAGTATTCTAGAAACAAGTATTAGTTTGCCAAACCCTGTCAACTATATAAAGATCGCATCGCCACAATTGGTATAATAGAAATGAAGATACAAATTGGATGTTGGTAAATTTGGTAATTTGTTTAGTAATTCACTAACCCAGCTTGAAGGGACTTGTTGGGTAATGAAATTGGGCCTAGTCTGTGGAAAATTATTAGTCCCAGATCGCTGAAGAGTCTCATACGGAGACGGACGCGGCTCAAAAGAAGATCCTCGCTGCCCTGCAAGACCGGGCTGAAGACTTGGAAGCCAGATCAAGAAGAAGTAATATTCGAATTATCGGTCTTCCTGAAACTACGCCCACGGGCAACATGGAGTTGTTTGTGGTAGAAATTACTGGTATTATTACTGGGCCGTGATGTCTTCTTTCCCATGTTTGTAGTTGAGCGAGCTCATCGCTCCCTGGGCCCTAGACCACCGCCGGGGGCTACGCCTCGCCGAATCATCGCTAAACTATTGAATTATAGAGATAGAGATGCCGCACTGAGGCAGGCCAGAGAGAAGAGAGAGCTGCAGTTCGAAGGCTCCTCGATTTTGCTGCTTCCGGACTTCACTTCGAGGGTACAGGAGGCCAGACGTCAGTTTGCCCCCCTGAAACGCAAACTCCGTGACTACAATCTTGAATACGGAATGCTCTACCCCGCAAGACTATCGGTGAATTTAAATGGCAGGTCAAGGATTTTCCTGGACCCCAAGTCCTTACAGGCAGCCCTCAAAGACTATGCCAAGACTGACAAGCAATGCGGCGAGACGGAGAAGCTTTCTGAGGCCGCCGGTGGTGGCATGGAGGAGCAGGACTAACACAGTGTTGTACATAATTCCTGGTGAGACCTTTGAGGGGTAGGTGATGCACATCTTTACCATATGTGTTGCCACATTGAGGGGATCTGGTCTTCGGCCCCCAAAAGAGCATGGGGACATTGCAGATCAAACATAAAGAACTGCACCCAATAGATGCTGACATATTCATCGAGACTTTGTAACATATGAGGTCTTTCACCGTCCAGTTAAAGTTTTATGGGCTCCACATGGGTGGGGACAGCGGGTCTTGTCACTAGTATCACAATTCATTGCACCCTACACTCTCTGGATGTATATTCTAAGTTTTGATGGCACTACTAGACCTCTACTACGTAGAGATACTAGGCGGCGCTGAGGTAAAATCCGCCCCTGTGAGTCACCCACTTTATGGCACTATGCCAGTCATGTTTTGAATTGGGGGAAAGGGGGTTTTCCGACCATGACAAGTTGGGGATTCCTAACATGGAACGTTAGGGGACTCAATGATTTTAGAAAACTACAAAAGATGCTGGCGTACCTCACCAGGCACAGCATAGATGTTGCTCTCTTACAGGAGACTCACTTGCCCCTAGACAGCAAACTACTTACTCCCAGATGATTTCATGGTCCCTTCCACGCTGCTGGCTTTTCTACACACGCAAGAGGAGTCCTAACCTGGGTTAACCCAAAGTCGGGTATCACATTAGAAGCCGTCGATACCGACACGGGGGTAGGTATACCATCTCTAGGTGTAAGGGCAGAGGACTGGATCTATTAATTGCTAATATCTACGGCCATAACTTTGATAATCCACAATTCTATAGAGATCTACTGGGATGTATGCAAGGGGGCTCCTCACTCCCGCAACTTTGGGGCAGAGATTTCAATTGTGTGCTTGACCCGATATTGGATCGCTCAGGTGGCCCCTCTAGACGTCCGTCAACGGCTGTCAATTCTATCAGACGGTATCACCCAATTAGACATGGTTGATATATGGCGCACACGCTCACCAAGTTTTGGGGGCTTCACTCACTATTCGGCTCCTTATAATTAGGCTTTCCTGTTTTCAGTTTCTATTTTTGGTAAATTCTGGTGGGGTTTTTTCAGTGTTTTCAAGTGATTTAAAAAAACAGTGGTTATCAGTGGTTACACATTTTTGCGCCATTAAAAACAACGAAAACAGTGTTTTTCCGGTGTTTATGGAACTTTTTGCTTTTATAATTGCTTGCTTTCTGCACTGATAGTGCATGGTATATAGACAGTGTACGTACAGTGTATATGAGGTCCAAATACATATCAAACTTATCGTAGTATACCATACAATACTTCTTCAGTGAGTCTTTGGTCATGCATGCTCGCTCTTTCCTTCCCATGTAAACTTTTATCTGTGAACAGGCTCTCTCAACATTGGCACTTGAGACAGGCAACGCCAAAACAGCCAGTAAACAATTTGCTAACTCTGGCCACTGACATTGCTTTCCATGCCAATACTGGTGCACCTGAAGTTTGTGATTCTCTGCAACATATGCGTTGAACTGGGTGCATATGCCCTCAGAGTTATTGAAGAGGTCAAAAATGAGGCAGCACTTTTGAAGATAACCTGTGCAGAGTACCACAGTGAGGCTTCATTCACTTCAAATGCCATGGTTGGTGAAGGGCTATATCTCATACATTGTAAAATAAAAGTTCCTGAATTGCTCCTCAACATTTCTTTGCTTACCAAGTGGCAAGCACTCTAACATGGAACATGTTGCAGTGCCAAAGTCACTAAAAGTGTCGCCCAGCCTACTCTCAAGGAGATGTTTCACATCTATACCAATTATGCTGATCACTTGGTAGACAAGGGTGTTTTCAGAGTCTAGTTTTTTTATTATGTCCACTACAGCAGATTTCCTGTAAAAATCTAAGAATGCAGTAGAGTTTACTTTTTTTCAAATCACTATCAATATGTGACCAAAGATCCTCACATTTCTTGACTTTGACATCATCACTCAGCAAACGTTCTGTAAATGGTTGCCACATGGATAATATAACATTCATGGCCTCTAGGACTGAGAACCACCAGCTAAGTGACACAGTTGGGATGACTCTTTCTTTGATGCCACACAAAGCACAAAATGAGAAATATTTGCATTTTAGTTTTTGCGCATAACAAAACAGTGCACCAGAATGGACTAAAAAGTCAATAGCATTCTTCATTAACTCTGAAGATCGTAAAGATGCATTCAGCATACCATCTAACAAGTGGCAAGGATCTCTTACAGGGAAGCACTTCAGCTCAGGTATCGATTTTGACAGGTCATCACACAACTTTTTCATATACATAGCTGGATCACTGCAAATACAAACAAACAATATCACTCCAATCTTTGTTGAACTTGGTAAGAACTTTTTGCAGCAGCATTCCAAGTGACACTGCATTCCATGTTTTCCAAAAGTCTGGTGTCATGTTTTCACCAGTATCCCAGATGATTTGTGACTGCACTCTTTTCAGATGAACCTGTCACTATACCTTGCATTGAATGTTTAAAGACTGGGGTGTTTGGCAATTTACCTACTATCAATACTGACTCACTAGAAAAGAGGGCGGATGTATCAAGGGTTTTTACCCACTCTCTGTGGGTAAATGTGATGGTGCATATTGGGAAAGATTCTTATGAAACCTACATTGTTCCCATCAGTGAAAGACTCAAACATAGCCAAAAAAAAATCGAATATGATTTTGATATTTCCTGATTCTCTACAGTTTATAAAATAAATAAACAAGACCTAAAACATGCTTCTAATCCCTGTATCTTTAAACCAAAGACGACAAAACTGAAAAGAGGAAGAAACAATATTTTAGTGACATCCCTAAACAACAAAACTCAAGCAGAATAATATTAGCCCAGTCTTTCTTACTGCTACCTTATATAACAAAGTTACATTGTATTGGCTCCTTCAGGAAGAAATAAAAATGACTCTTTCATTCTCCTTTTCCTTTCTTTGAATGGCATTTAGTTTGTGGTTGTGCAGGGTTTTTTCAGTGTTTATATGTTTACACTGGTGAGGGCTATTTCCCTTCCGGTGGGGTTTTATCAGTTATTATAGGTTTAGACCTAAAACCGGACAGCCTACTTATAATCTACACACTAGAATAGATTATTGGTTCTCCTCTAGAACCTTGTTCACGCATGTTCTAGATTGTGTTGTTTACCCTCGCTTATACTCGGATCATTTACCTATACAGTTGGACATAGAGTGCCCGCAGAAAAGACCAGCTCCATTCACCTGGCGATTTCCGCCATATTCACTTCTAGATAATGTTTTTAAATCCGAGATTTCGGAAGCCGTAGAATGTTTCTTCGAAATCAATATCGGCTTGGTCAGTTATTTTGCCACGGTCTGGGAAACCTTTAAAGTTTATGTCCGAGGGATTGCCATCTCAAAACACTCGGGGGGGTCCTCCGCTCTCTCAGAGATAGGCTGAAATTTTTTGAGGGTAGACAAGCTGAGCTCGAACGAGTGGCTCAGACAGGGGGAGATGACCAGACTACAGAGGAGCTAAGGAAGACACTCAAAGAATACCATGAAACAGCTGACAATGAGATCAACCACATGGGGAAATATGCTATTGCCAAAACATATGGTGAAGGCGAATGCCCTGGGGCACCCTTGGCTTCATTGGCACGTAGCAGACGGGAGGAGGCTGGGATTACGGAACTACACGCTGAGTCTGGTGAGGTATTGAAATATCCCACCTCTATAGCAGACAGATTGTCAGTATTATTCGGAACTGTACTGCTCCAGTACATCTGCGGATGGCGCTGCCATTCTAGACTACATTGAGCATATTAAATTGCCATGGTTAACGGACGAGCATAGGGAGTACCTAATGAGACCGCTTGATGCTTGGGAGGTTCTCGCTGCGTTGAAGACAATGCGCTCTGGTAGCGCACCAGGGCTAGTTGGCCTAACCGTCGCATTTTACAAAGAATTCAAGGAACTCTTGGTCCCACACCTGATTACTTTAAGGAAATGTGTGAGAGTGGCGAGATGCCTCCTTCTATGCGTGAAGCCTTGATTGCTACGCTTCTTAAACCAGGCAAACCGCCTAATGAATGGTCCTCGTATAGACCGCTATCCCTACTCAATGTAGGCACAAAACTTTTTGCTAAAATTCTGGCCAACCGCTAGGCCCCACCGGTGTCTCAACTGGTTGGAACAGAACAAGCAGGATTCGTCCTGGGGCGTATTCGGACATATAACCTACGTACGGTCTTTGCCATGATTCAGCATACAAAGCCAGAGATCAAGGTCGCAGCAGTCTTCCTTGATGCAGAGAAGGCCTTCGACTGTCAAATGGGCCTTCATGTCTACTGTATTGAGAAGAATGGGTGTTGGGGAAGTCGTCTTACAACTAGTGGGGGTGTTATATAATTCTCCATCTGCCAGGATTAGGGTGGGAGACTTGGTGACTGCGTCGATCAAGATTACCAGAGGCACCCGTCAGGGATGCCCGCTTTCACCACTTCTATACGCAATAGTAGCAGAGCCGCTGGCGTGTGCTCTTAGGGAATACCATGGGGACAGAGGGATACGCTTCCCGGGATATAACCGAATAGTTTCCACTTATGCAGACAACACACTCTTATACATCAGAGACCCTGAAACTAACTTATCCCCAGTGCTAAGAGAGGTGGTGAGATATGGGGAGTTTTCTGGCCTTTAGATAAATTGGAATTAGTCCACAATATTTCCACTGACGCCTGCTATGGAGCCTATTGAGTTGGACTTCCCCCTCTCATGGTCCTCAGATTCAGTTCGATATCTGGGTATTCAGGTTCACACGAACCCTCAGATAGTATTTTGAGAGAATTATGGTAGGGCAATCACCAAGCTGGAGGAGGAGGAGGTAGAGTGCTGGATTCGCTTGTCCCTGTTGTTATTAGGCCGTATCACCCTGATGAAAATGGTGGCGTTACCTAGATTCTTTTTACTGTTTCTCAATATCCCTATAGTCCTCCCCTCACATTTCTTCAAACAACTTAGATCGCTATTGGTGAGGCTGGCCTGGGCTGGTAAGCAATCTCGAGCTCGGTGGAATATTATCACTCTCCCTTACACCATCGGGGGATTGGGCGCTCCTGATCTGGAGCTCTATTACAGAGTAGCGCAGTGCTCACACGCTTACTATTGGGTCCACCAGAGCACAGCTCTCCCACACTTACAAATAAATCGAAAAAGTGGCTGCTGCCCCTGACCCCCTAGCGGTGTCATTGTTTCGCACCCCATTCAGAAACGCTGGGATCTTAGACTCAATCAACGCCTCGGTGCATGCGTGGCACAACCTACTGAAAAGGCAGGCGGGAGCTATTTTGTATCCCCCCCAGACACCTCTGGAATGGTGCTAATGGTTGCCAACCTTCAGGGAAAAAGAGGGAGTAAGGGCAATGGGTACAATCAATATCACCAAAATTGGGGATCTATTTACGGAAGGCACAGCTCGCAGTTGGGCCGAGAATGAAGCCGAGGGTCATACTACTTCCCTGCTGACAAGGTTTCACTTCTTCAGAGTGCGGCACGCTCGCCGCGTGCTGCTCGGTGAAGACACACTGGAGCCGCCTGAGTTTGCCCCCCTATCTCACATATTACGTGCCAACTCTCCTAATAAGACAGTATCTATCATTTATAGCTTAGTGCAGGACGAACGCAAAAACACCTACACTAAGGCTGGAGTGGCAAAATGTTCTAGACAGTATCCTTGATGATACCACATGGCGGTACTGCTGCGAGTCCACGAAACGCATCTCACTCAATGGTAGACACAGACTTATACAATTTAAATTCCTAAATAGAACTTATTACACCCCAGTACAATTACACAGATATGGCCTTAGAGACACCGCTGAGTGTAAAAGATGCAATACTGACCCAGTGGGATTTATGCACCTAGCTTGGTCATGCCCAGTCATAGCTAACTTCTGGAGGTTAATTTTCCTAAATTGAGCGACATCATAGGCACGGCCCTCCCAATTGACCCATTGCTGGCACTCCTGGGAGACATTAGACAGCTGCAGAAGGAATCACGCAAATTAGTGGATATGGGCTTACTCATATTGAAGCGCAGAGTAGCAATGTGATGGGCTCGGGGCCCGGCACCCACTGTTGCTGAGTGGTCTAAGGACATGTTATACTGCAATACACAGTCGGAACTATACAGTGAACTGCTCCCCCCACAGAGTCGACCCAAGAGTTTTTGGAGCCTATACCAGAGTTACCTAGCCGCAATAGAGCCGAGTGCGTCAGGGTGAAAGAGGCCAGAGGGAGACGCTAGTTCATTTTATAGATACTCTAGTGAGACCCTGTTGGAGAAACATCACATGGCGATTCTTGTAAAACTTAGCATTGAATGTAAGATTCATACTACCACCTATTGTTTAAGAGCCTGTCGAGACCTTCGCTGGGTCACGCACTGTTTGAGTTGCTTTTGGTACAGATGCTTATAATGTGTGCTACCCTAAACTCTGTAAACGTGTACCAAGTCATATGCTCTAGTCACAATTAATGTCCAACACGGGTTTTTTTTTCTTTGTTCTGTTTTTTGTTGATGTAACTTGCTTGTTATTTACAACAAAACCTATAAATAAAGTAATTTAAAAAAGCGTGAGACAGAGAGAGACATTGGTCTGTAACATTCCTCACATAGTTTAAATCCTGTGGGTTTGTTGGGAGGACATATCCCTCGCACACTGGGAGCAAAGCTAAAACAAAAAAAGACTAGAGGGTCAAAAAGTGGAAAATCAAATAAATAAAATGACCGAGGTAGCTCTCCAAAACATATGAACTGGTGTCAGCGCACAGGGATGGAGCCTATATAAACACCGGGCACGTCAGTGGCGGCGCGGACGATGTAGACGTGAAACCGCATTACTTTACCTACCGGCGTGCTCAAGACTTTCAGGATCCACTCTGTGTGTGGATTTCTCTGCGGTGAGGAATCTGAGGTTTGCAGCCCCTGTTACAAAAAATAATGATTTCAGAACTAGAGGAGACTGCTATATATCGTTAAGATAAATACTGGAATTAGTTGACCATATTTCTCTAGCACTATACTGAAACTGAGCAAAATCACTGCCCGCTTAGGCATTTTGGAATCAATCCTATGGTACAGAGAGGGAGCCTTTGCTTCTACTGTAATAACGCTGGACATTTTCGAGGATGCAACAGTGTTTAATGAGGGCTACTCTCTAGTGTTGCATTTAATTTAATGAGAACCCAAGAGTTTTCAGTAACAAGTGGTGGTTGATGGAAAAAAAAAAATCCAATACCATCTCCTGCTCGCAATGTGTGCTCCTTAATGCGTAAAATCAATTGTGCTAACAAGCACACCTTCTGGAGAAGAACTGAGACCATTCCATACCGGGCTCTGATTTTAAGTAAAATCACATTCTTCTTGTTCTCCAGAAGCCAATAGTTTGAAAGGATATAGCTTCTTAAGCTTTAAATTAAGGGTGGGCGGTAAACTCCGCTCCGCCGGCAGAGTTCTTGGAGCTTGGCCCACTCCGTGGAGTTCGGCAAAAACTCTGCAACCGCAGGCGGAGCAGAGTTTACCTCTGTCTGATTGTTGTCCCCAGACTCTGCCAGACATCTACCGGTGCCAAGCCGAAGTCCCAGCATCCTGACCCCGGAACAGACAAGTTGCTTGGCCAATCATCGCTCAGCCTCCGTTGAGCCGAGTCAATGCTGGAAGAGAAGAGGGGCAGCACTTCCACCTCGTGAAGTCTGCTTTGCATTCCCCACCTCGCTTGGCTGCAAGCTCCACCTTTTGAGTTTTTCTTTTCCCGCACAATCAAAAAATGAGGAAAAAAAACCCACCCAGATCTGCTGGACCCGCATGCTGTGCTCTGCACCATGGCCCGGTGCTGAGCACACTGCACAGCGCATGGTATGACTGGTAAATTGTGCACATTCCAGGCCAAAGGGGCGCCGTGGCCTGTGCAACCGGCTCTCGTGTCTCCAGCAGCCCCAGTGAAGCCCATGAAGCATGAGAAAATGGCGGCACTGGAGGTGGAGAGCAGCGGCGGAGGTGGCGACTGAGCATTTGCAGCTCAGCGGTGGTGGCACACAGGTGAGAGAGCTACATGACCTGTGCCTTCCCCTGGTGCCCCCGGCCCCCTTGTGCCCCCTCACGCCTAAGCTGTGATATGTGCAGGGGTCAGCTGTTTGCCGTTTTGGTCATTGATGTGAAATAAACTAGACTCAGTCCAATGGGTGACCTGTCTGGGGAACATAAGTACTGTCCAAGATGTGGCATACAGGTATTAGCATACAGGTATACACCTAAATAACATTTTACACGTGCACTAATGTTATAGATTAAATTGACGCCTCAAAGGATCCGACATTTCTTTTCCATACTTTAATTGCCATCCTCTGTTTCGCAACATGATAGTCCCTTGAGTGAGAGAGTCTACCTGCCAGCTGGGAAACTCGCCTGGCTTCTCCAAGGTTCTGGCAGCTGCTTTCACTACTGGTGGAAACGGCATGGCAAAGAGACCATTAAAATGAGCCTTACCTCCTGTCATTCAATTGCTCAGCCCTGAAGGCACACGCAGAAGCATCTTGCCCGTGCAGTCCACACTCACTGACATAATTATTAGTGAGGCGGGGATGGACCGCGTCCATTTTCTTCACTAAAACTATACACACAAAGCAGATTATAAACAGAAAATATTTGTCTCGAATGGGAAAAAAATCATTGGAAAAAAAAAAAGGTCACCTTTTTGGATAAATAGAGGTCCCCCTCATTAAACGCTGCAAAGTAGATAACCGAGAGCTGCCTCATTGCGCTTGAGTTTCACATTGGCATCCATGCGCTTTAGCTCTTCTAGAACTTTGTTCACGCAGTTTTCAGAGAATTTTTTTATGCCCGAAGCAGAAAACATCACAAAGGTTGGTAAACGGAGATGAAAGGAAGGGGGGGGGGGGGGCGCTACATAATATAGTGAAACCAACCCTAAAATAGAAACAGCCTGAACAAGCAGTGAAGAACACAAAGAATAGAGTGGCCAAGCAATACTCTGCGGAATTTGACAGAGTTTCTCGGTAACGCTACGGAATTCCACGGAGTGAAACATCTGGAAGCTCCACCCACCCCTACTTTAAAAGCCCAAGCAGGCTTGTAGGTGTAAATTTAAGATCAGGAAGGACATGGCATGAGGCTAACACCTGGCCACCAGTTACATTTTTTTCAAAAACTTGCATGTATATGGTCAGAATAACGCTTCATAAAATGGGAGATCAAAGGTTTTATTCTGGTATAAATAAGAACCTCAAAGCCTGGAATACCTTTCATGCTGCAGCGAATGTTGCCAATAAGTGGTGTTCGATCATCTAAATTATTTGATGTTCCTATTCCTAGCAAGAGCAGCCAATATTTAGTAGTGTTAATAGTTAGTATGCGCTACAGTGCAGAGAGAGAGAGCCAGGTAGTTTTTAAAGTAGGTGAAGTGGCTCACTAAAAAAAACATAATAAGAATCTACAAAGACTACTACTCGTGAAAAGTCTAGTCAGAACTATCAGAAACTGGATTAATATTTGGGTAGAGTGACAACCTACCTCAAGGAATAATCACTACCCTTGTAAGGGTGAATCCTCAAATTACTAAATTAACCTGAGCTCAAACAGGCTTAACATGGGGCATGTGTATACTATTTAAGCAATACCAAAACACTGATAAAAGCTGAAATACAAACCAATAAAAATCCCAAACTGAATTAGAGAAATATAGTAAAATGAAATAAACAAAATGACACCAAAATGAAAATAAGCATTTGCAATACAATAGGTCGCGCATTAGTGAAACTTTGAGCTATTGGCATTGCAAATGCTAAGGTTTGTTAGATTTTTTATTTTGTTATAAAATATCCCAGCAGTAGCACAATACAAGAAACTCCTCGAAGCAAGGAAAGGGTGCAGTACCACAGGCTGTTACTAAGTGTCCCTGTGGCGTTGTAAAGGGACCTCTATCAGCCACATAAGGTACTGCACCCTTATTGTAATTATACTGAGCAAGATTGCAGCTAAGCATACGTTTCCATTTGTTTTTATTGTAAGTAAGATTTTTGATAGCTTGTGTTAAAAAAAAAAAAAAGCACCATCGTTAAACAGCAATGGTGCATTTTTAAAACACAAGCTAAAAAAGATCTCACTTTATAATTGCATGAAGGGTGCAGTACCTTACGTGGCTAATATAGGTCCCTTTACAACCCCACAAGGACACCTAGTATCAGTCTTTGGTACTGCACCCTTTGCTCAGACCTATTATGCAATTAGAATTATAGGGAACAGGAACGAGAGCGAGTATTATTTATTTTTTTGCTTGTGTAGCTTTTGCGGCACGCCACGCTTTAACTTCATATGTTTAAAGCTAAAGCGTACCATGCCACGAATGCTCAAAAAGTGAATAAATAGAAACGAAAGGCGGGCAGCTGCCATGTTTAAAGGTAAAGCCGATAACGATGTAAAGGCGGCCGCCTGCTTTTCTATTTATTTACTTTTGTAGCATTCGGGGCACCGCGCACTTACGCTTTAAACATGTGAAGCTAAAGCATGGGTTGCCGCAAATGGTACAAAAGTCAATGAATAGAAAAGGAAGGCTGCGACCGCCGCATTTCTTATCTATTCATCATGTGGTCAAAGACATGCTGATGGTAACAATTCAATGTAAACCCATAACAAATATCATTATAGTTACAGGATCAGGTGAACAAACGTTCCTGGAGCAAAAGAAAACAAGCAGGAGGGGAAGTGCACGGAGCAGGCGGGGGGGGAAGTGTCCGAGTGGCGCACAACAAAAGCTGCTCAGCACAGTAGTCGGAGGCACGAATCCCTAAAGCGCCAACCGATGCAATTGGATGGTTGTGCGGTCTACAGATTGACTACTGCGGGCGCAAGCTTGCAGGACAGCTTGTGATTGGCAGAAAGTATACCCTATAAAATAGCTGCACTGGAGACACTTTCAAGCAGCTATTAGACACTGGTTCCTAAAAACACAAGGTAGCGATGTGGCCTAACAAACAGAGCTGCCGACTTTGAGCCTGGGGAACCGAGTTCCAGTCTCGGCATCGGCTCTTCAAAACACATGGGGACGGTAACAGTTACATTTAAGCGCATAACAAATATAATTATAGTTACAGGTTCGGGTGAACAAACGTTTCGGCTGTACAAAAAACATGCCGATGGTAACAATTCAATTTAAATCAGTAACAAATGTCATTATAGTTACAGGATCGGTGAACAAACGTACTTGAACAAGCGGGAGGGGGAAGTGCACAGAGCAAGCGCCATTGGTGTCTGATGAGCAGAAAACCAAGACATGCAAATGCTGTGCGTTGGCTCCAAAACAGAAAAGTAAAAAAGAAAAAAAGAAAGTGCCCTCGAGGTATGGTAAATAACATGAAAGTGTAACAGGCCATGTAACAATTCCAAAAGGAGGGACTACTAAGTGTATTCACCAATAAAAAGTCAGCATTTCTAAAGGAAAGCAAGAAGACCCAATGAAAAAGATGGCTTTTTTTTTTTTAAGCCCATATCCTAGATACTCCTTCAAGAAAGAACAGGGGAACCCTACTCACTAAGGAACCAGGGTAATAGTTATATAGGAAAAACAATGGTTCCTGTGGAATAATATACTATGAGGTTATGATACATAAGCACAATCGCGATATAGAGGGTTAGATAACGTCAGAGCGCGAAGGAACCACTAACACACCGATTCCAGTGTAGTATATTTTATGAATTTTTTAAACAAAGTTAGGAGTAAATATTATACATCAAACCAACATGTGTGCATAGTGTCCCAAGTGACAAAGGGAACCTAAACCTAAGTGACAATGTAAATATTAAATACAAGGTTTCCATAGTTTGTACAAGTCGACCATTATCAAAATAATTCCATGTGAACAGCAGCTATATACAATGATATGTGCTGGGGAAATGGTTCGCTTCTTCCGTTTGTCGACGGCGTTTCGACCCTCAAAACAATGTGGGGTCTCTCCAGGACTATTGATGAAGGGACATCTAAATGGGATTGAAATAAAAAGAGCATAAGGCCCATATACCGGCACAAATGCGAAAAATAAAATGAAGGCCGTTGGATAAAAGGTACCTGAATATATGGTTGCGCAGCCTTGTGAAAATGATGTGCCACACGTGAAGAAAAGAGGAAAAGGTTTACTCGCAAGAGGACCCGTCCGGGTACTGTGATTGTGAGAAAAGAAGTTGCAATTACTGATAATTGGACAATGCGCTATGTATAATCAATTACCTCGGTGAAACTTGTACTTACCTCAATGGGAGGACAGGCTGTCAATCCAATGGGGTATGTAGGTGGGCCAGAGGGGCTCGATTAATTTACGCCACAGCCGTAGCGTTGTAGAATCCCTTAGTGGATTAACAGTGACAATGCACTGAGAGTATTTCTGGAAATTAAAATAATGTGGGGGTCAGATTATTGAATTAAGGGCTGAGCGCAAGGGCTACGCGGGCTGGATGTGCCAATTCTTACCTCGGTAGAAGAATAGAAAAACGGGACAGCGCTCCGCGTGTAGATTCAGACAAAGCCGCGTCAGTCAGCTTGATCGGGTACAATGACAGAGATCCTCATCCAGAGAGGATTGTTATATACAGGGTTTCCCGCTCTTTTTGCCAAGGGAAACCGGCAGACCTAGCTAAGGAAAACCACTGCACCGAGCAATCCGGTGCTCCGTTTCCGTGATCGGTAAAGAGTGAAAAAAGACCTCAGTGGGAGGTGAAGAAATAGAATGTGTGGCACAAAGGTGGGGCTGTTGCGCTGACAGTGGTGAATTCTCTGTTAATAGGTGGGAATTAGGGTACAATACCGATGATGGGTACTAAATAGGGAAGAGCAGGTAAAATGACCTATATACTTTAGAAAATTCCGAACTTCGCCGGTGTTTATAATATGCAAACATGCATGCTGGGCACTTCATGGAGTGTGAACATTGTATATGGGCAGACATTTCACAATTGTAAATCTTAGTTAGTGAACACATATTGCATAAGAGTGAATCCAATATATACAGTTCAAATGAAGTAAATAAAGCTGTTCGAGCAAGCATAGTCGGATGTCAGATGACATACAGGTGTATTCAGGCCACAATTGTTATATCACATGCAGTTGTTTAGCGAAGGGTAGTGACATACCCTCTCCATTCCTCAGCAGAGTTAAGCCCTTCATTTATTGAATTCACCTCATCTATCCAGCGGCATTCATTCCATTGGAGTATCTGAAGGATGTCACCTCCTCTTTCTGGAAGAGTGGCGATCTCAAATACTTGCCACTTTATTTCATCAGCAGTATGACCTTTTACATTGTAATGAGACACAAGTGGTGCGTTTTCAACTGATCTACGTATACGGCTGCGATGTTGGCCAATGTGAGCCTTGACCGGTTGCTGTGTTTGTCCAATATAGGGGAGGCCACACGGACACCATATGCAATAAACAACATTCTTTGTATTGCAGTTAGAGAATGATTGTGAATCGTGTTTTACACTACCATGTTCAAATGTGTTGATATTGAACGTGAAATTGCAGGAAACAAAGTTGCCACATTTGTGGTGTCCTTTCATTTTGGGTAGGCCCCATGCAGTAATCAATGTGTTTGTCCTGTTGGTGATTAAGTCTGTAGATGACCTGACCAGATCTTTTATATTTTTTTCTCGTTTGTAGGCAAACAGAGGTGTGTCTATTGTGGGATCAATACTCTGGATAATATTCCAAATTTTGGTGATCAGGTTGCGGACTTGATTGGTGTGTGTGCCAAAGGTGGTGACACATACAATCTTGTTAAGATTGGGTTTCTCTTTTGTCTTGAGAAGTTCTTCCCTGGGGCAGTGGCAGGGGCGTTTAAGAGACTTTTTTACAAGTCTGTTGGGGTACCCTCTCGTGACTAGTTTGGTCCTTAGTATCTCCGCCTCTCGCATGTAGTCTGTTTTAAGGGTGCAATTGCGGCGTATCCTAAGGAATTGGCCGAATGGCAGTCCATCCCTTAGTGCACGTGGATGTTGGCTTTGGTATGAAAGGAGGGTGTTCTTTCAGTGGGTTTCCTATGGAGGGAAGTGTATAGTCTCCCTTTATCATGATTGATGTTTAAATCAAGGAATGCGATGGTGGATTTATGTACTGTGGATGTAAATGTGAGATGGGTCTGGATGGTGTTAAGGTACGTAACAAAATTACCAAAGTCTGTCTCACTTCCTGTCCAAATCAGAAAGATGTCATCTATGTACCGCTTCCAACATTTAATGTTGGAGCGGTACACATTGTCAATGTTGAGAGCAAATGTTTGCTCCACATAGTTCATATAGATA
This sequence comes from Calotriton arnoldi, assembly GCA_963921515.1. Lineage (NCBI taxonomy): Eukaryota > Metazoa > Chordata > Amphibia > Caudata > Salamandridae > Calotriton > Calotriton arnoldi. Next base: position 115,811 of record CAWUFW010007922.1, read on the forward strand.
TTTGCCAAATTTGGCACAAAAACTGCTCCCATGCTGGTGCCAGAGCACTGCTGGTAGTAGTTGCCACCTGAAAGAAAGTAATTACTCTGTAGGGCAATCCGTAATAGTGTGATGATGAATGTGGTCGGTACCTGGATGGGTCTAGGTCTGCTTTCTAACAATTGTTCAATGATTGCTATGCTCTCAGTTTGGGGTATGTTGGTGTATAGTGAGCTGATGTCTAAGGTAGCCAACATGTCAGTTTCCAAATTGTATGGCATCCCATCTACCAGGTTAATCATATACATGGTATCTTTAACAAATGTTTCTTGTAGGGGAACATATTCCTTAATGAAGTAATCTATATAAACCCCAATGGGTTAAAGAATGGATCCACAGCCTGATAGTATAGGGCGACCAAGGGGACTCATCGTGCTCTTATGAACCTTGGGTAGGGTGTAAGGCACTGGGGTTCTGGGATTTTCAGCATTGAGGAATTCAAACTCTTTTTTGGAGATTACCCTGCTTCTTTGGCCATAGTAGTTATTTGTAAAATCTCATTGCGGATGTCTGTAAGGGGGTTAGTGCGTAGTACTTTGTAGTGTTTTTTTCTCACAGATGTGTTTGTTGGTCTCTGTTTCATAGTCATTGCGGTCTTGTACCACAATTCCCCCACCTTTGTCAGCTGGTTTCAGTATAATAGAATCATAATTTTTCAATGCTGTAAGAGCTTGTCTTTCTAACAGTGTGATATTGTAAGGGATAAAGATTTTTTATTTCAATCCCATTTAGATGTCCCTTCATCAATAGTCCTGAAGAGACCCCACATTGTTTTGAGGGTCGAAACGCCGTCGACAAACAGAAGAAGCGAACCATTTCCCCAGCACATATCACTGTATATAGCTGCTGTTCACATGGAATTATTTTGATAATGGTCGACTTGCACAAACTATGGAAACCTTGTATTTAATATTCACATTGTCACTTAGGTTTAGGTTCCCTTTGTCACTTGGGACACTATGCACAAATGTTGGTTTGATGTATAATATTTACTCCTAACTTTGTTTAAAAAATTCATAAAATATACTACACTGGAATCGGTGTGTTAGTGGTTCCTTCGCGCTCTGCCATTATCTAACCCTCTATATCGCGATTGTGCTTATGTATCATAACCTCATAGTATATTATTCCACAGGAACCATTGTTTTTCCTATATAACTATTACCCTGGTTCCTTAGTGAGTAGGGTTCTCCTGTTCTTTCTTGAACTTTTAGTGCGGTGGCTGCACCGTGAGGGAGATATCCATTAACCAGGATTTTCCTTCACACCTTACAACGATAGGGTCATTCTTTCCCTGAGGGTTACAATGACAGAGGACGAAGCTCCGCTATACACAGACAATTACATTGCGAAAATAATTAGTGGACCCTCCCTTTTCTCCGCACAACCTAGTAGAAGCATCAACCCTAGACAACAACTGCTTGAGAAATTAGAAAAGGCCAAAAAGAAGCACGTCAGAACCGAGCTTCATGCACGGATGCTGACGGAGTACCTGAAGGCAGGTGGTATACCGCAGGGACTACAGGTCAGGAACGTTCCTGGCATTTTCAGGGAAGACCCCAGATTCAAAGGCAAATTTAGTCATATTTCCACCACCTGTTCCCGCCATTGGATGGTGTTAGGTGTGGAAACAGCAATTGAGCACGCCAAAGCAAACTCAAGGAAATAGAAGAGTTAGAAAAAGAACTCCTTGAGGGTGACGCAGTAGCAGAGGCAAAAACTCTACTAGATAAATTAAACAAAACCATTGAAGACTTCAATTCATTTGAACTTAAAAAGAAAGCTGATAAAGTTTCCAAAGATATCAAACATTTCTCAAAAGAGAGAGCATACCCATATCTGAGAGAAGACTACTACACCACTGTTGGTAACCAAAATAGACAGAACACCTGGGGCAGATTCAGAAGGAATCAACCAATCACATTCTCAGAATCTTCAGGAGGGTCAAACGACTCAGACGCACAACCAGGCCCGAGCCGATCTGACAACCACCCAAGCCAGCCTTTTTTAGATCGTGGAGGCAAGGCGAAGGCCAAAACCTGGCATCAATACCCAGGAGAAAGACAAACACGCAGGAAACACTACCAGTGGGGACCCCAACACTACTAAATTGCGAAGTAAACCAAATGGAAACTATTCCCATTTTTAACCTGTCTCATCATGTCATGTCATCTGCTGAGATATCGCTCTTAAGTAAGGGGTTGTCCTTTGTTATCACAGAAAGAACCAATATTTTTAATCTCAAAGCAGAAATCTTTCAGTTCTTTAGAAAAATAAGATTGAAACTATTTTTCAAAGATAAAGAACCCAACACACAAGACTCATTCACAGGACTACGACCACCCTCCACCTTCTATCCCTCAAACGGCATGATGCCACCTGAACTTTTGAGAAGTTGGTCATACAAGGCATTGATAGATTGAAAACAACCAAGACCTTTATCCCTTACAATATCACACTGTTAGAAAGACAAGCTCTTACAGCATTGAAAAATGATGATTCTATTATACTGAAACCAGCTGACAAAGGTGGGGGAATTGTGGTACATGACCGCAATGACTATGAAACAGAGATCAACAAACAAATCAGTGAGAAAAAAACACTACAAAGTACTACGCACTAACCCCCTTAAAGACATCCGCAATGAGTTTTTACAAATAACTACTATGGCCAAAGAAGCAGGGTATATCTCCAAAAAAGAGTTTGAATTCCTCAATGCTGAAAATCCCAGAACCCCAGTGCTTTACACCCTACCCAAGGTTCATAAGAGCACGACGAGTCCCCTGGTCGCCCTATACTATCAGGCTGTGGATCCATTCTTGAACCCATTGGGGTTTATATAGATTACTTCATTAAGGAATATGTTCCCCTACAAGAAACATTTGTTAAAGATACCATGTATATGATTAACCTGGTAGATGGGATGCCATACAATTTGGAAACTGACATGTTGGCTACCTTAGACATCAGCTCACTATAAACCAACATACCCCAGACTGAGAGCATAGCAATCATTGAACAATTGTTAGAAAGCAGACCTAGAGCCATCCAGGTACCGACCACATTCATCATCACACTATTACGGATTGCCCTACAGAGTAATTACTTTCTATCAGGTGGCAACTACTACCAGCAGTGCTCTGGCACCATCATGGGAGCAGTTTTTGCGCCAACTTTGGCAAATATCTATATGAACTATGTGGAGCAAACATTTGCTCTCAACATTGACAATGTGTACCGCTCCAACATTAAATGTTGGAAGCGGTACATAGATGACATCTTTCTGATTTGGACAGGAAGTGAGACAGACTTTGGTAATTTTGTTACGTACCTTAACACCATCCAGACCCATCTCACATTTACATCCACAGTACATAAATCCACCATCGCATTCCTTGATTTAAACATCAATCATGATAAAGGGAGACTATACACTTCCCTCGATAGGAAACCCACTGAAAAGAACACCCTCCTTTCATACCAAAGCCAACATCCACGTGCACTAAAGGATGGACTGCCCTTCGGCCAATTCCTTAGGATACGCCGCAATTGCACCCTTAAAACCGACTACATGCAAGAGGCGGAGATACTAAGGACCAAACTAGTCACGAGAGGGTACCCCAACAGACTTGTAAAAAAGTCTCTTAAACGCGCCTGGCACTGCCCCAGGGAAGAACTTCTCAAGACAAAAGAAAATCCCAATCTTAACAAGATTGTATGTGTCACCACCTTTGGCACACACACCAATCAAGTCCGCAACCTGATCACCAAAAATTGGAATATTATCCAGAGTATTGATCCCACAATAGACACACCTCTGTTTGCCTACAAACGAGAAAAAAATATAAAAGATCATCTTCAGGTCATCTACAGACTTAATCACCAACAGGACAAACACATTGATTACTCCATGGGGCCTACCCAAAATGAAAGGACACCACAAATGTGGCAACTGTGTTTCCTGCAATTTCACGTTCAATACCAACACATTTGAACATGGTGTAAAACACGATTTACAATCATTTTCTAACTGCAATACAAAGAATGTTGTTTATTGCATATGGGGTCCGTGTGGCCTCCCCTATATTGGACAAACACAGCAACCGGTCAAGGCTCGCATTGGCCAACATCGCAGCCGTATACGTAGATCAGTTGAAAACGCACCACTTGTGTCTCATTACAATGTGAAAGGTCATACTGCTGATGAAATAAAGTGGCAAGTAATTGAGATCGCCACTCTTCCAGAAAGAGGAGGTGACATCATTCAGATACTCCAACGGAATGAATGCCGCTGGATAGATAAGGTGAATTCAATAAATGAAGGGCTTAACTCTGCTGAGGAATGGAGAGGATATGTCACAACCCTTCGCTAAACAACTGCATGCGATATAACAATTGTGGCCTGAATACACCTGTATGTCATCTGACATCCGACTATGCTTGCTCTAACAGCTTTATTTACTTCATTTTCGCTGTGACACTTGAACTGTATATATTAGATTCACTCTTATGCAATATGTGTTCACTAACTAAGATTTACAATTGTGAAATGTCTGCCCATATACAATGTTCACACTCCATGAAGTGCCCAGCATGCGTGTTTGCATATTATAAACACCGGCGAAGTTCGGAATTTTCTAAAGTATATATGTCATTTTACCTGCTCTTCCCTATTTAGTACCCATCATCGGTATTGTGCCCTAATTCCCACCTATTAACAGAGAATTCACCACTGTCAGCGCAACAGCCCCACCTTTGTGCCACACATTCTATTTCTTCACCTCCCACTGAGGTCTTTTTTCACTCTTTACCGATCACGGAAACGGAGCACCGGATTGCTCGGTGCAGCGGTTTTCCTTAGCTAGGTCTGCCGGTTTCCCTTGGCAAAAAGAGCGGGAAACCCTGTATATAACAATCCTCTCTGGATGAGGATCTCTGTCATTGTACCCGATCAAGCTGACTGATGCAGCTTTGTCTGAATCTACACGCGGAGCGCTGTCCCGTTTTTCTATTCTTCTACCGAGGTAAGAATTGGCACATCCAGGCCGCGTAGCCCTTGCGCTCAGCCCTTAATTCAATAATCTGACCCCCACATTATTTTAATTTCCAGAAATACTCTCAGTGCATTGTCACTGTTAATCCACTAAGGGATTCTACAACGCTACGGCTGTGGCGTAAATTAATCGAGCCCCTCTGGCCCACCTACATACCCCATTGGATTGACAGCTTGTCCTCACATTGAGGTAAGAACCTCGGTGAAACTTGCAATTGATTATACATAGCGCATTGTCCAATTATCAGTAATTGCAACTTCTTTTCTCACAATCACAGTACCCGGACGGGTCCTCATGTGAGTAAACCTTTTCCTCTTTTCTTCACGTGTGGCACATCATTTTCACAAGGCTGCGCAACCATATATTCAGGTACCTTTTATCCAACGACCTTCATTTTATTTTTCGCATTTGTGCCGGTATATGGGCCTTATGCTCTTTTTATTTCAATCCCATTTAGATGTCCCTTCATCAATAGTCCTGGAGAGACCCCACATTGTTTTGAGGGTCGAAACGCCGTCGACAAACAGAAGAAGCGAACCATTTCCCCAGCACATATCATTGTATATTGCTGCTGTTCACATGGAATTATTTTGATAATGGTCGACTTGTACAAACTATGGAAACCTTGTATTTAATATTCACATTGTCACTTAGGTTTAGGTTCCCTTTGTCACTTGGGACACTATGCACAAATGTTGGTTTGATGTATAATGTTTACTCCTAACTTTATTGTTTAAAAAATTCATAAATTATACTACACTGGAATCGGTGTGTTAGTGGTTCCTTCGCGCTCTGCCATTATCTAACCCTCTATATCGCGATTGTGCTTACATATCCTAGATACAGCAGGTCTCGAAGGGCCTTCGCATGCGCTGCCTAGGCAAGACCTAAATATCCAATAAGGGGAACCGGAGGTTTAAATTTTTTACATTTAAGTAGGACTAGTGCAAAGAAGCATAAAATGCCAATGACCGTCAATGGGTGCAGTAGACCAGAACCTAGGCACAATTAATGCAAACCAAAATGGAGCACGGGTTGGATACTCCAACCAGGCTTGCCCTGGTCAAAAGATTTTAACTTTTGACTGTAATCCTTTGAGTTCAACTTCAACAAGGAGTACACTTATAAAGCCACCTAGGACCTCAGGATGGGCACTCGGAGGCTCACAGGGCGTAAGGCAAAGGTCAAACAGGTCCAGTCCAGGTATAGAAGCCATTGGTCAGCCGGAGAAAAAAAGCCTCTTGTAGGTTGCTGTGATCCTGTAGCCTTAATAGATTGTCAATCTTATGACCTTTACAATCCACTTCTTTTATTCTGGGACGAAGAGCGAACAGGTCCGGCCATTCACAGTTCTTCTCAGGTCGTAGACAGCAGCTCAGACCTTTTCTGATCTTCCCCAGGCTCAGGAACATTCGGAAGTGGGCACCTGGTTGCCATTTATGCCAGGCATTAGCTAATGAGTGAGAATGACTCTTGTGCACTACCTAACCAATGGGGTAAAAGTTCCTGGGTCCAACCCTACCCATTTTGGGCATTTACAGGATGGTTAAAGTCTTTGGTGACACTAAATTTGGGCTTTGGGGGATGGGCGCGAGTGTGTGTGTGGGAAGTGTACTATGGTAATCTTAGTGCTATCCCACATCAAACACAAAAATCCAGTTCGGGCCATCTGGCAGAACAAAATAGGGGTTTCCAGCAACCAGATAGTAGATACACAAGAATTGTTTTTGTATCCTGTCTCTCTCCTTTCAAGTGCACTTCTAGTGTTATACGTAAAATCTCTGAGACTGAAGTCTGGTGAGACAATGCCGGTACTAGGGCAACCAGACAGTGGAAACATAAGAATTGCTTTTGCTTCCTGTTTCCCTTCCTTTCAAGTGCACCCTCAGTGATAAATGTAAACCCAACAGGCCTGTCTAGATTCAGGGCGGGCACTTTGGCAACATTTAAATAATTTTGGGTGTGATATTTTGGATTTATTCATTTAATGTATGTGTATGATTTTCAGTTAATAAGCGTCAACTGACATTTTGTTGGATTTATTTTTACATATCTTTAATTTTATTCTAGTGACATTTGTTCCTCGTGTGCCTTTTACCTGGGAAGGTGCTGAAGGGCAAGGTGAGGAGGAAGCGAGTGATGAGGCAAACTTACCATAATCCCAGGTCCCAACGTACGACCTCCTGGCTCAAAATTGACCTACCTTCATTGCCTCATTTCCTTCAATCTTACCTCTACAAATTCCTCTTACCCACACAAGCACTCATACAGTTTTCCTTACCTGTGCAGCTAATGTTATGCATTTATCCTAGCACCTCAACTCTGTTTCTTCAGGCATTAGTCTGCGCTATATTCAGTGTCTATTGTTAACTCTATACACTGTTGAAATATTTCAGGATTGAAACCTTTCTGCAATGTCTAGCAACAGTTTCTAGTTCAGTAATCTATAAACTATAGGGTAGCCCTCCCTAGTGGGGAATACTGGAAGTCAAGGACGCGCTAGGCTCTGGCAAAGAGGAGCACTTATTCTGGCCATGAGGAACGCAAACATCACATTGATAAACCGTGCTGAGATATAGTGTAACAAGCCCAGAGTGACCGGGAGTCTCCCTGTAACAGACAACCAATATTTTTTGTAGATAATGTATATCCTGGCTGCGAGTAGTTGTCAAAGGAGGGCATCCATATTAACCCCAAGGCCCGACACATGCATAAAGGATTGCAGAGTAGACATATTTAGATGAAATGTTTGCCAGTGAATGGTACATTCCCAATCATGTATTGAGTGAGACTTCAAAAGAGATAATTGAACATAACTTCAATGTTAAAAATAATAAATATGTTCAGAGTTTCCAAATGGCTCCTTCAGCCAGTTGCAGCATTTTTGTTAACGGTACACTGTGTTTTATAGCTTTTAATAGCGAAAGGGCTAACAAAAAAAACCCAACAAAAACAGCATGTAAAATGTGTTAGGCTAAATAAATGGTTTACAATGTTACTCATGATGTGAGCCAATTACCATCTGGGTAGGATAACAAATAAAATATAACAATGAACATTCATTTTTGTTGAACGTTTTTGTACATTCTCTAAAGCCTCTCACATTTTGGCTTCTCTGTTTAAAATAGATTTTTAATTTCACAAATGGGCTTTACTGTACAAAACAAACAACAAAGAACATTGCTTTGGGACTATTCTTTCGAAATAGCCTTCTACACAGTTTTTCAACTTGAAATGTTTGGCTTCAATATCTATTTTGTCTATATTTGTTGGTGGACTATAGGGGGAAGGGTTGCCTGGATGCAGGTGATGAAGTGCCCAACATTAAATAGTTGGAAGGCCATTGTACCAAGAAACTGAAGAATGACTATGTATTCTTTCTACAAGTTCCAGTGCCGGATACCTCGTAACCTTCAAGTGAATCCTCTCGCCTCCTTACCCAAACTACTGCTTTATCTTTGCTTTGCAGCCTGAGAATCATAAAGAGAGGCAGAGCAAGTAAGAAGGGCACCGTCATAACAACTTTACTAAATTATGTGTTCTCCACCAAGGCAGCAGGCAATTCAGATGTCCCTAAATGGCGAGGTGGATTTGAAATTTGTATTATTGTTGCATTTGTAATGCTTCATACCACTGCGGTGACGGGTAAGCACATTTGCAGACCTGTAGCAATCTACTCAGTAGGAGTTCTATGGATGGAATAGTTTGTCATGAGGACTATATGACTAGTGTTTCAAGGTTGTGCATATTGACCAGAATTGTGCTAAATCAATTTCTGTCACTGGACCTCTATGGGAAATTGAGGTGTAATGGGAAGTAGTGTTCGAGAGTAGTGATGCCTATGTGGAAAGTGTTTTAGTGTTATACTTGTTTGGAGAAACTTTTCAAACCGTGCTTTAGCAAGCGTGCAGCTACAGCTATGCATAGATGTACAGTGAGAACAGACAAGGACGCACATATCGATAACTACCATCTTTGAATTAGTCTGTATCATGCAGTCTAAATCACATGGACTATGGAGGCTAGTTACCACACGTGAAGGGTGCTCCCAAACAGAAGTGCAAACTTGCGTCAAGAATAGTATATGGTATGGAGTCCACACAGGTACGACAGAAGAGAAATCCACAGGAATAAGCACTATGCAATTACCCACAGAATATGCTCTGAAGACTCCATGTATAGGTATCAGGGAGCTACACACAGAAATTAGCATTATAAATCAGCCATAATAAAAAATTTGATACTTCCATCTTCGAGTGACAAATGGCAACCATTACACGATCAACCAATGTATTTATCTAAGCAGATTAGCAAATTGTGGGAGTGAGAAACCCAGCGATATAGGCATGATACAGCCACCCATTCTATATTATCTGAGGAGTCCAGCAAGAAGCGGCAGGGAGCAATCTCTAGGTGTGGCCACTATACCACCAGCCTGCTCAGAGGAGTCAACTAAGGTGTGGTCATTAGTTAAAAATCTATAATAATATTTCTTACACAACCAGACATAGTACAAGGTTTGACAGTCCATCCAGACGCTACAGAGGAGCAACCCAGAAGAATGGAAATTATCCAGCCAGTTATAGTATTTTCTCAATGAGACCATGCTGGAGTTGCAAAGGGGAAAAGCTATAGACATGAGCATTATAACACCAGCCCATGTTATAAGGCCTGAGGAGTCCACTAAAAAATTACAGACGAAAATACAACAGGAATGGGCATTGTGGAAAAGGTTATTTACCCTATAAGCATCTGTTCATAGTATGGAGTGCTGTACATTCACATGCTTTGCATACTCCTGCCATCTAGTGTTGGGCTTGGACATTTGTAAGTTGCCTTTCTTCAAAGAAGTCTTTTGAGTCACAAGGTATACAAAGACACCTCCCTTAGTTGGCAATGAGTATGGGCACAGAACACCATGTTAGACTGTTTTTTGAACAGCGGGTGAAAGTAGAAGGAGTGAAGAGTAAACACAGTATGGTGCACATGAGGATTGCAAAGGAAGCTAGTTAAGAAAAGGAAGAGATCTGTAATCGGAGCCATGCACTTCCGGTGAGGAGGGTGGGCTCATGTGAACCAGCAGCACTACACTCTACAAATAGATACTTCAAGGCTGACATTTTCCATTCATAACATGTGTTGATACAGATGATCTACATATACCTTAAAACAGTACCCCTCTACAAGCAGTAGCTAGCGTTTGGATGATGTAGATGTCTGAAACAAGGTCCTTAAGACAGTCTGGCTAACCATAGTCAATTGCCTGGCTAAGATATCCACACAATAATGCTTAGTTAAGGTGTGTCGGGTTGACCAAGCAGTAGCTTTACATATGTCCGCTAGGAGAATATTTCCCAAGAAATACATGGTTGATGTCTTTGTTCGCGTAGAGTCTGCCCTGGGTGTGACAGTGAGGGTTCTTCTAGCTTTGCGATAACCGCTCGACCCACCCATCTGGCAATACCAGCTTTGGCTATACGGTGGCCCTTATGAAGTTTAGCAAAGTCTATAACCAATTGGTCCGCTTTGCAAAGGGCTTAGTCCGGTCAATGATATGAGAGCATGTTTGACATCTAAGATATGTAGGGCTCTCTCTGCTCTCAAGTTTTATTGATGGAAGACGGCTGGGAGCTCTATGGTTTGGCTGAGATGAAAAGGGGACCACCCTTGGGATGAACTTTAGGGTTAGTTCTGAGTACTAACCGTTCTTTACGAACTTGAATGAAGGGTTCTTGGGAGCACGAGGGTCTTTATCCCACTAATATGCCTAAAAGAGGTTATGGCCACAAGAAAGACTACTTTCCAGGGAAGGTACGTGAGTGGGCAAGAGAGTAAGGGCTCAAAGGGAGGTTCCATGAGTCTGGTGAGGACTATGTTCAGATTCCATGCTGAAGCAGGGGGTACCCTGGGAGGGATGGCCCTTTTGAGGCGTTCCATGAATGCTTTTACAATGGGTATGAAAAACAGAGAGGATAATGTTACTTACCCAGTAAGCATCTGTTCTTGGCATGTAGAGCTGTAGATTCACATGCTTTGCATACTCCTGCCATCTAGTGTTGGGTCCGGATGTTTGCAAGTTGTTTTTCTTCGAAGAAGGCTTTCCAGTCACGAGGTAGGCGACTCCTCCTTTCAGTGATAGTGCGCATGGGCATCAACTCCATTGTTAGATTGTTTTCCCGCAGAGGGTGAGAATGGAGTTAGTAAGTAAAGAATAGAGATGTCCATGCGTATGTATATAGAGTAAGAGAGAGAACTGCAACAGGTACCCGGGGAGGCGGGTGGGCTCATGTGAATCTACAGCTCTACATGCCAAGAACAGATGCCTACTGGGTAAGTAACATTATCCGTTCGAGGCATGTGAGCTGTAGATCACATGCTTTGAATAGATTATACAGCAGTATTCTACCAAAGCGGTGGCTAATCTGTAGCTGTTGGAGTTGTCTGAAATAGTGTTCTAAGTACTGCCTGGCCCACATTAGCTTGTCGTCTCGCGAACACATCTACACAATAGTGTTTGGTGAATGTGTGCAGTGTAGACCATGTTTCAGCTTTACAAATGTCAACTATGGGGATGTTTCCTAAGAAAGCCATAGTAGCCCCTATTTTGCGAGTGGAATGCGCTCTAGGGGGTATTGTTAAAGCTCTTTGCTTTTGCATAACAAGTGTGAATGCATTTAACAATCCATCTGGCAATACCTGACTTGGATATGGGATTGCCCTTGTGTGGTGGTGCAAAAGCGACGAAAAGTTGTTTAGTCCTACAAAATGATTTTGTTCTTTCAATGTAATATAAAAGGGCTCTTCTGACATCTAAGGTGTGTAGAGCTCGTTCTGCCACAGAATCAGGTTGAGGAAGAATGCTGGTAATTCAACTGACTGATTGATGTGAAAGGCAGATACTACCATAGGTAGAAATTTGGGGTTAGTATGAAGAACCACTTTATCTCTGTGAAGTTGGAAAAAGGGTTCTTCTATAGTTAGTGCCTGTAGTTCACCCACTCTCCTCACTGAAGTGATTGCAATGAGGAAAGCAGTTTTCCAGGAGAGAAACTGTGGCTCACATTTCTGCATGGGTTCAAAAGGTGGGCCCATTAATCTTGTGAGGACTATGTTAAGATTCCACACTGGAGCAGGTGGAAGTCTTGGTGGTATAACTCTTTTGAGTCCTTCCATGAAAGCTTTGATTACTGGCACTCTGAAAAGCGATAAATGTTGCCTATTTTGTAGATACGCAGCTATTGCAGCGAGATGTAGTCTGATAGAAGTGTAAGCTAATCCGGACTGTTGCAAGTGTAACAGGTAACAAATGATATTTTGTATTGAAGCATCAAGAGGATGGATGTTATTGCAATAGATAGCAAACCGTTTTCATTTGGCTGCATAACAGGCTCTTGTAGTAGGCCTTCTGGCCTCGCTGATGATGTTCATACAGTCTGGTGGGAGATTTAAATAACCAAACTCTGACTTCAGGAGCCAGATTGCGAGGTTCAGTTGTTTGGGATCTGAGTGTCGGATTTCTCCATGGCTCTGTGAGAGGAGACTGGATGTGAGGTGCAGCTTTTGATGTGGAACTAGTGACCGCTCCAACAGGGTTGTGAACCACGGTTGACGGGCCCATGTGGGAGCTACTAGGATCAGTGTGAGGGATGTTTGCCTGAGTTTCTGAACCACTAACGGAATGAGTGGGAGAGGTGGAAAAGCATAGGCAAATATCCCTGATCAGTTCATCCATAGTGCATTGCCTTTGGAGAGCGGGTGTGGGTACCTGGAGGCGAAGTTTGGGCATTTTGCGTTTTGCTGTGTGGCAAAAAGATCTATGTGAGGAACTCCCCAACTTTGAAAGTATGGGAGGGGAACTTGAGGATGCAGTTCCCATTAGTGTATAGTGTATTTGCTGTCTCTGTCTGCTGAGATCGGCAATCTGATTGTTCACTCCTGGGAGGTGTTCCGCTAGGAGATGGATTTTGTGGTGAATGGCCCATCTCCAAATGTTTTGGGCCAAGTGTTACAGTTGGAGAGAGTGTGTCACCCCCTGTTTTTGTATGCAATACATAGCTGTCATGCTGTTGGTACGAACTAAGTCCGCTTTGCCTACTAGGTGAGTCAAATGCTTTGAGCACTAGAGAGATTGCTAGCAGCTCTAGATGGTTTATGTGGAGAGATTTTTGGTGTTGACTCCACAGGCCTTGCACTGCGTGGTGCTGAAGATGAGCCCCTCAGCCAGTGAAGGACGCGTCCGCTGTTAGCATTGTCTGTGGAACTGGGTCTATGAAGGGCCGTTCATTTGATAAATTTTGTGTGTTCCACCACTGCAGAGAGCGAGGAGTATGGCCGCTTACCAACACTAGATCGGTTAATAGACCCTGCGATTGGTTCCACTGACTCGCTAAGCATTCTTGTAGGGGACGCATGTGAAGCCTGGCATGGGGAACAATCATGATGCAGGATGCCATCATTCCCAGTAGTTGCATATACACTCGAGCTGGAAGCGAGTGATTGGACTGAAACTGTAGAACTAGCGCCTGAATGTTGCAAATTCTGGCTGCATTGGGAAAGGCCAGAGCCTTTTGAGTATCTAAAGTGGCTTATAGGTAATTTTGAGTGTTGGAAGGAGGGAGATGCGATTTCAACACATTGACTGTGAACCCCAGTTGGTGCAGTAACTGTAGTGTCCTGTGAGTATGTTGGAGACACTTTGGATACGTACTGGCTTTGATGAGCCAGTCGTCCAAGTAGGGGGAAGACATGAATGTGTTGTCTTCTTAGATGAGCAGCGACTACTGCCAGACATTTTGTAAAGACTCTGGGAGCAGTGGTGACTCCGAAGTGGAGTACCTTGAACTGGTAATGTTGACCCGCTACCACAAATCTGAGAAATTTGCGATGAGCGGGATGTATTTGGAAATATGAAAATAGGTGTCCTTAAAGTCTAAGGAAGAGAGAAAGTCGCCCTGTTGCAGGAGTGGGAGCACTTGTTGAAGTGTTACCATATGAAAATGGTCTGACTGTATGTAAAGATTAAATTCTCTGAGGTCCAAGATTGGTCTGAGAGAACCGTCCTTTTTGGGTATGAGAAAGTAAAAGGAGTATACGACCGACCTGTGGTATTGTAGTGGTACGGGCTCTATAGCCCCTTTTAAAAGGAGAGACTGAATCTCTTGTTTGAGGAGGTGTAAGTGATCCGGTGATAGTTTGTGTGAACGTGGAGGAATGTTTGGAGGATTGTTGGTGAACTCCAGGCAATAACCAGAACGGGTAATTTCCAGTACCCATTTTTCTGTAGTTATGGATTGTCAGACGGGTAGGAAATGTGAAAGACGCCCCCCGACAGGTGTTAAATGGCCAGGGGGGGGGAAGAGTGTGTAGGCAAGTCACAGTTTGGTGTTGGAGGCGCGTGTATTGGAGCCTCTACCTCTACCTTTGACAATGTTGCCTCTGTAACCCCCTCTGAAGTAACCCTTAGAGGCAGAGGGTTGATTGTTGCCTTTGTAGGTGGTGGTGGCAGTATCTGAGGAGGTATTTTTGGACCCTCCGCGGTAGAAGTAGGGCCAAAAGAACCGCATCCTGGGGTTAATTGAAGGGCTCCCATAGATTTGGCCACTTCTGTGTCCTTCATTTTTTTCTAGTGAGGAATCTACCACAGGGCCAAAGAGGTGTTCCTTGTCAAATGGTGTGTTCAGGATAGAAGTTTGAACCTCTGGTTTGAATCCTGAAATACGTAACCAGACATGCCTTCTTAAAAGGACGCTGTTGTTGACAGCTCTGGCTGCAGTGTCTGCAGCATCTAGGGAGCACCTGATAGAATTATTGGAAATGAGCTGTCCCTCCTGCACTAGGTCTTGCACCTTGGACTTGTGCTCATAAGGTAGAAATTGGAGCAACTGCTCAATATCATCCCAATGCGCCCTGTCGTACCTAGCTAACAGTGCTTGTGTAATGGAGATGCACCAAAAGTTCGCAGCCTGGGAGGCTACTCTTTTCCCGGAAGCGTCTAGTAGCTTAGATTCTTTGTCTGAGGGTGGAGCATCTCCTGTTTGTGAATTAGCCCTTTTGTGTGCGTTGGAAACTACCAGGGAATCCAATGGTAACTGCCCCCGTATGTATGCTGGATCTGATGGTGCCAGCTTATATTTCTGGTCTACTCTAGGGGTGAGAATACGTGCCCTGACGGGATCATTAAAAATATCGTATATGTGTCTGATCATACCCTTGAGCATAGGGAGTGTGTGTGAGGACTTTTGTGTACTACTAAGTCTCGAAAAGGAAATCCTCTTCCAGGGATTTCTTATGCAGCTGAACCCCATGGTAGTTAGCAGCTCTACCCAACAGTTCCATGTATCCTACACTGTCGTCCAGTGGAGAAGGCGTGGTAGGGTACAGATCAGGATCAATCCCTGTGGGGGAATTAGTTTTGTAATCTGTCCAGGGGTCTGTGGGTATTGGTTCATTGTCCCCAGCCCCGTCCCCATCATCTTGATCTTCAGGTGTATGTGATGGTGATTGCTCAGGTGAAATTAGTTGTGGTTGAAACTGAGGAGAAGGGGGTGATGGAAGAGGAGGAGAAGGATTAGTACCAATATTTTTCCTTTTTAAAGGAATGTGGTAGACCTCTTCCGTCTCAGGTTTGCGTTTTATTGTCACCTTTGTGGTAATATGTCCAGTTGATGGGTGTATGTATAGCTCCCGCTGTTTCGGATCCGGTTTGGAGTGCGGAGCATCGAAATGTTGCTCTTTGGATGGAATCAGCACATCCGTTTGTTTCGGTGCCAAAGGTTTCTGTGCCGGCGTTTTGGGTGCCGGGGTTTTGGATGCCGTGGATTTCGGATCTGAAGACGTTTTCGACGTCGAAGGGGGTGGGGCAGAGCCTGTCTTTGACTTCAATTCCAAAGGTTTCGGCTCAGCGCCCGTTTTTGAACGGCTCTGTTCGGAGCCGGAAGGCTTTTGGGTATGTTTCGGTGCAGAGCCGGAGGGCGGGGCGTCGGAAACATGTTCTTGGTGCCGACCGTGGCCCGGAGGCAGGGTTTGGACCGGAGCCTTCTTCTTGGGCTGAGGTGGACTTTGGGGCAAGGGAGGATCTGTACTCATGGTACGCTGCCCTTGCAGGATGTCTTCGTCCCCCTCTGAGCCGTAGTCGGAGATGGAAATTGGGTCTTGCTCCTCCTCGGCTCCCATGGCGTCTCTGGCCTCTTGTTCTGAATCATCTCCAAAGAGGTCCAGAATGGAACTTGTGTGTTGGTTCTGCATGTCGCGACGTCGAGCTCGACGGTCACAAAGTGTTTTCTTCGATCGGAAAGCCTTACACGCGTCGCAGTCCTATTCGTTGTGCTCCAGAGACAAGCACAGGTTGCACAGTTCGTGTGAGTCGGTGCGCAGAAACTTCACGTGGCACCGAGGGCAGAATTTAAATGGAGTCCATTCCATCGACTGCGAGGCGGACCAACGCGGGTAGGCCAGATGGCCTTCCATGAGCTACCCGATCGAAAGAGGGTTTTTTCCAGTAAATACGATACGCAGAGAATGGGATTACGTGATCGAAAACAATACCGTCGAGGGTGTGTCTTGCGCACCGAGGGAAACCAAAGAAACGGTGTCGAACCGGAGCGCAGCAATTCGCGTCCTAACCCGATGGCGGAAAAAAACAATCTAACAATGGAGTCGATGCCCATGCGCTCTATCACCTAAAGGAGGAGTCACCTACCTCGTGACTGGAAAGACTTCTTCAAAGAAAAACAACTTGCAAACATCCGGACCCAACACTAGATGGCAGGAGTATGCAAAGCATGTGATCTACAGCTCACATGCCTCGAACATAAATGTTCCCTATTTTGCATGTATGCAGCCAAGACTACTAAAAGTAGGCATACTGAAACATAGGCAAGTCCTTCAGATGAAGCCAGTAGCTTACGATATCCTGAACTGAAAGTTTAAGGCAGTCCAGGTGTTTGGAGATGCAGTAATGGATAAATCTCTTCAACTATGTGGCGCAGTAGGCTTGCAAGACTCTCGTAAGATGTCCATGAATTCCTGTGGAATAAGCAGGTATTCCAACTCTAGGACCTGAGGTGCCAAATCACTATATTGAGCTGCATAAGGTTGGGGTGCCTGATCTGGCTTAGCTCCTGTTGAGAAGGTCCGGCCTGTTGGGGAGCTTCTCATGGGAACGGATTGACAATTGGACGTGGGTGGGGGCTATGAGGATGACAGTCAGATGTTGGCGGCATCTTCTGAACCAAGAAAGCAAGGAGTGGGAGAGGCAGAAAAGCATAAGCAAAGATCCTTGACCAGTTCATCCGTAGTGTATTACTGTGGGTGTCTTTACCTAGAGGCGAAGTTTGTGCTTTTTCGGGGGTGCTAAATAAGTCTATTTGAGGAGTACCCCAATGCCAAAAATGCTGAAGGAGGACTTATGGGTGGAGTTTCTACTTGTGGGACTTCTCAATGCAACCTGCTGAGCAGGTGCGCAAGTTTGTTGTCCATCCCCGGAAGTTACATCGCCATAACATGGATGTGGTGGCAGGGCACCCAATGCCAAGCGTTTTGTGCCAGGAGGGAGAGAAGCAGAGTGAGTGCTGTCCTGTTTCTGCAGGTACTGCATAGTCATGCTGTCCGTCCTGATGAGGACTACTTTGCCCTGAGTGAGGGGAAGGAAGGCTTTGAGGGCGAGGCGCATGGCTAGAAGCTCAAGATGGTTCATGTGGTGCTTTTGGTAATGAGAGGCCCAGAGTCCTTAGAATGTGGCATGGCCAAGATGCGCTCCATCCGGCTTGAGGGGCGTCTGTGGTAACCTTGACTTGACAAAATGGGGTCTAAAAAAGGCCAGCCCTGCAACAGACGGATGCTGTTACATCACTGCAAAGAGCGAAGTGTACTGGCCTTTACCATTTCTAGATCCTCCATTTGACCCTTTGTTTGTGACCACTGGGCTGAAATGCACTGTTGGAGCAGCCGCATATAAAGCCGGGCATGCAGTGCTATGGCGATGCAGGAGGCATCCTACCAAGCAGGTGTATGAATATCCTTACTGTGAAGCGACAATTTGGCTGAAAAAGAAGCATAAGCTACTGAAAAGCCAAGAATCTTTGCGGGCTGGGTTAGGCTATGCCTGTGACAATAGAATATGGCCTCCAGGAAGGGATAGCTCTGTAGAGGTTTGTAGGTGGGACTCAGTCGCATTTATGGTAAACCACAATATGTCAAGGAGTGAGATGGTAACCTGGGTATGTGCTAGGCACTGGCGCTTGACTGCACTCTTAATCAGCTAATCGTCTAAAGGAAGAAATGGATGCCTCCCCTCCATAGATGGGCAGCGACTACTGTGAGGCTTGGTGAACACCCTTGGGGCAGTGGTGATGCCAAATGGAAGCACCGATAATGATGGCCACTTATTACGAATCATGGGTAGCACAGGTGGGTGGGGTTAATGGGGACATGAAAGTAGGCATCCTTGAAGTCTAACGCTACCATGCAGTTGCCTTGTTGCAGAAGCAGGATGACATTCTGTAGCGTTACCACGTTGAAGTGTTCGGACAGAATGTACCAGCTTAGGGGTCCGATGTTCAGGATGGGGCTGAGAGAGCTGTACTTCTTGGGGATGAGGAAGTAGATGGAGTAAACTCCTTTGCATTGATGATTGAGGGAGGGGTGGACTGGTTCTATGGCTCCTTTTTGAAAGAGAGCTTGGACCTACTCTAGAAGATTGAGATGCTCTCTGCTGAGGGTATGGTTGCAGGGTGGAATGTAGGGAGGGGGCTCGAGACATTCCAGGAAGTAGCCATGGCAAACCACGGATAAAACCCACTTGTCTGATGTGATTTCCTGCAGAGGAAGAAAATCCTACAGCCTGTCTCTGACAGGTGTGTGACTGAAAGGGAAATCAATGTTTTGAGGTGGGGCTCCCTTTTCACTGCCCCTTTTGTTGTTGCCCCTGTAGGCACCCCTGGTATAACCTCTGTGTCTGCTTATGGTAAGACTCCTGCTGCCTCTGGTAGGAGGTGGTCTTGGAACCGCCACCATAGTGGTGTCTCTGAAGGAAGCCTCGGGAGGTTGAAGTCTGAACGGCACCCATGCCGTGGGGGGCTTTTTGTCAGTGTCTACGTTAAGCTTTTCTATTATCTAGTCAGCCCCCGGACTGAAGGTATGTTTTCGAAGGGCAGGGTGAGCAAATGCTTTTGGACATCGGGCTTAAAGCTCGTAATGTACAGCCATGCGTGGCGCTGGACGACGCTGGTGTTAACCCCTCAAGAAGGGGTGTCTACAGTATCTAAGGCGCAGTGGAAAGCGGCACTGGAACCAGCCTTTCCTTTTGCCACTAACTGCTCCCCACTTCCTGAATTCTTCAGGAAAATGCTTCACTAACTCCTGCATCTCATCCCATTGCGCCCAGTCATATCGGGAGAGGATGCCTACAGAGGTAACCAACTTCCAGTGGATGGTGGATCCTACCGTAACCCTATTCCCAGCAGCATCCAGTTTATTGCTCTCCTTGTAGGGCAAGGGGCATTGCACATGGCCTGAGCATCAGCGTGCTTGTTGGCGGTATGTACAGCAAGGGAATCGGGAGGAATCCGACACCTGATATAGGCGGGGGTGGGGGGGTGGCATATATTTTTTCTCCAACCAGGGCGTTACCACCCTGGTCTTGACTGGTTCCTTGAAGGTGTCTATAGCTGACTTATACATACCTTTCTGCATTATGAGGAGCTATAGTGTCCTCTCTAACCTGGACAATGTCTCCACTAAGAAGTTGTCTTCCTCGTGGAGGACATGCATTGTGGAAGTTGGCCTCCCATGGGTTATTGGTGATCATTGGATAGAACGCTGGCTATTAATGGTCTGTGGGCTGCATACCCCATGAGCAGAGTATAGGGAGTCCTATAGGGAATATGGAGGTGGTGCTGGTGGATGAGGTACATGTGGGAGGGTGCTGGTGCCCCTGTCCTTGTGTCTTTTATGCTTGAGAGTTGGGGGGGCTCCAAAGCCAGCTCTTCCTCGAAAATCAGCTTTCTCTTTCAAGGAAACGGCTCTGTGAGCTTGGGAGGCAGTTTTTTGGGTGATATTCCCCGGGAGGCATGCATGGCAGGCGTATGTACAGCAACACATGCTACAAACATATGAACCATTCTATACAATTCAAACAGTCACAAGACCACGCAGGCCGAAGAGCAACCAAAGGAATGGTCAGGCACTACATATGTAGGTCGGTCGGTTGGTCCACCCACGTGATACAATGGCAGAATTCATTGGTGTGAGAGAACGAGGCAAGAGCGTGTAAATCAGTGATTTTGTAAAGGTAATGCATTTAGTTTACTGAACAACATTTGGAGGCAAAGTAAGGTGTGAGGGGCTGAAACAGTCCAGGGGGTCAAGCACAACACCTATGCCCCTCCTGGCAAAAACAAGGAATGCACTTCAAGAAGATATCATTAACCTATCAACCCATTACCTAGACGCTAAAGATGGGCACCCTGGAAAGAGTGGTCATATAGGGCAATATAATCTTTGGAGAGGGACAGTTGAATTGGAATAAGGGCATATCAGCCGGTCTATAAGGAAAAGTGGAAACAAATTTTTTTTTTTTTAAATGGAAGCGCTGGCAAAGGAAGAATAAAAGGGTATGGCAGAAGATACCTAGTCAAAATGAAACTTCACATAAAACCAATAACAATATTCTCTTTTGCCATTTAAAAACAGACTCTTAATTCATACATACCATATTTCTTAGGGCGTGGTTCACAAATCAAACATGTTCAAGAGGACCCAGGAAAGGTCTGCTAAAAGAAGGTTTGCCTTTAGTGCTGCAATGGGCCTACAATTTAGCTGCAGCAGCTTGTGGATGTAGCATGATGGAGCGCAGAGCAATACGGGAAAAAGCAAAGGCATCCCCCAGAGGCTAATTTGAGTATACCAAATTAATTTCACATATTTAGAAGAAAAAAAATTATCATTGGAAGTGAAAAGGAAACCTGTTTTTGTCATGGATGAAAGAGTTGTAACAGTGCCAAAGCATACTGAGCCACAACGGTCCCCCAATCAATTGTCTACACTTCATTGCATTAAGTGCCGGCAACTACCAAATTCCTGAAAAATGAGTTTAATCACAGGATTTCGTAAATGCTGTCATTCTGCAATGTTTACATTAAAAAAGTAACCAACTCACAGTTTTCAGTATTTTTCACGCCTGTGGCCTGGCCTTAAATACAGGAGGCAAGCAACAAGCTAGCAAGCATCAATGAACGGTATCTAGCTGGTATTAAATATTCAGAACCATTGTCAAAGATGCTGGCAATATTAGCCTCACCAAGGCCAAGTAACAGAAACAGTCCTATACTGCTGGTAGAGATGGCCTGCATGATTTCATGCTGTGACCAACAAGTCCAACGTCTGCTTCCAGCAGACTACTCGAGATCTGTTCCATAAAGGAGACACACAAATCCATTCCTCATGATGTTATGTTAGGCACTGGTGTTCTTGCCAGCATTGGCGCCCATACGCTGGGGGTCTTGGGAGGGGTAGTGAATAGGACCAGGTGCTCTCATGAAGGGAGGTGGTGGTCCCATGCGGTGGAACATATGCGGCCCAAAACCTGCAAGAAACAAGGCAACAGTCATGAAATTCCACATACCAGCCTACTTTTTAGTAACTTTTACTTTGCCGTTAACAGGATACACCATCTGCACAGGTACATCCCTAAGCTTCCCAACCCAATCACACAAATGTCCACCATCTGTAATCTCAGCACATAAATGGCTTGACAAATAGAGAAATCTATGCACTGCTCGCTGCCTACGATCTCTTCCCTTAACACCTGTTCAAATCAATTTTGACTGATCTCTACTTCAACACCACCCATTACTCGGGACCTTGCAAACCATCTGTCCAATCATGATGTGACTGTTTTGCGTTATGCCAGGTTATGAAGCACTTTGGAATATGATGACAAAGTGCAAGAGGGTCAACAAGGGTTAGAGGTACCTGTAAAACTGTGTGTGTTTCTCTACTACAAATGTACTGAATAAATCAGTCTGGAACAATGTATCAATTACATCATTCTCTTCTAAACTAATGCATCTATTACATAATTCTCTTCTAAACTTAATATTACTGGCAATAAGTCATCACTAGCAGACAATACATTTGTTTTCTATTTGCTACCTACTTCTGTTGAAAAATCTAAACCATTATTCAAATCTTTGCCTAACTTCTCAACTGTCGCCACCATTCCGTCGTTCATTGTATCCCACTGTATCTCGAACTTCCAGAGCACATATCACCTGTATCTATTGCACCACAATCTTTTCTTGTGCCTTCTCAGAACGCTATATCTCCAAATCATCAAACCCAGAATTCTTCTGCCACTAAACCCTCTTCAATTAGTCCTTTCAAAATAGAGGCAGTTTTCTTCAGATTCAAAAAGGTCTGAGCTACTGTATACGCACCTTCCAACATAATTCTCTCTGGTTTCGACTACAAAGTCCTACTAAGAGGATCTCCCTGTATCTCACCACCATTAAGCTATGCATTCAACATTAAACAAAGAAAGTGATTTTGCCATCAGTCCCCAGTAACATTTCTGACTTTGTTAACTGTAATCCCCATTAATGATATCGCTTCGATCTTCCCATCCTGGATCTATCAACGGACTTCAACACAATGGACCACGGCCACAATCTAATGAAAATCTTCAACTTGAATATTGAACAGATCACACTCGTGTCATTGCTCCAATCTAGCAGGTCATTTCTACATTTGTTGTTGCAGGACAATTCCCCAATTTAACATTACCAATTACGGTACTCCTACAATTGAAGCCAATGCTTAAAATTCACAGCATGCAATGGATACGGTCTAAGGAATGAGCAGATCGCAATACCCAACACAACATAGATCGACAAGGAAGCAAAGGAAACACCATAATCATGCAATTCAGGGAGTCAAGTGCACTGCACCTCAAAAGAAAATGGTTAATGTATTCATACACATACTTGTATATATTTTGCATTTTCTTGTCACACTAGGTGAGACAGACTGGTTGAAGATGTGAAGCATGCGATTCAACTGGAAATTTGCACTGGAAAATTAGTTGCAGGTAAATACCTTCTTCATATGCAGCACAGCAAGAAACATTTATAAAGTCTTGTGCTCTGCAAATTTTTATCTGTGTCCAATCAGTGAATTGTATGATTATACACAGTATGTTAAATTATGGCAGTGCTATGCCTTCTACTCCATGTCTGCAACTTGTGATGACTAAACCTGATGTAGGAAATAGACCAACCAGGAGGAGGAGGCCCAATGCCGGGAGGTGGAGGCAAGGCAATGTTGACAACGGCAGGGGCACTGGGAGGGAGGTTGAAAAAGTTGGAGGAAGCTTCTTCTTCTTGCACTGCAGCTGGAGGAGGAGGAAGCGCTGTGGAAGAGAAGAATGTACTATGTCAGAAATCTATAGGCATCAAATAAACATCAGATACCCATGCACATTACTAACGGGGAGAAGAAGGGATGCCCCACTTTCTCGTTACACCCCCCTCCACCTTCCTTCCCCCCCAAAAGTGGCTAAACATTTGTCACCATATAGGGCAATTCATCCCTCTCAGATGAGACAAAACAAAGGATAGGAGCTCGTGATCATTTTTAAATGGAGACCCGAAGGTTCTAAAGTGTACCTAGTCCCATGTTAGAACTCTCCCACTGATTGAATGGTGAAAGACTGTCTATACACGGCTTTCACCATGTTTACAACAGGAGCTCAAAGGCTCAACACTGACATTAAACAGATCTTGCCAGTGTTCCAATTGGTTGCTTTTCCGATCTTCAAATACAAGCCAACAGACAAATAGTTTTCATGGGGCTCTGTTGAAGCAGCAGCCACAAAATACTGAGTTGGTGTTGGAAGCAACAGAGCAATCGCCTATGATGCAGCAAGCAAATTGTGCTACATTGCAAAGTGATCACACACACACACACACACACACGGGCCTGGTGCCGCTTCAACAACTTATATTATTTACTGACCAAGACGTTAGCTGTCATTTTGGAAAATCCAAGTCACATGACCCTATCCAGAGCCAACAGGCCCCTCCTGACTACTATGGAAGCCTGTATTATCTTAATCATCGATATACTACTTTACTTTTTCAATAAAAATTAAAAACAATTTAAAAACAAAATCAATACAATCAGCACGTTTCCTTTCAATAAGGAGAAAACCCATTAGCGTACACAAGTCAAGAGAGTGTCTTAGTTATAGAGATTATGAACTTCTGTGCAAAACCAGTACATTAAAATCATGGGCCACCCACAATACAGTGCAAAACGATTGAGACTAGTGGCCAAGAACGGCTTAAATTGAATAAGAAACAAGTCAGATGTGTGGAAAAGCAGAATACATATCAGTTAGCAAAATCAGGACAGATTTGGCAGTAAACTATAGCTACAATTAGTGCATTTCATGCTGCATGGACAGCATTAACCACTTGCACAACCCACTTCTAATCAGCCCTTCACAAATTACTTGGGATCAGACCCAACACAGGAACGATTATTATGGTTGACTATTCCCTCTTCCTCGGGGGTCTCAAACTAAACCGGAGTTCCATAACATGTTAACCCAATGAACAAAGTCTGTTTCTGGGCAATTAAGTACAATGTAAGGCCTAGAACCTTCCAGTACAACTATAGTAAATATAAGCACATAACATGTTGAACAGTAAAATAGTGCAAAGTACTTTACTTAAAACCAATGGGGGCAATCCATACTGGAAACCTTGGACTATATTTGTATATGAATAGTCTGCTTCTGATATTTAAAAAAAATGCACCGAAACATGCATACAAGAATGATATATTCAAAAGCAGCACAGTAAGGTATGTAAAAGTGTAGAGTGAATTAAAAAAAACTTCATTCGATAACAGTGTACTGCTTTACTGAATAAAAATTCTTACTAAACTGACAAAACAATATAAAACTAAAACCTTGATTATAGTGCCTTGTCTGCAACACCCCTCACTGTTAATTCCAGTGTCCATTTTTATTCGGCACACAACAGGAATCCAGCATATCGCAATGAAAATTAAAGTGCTGGGGCGAGAGTCTGGTTACGTGCAAAGCATAGATCCAAAAACGGTTTCGTTTCAAACTGTGGACTTCACTTTGATGTAACCATTTATTGTAGAGCATTAGCACTGCTTCTTCTTATTATATTATGACAGCGCTAATAGTCTGGATGTCTACATCGCTAATGTCAGGTGGGTACGTTAAGATGGCAAACATATATAGCCACAGCATGTCATAATTTGTTTAGCTGTTGAGGAACAAAATTCAAATGCATCAGTTCCTATGTTTATATCGTTACCCACAGTAGACTAATCAACCCATGCTTCCTTGAACTCCTGCATAATAGAAGAGAAAAGAAAATGCTCAGCTGTCTCAGTCAGTTCATTATTGCAGACCTAAGGCCCGGTTGCAGCCTTTCTATTTCACAAAGGACTCCCAAAGAGGAAAGGCATCAAGCCTAAATCTAGTACACAGAGACAGCATCTGTGGTAGATACATAACATATCCATATTGTCCACGCTCTATTTACAATTTAGTGGTACAGTAAGTCTTGGTTATGAGTAAGCGAAGGGCAAAATCTAAACTGAAGTGTTGACCGAGTCATAGAATCTTACACTTGTCAACATGGTGTCACTTTTACAGGTGACATCGGGAGAATGCCTCATACACAGGATCCATTCTGGATGCCCCTGGTTTGGCATGCCAGAAGATGATAAGAGCTTTCCCAGGCAGTGAAAGTATACTGCCTGTATTCCTGTGGTCGAAAGGAAGATGCAAACACTAAAAAGAGGAGAATGGAGACAGAGCTACCTTTAGAAATTCCATGCAGGCTTTGTTATCAAGGGGCTGCTGGGTAGTTCTTCCTGAGCACTGCCATTTGGTTGAAGATAGGGGTGAGGAGATGTTGTTCAAGGTGAGAAAGTTTCTAGAAAAGGCCTAGCCTATTGTCTGTACCTGATTACTGCTTCAGAAAGGATGATGGCAGGCAGGCAGGCAGGCGCAGAGAATTCACAATCCATTGTGCCCATGTTTTAGGCGCACTTTCTTCGAGCCACCCTCATTGCTATCTGCTCTGACAAGCATCACTATACAAAAAGGCTGTCAGGAGAGCAGCATGGACACATTTGAAAGAGAAACAATACAAACGGACACTGAACACAAGATCCACATCTCCTTTCTTAAGAATGTGAATGTGACTAACTAGCCAACTTTGTTCTAGTTACAAGTTCATTATGACCAAGGAAGAGAGCTCCACAGAGTACTCCAAGGATTGAGTGACCAGGGCTGGTGTCTGCCTGACAGCCAGTCTCCCAGAGGTGAAGTGACATCACCTGAAGTCTGCACATTCCGCTGAAGAAGCTGAGGGTTTGCCTACAGCTTAGAAGGCTTCCTGTTGAGAGGGAAGGAGTCTGCCTGTTTTGCAGGAGAGACTATCCAGGAGGAGAAGCCCAGCCCATTCCCAGCACGAGCAAAGCCCAGAGAAAGTTGACTACTTAAGAAAGTGGTAACTAGAAGTGACATGTGCCGTGAGTAGGCCTTCCTGCTGAAAACTGTCACCAAAAGGTTACACAAATCTAACAATCATCATGTCCGTTGGTAACCACAGAGGGCCATAATCTAGTGCTGCCACCACAGATGTAGGAAGAAGGTGGGTCGCAGTTGGAAAGGCCATAACTGCAAAGGACTCATCCTCGCTGACCAATCAGCCCAGTGGCGGTCACAACTGCCTTGCTGCAGGATCCGTCTGCATTTGAGTGAAGGGGGGCCACAACTGCCAAAGACCTAGCAATCACGGTCAGGTCACGCCATGCTGGATTCATCGAGCAAATCCTGTTCCGACAGGAGGTCTCCATACACACTGATGGGAGCAATGTCAGATTCAGGTCTATTGGTTGTGCAGGACATACATTTTTCGGCTCCAGAATTATTTACTGCGCAGAAATATTTGTCCTTCGTTTGGACCAATCACTTCCTAATTACTTACACAATCCAGATTATCTTAAATCGGGTATTATCTATTCCACTTAAAAAACACAAAGCCCACTTGTGCGTAGAACAAGTTAGACATTACAAAGCCTGATGGATTATTTAAGCAACAATGGGCAGAAAAACATCCACCACAGAGTCAAGAAGCTTTACTTAACAACTGGTACCTTTGTCTATCTGGTACGTTTGAACGTCTCTACAACAACTACTAGTTTTGGGTGGGAGAAGGTTAATCCATTGTTCTCAGCTTAATTATGGGAAGAGAGGCTAAAAGTAAGACAAGCAGAGGGAAACATTGTGCAGACTATATGAGGAGAGGTATGCTTGGCTTATCGAGCACGGCTGAGAGTTTATAAACCATCACTTGCCAATGCCAAAACCTCCAATTTGTGTAATTCTGTTACATCGACAGCCAACTGTCCGAAAATGTTATTTCAAGTGGTTTCAAAACTCTCCAATCCCGAGTGCACAATTCCTTCCAACGCAACACACAATAATTTTGTGATAAGTTAGCTTCACACTTCCCTAAGAAAAACAGGGATACCGATGAAAGTAGTACAACCAATCTGGAGGGGGAAAAAAAAGATAATTAACCACGCTGTCCCAAATTTCCACGCCACCTATTAAGGTCATAGTGAGATCACTGCCTACATTATCTGAGCTAAGTGAGTTGGGTTACTTTCTCATGAATCTGGATCCCCCTGATGATATTTCCCTGAAGAAGATATTTAAGGCTATTTCACTGCAATTATTCCTGCAATACTCACCATTTTTAACTCTTTATTTACATGCAGAATTGACACTTTTGAAAAAACTCAATAATACCCTGCTAGATTAAGCTAATTACAGACTCTGGTCTCCAATGCAGGCAGTCTCCAAGACTGGAGAAAAATTGCTTCTCCTTTCATTAGCGGAATATCTGGAAGAATATCATCTCCTTGACGACAGTCAAATGGAATTTAGGACTGTGAACAAAAGCTGCTTTAATAACACTGGTCAATTATTTAGAAGCCAATCTAGATTGTGGCATCTCGACTTGACCCATCCTACTTGATCGATCAGCCACTTTCGAAGTAGTGGATCTTTTGATATGGAACAAGTGTTTGGAGGAAGTGGGGTGAACTGGAACAGCTAGAGATAGCTTTAGCTCCTTTCTACAAAATAGAAAAAGCTCTCTGATGTTACCTTGTTTTGTTGTAAAGTTGTTACATCTTCATGTGGAGTACCTCAAAGCTCATCTCCATCTGCAGTTCTCTTTAACATTTACGACAGCTAGCCAACATTATTATAAATTTTTTACCGCAGAATAATTTTGTATTCGGATGATATCCAGCTTATTCTAAGATTTGCCAAACCTTAATGGGAGATTCTGGACCTAACCTAACAGGAATCCTTTCAGCAATGTTGAGTTGAATGAACTGCAATTTCTCGAGACTTTATGGGTCCAAGGCCGAGGTTCAGGCATAGGTAACCCATTGTCTTCTCTCGGATCCATTAACTCAGGTCCCTTCAATTTCTGTTTGATAAGGGGCTCACCTTGGTTCTGGGAAATCATTCCTGCAGTTTCCACATGTTTTCTCCAAATTAGAATTTTAAAGAAAATTCTTTCTTTTATCCTTGGTCCTCGCAGAGCCTTAGTGATTAATTCAGTCATTAATTCACAACTGGATTGCATAAATGCCTGATATCTGGACGTATTGGCTAGAACTTTGCACAGGCTACCGATGGTACACAATCTTGGGGTAATGTAGGTTTTTAAACCTCACACACTTAATCAAGTCTCTGAGGCCCGGCGAACCCCACACAGGCTCCCAGTTGAAAATGGAATATAATTTAAAGCTTCATGCCATTTCTTATAAAGCATATCATAGCGGGGGTCTGTGCTTTTTCACAGATTGCTCTTGCCAGTTACACCTGCTCTTGTTCTTTTCAGTCCAGCAAGGTAACTATACTTACAGTTCTATGCTTGCTATGGCAAGACCAGGCAGGCAAGCCTTTACATTTGTTGCTCCTCCTATATGGCACACGTTTTTGCCCTCTCTTAGACTACAGAAAAATGTTTAATCATTTAGAAAAGCTCTGAAGTTGTAAATATTCGGTTAGGGATGTAGAAGTTATTGATCTGTTCCTCAAGCAGTTCTAGTACCATGAAGCATTTAGGCTTCTGTATGCGCTTTATAAGTAATCTTTTTCATTCATTATGGAACAAGTTGCTGCTCCTCACTTATGGCCGCACCATGAAACAGGCCACTCACCTCCTGGCAGCCCTGGGACAGGCTCCAGCCTTATCCCGGATTCAGTTATGCCCTCTCGTTCTTTCTCCTTTCCTCTAGCAGCCTGCGACCTGAAAAAAGAGACAAGAGAAAACAGCTAATTTGAAGTAAATAAGATAGTCATGCAGAATAATCTAGAGCCTGGATATGTCAGGAGTCGACTCTGGCTGTCTAGACTGCCCATTAGTAGAAGATAAGACAAATAAGGGAAGTTGAGAGACTAGAAAGAAATATCTTTAAAATTGGTCTATCCATACTGAAGTATGATACTATTTAAGATCTGTAAATTAGAGTCACAGGTATTCTTTGCCATAATGCCCCCCTTGTTTAGTTTAAAAACTGTGAAACTGACTGGAATGCTCAAGCTCTCACTATGCGCTTGGGAGTGTGAGTGAGAGAACTCTTGTGATGGAGTGCCAGAAATGATGTTGCTAAAATAAATACAGTAACTGCACTCTAAACTCGTTTTATTTTGTGTCTTTCAAGCTTTCATCTAGAACCTGATTTCATTCAACATTTCCTTTCGGAGTGGCAGTGCCAATGAGTCCCGACAATTACAGGTTACTGGGAAAGCAGGAAACCTGGGCAACAGGGTATACATTTTAAATCAACTCGAATTCACAAGTAAAAACAACCAATCCACTGGGTTGTCCCCTGTCCACCCACCTCCTCCTTTTTACAGCTTGCCTTGCTCTAATCCCTCAGGCAACCCTGCTTTAGTGAGAATTGTCAACAGTTTCCTCAAAAAATTATCATTGTTAAAAATAGTTCCTTCCTCGAAATAGTATGTCATTTTGAAAGATTTAATCTGCCTTGCACCCTCAATCAATCTCTGCTTCACTCCCCTTCAGGTTTTACAAATGATGTCAAGTGCCTGGAGGACGAACTGAGGGTTATTCAGTGATGCACCTTACACAGATCCAGTCTCGTGATCACATCAGCCTCTCCCAAAGTAGCCATTCTTTCATGCATGTGGGCAGACGGTGTTTACTGATCCAAATTAACTTGTTGTGTTTTTTCATATCTATGCACATTCTAATTCTGCCCTTGGATTTCTTCCTCGCTAAACTCAATGGGCTCACCAATTTTGATGATTATATAGGTTCTACGATGCCTGCCTCACACAATCTGCTTACATCCTCTTGCAACGCACCCACTCAGTGATAGTGGAATGTTCCTCACCTAGCATACAGAAGGTATCAGAACCTCTCACAATTACGGGATGCGCAATTCCCTTCGAGCATCCCAATCTTCTGTTAAACATAGCAAGAAACTTGTCCCTCCACTTACCTAAATAATTTTCCCAGATCCAAAGAACCTGGTCGGGATGGTTATTGTCAAGCAAGATGCCCAAAGCTTTTTTTCTTTCCAACCCAATATTTTCTTTCCTTTTGCACCACTTATATTTGGCCATTTGTTTCACGTCCTTTATACTGAATACTCGCAATAAAATATCCCAATAAAGGGAACCTACCCCCACAGTACCCCATAGGAGACATATCAACTGCATCTAGAGTCACAACATTCAACTTCATGCTCATCTAGGAGTGCATAGAGCGAACAGCAATTAGCCCATGTATCAACCTCTTCACTAAGTACATGACCCTGCAATTAGGAGGGCTAAAGACTTCTATTACACTGCTCACTTCGGTGCATTCCTTCTCTTGCAGAGCCAAAACTTCACCTTCTTCACTGCTAACACTGTCATGTTTACATACCTGAACAAAATATCTGATCTTCCTACATATAAAGAGTCTTCTTTGCAGGACAATCACCAAATGTCACCAAGTGTCTGATGCTACACCATCTAAAACAAGTTGCTCTATAAGAAAAAAACTAGAATCTTCATCTTGTCCTTTCTGTTTAACCTTGCTACCTCAATAATCTTGTATCTTTTTCCCAACCATCACATTTACGCCACTATGACTAGACTCTCTACTCTCACTATGTTACACTCTCACTTATATGGCTGAACTATCAGTTCTTTTAGTGCTATTCACAGCTTTGCCTAAAAAAGGTACATGCGCACAGACGTTTTGCCTGAATTTTTAGAATACTTGAATATTAATGAATTAGTCTGTGATAATTTTGTCATGTTAATCCTTGAATTTACAAGTGGATGTCAAAGTACTCAGGACTGACACTTATTATTCATCAGACTCTCTGGATAGCTGCTCTCTGGAAAAGAAAATGACTATCCAGTACCACGTTAATCTTGGCTCTAAAGTTCCCCTCTAGAACCATCAATGCCAGTAAATACTGATTGTCTCCCTGATGTTCTAGGTCCATACCATCATCACTTAACATTTCTTTGTTAGGTATTGGCAACGTCTTCAACACCTTCCTTCTCTGGACTCTGAGACTGGCCTAACAATGGCAATTCAACTTTAGGGGCAAACACTTCTAAAGCTACTGCCTCAAAGCAAGTTTCAAACGTCTACCCAGCCCTCCCAACACATTGACGGCCTGCTCAAGACTGCAAGAAAAATGGCAAAAGGGGCTACAGACTCAATTGTGTACAAATGGATAGACAAGACAACAGTACCCAAAATGTCTATGGTCCTTTCATATAAGTTCTGTTACACGTGTTACTTATTTTTAAGTCTCAACTGCTGACAGCGTTCAACGGTCTGTTGTCAAAAGGTGTTTTTTAGACCAGATCAATAACTTACGGTGGGATTTGTGCCAGCTCATTGCTCACCAGTGGTCAGCTTTCTTGTCCCTCTCCTTTGGTGGTTTCTTATTCAATTACTTTTTATCTTCGTCTTGTGTTTGTCCCCACTTTAGAACACAGCTTCTTTACCATTTATTTATATTTTCATACAATGCAACATTTACGCATATACTGTCTTGTTGCTAAACAGAAACCATCATCATACACATCTAAGAAATGTATGAGCTACTAAAAAGATGTCTTCAGATGTTTTCGAAAGCAATGAAGATTGATTTAAGTTGGATGATAGTGAATGCCAACTTTTCACAGTAATAGTATAAAAAGCACAGACACCACAGTGTGCTTTGGAGATGCGTTGGATCACTAGAAGGTTGGCAGATTGAGAGCTAAGAGTTCTAGGAACTTTTGATTGGATGACTTGTCCATTAGATGCCTGCACTCAGGGAGCTACTTTTTATTTTTATTCAAGCCCTCCATGGGAGTACATGTGTGTGTTGTTGATCTCTCCCCCACATGTAGGGTAACTAGACGTTCCAGATTCCCCTGACAGTCTCAGTTTTCAGAGGACTGTTCCGGTGTGCAGACGCTTTTTTCAATTTCAAATACATGTCCCGCTTTTGGCACAAAGGTCATGTCATCCTGCAAAGCAAAACTGAAACGTATGGTCTTGATTCCACAGGAGTCTCTAAAGTCTAAAACAACTTAAGTATTTTTCCTTTAAAGAAGCACAGGAGGAGGTCAGCTGAATGCTCCCAGCAGAAGGGAGACTGAGGTGCCGGGTGATGGCGGCACATGGTGGGAGTTATGCCATAGCAATGGTTATGTAAATAAAGCCTTGTAAATGAAGTGTTCAAATGAACAAGAGAGTTAGAACGATTTTTAGTGTCAGAAAGCCACTGCCACACACTGTGTCCTACTTCTATGTCTGAAGTGTCGTGCCCGTCTCGGTTTTTACTTCTAAAAACGTGTTCACCCCTACCCATGTAGTGCTATCACATCTCCAACACTTGTGCTCTCAGAGTTGCGCCCCACACTTCCCACAACAACAGGTGTATATTTGCTGGGGTTCGACTACAGAGCAGCCTGCATTCAACATTATGTATGAAAGCCCATACCTTAGCTCACAAATGAAGCATGTATGGCGCTGGGGGACGGGCAGGCTGCTACACTTACAGCTAGCTCTCGAGGCAGAAAGTGTACTTGGCATGACCGAAAAGGAGAGGTCTCTTCTCCTGGAGGCACATAAATCTGCTTCCTAGCTGCTGTTCAGCACCAAAGCTGTTGAGCCTTAGCATTTGACATTTTTTCAATTCCTAGTCCTGTGGAAGTAAATTAGGCTTTGGCAAGTGTTTTCCTTATATTCTGACACTTCCTTGTTGTTTTTAAAGTCCGTGCAGAGTTCCCGGAGTAAAAAGTATTTAAAAACTAAACTATGCCTTTTTTAAAGACTAAAAATATTGAAATCCACACACAGTTTTGCGATACATTAAGACATGTTTGCTTTTCAACCATTATTTTAAAAAAAAATTCTCCTTTTACTTTTTTGTAACAGTGGTTTACAAACCAGCACTGGCATAGCCAATAACTTGGCACTCACACTATAAACACGTGACCTATTGGCATTGCCAATTCTAGTTTTATATTGTTTTTTTTCTTCTTGCTCTCGTGGTTTAACAGGATGTTGGTGCTATGGATTAACTGAGTGCACATACATTTCTTATTATCCAGTTAAGTTGCTGAAAACAGAATAATCCTGCAAAAAGAAATACCTGTTATCCACCATAGCAACTCTCTGCAACGCGAAGAAGTGTGTCCATGCAGTGACTAATTTCAACCTTCAATAAAATCAGGTATACTCGAAGTGCCCGAGAAGCTTACATTCAAGTTGTGTTCCCCCATGCTCCTCAATATCTTATTGTAGTCTGTGGATATCGACACCACGACATAAATTGGAACACATGCACTCGTCCTCACTGTGCCCGGCAATGATGTCCACTGTGACTGCATGTTCAGTAGTCTTTGCTGGATTCTACACCAAGCAAAGCATTCACTGTAGGCCTCACCTCAGAACCACCCTGCTCCAATACCTTATGCAGGGCCTTTGGCGGAGCAGAGTAACAGAGGTTATTGCTCTTCGGTTTCAGAGCATATCTCACCACTTGAACCCACCTCAGGTAAACTTTGCTAGGCAAAAGCTGGTGAAGCTTTTCTTGTTAAATTTAGTTGCTGCAATTGCTGACGGACATTCATCACCACTATACAAACTCCAGGCACTTGTAATGAGTAAATGCTTAATTTCAAGTCACAATTTACTAAAACATCCAGCAGCATCACAGCTCAGCAACAAATGCATCTAGAACCTTTTCCACATTCCTGCTCCAGGTTCTAGATTGTAGCTGCAGGAAGCAAGCAAACCTTATACACCATTAATATGTAATACAAGCAATGGTCCAGTAATTTGTTCCGATAGGTGGCTTAAGTTTCTCTAATCATGTTCACTTTACTGAAGCAGAACTAAACTTCCATAAGACAGTACAGTATTCAATATATTTTTCGTTCCATAACCATAGATTGAAAATGCGGTAGCCACCAGCGTTGTTGTTATATTTTCGATTATGTGCAACATTATTTTTCATATCTGCACTTCCATAGCAACTTTACTGGAAGCACAACAAAAATATTTCATGACTACTGTATTAAACATCCTGCTGCTTTCAAGTTTCAAGTCACCTTAACCAGTGACTCCATTAGCTCCCCGGTCACAAGGAGCAAAACACTGAAGAATGAACAAAAAAAAGAAACCTGAACAGCACTAAAAGGAAGCACTGGCGAAAGACACAGACCAGAATATACAAACGGATCTGTTGTTCGTGCTATGTAGGGCTTAAAATGTAAAGAATTATTTTTGAGGCGTGCAGGAGATTAAGTGATAACATCACTCTATTGGTATGGTTTAGGGGACTTACTCCTTTAAAATTATGAATTACCAAGGGAATTGCTTTTTAAAAAAACCCAGTTTTAATACAATTATAAAAGTAAACAATTAGATGACATTTTCATCTAGTTATTGAAACAGTAATTTCAGATATACTTTGAAAGAAAATGCACGGTTATTAAATATTTTTCTCAGGTCCTTCAGCTGCTAAGTGCCCAAACGGGCAGTTTCATAATGTATTCCAGGGTAGGCAGCTTGGGTGTCAGGCGCTTCTTCCTGCAAGACACCGACTGGCCCTGCAGTTGTGCAGAAACTTTACGGTAATTTTTTGGCAGGCATAAGGTGTGATACCTGTTGTGTTCAAGCTCCGATGACTCCCACAAACTGCAACTGTTTTGGTACGCACAAGCTAATTTGAGCTCCTGCTACACAAACTCTTACTGCAATCTCTGCATCCGCTTCAGTCGGACTAGCAGACGATTATGTTGTATTAAAATTTGTAACTGCTGTTATGAACATTTTTCCATAAAATGAAAATTCTGCACCTTGTAAAACGGTATTTTCAAGTGCTTGGCTAAACTTGGCCTTAACTGCAAACGGAATTCTATCACAGCCATAATGTGGCTTTTCATTTCTCCTCTCATCACATGTAGCAAAGTGTGTGTGCACTGTTGGGATGCTTTGTGTTGACGTGCCATTCTCAAAGAACTCCGGAGGAAGCCTTTTGCCATTTTCAAGGCTCTTCTTCTCTGTACTGCCGTGGGCCTGTTTTTAAATTCAGACCGTCATTGTTTTGAGTGCAACTAGATATGCACTGACAAATCCAATGAAATCATGTCAAAAGGGGTTGCTGGATATTGTTGATTTGGGATGGTGCTAGATGATGCTGTATTACATTTTGTAATTTGATTTGTCAATTTGTGAAATGATGTATGATCAGCTCATGCTGACACTACAATTTTCCCTGTGCATTTTCTATAAAAAAGGTCCTTTTTGGAGGCGAGCCATGAGTCTGGTTTACCAGACTATAGAAAGCGGACCTGCAACAGTCTGTGTTTGCTCTGAGATTGAACATCTTGCCTTTCTCTTTGCTGCATCTGATTGAGAATTGGCCTTATTCCCTACACTGATTTACCATGCATTTGAGTAACTTATTTTTGCCTTCTGCAATGCTCATTATTTAATAAATCTACATGGTTTCGAACTTAAAGAAGGCTGCATATCTTTTCTTGTTTCAAGACTTATTTGACTATACTCATTTATTTGCTATTATCTGCTATTTGTAGGGACACACTGCCTCAAATGCTTTCAACAATGTGTTTCAACAGCTGATAAAACGGTTTAATTCTGGGCAAATTACTTTATCGTCCTCTTTCCATCTGATCTGCAAAAAATCGAAGTGTGCAGAAAAAAAGTGTAAAAAAACAAAGCAAAACAGTAGTTAGTGCTAGACCTGAAACTGCTTCTTTCCAGCTTCACAACATACATATCCCTTAACCATCCTTCCACTCCATTCTACTGTACATAGGGCTCTAATATTCTCAGGCGAATTCTATAAAGCCAACGGTTTTTCAACTGCCCCATAACCTTGAAATCACAAAGTTTGCACACTATCCATACACCCACATGCCCACATAATACAGCAATGTTACAATTATAACGAGTGCATAGCACACCCTAGCCCCTGCTAACATACCATCTCTGAATGAGCAAAGAGGCATGATGAGCAGCCAGAACAGCACTCACCTGCCCCATTTCACATTGAGCCGGCGGCCATTTACGATCAGCTTGTTGAATGACTTCTCTGCTGCTAACTCTGATGCTTGTCGTGTCGCAAACTGGATGAAGGCACATTGCTGCCGCTGTACCACAGTGATAGTGCGTATCTCACCAAACTGGTAGAAGTGATTCCTGAACAGAAACAACAATAGAAAAACCTTTTGGTAACATTATTCTAATACCAAGGACATTAGACACCACAAAACCAAGCCATGCTGAATCCTGAAAGTCACTTTGACATTTAAGACAACTCAAATTGTTTCAGATATGTATCTGCTT
Organism: Calotriton arnoldi; assembly: GCA_963921515.1. Lineage (NCBI taxonomy): Eukaryota > Metazoa > Chordata > Amphibia > Caudata > Salamandridae > Calotriton > Calotriton arnoldi. The sequence continues at coordinate 152,883 of CAWUFW010007922.1, forward strand.
AAGAAAGCCTCTTGGAGGAAGACTGGACTATCTTTGCCAGTTAAACATGAAAGCAGACTCTCCAGGAAAGACCGGTATCTGCTTAAATCCACCAGCAGAAACTGTCATTCAAGGACTGAACGGCAATTTTACACCAACAGGTGAAGAATAAAGGCCTATTTAATTGGCCACAAGCTCTCTCTTACTGCTGTTACAATGGTCAACTTGCAATAAAGGGCTAGGGGCACCAAATGCTCAAAAACTCACAGTTTATTTGAAACAAGGCAGTGTGAAAAAAATGACATGATACATTCAGTCTATCATTGCATTTTCACCATAGTACATCCACTGCTCTTTTGGACTTTTGAGAGAGCACTGAACCAGACAGCATTAAACTGCTCTTCTTGTATATCAATTTGTAGATCTAATCCTGTTGTCTTGAACCTGAAGTCTGAGGAGCTGGCACCATACTTTGTTGTATGAGTAAGCCAGTAATTTGAAAAAGGCATGAAAGTCTAAACACAAAGTAGAGTCTTGTAAGGGAGGTGCACAAGAAACAGAGGAGACATCTGAAGGGTCACACTTGACTGAAATCATCCTACAGGAATCGAACTTTACTTTATGGGTAAACTACCAATCACCCATTAAAAAGGCAAATGAGTGTGTGGTGGCCTGGAAAGCCAGAGGTCCATGACGCCCTAGCAAGTAACACAGCACAATATTTCGACGTTAACACAGGCACAAAGGAGTCACCAGTGGTGTTGTGCCTGAGCTTAACCTTCATGCCCCTCGTGATGTAATACATTTGTCCAAATGCGACTTAGTTTAACAGAGAAGAGTGCTTGCGCACCGGAGGATGCACTGCCTGAGGTAGTCGGGGTAGGGAGAGCCACAGCACGAGTCAGATGAGATACTCCACTAAAGGACCGAAAGAGGATTGAGATGTGCCATTTGCCCCACTCGAATGTGCCCTTACTACCATTTGTGAGTGGGGCAGAAGGCAAAAATAAACCCAGTAGACATGCAGCCATTTAGGACGGCCTAAGGAATTCCCCACTCAAGCGTATGGCAGGCTGTTAAAATGCTGACCTTGAATGGCTCAAGACTAGCACTCCCAATTATTGTAGACAGTTACAGCATAGCGGCACCTCCCCATGCAGGAGGATGAGCCAGCTGGGAAGAAGGAACTAGCAAAATTATTTCGTCCCGGGCCGAAGGAGACGGCTGCGAACACTCAGTCACGGCAGGGGAGACTGACAACAAACTAGACCAAAAACTTGCGGCAATTGGGGAAACTAGGACAGCCCTGGAAGTAAAAAGTGATACGGTTGCAGGAGAGCTTAATCTGACCAGCAGAAGCCTGGCGACTGTATTTGACAACACTAGGTCATATTGAAAAACCTGCTCCCTCAAATCACTGACTACCAAACAGCTACAAGAACTTAAGGATCGGGTGTGCGTATTGGAGGAACGAGTAGAAGTTGCAGAGGAGCGCGCATGGGGCAACAATTTGCATATCATAGGCATGCCCAAAAACAAAGAAGGTGCTAACGCCACACAAAACATTGAATCATGGCTTATGAAGGAGGTTCCCCCACCCCGCATGTGCTATCTGCTTGCTTCACATTCGAAGGCGCGTGCAAAGTACTTGCCAGAAGACTACAGCCGGCAGCACCATCGTAACCAATCATCACGAAAATATATTAAAACTGCTACGACCGATATTATTCTGCACAAGGCCAGGTCGAGTAATCAGCTAGTAGTGAAAAACCTCAGACTGATCTTTCTAGATTTCACAGCACGAGTGCAGAACCATAGAGCATCGTTTCAGTCAGTAATGCAGCATTTACATGAATTGAATCAGAAATACGCCCAGTTTCTGGTCCGGCTGACGATAATGACAGACCAACGCTCCCACTTCTTCACAGAGCCAGAGGAAGCATGGCTTTGGGTAGAACGATAGCAAGCTGAGTGGAAAAACCACTAGAAGGGGTCAGCTACAACCTGGACACAGCCTAAAGTGCACTGTAGGCAAAGCCTGCGGAACCAAGAACAAGTGTCTCGAAACGCCCTGCAGTTTCCGATGCAGATGCGGAGGACAGCAAGTTAGCAACTGAAATGGACACTGCACAACCCACAATCGATAAATATCCTCCAACAGAGGGGGAAGAAGACACTGCGTGATCAGGTTCCAGCCAGCAATCTGACTACCACCAGCAATTACGCTGCAGATCAGGGGTCTCCAACCTTTTCTGCACTGAGAGCTACTTGTGTTCAAAGAAATGCAATGAGAGCTAATATTATTAGTGTTGTATAACCGCAATTTTGTTATATGTATATTAATTCAATCAAGCAAAATCTTCCTAATTTAATAAGCTGGGCTGCACACAGGTGTGCTACTCAGAGGTAGCTGGAAAGCTACAGTAGTTCAATAGCTACTGGTTGGAGACCCCTGCAGCAGATGGTAGATATCATCCTTTGAAACTGGTAGTGCTAAAATGTTGTAGTCAACAGCAGTAGTGGCCAGCAACAATAAAATAAGGTGCAGCGCGATCCGGCAAAAACTCACCACAGGCTTCGGTCGCCGTCTCTCATTCCGGCACTCTCCTCGGACTCAGGCAGAAAGGGAGGGACTTCCTCCCTTGTGCCACGTAAATCCAGCCACTGCCACACCAGGATTGGTTGGAGCAGGCTAACCCAGCACTCATTTTGAGGCTGGGGGCCTGCGGCTGCAATCCCTCAGCTGGTTTTTCAGCCCTGGGATTGCAGGCTTTGAAGCGCACATGACAGATTGGTCGACTGTAGACAGCCAATCTTTCATGCACACTGGCAGGGGGCTGACGCAAGTGCAATTACACTAATCAGCCCCACCCCCTGGCCTCACGCTGAAGCAGCGCGAGCCTGCCACACATAATAAAATGGTATTTATTACCATTTTATGAATGTGTGTGCCTGCTGCGCTGGTAGCAGGCGGGGTGACGCACCTCCGCCATAACGGAGAAGCTGCCGCTGGTCAACAGTAGTAACCCCCTGTTGGCCCTCCGCCTTCTGCCTCTTTCATTCTTCAAGAACCCACAGAAGTTGGACACTGTGGCCCCGGAGTATAGGGGCTGAGGTGATGTCCTGGTGGCTTGAGACACTTTGGTTGAAGCCTGCAGTGCCACACCACTCCGCCCGCTGTTTGGCTGTGCTCGTACCTAAGGGAGCACCAGCGCACCATGGTGCCCATTGCTGAGTGAACCAGGCACAGGGGATCAGTGGCGGCAGTGATCATGGCTGCAAGCAGAGTGGCCTGAGACAGAGAAAAGGTTGGAGGGCCTTGATGTGGAGACTGGGGTGCTCGTGCCCCTGGGTGTGAAAGCAGTGCTTGCCTGGAGTTGGAATGGCTCTCAGTATAGGCTGAGCTCCTGAGGAGCCAATACAGACTGGAGGAGGCGCTGGTCCTTCGCTGTGCTGCGGTGGTAGCACTCATAGTTGGTGGCCCCTTTGGAACGGACAGACTAAGAAGATTCTCTGTCCTTGTATCCTTTTTTGTTGTAGCACTTACACTGATTTAGCAGCAGCTATTTAGGTCCTGATGAAAGCCCTGCCTACAACTAGGTTTATGGCTGAAACATGTTGACCATTACCATCTATTCTACCTTTGCGGTTTAAATCCATACCGCTGGTACACGTCTTTTAATCCTGGCAAAGGGCGTATCTAAATAAAGTACCTCTTTTTTGCGCTCTTTAGCTAGTTTTAACTTCACTACCCTCACATTTACCAATTTTTGTTGCGCTGCGCCCTCATTCACACAGCTGTCTCTTCATTTGTGGATTTACAATATTCTATTAGCTATTCAAAACATCCCTGAGCTCCTCCCTCTCAGAGAGGGGTTGTAGCCCTCAGAGGAACTATGCTTTTCTTCTGGGAGGAGAATCCCAAATGATGAAGCATGTCACCTATGGTGAGTGAGGGATTTCGTCCTGAAAAGGGAAGTGCCCAAAGTTAGATCTGTGGCACCTAGTCATGTGGTTCTGTACTCTGTATCTTTATGTTTTCAAACTATGTAGTAGTGGTTCACCACACTTTCTGATCTTTTTGTCATAGACCCGAGGACTCTGTACTGTTTTGTGATATTGTATTGGGGATTGAATCCTATGAGGTCTTTAAATTTCCCTAGGACCCTCTGGCGTTGAACCGTTCTTTGTTTGGTAGTTACCTTCTGGGATAAGCTTGCGGCCCAAAAAAGAAAACTGTAGTCACTAAGTTTGTGGACACTGGACTTTGTTAGCCAAAAGGGCCATAACCATGAGATGGGAGGCGGCTATGCCCCCTGTGTTAAAGAGCTGGAGGCGTGACGTGATGTATTGGACAGAGCAGAGAACACAGTGCTCTGCAGGGAGGAAAGACGAGGATTACGTAAAAGACTCATTGCAGAAGTCTGGGATGAATTCATGATTGCTTATAAAGGAAATGGAAATAACAATGACAGATCACCATAGGCAGCAATAATACGCAAGAAACTGAAGTTTGATAATATAGGACTACTGGGGAACTATATATTAGTCATAAGATGCTCCTTCTAGAGGAGGTCGACTTATAGACTGAATCAATAAAGTTGGGGCATGACCAAGGAGGGAGGGGGAATAGACCCACAAGGGCAGACATTCACTGCAACTGGCCTGTGCAGAAGAAAGCATCCAACCACAATAAAATTACTGATGGGACGGGGGAAGAACCACACACAGACAGCTCCACAACTGATACCTCCCATGTTTAGGATGTAATTAAGTTGTAAAGTTCTCTCCAAGGGTAAAAAAGGACAAATGGTGGTTTGTTAAGAAGTTGAATAACCATCCTGATACAGACAAACTACAGGCATGGGCTGTATAATTGATTACATCCTTAAAATCAAGCAAAAGTGTATTGTTATGCACCTGAAAAGCTACAAGTAATGAGTTATGTAAAGAAAGCATGCAACAAACAGCTCATGTAGAGGAAACATTGTATAACCCAAAAAGTTATATAAAATGTTTAATAAAAAACAAAAGTGGGATGGATCCGTTCTGTGTCAGCCATAAGACGCAGCCAACGAATTCGCACACTATTGCAGTGGCCTATACAGGGAGCTTCCCACCACAGGACCTTTTAAATAGATATTTAACCTCAATATCTACGCCGCGGTTGTTGGATCATGTGATAGCACAATGTGACCGTCCAATCTCAGTACAGGCAGTTCTAGAGGCCATTAAAAACACATCCTGGCATGTCACCGGAAACCACCCGATTTTCAGCAGAGTTTTATAAAAACCTAGCCACTCCACTGATAAAAAAACGCAGGTGAGAGTAGTGGCTACTCACTTGGGATATGAAAGGCTCATATGATGCCCATTCTAAACCCCTCCTGGCCAACAGTACGAATCAGAATGTACAAATTGCCTGATAAAAATTGAAGTGGGGGCTAAAATTCTTGCCAAAACCCTTGCAACTCATCTTAATACAGGCTACACAAACGTAATACATCCAGGCCAAAATGGCTTCATGCCTCACCGGGCTACCAAACATAACATCGGCTGCACCTATACTACCCGGACAATGAGCACTAAACTAAAGGAACCTTTGTCACTCCTGTTAATAGATTTGGAGGAAGCTTTTGATAATTTCTCGTGGGAGCACCTCTTTGATCTCTTGGACCAAATGGGTTTCTGCTTGCACTTTCTTGTTTATGTCCAAACATTGTGCAAGAAACCTTGCGTTTGGGTACGAACAGGTGTGACACTGTCACTGCCCTTTCCTCTGAGGAAAGGAGTGAGGCAGCTTTTTAAACCACTGGCTTGTGAGATTAGATTTGGTGATCTAACAACATGAAGGATAAAAGTTGTGACTATAAGTGGATGACCTCCTTATATAATTCAGTGACACATTGGAATCAGGCCCAAAACCTAGAGGACTTTGGTTGGCTGTCTAGGCTGACGGTTAACTGAAATAAGACCAGATTTCACCCCCTATGTTCAGTAGATGATTATATGCCTTGGACCAGGTCTGCATCACTAAACAAAGCATCAAATACCTAGGGGGGTAGAGGAAATTGCACAGAAAGAAAACCTATCTCCACGTATTTGCTTAGACAAGGAAAATAAGCTCTCACTCCCACTCTCTCGGTGATGGGTAGTATTTCATTGTTAAAACTACCCATCTGCCATCCCACAGGAATTCCTTGGTCCTTTTTGTGCGGTGGGGGACAACCCAGAGAATCACTTGCTCATTGCTTTGAATCAAACTTTTGAGAGGGGCCTGGCAATGATTGTACCCATTTCTTATTATGGAGCTGTTCACCTTTTTGTCATAAACAAATGGATTCCATCCTCCCAGCCAGAAGCCTTCCCAGACCTGGCATAGGCAGATGAACTGTGGGTAATTGGGGGCAGGGAGCTGGGAGGATCCCCAACTCTGACCTATATGGGGCAAGGCTTACGCAGGGTACACACTCAGCGGCAAGGGTAGTTATGGCCACATGGAAAGCTGCAAACGGAGAGGTGGGTTGGCCGGGAAATATGACAGGCCAAACTCCCCTGTAGGAGTGCACTGTGCTATCTGAGGTTGTCTCGTTGGAGGGAGTCGGTGGATGGTTACTATCATGGAATATTGCTCCTGGGAGATGCTGTGAAAGGGGAGATATTAGCCCCTTTTCTCATCTTAGAGAAAAATTTGGAATTCTGCATACACAGTTTTACCGATCTCTCAAAGATGGGCATGGCGTCACAACCTACCTAATAAACAATCAAGGAAATACCAGACTTTAGCCCCATGGAGGCCAAACTGACCATGTCTCAGCTTCACACACAGGGGAACATTATATATTCCTACAAGAGGACCATAATAATTAATTACCCAAATATCTTTGCTCAACTTTGAGAGACCTGGGAGGGAGACATGGGCCATAACGGCCCCTCTTGAGGCAGCAATCTCAAACAGATTCTACTTCATTCAATTAGAATATTAGCACAAGATATTAGCCCCAAAAGACTGTGGTGCTCTGTAAATGGGCCAGGACCAGAGTGCCTATGCTTTAGGAATGCGGTAGCAGATTTCTTCCATAAGATCTGGGGATGCATAATCCTTAAACCCTTTTGGAAGTGAATATTTAATACCCTGCAGAGGGTACAGAAGAGACCAACAGAACCTAATCCAAAGATCGCCCAACAAAACATTCTTGAAGATGAGGGCTTTACGAGGGGAGTAAAAACCCTGTTGAGACTGGGACTAACAATGGGGAAGAGAGACATACCACTGAATTGGAGGAAGACAACGCCACAGAGTGTGAACCACTAGAGATGTGGTATGGACCAATGTTGAATACTTGAGCTTCCTGTACATGAGACCAGGAGATGTCCCCATAAAAATGGCAAAATCTAGTGGAACTGGGAGGAACTCCTAAGAGGATGAAAATGGATGATGAATACTCTACTCCTTTCCGTTATTCTTAGGGATATGCCTGGTGTCATGTCAGGTACAATTTTTAAGTATATTTAATGTATACCCAAACTCTACGTGATCGATGGGGTATATCGGCATTAAGGAATTTTACACCTAGGGGCTCATTATGATGTCGTGCAGAAAGCCTCCGCCCGACACAGACTCGGAATCAGGACTGACCGACTTGCGGTCGGCAGTTCCGACCGCCGGATTACGATGCGACCGAACACTGTTCGGTCGGATTCCCATTGTTTCCTATGGGAGCTCGTGTTACGCCCGAACCGTCCGTAACACAGGCTCCTATGGTGAAATTGGGTGTGTGCGGAAAACCCTGCACCCTCTCACAGGCACCCTACGGTGCCTGCCACACAGTGCAGGGTTTTACTGGGGGTACCTTAGGTACCCCTGGGCCATCAACCGTGGGGGCTAGGGGGCCCTGCCAGGGGCCACCAAAAATCACTTTCCGACAGCCTTTCCGTGTCGGACAGGCAGACGCAGAAAGGCTGTTGGAAATCGACATCGTAATCCGGAGGGCAGAAACGCGGTCCATAGGGGTGTACGATGTGGTTCCGACCTACACGAATACTCTGAGAGTCCGTTGAAATCGATTCGGAATGACGGCGCGGTTTAAGTTCCGACCGCGAACATCGTAATCGGGCGGTCGGAATGTAAACTGAACGAGTCGGTAGGAAGGGATCCAACGCGGTGGAGATTACGACTGTCGGGAGGAGGCTTCCCACCCGACATCGTAATGAGCCCCTTAATGTCTCTATGGTTCATGTAGCATGAGGTTAAGTGCATCTGATATGTTTTTATTGCATCAGATAGAAACTCAAATATAATCGTTAAAAAAATGGACAAATAAGTGGATGAAGCAAGACAATTGGAAGAAAAGTTTATGCCATTAGGAATATAAATTTGGTGAAAAACCCAGAGATCAGTCCACCTCAATGCAAAAGCTTTTATTACAAAGTAACACAACTACCACATTTTTATTCTTGGTTAGTGCTGCAAGCCAGTGCTGATTTTAAGCAATTTGCGTGAAATTAGAACCTCTCTGGTTTGTCATGCAAAGAATAGAATTATTATTAAGCTTTTTATAGTATTATTCCAGGTCTACTGAGGCGAGGGCAAAAAGTTAAACTTTCAACCTCTTTTTGGCAAGCACCAATGGGACAGGAGGGTTTGGGTATACCCAACAGAAAGATATACTTAAATTATTTTTCAAAAGGCTAGCTGGATATTACCAGCTAGAGAGGAAAACAAAGCAATTCACATCTGGCCTCTTTCTGTGATGTTTATAATAGATCAGTTACCGCTTGAATCCGTGTTCTTAGGGAATTGGTAATACCAGAGGAAGGATTAAATATAAATCATCTCTTACCTAAGCTCGTTCTCTAAGATGGTATCACCCAGCCCGCCCACGTAGAGAGTGGTGATGGTCTTGTCATCTGGTGGGTCCAAGCGTGGCATGGTAGATGCTCGCTTCAGAAGTTTGTCTGCCACAGGATCATTGATTCCATAGTAACGATCTTTAATGTTCTGGTCTGCCAAGGGGTCATCAGGATCCGTGGGCTTTTCGTGCCTAAAAAGTAAATCAGGGCAAAGTTTTCAAATAGGGGATATCTACTATTGGAATGAAAGTAAACATAGATGGATGTTTAAAAAGTATTTATAGAAGGATTTCTTTCACAGTTTTAAGCCACCGCCTCTCATAGTTGTCAAGGAGATATACAAATCCTTATTTAACACTTCATCTCACAATTCCACTAACCAAATATCTGCCCAACCTCTTCCACTTCCTTCTCCTATGCCCAACTCAAGCTTCCTAACCTTTTTTTCATTTATTTAATTGAGGCTGACACACCTAAAACCTCTTTTCAATTTCTGTTCCCAGGCTGTACTCCTTCCATGATACAGGCCGTACACCACTGCCACTAACCTACAACTCAACAATAGCCACCTCATACTTCTAAACTGTGCTCCTAGCCCTCTACCCTTTCATAAAAGTATCATCTAGCCACCATTCCCACTTCGCCAGATGCATATTTCTACTGCCACATAAGCTCCACTCTCCTCATACGCTTAAAGCTTGCTCTAGTCTACAGAAACGCTTTTCCTACTGATTCTTCTAAGCTCAAGGGTACTGAACCATTTCCATCTCAATCCAACTCAACACAATTCACCTGTCCTTCACCTTAAGCTTCCTTCACCCCATCCCTCTGTACCCTCATTACCACAATGGTTACTGTACACTATAAAAACGGTTCTACACTAAATCTACATGCAATCCGCCTCTAACCACATCTCTCGCAGAAAATTAATAGCGCCAAATCCTACATAAGAGGGGCATGGAGGTCATTTTCTTTACTTGACTCTTGATGTAATCTCATTCTGGATGCATTGTTTTTGAAATATTCGAAATACTGTGTTTGGGCACAGGTGCCATTCAACCATAAAAAGCCACAATTGGGCAGACATGTTGCTAAATGAGGAGTAATGGATGCAACAGAATGAGCAGATCCTCAATTGGTATGGAAGGATATAGGGTGTAGTTCAAGGAGTGCAAAGTAGATGCTACAGACCCCGCTTAAATAGCCAAGATGCAAACATAATAGAGCTGGGATCAACACAGACCATCAGAACAAACACCCTTCTAACTTCTCTAGTTTCCTTCGACAAGTAGTAAGACCCCAGTTATTCTGGCACGTTTAACATTCAGCAAAGTAGAGAACACCCGGGGGAATATTAGCATCACTACATCTTCATGTTTCTTAAGCGAGTGCAGTAAGGAAGGGCAGTAAACAGCACACAAAGTATTTTAGAGAAAGAGTTAGAGAGGGATTAAAAAGCAGGGATATTGACTGTAGAATATAAAAGGATTTAGTGAGGGGAAGAACGAACACTGAAGACTACCAATTTCAGCTTTGGTGATTTTGGTCATTGCCATGTTCCAATCATTTCTGAGTAACCCTCTCCAACCCTGGGTATGGCAAGGATTTTATCACCCATTCCATCACCCGCATATGCTTCCCTCAATGAAAATACAAGTTGGGAAACCCCACCCACTTGGCTCAGCCTAGAATACTGAAGTGAAATGACATTTACCCTTTACATTATGCTGAACATGTGAACCAGAGATAAACATTTCTGCCAATGATTCTCCACATCTCTAATTGCGCAGAAACCATCTTTAAGGACTGTCCTCTCTATGATCTCTAATGACCTATCTTGAATTAACCTGAAAAGACGTTCCTTATAGGACAGGACAATCCTTTACTCTCAACTGTTGACAAGGAGGTGAACTGCTATGAAATGGCACTAACCAGTTCTCCTGTTATGCTGCAGGCACACAGGTCATGCCTCACCCCTTACTTCAACCTAAAGATGAACTTACCGATATGGACACTCTTCTCCTCGCTTGCATTCACCCTTCACCCAGAAGGAGCAGATGTGCGGCCGGTTGCGTTTGTAGTATGGAGTAGTGCGGGCCAGCTTCAGGAGCATGTCACTAGTGGTTGTTGCCTTTCCCCCAAGGCCTCCAATGGGCCTTGTACCATCGGAGTTCAAAATCTGCATGAAGTATCAAGAAATCCAATGTAATCGCAAATAAGGACCAGAGGACAAGTAAGTAAACTGGCTCCTTACCTCTCCCACACCACTCTATTCCACCCAATCCATCAAATCAAAACAAGAACATATTCAGCCACTAACCCCACTCTCACAGCAACTCTGAGTAGTCAGAAACACCCCTTATACTGTACCTCGCGTTCCATGTTTTGTGTGTAATATTCTTTATTTACATCCGATTTGGGCATATCATCTTTAAAGGAGATGCCAGCATCACGGACCTGAATGGGTAATCCTACAAATCAGGAGAGATCAAAGGATAATTTCAGAATGATCATTTCCCATTGCTCTTTTTTGCCACTGCAATGCCGAAACGATTGCAGCAATGCCGACATCAACACTTGCATTTGAACTCTTCTGGTATAAAAGAACAGGAGTGAAAAGTAGATACAGGATTGGAGGTAACCATTGATAATTATAATACTGATTTTCACTTAGATTAACTGTTTGCAAACATACTTCATCAGGATATCCTGAAAATCTAGCATAGATCTGGTCAATATGGGCCTTCGTGGGACATTAGTGTTTAGACTAACCCACATGATGAAACCTAGGGGCACCCTGAAGACAAGTATATAGCCTAGCACATACCATATTCCAGGTCTAACAGGCAGGTCTGACACACATTCTTCAGCTTACTGCATGTCTGGCATACTTCAGTTTTCTTGAACCGCATGCGCACACCAGGGCACCATCGGAAGACAGTGAATGGACGGGCACAAATCTGCAGGACAGGCAGATACCAAGTATTACACATTTATCCATAAAGCTGAATATTAAGCTTAAAAGTTTCACTGTGGACTACAGGCACATTCTTTACCTAGCAACATTTAATCCCAAATAAACAATTTTCTTTGTTGCAGAGACAAAACGTACCTTGCATTCTTTGCCATACTTCTCTTTAGTCTACAATGAGAAAACAGATTATTGAAAAAGAGAGACAGGAATAAGTAGTTCAATGCCACCGTGCACTTGTCAACCCAGTTTCAAGAATTTCCTTCTATACAATAAGGACGTTCTGCGGGGCCTGCCAAGAAAATAACATTTCTCACAGGAAATGCCAAATCTAAAGCAGACCGTGATTCCTGACTGCAGTGTTTCACAGCACATTGTAGCAAATGAATAAGAAGAGTTTATGTGTTGCAGTTGGAAGGAAAAGGGGCAGACTTTGGTGGGTTTGGCTGTTCTCACCGGGCATCAATATTTATGTATAAATGTGCCAAGTATCAGACAAGCGGGTGGACCTTGTGGCTTAGTGGCAAAAGGCTTCTGCACAAACACCTTTTCACTTACTAAATAAGAAAAGCAAATACATTTAAGTTCATCCCAAAAAAATGTGCTTATTTGGCTGTCTACATAGCAACATTTCTGAAGCAAAACATCAGTGATAGTGTTGCAGAACCTAAAGTGCATAACTAATTGCTCACTTCTCACTTGAACACTCAGCCCGACACGTTCTACAATTTGTCACAAAGCAGATCTCAGCAGCACTGAGAAAGCAATAGACAAGCAAACATTCAGGAAAGCTCAATATAAAGTACTCCACCTACCATACGAATATATGGGTTTTCACCAAGGCATGTCTGGCACAGGATTGGAAAGTCCTGAGTAAAAAAAATTTAAAACACACAATCAAAAGTACGGTCGAGACTTGACTCTTTACCAGCCAACAAACATTTCATTCAAGAACCTGGCAGTCAAAGGCATTTTTCTATCCAGAATTTCAAAATACTCCTCGGCAGTCAGCCGTTAATATGTTGCGGCCTTGCAGTATGGAACAATAGTTAAGCTGAGGTCTTCATCAGGTAAAGGGTCCTTAAGGAGAGATCAATGTGGCTTCATGAAATTAAATCCAACATTGGGGAGTGGAATGATTGCAGTAATTCGAGAGACAGCAATGTCTCAAATAAGTGCAATTAAGAACAAGAGAAAATTGACTTTTTGAAGCTACTGCAACTGATATAGTCTCAGAAGGACTGATTTATTCTTATTCTTTTGGTAACAAATTCCTTAAGTTATCATTTTATTTATTGGATCCTTAATATCTGTTGTTGATAGATTTAGGTATCTCTTGTCACTAATAAATATTTTTTATTGTTGTTGAATAAACAGTTCTACAGTAAGGGCATCAGGTGGACAGAAGGATTATCTATATAAATAAGTCATTTGACAGCGGTATGAGGCTGACATAAGCAGTAAGTGTTACAAGCTTATATTTAAGTCAATGTGGATTGCTGAAAGACTGAGGAAAATATGCATTCTTTATATGCATCCATGGACCCACCTCCGGTGACACTGCTAGGACTAGACCACCACTGTTTAAGCGTCCTTGTTGAAAAGGCTGGGGACCATGATGCAGTTTTTTTCTTAGTGTGTGTACTTTAATCCTATCTATTTTCAAATGTTGATCCCAAGTCGGAGAAACTATTCCTTAGGTTGTGATTGGTTTTTTTTCCCTCACTTGCTTTTTAAAGGGGGTATAGGAGAATACCCAGACAGAAAAAATATTTTTCCAAGGAATAAAAAAATGGATTTTTGAAGCACATTGACTTTTACTGTTCAGTGTTTTTTTTTTTTTTTTTTAAGAATGAAACACTTGTTACAGGTCACGCCAGTGCTCAGGAAAACACTTGCTCAGAGTTTGCTTATAAATCAAACCGTAAACTCATGAAAAGAATAATGAACATCTCAACACAGTCAGAATCCAATAATCCCCAAAGATCAATCATGATTTCAGTGATCTGCTTCTCTACATAAACAGGTTTTAAGGAATGACTTTGCATATAAGCGAGGCACAAAGGTGGGAGCCAGCAGAAGAGGGCAGAGGGCTATCTCTATAAGGAATTACTGCATGCGGATAAATGCAAGCACTGCAGGGGCCATGGAAGGATATACCCAAAAAGTCAATAGCATTAGGAGAGAGATGGATACGTCACTACATTGAGCCAAGGCATGATTGACAGTCTCGAGACAGTAGCTGAAAAATGCTGTTCAAAGAAGGACAATGCCAAAAGCGGAAACTTCCAGAAAAAAAAAATCCAGGATCCTACATAGCAGATTATCTGCTAACAATGAAACACAGTCAGACTAAATTATTACAATTCACTGGGATCGTTTTTTAATTATTAAAAAGCTTTGACAGACTACCTACCAGTTCTGGATAGGGCGAATTTAAACACATAAAAATAGCATCTTTCAGAGTTCACGAATAGCTTTTGTTAAAAATTGGTTTCAGCCAGTATGAACATGCAAAGCAGGATACTGAAAACATACAGGCTATATCGCTAATATTTTTGTTGTGCACTCCACACAGTCAAACGACATCAGACTTCTCAAACTGAGGAGCCCATGATGGTCTGAATTCCAATATGTCCATCTGAATTCATTGAATCTAAGTTTTAGCAATTGATGAGAAACAGAGCTATACATAAATCCTACACATTTCTGTGGGTTCAGACTTGAATAAGATGGTAATAAACAAACAGTGCGTTTCCTCCTTAAAAATCTTTTCAATATGAATGTTTCCTTAGATTTTTTGCCCATGTCTATACAGCAATACCTCCAGGCTTAATAATTTGAAAAAACAATAACTGGCCCAAACATGGCCACAATGGGATAACTGTTGGTTGCAAATGTATAGCCACACAATGTTTTTAATGATGCCAGGTTCTGCATATCTCACTGTAGGGCAGTATTTTACGAAATTACTTTTAGCCATCAATACATGCTTTAACCCACCAAATTAGAGACAAGTGTGATTGTTTTTAGGTCGAGCCTGGGCAGCACATGCGCTGCTTTGAGAGGCATGCTGTATTCGATTATGGAGTTGAAGCCGCACCCACTCTTTGCCCATATTTTTAATTGGCTTGTATCATTGTCCTTTGTAAATGCTGGCTTCTAATTCGTTAATAGGCTTGTTAGTCCCTCCTAAGTACAGCCTTGTCTTCATTTGTAGCCTCCCATGAGGACTGGCCCTTTTACCTCTATTGTTACACAGTATGTCTTATTTAGTCTGTAAGCACTATTTTCTTTAATGAGTTTCTCCTACTGCATGCACGGCATGCTTCCCTGCAACATTCAGCACCCATGCGCGCTTTCACTTTCCAAGCAGATCGGTACAATGGCGGCCACTGATTTGAAATGAAATAGGCTTCGCATTTACAAGAGTTTCAGGTATTGTAAATGATCATGCCTTTTATTTATGTGTTAATTATCAAAACAGATAAAAGGCATTGTCATATACTATGCCAATAGCTTAAACTCTCGCAAATGCGAGACCTATTGCTTTGCAAATGCTTGTTATGTTGTGCAAATGCAAACCACTAAATAATTTTATTTGCACCTTGTCCACATTGAAAAATGTATTGTGCATAAATTAAGAATAGCAAATATTTTGCCTAGATCACTTGAAGTATTGGATGAATATATTGGCTGTCCAGTTTGTAAACAATCCTTCCCAAAGTAAAAATAAGAGTACTGGCTCAAATTTCTAACACTGCATCAATTTCTGCTCTGTTCTTCGAACCACACCCCCACATAATTCTAAGATAAAACTCTTGTAATTTTACTACTTCTGATGTTACAGCTCAGTTTCTTAACCCTGTTTGGCCTTTATTAAGAGAGCACAAAGCTATTGGCTTTACCAATGCTCGTTTATAAAAACTTTTAGAAAAATGTAAAGAAAAAAACAGCTCAAAGTAATGGAGGAAAAGCAAATACACATCTTAAAAGGTATCTCACATATGTACCCGGATTTCAATATTTTCAACCTTTTAAATAGCATAGCTGATTTTTCAAATACGTTTCACTTAAGAAACTCTGAAATAAAAATAATACAGAGGTTTAAAGGAAAACACTTGTCAAGGCTTTATTTACTTTCCACAGAACTCAGAACTGAAGCATGCATCAGCCACTTAGTCCTCTGCTGTAGACCACGGAGCTGCTCAACGGGACTCAGGTGAAGAGACATCTCCTTTTCAGAAATACTAATTGCATCTTCTGTTTCAAACACTTGCTGAGCAGCAGGCAGTCCCTCCCCGCCACCCTAAAAGCATGTGTGAATCAAGCCTTGAGCTTTGGAGAAATATGTGGGAATGCAGAAGATGAAAACAAAAACAACCCTTCCAATCTGCTCTTTAGTAATAACCTGGTAAAAATATACCTGTTGCTGTGCTTTTACAGTGACGCTGGGAGGGGTGGGGATTAACATAGGGTGTGGGGCAGTTATCGGACAGAGGGAAGCATCACATTAGGGAGAGACCAAGTAAACACATGCACTCTCATAGTGTGCTGCATGAAAAAGAAACAAGCATTGGCATAGCCAATAGGTCTCGCCTTTGGGACCGTATAAGTGTTTAGCCATGCAACAGTTGATGTTGTTGCACCAAGGATATTGTGCTGGATAACTAAACACTTATAAGGTCCCAAAGGTGAGACCTATTGGCTATGCCAATGCTTGTTAAGTCTGGTATTGTTCAAGAAGTTTTAACTTTACTAAAATTATATTTAAAATATACTGACAGGAGCCTTCAGCCAGGCCTCCTTAGCCTTTGGTCTATTATTGAGTTATTCACATTTCTCCTTCGTCCACTACAGCACAGGGCAATATGTCATCCACTGTAGTGTAGCTCCTATTTCCCTTATAGGCTCTGCGCATTGGAATAATATATCCTATAGGTTTGACATAGGACTGAGGTCGGTATGTCCCTATCGAGTATATTAAACTTAATTACTTGTGCCAGCTAGCTCAGAGGCCACTAGAAACTTCTTGACGACAAGAAGGGATTAGTTTCTGGCAGCCGCAAAACATGACCACTGTGTTTCCCTTACAGAATCAGGATGTGTCCCAGAGTCGTAGAAACAATAGATAACTATTTCACTCAGCTCAGTTGTGCATGTTTCAGTTACGTCCTCAAAGTTACACAGAAATAACAGACGGGCGTTTCAATAAAAAGGTTTATTGAACAGTCTTGTTTCTGTTGTAAGTTAGATGTGCTGTTACGATCACAAGACAGTATGCGAGATAAATAATGTACAGGGTGAGCAGTAGAAATAAATAATACTGCGTTAGCATTATCTTTTCAGCATATATGCATTTACATAAAATGACACAGCCTAAAAATGCGAGTACTCATACGATGCGTTTCTATCCTAGTTCTACCCAGTGTGCCTAACCTGTCCTAGGTGTAGGAAGAAGTAGAAGTAGGTGCTGTATTCCTGACTAGAGTATACTAAGAGTAAGTTACGCCTAGCATGCCAAGAGTCTAGTATGCCAAGAGTCTAGTATGCCAAGAGTCTAGTATGCCAAGAGTCTAGTATGCCAAGAGTCTAGTATGCCAAGAGTCTAGTATGCCAAGAGTCCCTCTAGGTTCTAGTCTGCTCCATACCTGAAGAATGAGAGAGGTAGGAATCTCTTTTCCGTACTCGAACTCCAACACCCCGCAAGGGAAGTTAGATCACTGGAAGCTGGACTCTCTGCGTCCAGGAATGACAGTGTCTTCTCAGTGCGTCCGGCCGGGAATCGGGCTCCTCTGAAGTCGAGGTCTCCTCTGATTTACAGGGGTTTGGGAAGGTATATTTATACCTGAAAATGTTAGCATTGACGAGAGTTGGGTAGCGAAAGACGTCATGAATGAATCCCTTAAGGAATAGAGGTTCATGCATAATGTATGAGTCCTTGAAGAAATCAATAGTCCTGGGCAAGGGAAACTCCCGCAGCCTGAGGGTCTGTTTTTTCATGGACTCGTTGAGACGCTAGGGTGGACGGATGTCGGAAGCCATGCCTGTATTTGGTATGCATGGTTTATGCCTAAATAAGGTCTGGGATTGTATGCCTATATAAGGGCAAGTTGGATTGTGCCTATATAAGGACATGATTCTAGAAAGCCCGTTTATGGACACCCTATGAAGTATACAACACCCACTCCTCTTTTGTGTATACAACAATACTAAAATGCTAAACATTTAAAATGCTAAACATTAAAATGGAGTAACGCATATTAAAACATATCCTAAAAAGCCTTAAAAGATACATTAAAATGCAAAGGTTTCTGTACATCATTAAGCAATGCTTTTTCATTTCCAGCATAAAGTATGAAATAAATGCATTTGGAACGAAATATAAAAGCAATATTTACATATGACGAGAATGAATGATAAGTTTGTTTCAAAATCAAAATCATTTCCTATCATGAAATTTAAATGAATAGATTTAGACACACAAGATGACTAAGTGTCCCTGGAAGTACTGCCAAGTCCGTATTATAAGGCTAGTTCTACTTTAAGCAGAGTGGAAGTGCCATTTGTCGTTCAAAAAATGGGACAAAAGTTCAGATTTGGTAAAGTTCCAAGGTTTTGAAAAATGAAGGCCAAATTGTTGCTGTTGTACTGGAACAGAGTATGCCGAATCAGAGTCAGCTTTACGGGTCTGGTGTAAACATTAGATCATCTATTTCAATAGACAAAACATCATCCACTGTCGTTGGTGTAAGTTGGAACACCTCGTGTAAAAGATTGACCGCACAAAGATGGGAAACTTCGCTCTCAGCAATGTTCGCGTTCGTTGTTACCTGTGTGCCTGGAGTTGTTTCTCGTACCTCAGTAGCAGCAGGAGGCGACTGTGAGATCTCAATGAATGCTGACATCAGGATTGGAAGCCTCTGGGGACAACACAAAGCATGGGCCGTTATCGGGTCCAGCAAAGCATCGACATCCTTTGGCGCAGCTGATGGATATGTTAGACAAGCGTCCAACACGCATTCTTCACCGCATAGCAGGCATCGTAGAACAGGTAAGATGCAATCTTGCCAGATTGGTCGGAATGACAGGAACCACGTGGTATTAAGGTCCCGTAGACGAGTCATGCCCAATAGCTGTACTATTCGCTCACGGCACTTTCTTTCAAGGAGAGCTTTCTCCATTTCGCTCGGAGTGATTTCGGCGAAGAGGCTGGCCATAGCGCAATAGCAGACAGATGAATAAAATTCCCGCAACAAGTGCGAGAATTAATGGTATGCCACCAAACACCGAATGTGCAAAGTTCGGAATGATTCCAAGTATTGCCTGGAACGGTGCTAAGAGACCGGTGCAAATGCTCTTAAATACATGTACAATTCCTGTTGTATCTGACATGTTAAAGATACGTCCTATCATTTCTACGA
The DNA here is from genome assembly GCA_963921515.1 of Calotriton arnoldi. Taxonomy (NCBI): domain Eukaryota; kingdom Metazoa; phylum Chordata; class Amphibia; order Caudata; family Salamandridae; genus Calotriton; species Calotriton arnoldi. The sequence goes on from CAWUFW010007922.1 coordinate 172,110, forward strand.
AATGTATAGGGCAGTTTGTACGTATTAAAGTCTGTATCTCAGCCGAAGTCCTTGCAACTTGTAGATCATAGGTTTCTTTGGCCGAGGTCAAAGGCACTGTTTGCTGTAAAAGCATGGCTTTCATTCTGCTCAAAGTATCAAATCTTATAAAAGAGACGCTCAGCGAAGGCCATAAAGGCGACTCCCTGACTGTGTCTATTGGGGGAAACAATACTTGCATACAGCAAGTGACCCTGGAGTTGACCGTTACTAGATATGGGATGCCTGGCAACATTCCACAGCAGCTCTGATCATTCAACATGAGGTAACTCCCATTCGAAAGTTGTCCAAACGTTGGATTAATCACAGCAGCTGGAGAACCGTGCTGATGGCAAGACAGGTTTGCCACAGAACCATTACAAGCTCCGTGCAAAATAATGTCCTGACATATGAGTGAACCGGTCAGTGCATGTTTACAGTTAGTACCGCTAAGAAACACTTCACGATCCCCACTCCAACATCTATGTGTATACGGTAAATCCCAAAATATCTTAATGTATTCCTTACCCAACCTTTCATATTTGCCTGCTTGCATCTGTCTGAGGCAATACTGAAACTGAAAAGTTGTCACAGGTAATGTTATTTTGCCATGAATAACCCATTCTGTAGCTGGTTTTTCTGCCACTGTAAATGGTAATTTCTCCATTTTTTCAATGCTCAGCACTGTATACCTCGCTCCTCTTTGTGCCAATTCGATCTGTTTATCAGTTAGATTGTATTCTGCAAACAGAGACGACGTGTTGATGAAACGCCAAGGCACATAGCCCGCTCGCAATGATTGCAGCGTCCATGTCAATAACACTATAGAACGTAATTGAGATTGACCTTGTTGTAACATAGCCAAATCTTGTTCTAGAATGTCGATAGCAGAGGATACAATGCCATCCAATGAATAAATTCTGGAGGACAAAGTTGTTAACCCATTGTCGACTACAGAGAGTGTTTTCTCTAAATTAATACGATCAAGTTCACGTATTCGTTCTGCAGCCTCTATCTGTGACACTTTCCATGCTTCGTTATAAGCAGCATAGATGCCGGCATATATGAAACGTTTTTGACGCGGTTTTCTTGGTCCAAGCAAGAATTCCCTAAGATCTGCGTCATGTGCAAGTAAGGTTAAGTGTTGCTTCACATCCTGTAGTGTAGATTTATGCAGCCAATCGAGGCATAATTTACCTACACTGTATGTTGTAACTACCCCCGGATGTTGTCTTTGGACATATCTTGGGTCTGGCCTATGAATAGTAAAGCCCTGAGTTTTGTTCAAGAACCTTTCCTGACAGTTGTTTGTGTCTGTGGGCCAGATCAACCATTTTTTCCAATTAGGATGAGTTCTGTTGAGTTGTAGTATATTGTCAACTGTCACCACTGCCTTTGTATTATTATCACTGGCAGGTGTTGGCACAGAAGGTGTTTTCATCTCTTTGATCTTGGCTAATCCAAGACAAGATGTTTGTTGGACGGTGTCATTCAAAAACAGTATTTGTTCAGGGATGATACAGGCTCTAAATAAAGCTTCTATACCCTGTACTTGCCAATCTTTACTACCCCAGACAGTTTTTGTCTCAATTGTGTCTTTCCATAAGTCGAAACCCTGTGTAGACAGTTGGGCAATAAATGCTTCAGAGTAAATCTGTTTGGTATTTGTTAACATAATTTTCAGTCCTGTCTTGTTTACATTTCTGTAGTAAAATGTTTCTGGGTCAGATGTATTATAACCTGAAAAATATGGAAATTTACTAGCAAAAGTTTTCGAACTACCTTGTGGTGGTGTAGGACAATGTTCCCATTGGTTAAACATAAACACATTTCTTGGATATGCAGTTTTGTGCAAATAATGATGACCATAGTGGTTATAACAATACAGTTCTTCATAATCAGATGAACCCTCTAAAAATTCATTTTTAGAAAATGCAGCAGATTTTTCTAGATCAAACATTATATCTTGAACAGTCTCTAAGTCCCAATCATCTGAATAGGTACTGGACGTAATTAAATCACTTAGTGAAATTTTAAATAAATGTGGAATGTTCAATTGTTCACTTGGACCGAAGATTTCATAATCTGTTTTGTCCCACACTATACCATCCTGTATAGGAACAGCTGTGATGTTCACTGATGACAAGTCTCTTGCTTCACGATGGGAAGATTTATGTGGTTTCAAAAGTACATTCACGTCTTTTCCTTCACTGTTCACATGGATGTATTTTCCACTTATAAGCATGCTTACTGTTGTTACCAAAGCTAGCCAGAGCAGGAAAACAAAAAGTCCAGATGTAATCCAGAGTTCAATCCATGGAGAAACCAGATAAGTCTTTTTCAGAAAGTGAATAAAGTCTTGTACTTGCTGCTTGAGTTTTGATGATGCTGGCGTCGTTTCAGGTTCACTTGGATCCTCTGAGAACGTATCAAAGTCAATGAAATAGCCAGAAGCAGTTCTGTCAATTGTTGGAATTGCATCAGGATTCGTTGAAATCACAGGAACCAGTTCTTCACGAGTCACGTTGGTGTAGACAGGTGTATTTGGACGAACTGTTATTTGGTTGTCAAGAGGGATGAGTTCCATTGCTTGGTTGCATAGTCCTTCATTTGTTACAGCTGAATTCTCGATCGTGATCAGTCTTTCAGTCTGAACCTCTTGAATAGTAGCGAGAGGAGTGCGTCTGCTACTAGGTCGGAGTCCACGAGGCCTACTGCTTAGTATTGGCCACATACTGTGGTTTGATCAGGTCGATTGACACAAATCTTTTCTCCTTTCTTCCAGCAAGGGGCGGCAGAAGTACTGTCCTTGTTCCTTGAACAGCTAGAACAGGTACCGGTTGTCTGTAAGAAGGTCCAAATTCCTTCTTGTCCGCGATTTTTTCTCTGACTAGATCCCCAACTTTTGGAATCCAGACAGGCCTTGCTGGGACCGCCGATTTTTCCCCAGTGGTGGTTGGCTGTAGGGATACGTTGCTTTGTTTCGTTCTTAACTTGTTAAGATCCTGTAAAACAGCCAAACGATCTTTGATATCAAATGTCTTTCATGTCCACCACTGTGCCTACGTGTTCTAAGTCTGGAACCCACATTCTTGTCCCAAATAGGACCTCATATGGAGTGACCCCCCTAGAGAACTTCTTGGCAAATTATTGATAGCGCGCTGAACGCTAATGAGGTGTTTGACCCACCCATCACCCGAGCCTAATACCCTAGCTGTTATAGACTGCTTTATGTCCCGGTTTTTCCTTTCCACAACAGAATTTCCCTCAGGATGGAATGGAGAGGAGTACCGCAATGCAACGCCCAGACTGGCCATGGCCTCTTTGTAAGCCCTAGAGCTAAACGCAGGACCCTGGTCAGAATGAAACGTGCCTATTGCGTATGTGCCGATAAAGACTCGCAAATCTTTTATAACAGTTCGAGCGTCAGCCGAGCGCTGAGGCCATAACCATAGGAACCTAGATTCAGTATTTGCGGGAATGCCTTTGTCCAGTAGGACGCTGGCGATTAGATAGCCTAATGCTGTCTAACAGTGGTGTCTGCACTGGGCTGCCGCATTCGCTGCATGGTGTCTGGTGGCTTTCTCGCTGTAATTTACAGTCTAAGCAGTTGTTGATGAATATGTGAATGTGTGTATTCATTCCAGGCCACCAGTACATCTCTTTTAACTTCAAAATTGTTTTTGAGATCCCTTGATGTGACAGACCCTCCCCCAAATGTGTTTCATAAATCAAGGCTGCTCTTCGTTCCATGTTTGGAATTACCCTATCCCCCACTCCAGGGATTCGAGCAAAAGGAACGTTATTCGCATCAATTACATAAGAGTACTTGAGTGGAAACTTTTTTGGTAACGCTGCACTGCTGCCTTTGCTTGAAGCATTGACAGCTAACATTATCTCACCGTCTATTTTTGTTTTGGAACGAGTGATCGCAGCTACGGAAGCCGTCTGAACAGCCCCCTTCGCGGCTTCGTCAGCCAATGAATTCCCTGCAACGTGAACGCCATCACGCTGATGACTCAGTGTGTGAATCACGTGAGCCTTTGGTAGTTCGTTTTTCAACTGAACTACTTGTTCCCAAAGCAATTTGTGCTTTATTGTGCCACCTTTCGCATCTTTGAAACCATTTTCAAGCCAGGTTCGTATATAGTCATTATACGACTGAACACAGTAATAGGAATCGCACACGATTAGTGTGAGGAATTCTCGATCCGTACTCTCAAGTGCCAGTTTGAATGCCTGTAGTTCAGCTCGCTGAGCTGTACAATCACCTAGTGACTGAGTTTTTGTGACCATAGGTCTGAAGATGCCATTTCGCATGCGACCTTTAACGATAGCACACGCTGCACTGTAAGCTTGCTTACTCCCTGTTGCGGGCTGTGCGGATCCGTCAGTGTAAATTACGAATTCATACTGATCGAGAGGCAGAATCTCAGTGGGCAGAGGACATTCTTGTTCATATTGGAGAAATGCCTGTGTTTTTAAATCTGGATCAAAAACATATTCAACATCAGTTGCAGCAAGAGAATTAACCCACTGTATCCATCTCGGATGTAAAGCTTTAGCATTTGGAATGCTCGCTTTTGTGACCGCTTCTAAAGCCGGTACTGGGGTAACGACAATTATGCGTTTCCCTTGGGCTAAGGCTCTTTCTTTTGCTACAGCTGTTTGAACTGCTGTCAGAATTTTTTCAGTTGAACTGAAACGCATTTCCGCTTGTGTGTACAAATGTGATTTGTATGCAATTGGTACTTTCTCACCCTCATTAAAGGTTAAGTAAGTGAATCCACATTGACCCGAAATTATTCGAATCACCAAATTTCTTTGACTTACGCGTGTTTGTAAGTGATTTGTTGCTAACATGTTAGCCTGGAGTGAACGCAAAATTTCTGTGTGTTCCTGTGTCCAGTTTTTGATTGTGAAAATCAGGTTTGATTAGTGCGTAGAGAGGTTTAACCCTTTCTGCGTAGTTTAGAATGTATGTTCTGCCAAAATTTAGGAATCCCAGTATTGATTGTAAGTTTTTTAGCGTTTTTGGAGGTTGGAGCAGCGCACATTTCTCTAGAAAGTTAGCTGCCAAGCTCTTGCCTTCACTTGAAAGCTCATATCCCAAAAATAGGACATTGAGATGGGCAATTCGGGACTTTTTAAAGTTGAATTTATAGCCCTCAGAGGCGAATCCCAATATAATGGTGCTCACCCTGTTCAAGTGTTTTTCCAAGTCATCGTCTGTCAGATAGATGTCATCGACATAGGACAATGCCTCGTTGTCATAAATTTGTAGTAACTCCGTTACTCTCGCTGAGAATAAACCTGGGCTGTTCTTGAACCCTTGTGGGAGTCGACAAAAGTGACGCTGGGTCCCCATTATGGAGAATGCCGTTAAGTACCTGCTTTCAGGTGCTATATTTTGACAAAAGAAACCATTTGAGATGTCTAATGTGGTTTTGTATTTTTTACGCACAATGTTATTCATTAATGCTGTGCTGTGTGCATTTTGCACTGCAAAAGTTTTAGAACAAGTGTTTAAATGTCTGTAGTCCAAAACTAGACGATATGTATTGTCTGGTTTGGAGACAGGAAACAAAGGATTGTTCATGGATGAGGTGCATGTTTCAATCACCCCTTGGTATTCAAGTTGATTTAAAATCTCCCTGACCTGTTTTTTAGCTTCTTGCTTAATAGGATACTGCCTCTGAGCAGTAGGTTCATGTTTCAGATTTATTTTATGGTGAGGTGAGTCCTCATCCCATCCTACATGATTTTTATATAATGCTGGAGCCTGGGCCACTGCCCATTTTCTGGCATATGTATATTTTAAGTGAATTGGTATGTGATTGGAGAAGGCAGGCATAATAATATCCTCGCCGTGTGGGCACTCCCTGACAAATTGTGGTGGCCAGTCCTTTTCTGCTAGAAGTATGTCATAACCCTTTGATAGTTTTTCCCAAAAAAGTGCTTTAACCTGTCTAGGTTTGTCTCCCTCCATCCGGAGTGTTATTTCATATAACCTTTGTGGAGTACTAACCCTGGTATCTACAGTCTCTACTGTAATGTACTCATTCAAGTCCACTATCTCCAGAAGTTCCATCAGGTTCTGGCGAGCTATTGTGACTTCTGCTGCACTGTCCAGCATTGTCTGAGCCCATTCTCCGTTCCTGAGCTGCGTTCTCAGAATTCTCGGCATGTCTTATTTTTAGACCTGCTACTTTCTTTTTGGAGAATTGAGGTTTAGCTTTAATTTTTGTTGCGTGCTTGTCGTCTTTCGATTTCACGCGTTCTTCTCTATGTTCTGTTCGTCCTCTTCTTTCCGAAGTCTGTGATGAGACCTGAAAGGGACGAGAGGAACGTGTATCATTATCTTGATACCTATCAGGTTTTCTCAAATTATCCCTATTCCTGAGGTTGTACCTCCTTTCAGAGGGCTCCTTTTGAGGAGACCTACCTCAGGATTGAGATCTTTTCTCATTTGAATTTTGTTTAGTAGACTCCCACTTCTTTTTAGAAGATGTAGGAGTTTGTTTAATTGAGTCCTTCTCAGGACTTTCAGATAGTTTTGGTTTAGCTGGTCTCCCACCCAAACTATCTCTGCCTAATTCTGCATAGGATTGCTCTATAATTCTGGGTAGCTCTGTTTGATGTTCTATAACATCAAATTCCCTTAATTTTTGTCGGATCGCCACTGCTGCTGCCTCCCCTTTAATATTTGATAATATTATTGTTGAGACCTGGTCGAAATTTTTCAGTAATTTCATACCTAAATTTAAAGCAGGCTCTGCCCCATATTCGTTTTGAATTTGTTTTAGGACATCTGGTATTACCGCTATTGACGGAATGCCGTGTGTTTTAGTGTAGATGGCAGCAAAGACTGAGCCCCAAGTGGTGCAGTCTTCCAGTTGTGGTGTGATCCCCATTGGTAAACTAATGGTTAGGATTCTGTGTTTCTCATGCGGGCTAGTATTTGGAAATACTGCTTCGATTTGAGTAATTTTTTGAGCTATCCAAAATGGAATTTGCTCCCGCTTAGTGGGCATTTTACCCATGACTGCGTATAGAGTCTGTGGTGTAATTTTTAGATGTAGTCCCCTGTTGAGGAGTTTGATTTGGAATTGTTAATGGTTGTTGGACTGTGAAAGTCCGCATGACATATTGAACCAATTGTCTGTAGATTTTTATTAACTCTGTGAGTTGATTAAGTATTTCCTCGTCTGACATTATTTCGATGTCTGGATGAGGTGTGTAGCCGGCTAGAATCGGCCATGTCGCTCCTGGTCTACCTAGTGGACCGAGCCTGGTTATATTTTTGTTATGTTTTAGGGCGCCTTTAAACCAGAGCTGATGCTCCTGGTATGTTAATGGAATCTCGATATCCTCGAAAGGAATGTATTCCTCTGGTGGTTCATCTTCTTTGTAGAAGTGAAACAAGTGTGTTACTGGATTGGATTCAGGAAGAATTACCCATGAATAGAATACCTCTGTCTGAAAGGATTCATGTGCCTCAATCACGAAAACTGCTCTACCTCCTCTCGGTGGTAGGCCATGTTTTATAAGTTTTAGAGTAATGGCTCTTCTTAAGTTTGGAGCGATGTCTATGACACCCTCCTCGGTTTCGTTTAAACCGGTGTTGTTAAAAAATGCTGCTTGGGCTGGTTCAGCCGCAGCTACACCGTTTCCGGCGTCATTGTCAGTGCCTGACATTTTTCTGCTTGAAAATATGTAAAACAAATTTCAAGGAAACAAAGATAAGGTGCACAATATTGTGGAACACTGTATCCTTCAACGTTGAGCAAACCAAACAGCTAATATATAGGGTACTGCCCTATGTAGCCGTGGCGGATACTATCCCTGCCCACTCCAGACGTCTTTTGGAGTATATGGGTAGGGGTCTCTGAGAGAGAAAAGAATATATGCACAGCTGAGTTACTCAGTATCTAACGTTGAATTACTGCCTTACCAAACGTTGGGCGCCATGTAGTGTAGCTCCTATTTCCCTTATAGGCTCTGCGCATTGGAATAATATATCCTATAGGTTTGACATAGGACTGAGGTCGGTATGTCCCTATCGAGTATATTAAACTTAATTACTTGTGCCAGCTAGCTCAGAGGCCACTAGAAACTTCTTGACGACAAGAAGGGATTAGTTTCTGGCAGCCGCAAAACATGACCACTGTGTTTCCCTTACAGAATCAGGATGTGTCCCAGAGTCGTAGAAACAATAGATAACTATTTCACTCAGCTCAGTTGTGCATGTTTCAGTTACGTCTCAAAGTTACACAGAAATAACAGACGGGCGTTTCAATAAAAAGGTTTATTGAACAGTCTTGTTTCTGTTGTAAGTTAGATGTGCTGTTACGATCACAAGACAGTATGCGAGATAAATAATGTACAGGGTGAGCAGTAGAAATAAATAATACTGCGTTAGCATTATCTTTTCAGCATATATGCATTTACATAAAATGACAGCCTAAAAATGCGAGTACTCATACGATGCGTTTCTATCCTAGTTCTACCCAGTGTACCTAACCTGTCCTAGGTGTAGGAAGAAGTAGATGCTGTATTCCTGACTAGAGTATACTAAGAGTAAGTTACGCCTAGCATGCCAAGAGTCTAGTATGCCAAGAGTCTAGTATGCCAAGAGTCTAGTATGCCAAGAGTCTAGTATGCCAAGAGTCCCTCTAGGTTCTAGTCTGCTCCATACCTGAAGAATGAGAGAGGTAGGAATCTCTTTTCCGGACTCGAACTCCAACACCCCGCAAGGGAAGTTAGATCACTGGAAGCTGGACTCTCTGCGTGCAGGAATGACAGTGTCTTCTCAGTGCGTCCGGCCGGGAATCGGGCTCCTCTGAAGTCGAGGTCTCCTCTGATTTACAGGGGTTTGGGAAGGTATATTTATACCTGAAAATGTTAGCATTGACGTGAGTTGGGTAGCGAAAGACGTCATGAATGAATCCCTTAAGGAATAGAGGTTCATGCATAATGTATGAGTCCTTGAAGAAATCAATAGTCCTGGGCAAGGGAAACTCCCGCAGCCTGAGGGTCTGTTTTTTCATGGACTCGTTGAGACGCTAGGGTGGACGGATGTCGGAAGCCATGCCTGTATTTGGTATACATGGTTTATGCCTAAATAAGGTCTGGGATTGTATGCCTATATAAGGGCAAGTTGGATTGTGCCTATATAAGGACATGATTCTAGAAAGCCCGTTTATGGACACCCTATGAAGTATACAACACCACTAGCTAACGTCTCGGTGAGAGACAGCATTATCTCCTTTCACAAGAGTGCATGTACACACAAGTAGTTATTTTCTGTGCCAGGAATTACTGTAGCATTCTGTGCTTTTTAAGACCAAAACATTTTTTAAGCCAACTTGTTTTCTTTTTTGGATTGACGATGCCCCAGCACCTTTCCCAAAAATAAGCTTTTGCAAAAATCCTGACAAAACAAGCATTAATAAAGTCAAAAGGCTAGCGGCCAAAGCAAGACTTATTGGCTTTGCCAATGCTGGTTAATTACTCGGTGCTGAACCAAAATTTGACTTATGCACCAAGGTGAAAGTTTTACATTTATTTTTATTTTACACTGGAAGCAAGTGAAAAAATTCTCATACCATGTAGTGTGGAGTATCTATTACAAAGAATACAATCCCCGCACCAAAGATTTAAGACCTACATTTCTTATGTATGTTTTGGTATTCCACTATAGAGACCATAAAAAAGAAATCCTCTTCCTCTCCAATATGGCCTTGGCGACCGTAACTCGTTTTACCTGACAATAATGGAAATACATATGGAATAATGGAAATTCGACTCTTTGTTTAGGCCGTGGTTACCCTTGATGTGCTTATTTTAGTGCCTAGTGCTAAGATGCTCATAGACTTGCTTGGCGCTTTCGAAAACTTTAAAATAAAATAACACACGGAGAAGACTCTGTGTCCATTGAAATAAAGCATGCCTATTATGAATATTAATGAGCTGATAATGGTCTTCTAAAGTGATGTATGAAGCCTTTGCAGATGCTTCGACCCATTACAGTTAACACAGGATCACCCTAGAAGCCATGGACTGATTGATGAGGACTTGTCGAAGGGTGAATGTGGGCGACTCGGGTGTAGCACTCCGAGCACTGCCCATAAGTTCAACTGTAAAGGATTCACACATTTCCAATGTAAATATATCAAAAAGTGTTTCAACGGGCCATCTATGTTATGATGTCACAAAGCAAAGCAGACCTCATGAAACAAAAGTACATTCTGGAATGCCTGTAAAGGCACACACAAGGTTTTAACTTATGCAAACCTCAAACAAACTATTATAACATTTCTAAAAAAGAACGGCGTTGGTGAGATGACCTCTCTGTTTATCTAGTGACCCGTTAGATGCTCTCTGAGCCTTTGATTTACCTACTCCACACAGCATTCTGGGATTTGTAGTTTTGCTTTCGTATGAAGACAATTACAGAAACCCAACGTTAAAAATACCCATAAATGTATGAGTAACTCACACCTAACAAGGGAAAGCTGGAGGCCTCATTGCTATTGTAAAAAAATTATTATGTGCAAAGGGCCTCTCTGGCTCGGTAGAGGCGAAGTGAGTGCCCATGCCCATTCAACCGTTGGCCTCTTTGATAAGATCATCATGTGTGCATTAGTGCTACCCTTTTGAACTCCGGCCATAAACTCATTTATCACCGACCACTGCCCAACCAACCACTGCCCAACCAGTCAGGTCAGCCAAGTAATCTACAGGGCTCAGGTTTTTCTTATCACTCTATTACTTGCAGTTTGGAGTGCTACAATTATGAATTTAGGACCGCTAATAGCAAAAGCACAAGGAAAATCCCATGACTCAGCAAACGAGTTACACCCCACCTGGGCCAACTTGAAATCTGTGCTTTTGACCAATAGCAGTCATATTAACTTAAAACCATCTAACCAGAAGTTAAAAAGTATTACTTAGAGGACCTCATACTCCAACCCTGCGCTTTCATTTAACAACTAAATACACTCTGGGAGTTGTATCCTTCATGAACTGGAGTTGAACTAAATACACTGAGCAACAGTTTAGAATTGATTTTAAGTAGTTTGCCCAGGACTGGAACCAGATGACTTCTGTGCCATGGAGTTTTTTTGCAGTATTATATAGCATGAACTCAACCCGAAGGTTTCACAGCACTTTACATGAGCACCAGTTGCATTACAGACGGACACGGGGAGATGAGGTGATTTGCCAAGAATCACATGATGTTTAAGCCTCCCGCCAGACTCGAACTTGGTTCCCCAGCTTCGAAGTCGGCCGCTCTAGCCGTTAAGCTACATCCTCAGTGGTAACACTTACCATGGGTTGAAAGCACGACAGTCAAGCCGTCACCCATTTGGCACACGAACGATCTCAGGAATATAAATACTTGGATAGCACAACTAATGTTTACAATAACAACAACGTCTACAACACATACCCTCGGGCCTGTGGCGCACACATCTCCGGCACGGAGCACGCTTTCCAGGTAGGAAACTGCATCAGACCTCAAGATGCATCGTCACTGTGCCATATAGTAATCAAAGCACAGGGGTGAAACCCCTCCTCGCGCAAAGACTTTGAAATGGTTTTATTTACGTAAACCAACACACCAAAGTGGCAACCTATTGTTTTCAAACTCCCTCAAGGATATAGTTATATAAATTAAGCAACAGTGTAAAGAGACCATGATGTTTTCCTTACGATTTTTACATCTATACAGCTTCTCGGTAAGACTTTAACAAGCCGCGCACTTCCCCCAAATCAAGCAGTAGGAAAATATGGGTATGCAAATTGTCAATTAGGACTGCCCACTATTTAGATTTTCTCAGAATAAATGGAAAAATGCACCATATACAAAGAGCTGCCTAAAATGCTTTGAACTTAACTAAGTGCCCCCAAGTCAAACATGCCTGCTCACCTCTGTGGATAGCGTGCACACTTGCGAGAATCAAAGGACGTTTGATAGCATTATAAGCTAAGATCACATGTAAAGCCAGTCATGAAGTTATAGGTCACAACACGTTGCATTCTGGTACTGGCAGTTTTATTTTTGCCTTTATGGCTGCATTATTGTAAGTGCTGAAGTTCATAGCGACGACCACAGCTGACGCTGAAAAGCCGGATAGCTCAGATTATTAATCTGTTTTCTTTAATTTCTCACAGCTTTTACAGGCTATGCTGCTTAATTATATCACTCTCATAATGTGCCATATTGCTCACTTTTGCCTGATTTACTAAAAATGTTATTTTGACTTCGGCTGGACCCCTTGCACGAGAGCAACTTTAAACCAATCATGTTTATCTGCCGACCACACTAGGCAAGAAGGGCCTTGTAGTTTCTCTTATCTCGTTAGCAGGGAGGGCCTACAAATCCCAGAAAGTTTATAAAGAATGACAGCTGCGAATTTGCCACCAGCAAAAGGTTGAATTCTCTCCGATTAGCACCAGCCTTTATATCTAGCTGCGCAGTTTAGCAGAAAATTGTAATTACACTTTAACCAAAATCCTATATTTAAGTCAGCTGTGGAAAAGGCATATCAAGGCCACATCTGTCAGACGCATCAAGAGGTCCTTATATATAAAGTAATGGACTCAAAATGGCCTCTGTGGTATGCGAGAGGAAAAACCCAAATGTAAACCTGTCATTTGTCAGGGGGGGCCAAAAAATCTTTAAGATGGAATATGTGGCCTTACCTCCTTGTTAAGTCTACCCCCCCCCTTAATTAGTTAATTAATGAGGTCACCGCGCTATGGCTTCTCGGGAGGCAAGTTGCAGCCTAGTGGCCCACAGCAGAAACACGGACAGGTCACTGCCAGGGAAACAAGCAATGAAAGCTGTAAAATCATTAGTAACAGGATACCCCTGAAAGGAATTTAAGTGGAGCGCGGACGGAAGAAGTCCATGGACAGCCTTTACCTTGCGGGAGCGAGCAGCAAGGTGCGATAATTGCAAACAGATGGCGCCGCTGCTCGCTCCCGCAAGGTAAACGCCACACATGCACGAGGGCTCATTGGGAACAGTGCAGTACATGCACGAGTTTCCCAAAAAGTCCGGAGCGATTCATAGAGGTCCCTCCTAAGCAGCGCGCGAGACCTAAAAAACTAGTTCCCTAAATGTGAGCAGTGGAAGGATATAAGCCAGCCAATCAAAAGTATGGAAAAGAGACTATGCTCCAAGGGAGGGTGAAACACATGAAGGAGAAGGCAAGAAACTGAATGAGATGAGTGACAATAAAGCTAACCAGTGGTAAACAATATGCAGGCTGCAAGTAAACTGTAAATGTTTGGCATGGTCCACAAGAAGCTTTCACCTACAGACGGGTAATAACTGTCCAGTAGGAAAGTCCTAAAATTGGTAAAATATGATTACAAGGAGCAGGAAGTCAAGTGGGTAAGCACTGTGCAAACTAAAGCGCAACTGTGCAAGACACATCCCTGCTTTAGGACAATATATGTGGGTGCCTCTAAACAAAAAGTCAAACTCCTAACTTCACCTGTACACATGTATTGTGAAATAATAACTTAATTACCCACAGGAGAGAATCACTTATCCCCCATTCTGTCAGTTTTCCCACAATCCATTTCAATCAACACAGTGAAATGCTGATTGGCAGTAAAAAAAGCACAGAAATGGAGCGTGGCCAAGATGGGGGAGTGAGCGGACGTGTTTTGCTCGAGCTCCGTCCCCGCCGGGCCCATCGCATTTCCATAGCACCCACAGCCTTGCTATTCATCACCAGGGCCCCCCCCCCCGCCGAGGGGGCACCGACGATACCTCTGCACCTCATTGAAGGCAAATCGTCCCCACTCCGGAGCGAAGAGCTTTACGCTCCATTCTTTCCCGAGTGCTTGTGGCGCCACGCTGCCTGGAGCGGTTGCCCGATCAAATCCTCGCCCGGCCCCTCTCTGTCTCGGCGACAGGGGCACTGGGCGCGAACTCGCCGGCACCGCATCTGCGGATTGAGGGCTGAGGCGAAAGAGCTACGCGACACCGGGCCTGGAAGTGGTGGAGAAGGCCCTGTGCAACGAGGGTGCGGCCGAGTCAGACTGAGCGCTCCCTGGCCTGCCTTTTGTTGGGGAGGCCGCGCGGAGGTGAAAACTTGCCTGAGACTTTGCCGGCATGGAGATGGGGCGTCGCTTGGCCCCCGGCTGTTGACTGCCGCGGCTCCCCTGAGGTTGGCGTCGACCCCCTGGAGAGCTGCCGTTTGGGACACGACTGCGGCGGCCGGGTCCCAGAGCACATTTTCCATTATATCTGCACAGTGGGGAGCACCATCACTGCGGGGGTCTGGTGCGGGGGAGAGGTTATTGGAGATTGCAGCCTTCGGTGACGGGACATGTAGCCTGAATGGTCCCCTATTTAATGGAGACAGACTGAAGTGCGCTCGCTCCCAAAGTGGTTAAGGGCAGTCTGCAGGAAGTTGTGCCACCCTGGAGTGTTAGCACCCACCTGCTTTCCGTGGAGACCCGCCGGTGGCGAACCCCATATGGTCTGCAGTGAAGAGATCGCAGGAGGGCGAAGGAGCGCATCCGGCCCGACACCACACAAGCAATATTTAAAGTTGGCCGCGATGGCCCGAAGCCGGACTTGAGAGCCGAATTGACACAGCGGTTCTAGAGCACACATCCCATTGTTTTTCTGCTGCTGGGATCGCCTGTAGCCCTGAGGGGTGGTAGGCTGGAGGTCATTTGATGCCGCAAATTTGCAGAATTGGGCGTAGATCCCCCCCTGGGTCAGCACCTCGACTGGGAGAGCAAAACACCCCCTACCTGGAGAAGGGACAGGCTCGCATTGCCTCTTCACCCTCCGGGCCGCACTGAGAGCGCTTGGGGCCCTTTTGACCCACCCTCGATAAAGCGGCTACCTCATACGCGTGGTGCAACTAACAGGACCAAATCATGGCGACGGCCAAAAATAAGAAGGAACGATCGGTGTGAAGGCCACCGGGGATCCGCAAAGCGCTGGACAGGCTGCTGCCGGAGAAGGGACTGAAGGGGCGGTTACCCGCGAGTTCTTGGAGTCCCTATTCGCTTTGCAACGCAAAGACATTCTGGCCATTAAAACAGACCTGCAAGCCGACCTCAGAGAGGTGCAGAGGGATATTGATGCGGTGGGCGAGAGAGTCGCGGCTCGAGGATTCTGCGACGGCCAGAGACGAAGAAATCGCCGCTCTTCAGCAAGAGGTCATACGATTGCATGACCAGCAACTCTGTCTTCAGGCGCACTCAGAAGACCTGGAGAACAGGTTACGACGGAACAATGTTAGAGTTCGCTCAGTCCCTACAGGCGCAGAAGGTGAAGATCTAGAGGGATATGTCCAGGCACTGTTCCGAGCGGTTCTGAATGCCCCGGCGGAGTCCACAGTTAAAATAGACCGCTGTCATCAAGTTGGGCCCCCTCGACAACCCAATCCCCCGGCGGATATCCTAGTTTGCATGAACGATTTTAAAGTGAAGGAGGAGATTAAGGCGGCCCACTCCAACCAAACGCTACAATTCAGAGATCACACGCCACAGCTCTTCCAAGATCTGGCGGCCAGCCCTCTTCAAAAGCGGAGAGACTTCCAACCTGTGACCAATCATCTGAGATCGGCTGGTATAGCTTACTCCTGGGGCCACCCGTTCCGCATCATTTTTCGCTATGAAGGGAAACTTCAACAGCTTTGTTCTCTAGCAGAGACCTGCAAACTGTTAAACCTAGATCTTGATCTTGATAGCTTGGCCTCCCAGTCTTCAGTCACAGGGATGGGGGCTTCAAACACACGCCAGCGCGGCCCACGGTCCGTGTTGAGGCTGGATCGCTTACAACCTGACCCTGCAACAATGGTCAAAGAACGATCTGCGGTGCTTCGGACACTGTCCGGCACAGAAGGGGACTCTCTGGACTCTAATGTCTGAGGTATTGTTGGACGGGTGTGCTGCTCAGCTTGATTCGGCCTGGGGGGGACGGGGCGGGTTACTTTATTGATGGGAGCTGTCCCTTGCTCTCCTGGCTGCCCCCATATTTCCTGGCCCCCCTTTGGGATGGACATTATGTACTTTTTCCTTTGGTCTGCATTCAGATTACTGTTTTGTTTGAATTGTTTTGGGGTAGGTAGGGATCCCTCTCCGGTGAGCCTTCTAGAATATTCCCTTCAGGAATGGTATCCCATGGTGTTTTCAAATGATCATTATAAAGAAACAGTGGTCCTGGACCAATTGTTCAAGGAAGAGATAGATTGACAGAATTATCAACTTATTTGAGCTTACATTAATCAGCTCCCAAACGTCTGTAGATCGTAAAAATAAATGTGCAGAAAAAAAACTAAGTATTATTACAATATATTTATTTAGTCATTGAAAGGAATAATCATTAGAGGGTCAAGAAAAAAGGAGAATGTTCTAGGGAACGTGTAAGAAAAAGTGCTCAAGTGTATATATAGGAGTCAAAAGAGCTCAAAGTGTGTAGAAAAGTAAAGGGCATATATTTAAAAAACTGTACAAAACTGATATCCAATAAACAGATGCAACCTGGCCACATGCAAATTATTCATTTGAATTTGTAAGGAGAATTTCCTTAAGGCTGTAAACAGGGGTAATGGGGAAGGGGAAATTGGTCCAGGTGCGGTAGGGGGTAGCGTCGACGTTTCGATCCGGCTTATCGGCAAACGAGGGACTTTAATACCTCAGCTATGCAGATCTTCCTCAGGACAAGGGGACAGGTGAAATGACCCTCATTAATCTTGCAATGCTCAATTGGAGTCCAAAACCTGGTTACACCAATGCCCATGAAGTGGCAAGGGCCAACTAAGGACAATCCTGTTAAGCAGATGGCGATACTCTCCCTACTTGAGCAATCCGGGGGTGATATTTGTTTGCTTCAGGAGACTCACTTACTCTCAAAAGATACACACAGGATGCAAGCTAGAGGGTTTCCCTGTCAGTACTGGTCCCCCGGGAAGGGTAAGAGGGGCGGTGTGGCCATTTTGTTTTCCAATCGCTTTAGGGGCACAGTGCTGGGCTCTGTGTCTGAGATTAAGGAGCGTCTGCTAGCTCTGAGGGTACGGATACGCACCTTTCACTACACAGTAGCTTCAATCTACTCCCCTAATGAGCATCAAGAAGAGTTTTGATAGAAGCTATTGCCAAGGTACTTCACACACCTGACCCTGCAGTAGTGGTGGGCGGAGACCTCAACTTGGTGATGGATTCGGTGATGGACCGCTCTGGCTCGAGGACCGGGAGCTCTGCCCTTATCTGTTAGGGAGTGGCTGGAGGAATGTGGGCTAAGAGACGCCTGGCGTGGCCTGCACCCCAGCGACCGTGACTATACATACTACTCTGCGGCACATAAATCCTACGCCTGCTTGGACCACTTTGTCACTTCTGCCGCCTGGGAACGTATCCAGGCCTCCTCTATTGAAGCCCGGTTACTCTCGGATCACGCACACATCACTCTGACTATGCGCACTTCCTCCTCCGCACCTTCACCACCACAGTGGCGCCTGAGAGATTCATTGCGGTCGTCCCAGACTGTTGTAAATGTGCTACGAACTACATTGACGGATTACATTACAGTTAATGATGACGGATCCACTGTGCTATCCTCGGTATGGGAGGCACTTAAATTGGTCGCTCGCGGGGCCTTAATCACTAAAGCTGCACATGAAAATAAGATTCGAAGGGCTAAAAGGGAGGAGCTTGAATCGAAGGTGAAGGAACTTGGAGGTAATTCACAAACGCTCCGGAGCCCCCAGGATCTGGAGACAACTTGAGAAGGAACGGCTCCAACTCCGGGGGGGGGGGGGGGGTGGGGGAGGAGAGGAGGTCTCCGAGGACCTTGGCATTGCAGATGCCTTTCAGGCCTTTTACCCAGAATTATACTCTGCTGAGCCCTTACTTCCCTCAGATCCACACGCCTATGTTAACGGGGCGGCGGTTACCCCCCTTCCGCCTAGCGAGGCTGAAAATCTTGACGCTCCCATACGTATTGAGGAAGCGATAGCTGCTATTGCCAGATTGAAGCCTTTGAAGGCTCCGGGACCCGATGGGTTCAGCGCCGTCTTTTATAAGAGTTTATGCGTCGAGTTAGCTCCCTTGCTCACTCGTTTATTTAACTCATTCGCAGACACCGGTACACTCACCGAATCGATGCTTCAAGCCTCGATTACCGTAATACCCAAGCCTGGTAAAAATCCCATGTTTTGCAGCTCGTATCGCCCGATTTTGTTATTGCTAAATGTCGACGCGAAGTTATTCGCTAGTATCTTTGCCCAGCGTTTAAACCCTCCGATGCCCGGCCTAGTGGATCCAGACCAGGCTGGATTTATCCCTGGTCGACAATGTGGGGACAATACTTAGCGGATCTGACATTTAATCAATAAGGTACAGCGTTCCCGCGAGGAGGCATTGTTATTAGTGGTTGATGCCGAAAAGGCCTTCGAATGGGTACACTGGCCTTATTTGTTCGCTACCTTAGAACGCTTCGGCATTGGTTTCCGCAATTGGATTGCGAGTATATATAGCTTCCCTTGCACTTCAGTCAAGGTGAACGGTGTACGATCTTGCGGTTTCGCAATCGGGAGGGGGACAAGGCAGGGCTGTCCCCTCTAACCATTGCTTTTTGCTCTCTATATGGAGCCCTTCGCACAAAGACTCTGGGATAACCCCAACGTGCAGGGCATTCCATTTGGAGCTGATCGACATCTGATCAGCCTATATGCCGACGACGTAATATTTTCCATCGCTCACCCCCGGACTTCTCTTCCAGCTATTGTTGCGGACCTGCAAGCCTTTGGCCGGGCATCAGGTTTTAAAATCAAATTGCAGAAGTCACAAATACTGAACTTGACTTCTAAACAGTCTTCTGTGGATACCCTACGGGCTCAGTTCGATTTTGACTGTGTGACAGAGGAAATAACATACCTGGGGTTAGTCCTTAATAAGAACTTAGCAAAAACATCCGAAGTAAACTATTCTAAATTGCTCGCACGCATACAAAAAGACTTAGTGCAATGGCAGCGCCTACCGCTGTCGTGGCTAGGCAGGCTCACTGCAGTTAAGATGAACGTCCTACCAAGGGCGTTATATATTTTCCAGACTCTTCCCCTTCTCCCACCCTCAGGTGTGATCCCTAACATCCAAAGAGAGATTGAGCGTTTCATTCGGGGCCCGGTTTCCCCTAGGCTGCAGAAAACTCTGTTGCAGCGCCCCAAAAGGGAAGGAGGCCTCGCATTGCCGAATATAAACCGATATTTTCAGGCGTCATTACTACGCTACTTGGTGGAGTGGAACCGTCCGATGACGGAGAAACAGTGGGTGTTTATGGATCAGACGGTTGCAGGGCGCCGTGTATGGAGGGAGGTGTGGTTGCCTAGAGCCTCTCGTGCCTGGGGGCTGTACTTTTCACCGATAACGCGGCCAACCTTGCAGGTCTGGGACAAGGTGGCCCGGTCAGCGGACCTCACAACGTTCCCGTCTCCTATGTCCACCATATTCTCAAATCCTGACTTTCCGCCTGGTATGGCCAAGGGGATAGACACACGCTGTGTGAAGGGAGGATGCAAGCGACTGGGCTGCCTTTTTTACCATAATGGCTATATACCTTTTACACAACTCGCGGTTGACTATGAGCTATTTTCCTCGGACCACTTTCTCCATACCCAAATGTTACACTGGGTTTTGGGTGCCTCCACCCGTCCTCTGGCGGGCAGACCAATGCTCCGGTTCGAAAAATGGCTATTTCTTAAGAAAGACGACCAAAAACTCATTTCTGAAATATACTCGTTGCGGTTCCCAGGTATGGCTTTAACCATGCTCCTATTGTTGATTTATGGCTCACTCGGAGAGGGTTTGGGAAGGGTGGGAGGGGGGGGGTTTTGGGTCCCCCTAGTGTGGATCTAAAAGTGTTTCTTATGTTGTGTTACTGTTTATTTGTTTATGAAAAGGCAGACTTTTCGACTCAGTACCTGCTGTTTTTGCCTAAGATTTTTATTATACTGGCACCTTATACAGCTGTTGGTCACCTCAAGTATTGAAGTTAGTATGGACCTGGCCTCAACTAGTCCTTCTTTTCTCTTTGTTGACGCGGCCAGCCCAAGTTGGGTTGTAGGCGACTTGCAGTGTATTTAATTTGCATAAGAAATGCCATATTTATTGGTTCCTTTTTTCATGATGACCTTTAACGCAGCCGGCCCATTGGGTTGTAGGCAAAGATGCAGTGTAATGTTTTAATATATGTTCTGCTAATAAAAAACGATTTAATCCTAAAAAAGCACAGAAATAACTTTTTAATAGTGGTAAACCTTTAAAAGCACTAGCTACTGCATTATCGCTAGTGCTGCATACTAATCCGAATTTTGTCTCAAATGATGTAGAATTTCTTTTTCAGCTGCAAAAGCCTGCAAGACATCCAACAGAACTTTGACAAACTACTTAGCCTCTACATCCAATAAAGCTATCTTGATGTAGTTGTCTGGCTTTGCAGAATCACGCTCCTTATAAAATGGATGTAGTACTGACCCACGCCAGTCAATGTCTATGATACTAGCAGACAGTTGTTAAAAACTATCAATTGTGTGGCCCAAATGGTTTTATTTGATTTAAATAAGTTTGTAAGCATACAATCTGGGGAGCCAGGGTCACAATATAAATGGCTACAGTTAATTATTTTTTTCACTTTGTGTACTCAACAATATTGAATATTATCATGGTTTCTAGTTTTACTCACCAAAGTCTTTAAATTACATCTAGAATCTATCGCCTCCTCTATATTGCTAACAACAATTCCCGAAGATAATCTTCCCAAACCTTTGGAAATACTGCATTCACACAAGCTAATACATTGTCTGATTAGTTCTCTATTCCTAGCCATTGCCTCCAGTTTTAATGCTTTTGTGAATCAGGGACCAAGTGTTCTATCTTTCAAATCCACAGTAGATTTTTGTTGATCATATATTTTATCTACTAATTTATTCCACTAGCTGCCATCACAAAGGACTGTGACATATGTTATTCAGTGGCTCTTGATAAATTTCAATATGGTCTATGTTATTAACATTATATAATGAACATTTAATTTGATCTACTCCTAGAAGCTAATTGCATACGTTTTGTCTAATCAACTTTAAATGTAGATGCAAATAGCTGCCAAAACACAAAAAGATCATACAAAATGATGCCTGTATAAAGGGATACATGCGTACAATTGGATGGTAGATCACAATTGGTCGTTCACTGACAGCACAAAATTCTAAACCACGAATATCAGCTATAAAAGCTTCACTTGTACAATCCTATCTTCGATTCTGAACAACAGTTTGGGGAAATTGCAATATTTAGGTCATACCAAGCAACCTGATCATCACTGTGATTCTTGGTTGCCAGATTGAAATGGTATTCCCCCGTAACACAAAGAGAGCAGCTGCATATTGAGAAAACAACTAATTCAACACAGTTACTATGTTCTTAAACATTTTTAAATCCTTTGCAGGATTTACATCTCCTTTGATCATTAATATTTCAACCTGAGATTTCGAAACCTCGTCCACCAACATAACTGTCTGCACAAAGGACTCTCCATGGCTGAATAGAGTTGTTAAATTCAGACTCTGCAGTACCCGGATCACTCGTAGATAGATCGGGTTATATGATATTTAGGGAGAACATTTGGTTAAGACACTGCTTCAGTGGGCAGTTAGCAATTTACCTTCTCGGAAGGCAGAGAGACACCCATCCAGCAACAGCCATTAATTGCCGGCTCATGGTCTAAAACATTCCTACTAAATAAATGTCTCTCTTTATAGGAATCAATTCACTAGTAGTACATTTGATTAAAATCGAATTTACTAGTAGCACAAATGTATGCTGAACAAGATGCTTGTTTCAGGATTAAATCAACTCAGGTGGTGGTCCTTATTCGACTTTGGTCCTTATATTATTATTGCTATTGTGCCAGACCCAAGCATCATCAAGCCCTCACAAGCCCTTTGCAACAAGCTCTCTGAATTATTCTGTAATATAATCACCTTCATGTACAGCAACTTCGACTCTCAACCAGACCCAGTTACTGTTAAAACTAAACTTCTCATCACAGCCATGAACCCAGACCATGTGGCACTGCTACTATGAAGACCATCCACTCGGGGGCTCCATCTGACACTTGCCCCACCACGTCTTCACCAAAGGACTCTTGCCAATCAGTGAAACACTAATCACCCATCCTCAATGCCTCCATCGACTGGACCAAAGTCCCAGACACCTAGAAACATGTCACAGTCATGCCCCGTGCTCAAGAAACCATCCGCTGACCCAGCCACGCTTTCCAACTATAGACCCCTCTCCCTCCAACCATACCCGACAAAGGTCCTTGAGAAACACATCAACAGACGTCTCACCAACCAACAGCTCATCGATGTCATGCAAGCCCAACCACAGTAGAAAAACTGCATTCATTGCTGACAGAAATTACATTCGCATGATTCTTGACAGAGGAGGCACTGCAGCCATCATCCTCCTTGACCTCTCTGCTGCATTTGACACAGTCTCACACCCCATCCTCATCAGGGGCCTGCACGAGATTGGCTTCCAAGGATCTGTTCTCCACTGGATCTGCTCCTTCTTAATGGATAGAATACAAGCTGTCAGCCTAGCACCTTACTTCTCGGAAGACCACAAACTCACCTGCGGAGTCCCTCAAGGTACATCGCTCAGCCCCACCCTCTTCAATGGTCCTCTGGTAAAGGTCATCCATGCACACAACATCCTCCCCTATCCAGACGACATGCAACTCATACTCTCCCTCTCAGACAAGATCCTCAGCAAAGGAAACCAGTTCCCCACCTGCATGACCAAAGTCGCTAACTAGAGGAAAACAATTGTCTCAAGCTCAACACGGACAAGACAGACGTAGTAATCTTCGGCAAGAACACCTCACCATGGGACTCCAACTGGTGGCCAGCCAAACTCAGACCCACACCCAGAACCAATGTCAGGAAACTCAGAATTATCATCGACAGCAAACTGGACATGACGGCACAAGTCAAAGTTGTCACTGCATCCTGAACACGCTGAGGATGGTTCCCAAGCAACACAAAGAAAACTGTCACTCACGCCGTAGTCAGTCATCAGCAAGTTCACTATGGGAACACCCTCAACAATAGGATCACCAAGCAACTCACTAGAAGACTACAGACCGTACAGAACTCCGCAGCCTGATTCATCCTCAACCGACCATGCAGAACTCACATTACACCACACCCCAGAAACTTACACTGGATTCCAATACACAAACTTGATCAATTCAAATTCCTCACACACACATTCAAGGGACTCCACAACTCAGGCCCCATCTACCTGAACAGTCTCATCTCCTTCCACCGACCATACAGACACCTCCGCTCTGCAGCACTCCTACTTGCCAACATCCCACACAAAGCCAGTTCAGGATGACAAGCGTTCTCTTACATCACTCCTAAATCATGGAACAACCACCCCTGCACATCAGAGCCTCCTCCTCTCTGCCTGAAATCTGCAAGAAGTTGAAGACCTAGCTTTTCAATTATCCAACCTACCATAGGTAGGGCTAGGCGCGCACACACCTACTCAGTGCCAGGCTACCCTTGCAGGTGACAGTGCATTTTAAAAATACACATCACATAACATTATGTTGAACTCACGCAGTGAGCAGTACACTTGGATATTTTGGCATTCTAGGTGCATAATCATTATCCACAATAATCAAATATACTCTTTCTAGAGAAGACAAGTGGAGTAACAACAGGGACATCGAATGTTATCATAGTATCTTCCCTTACCTTCAATCCCATGTGGATTAACAAATTCAATAAACTTTGTCAGCACCGGTCAAATGTGTTACATCAAAGTGGCTGGCAAATCATTTTTAAGAGGTATCCACGATTTAACACATCATGATGCATGTAGGAAATATAGTTTGTGAGCACAATCAAACTGAGGAGGTTATCTTCCTCAGGTAGGTTCTTTGGTGTCACAGTGGTACTAATAATCTCATCATCAATTCTAAATCTATCCCTACCTTCTCTTTCATTCAGTGTACCACATGTGATAGAAATTATGTTGGAAGTTTTTTTGGTACTACCTGCATTATTCCAAGTACACAATTCTCTTAACCGGTTGTCCTTCTATTCATATTGTAATCATATTCTACTTCTGTTCGTAATCTAGAGAATCTGCAGAAATACCCACATAGAATTTTCAGTTCGAGATGGGGCCATTTATTTTGATTTCAGCACAGCTGGACACTTTATGTGATGTGCCAATTTCTTGATCTGGGGAATAAAATGGTTGTACTGTTGAGTCTCGATCTGCGTTGTGCATTACTGTTTGTGTTTAACTCGAAAGCTCCTTTTAGCCTCGTATAACAATCAGACAAAGCAACTTGCCAATTATCAACAGCTGATATAGCAGATAGTTCTATCTTAATTATTCCTACTTTGCAACCAGGCTCTCTGGTTAAACTAATTGTAGCTCCTTACATGAAGTAACAAACAGGAGTCTTGGGGGCTTTCAGCACTGCAAACCTATTAGGGGTCTCAAAAGTAGAAGACATTTTGGTGTGGAGGACATATAGAGATTGTGCATTAGGTAGAGAGTTTGTAATCATGACTTTATTCTCCGATTTGAGAAATGTTTTTCCATTTTTTCGTAGGTAATACACCATAGTGTCTTCTAATCCAGCAATCCTATCTATCGTTTTATCTACATGAACTGTCACTTTGATGCTATTACTGCCGTCTTCCTAAACAATACTAATTTAGTAAATGAAGGACTCCGGTTGACAACATTAACTTAATACCGTGTACTTTGCCTTTGACTGTCCCGTAGCGCAAGTTAATAGTGTAAGAGTAATTTATTTTGTAGTCTTGATTGCAGTTGGATCCTCATATGGAAATGTGACTAAGCGCAAAATCTTGCCTATCATCGCACAGTGCAAATATTGGCTGAAACACAGATACTTTTGGAACTCAGATAAACTCTATAAATTAAAAATTGATAAACTCCAACAAAAGCTGGAAATGCCTATCCAAAAGTTGGTGACCTCAAGCACATGCTATTTTCCTGCCATATGCTCCCAGTCCTTTTGGAGAGATATTAATAAAATTAATCAACAATATCTTCCATTGTGACATTACCCTGGACCCCATCCTCATTAGTCTTGGCCCGTGGATTAATACCACATCACCTCCACTAGACAATGCAGAGGGCCGATTATTAGACCTACAACTCACACTAGGTGTTAAAACAATACTCTGTGATTGCACAGATTTCATATCCTACTACACATGGTGGGCCTGGGTATGCTTCCTCAGAAGCTCTGACAATATTGTTCCCAACAAAAACTACAATCATACTGTCTCTACACAGCTCTGGCTACCCCTAGACATTTACCTACATAACGAAGTTCCTTCTGACCCTAATCCAGAGCTGAATACTACTTATTTAAAGATGTAGCCCAGCACCCCCTCTTCTCCCCGTCGACTTGTGATACCCCCATCCCCCCCTCTGTTTCCCTCTCCTTCTATCCCTCTTCCTTCTCCCCCTCTCACTCTCTACTAATCAACCTCTGTTCTTCGTCCTCTCACAGAGGAACCTTCATCAACAGTATAGAAGCTTACCAAGGGGACTTCCCCTCTCAATGGAACTCAGGGTATCAATCTTCAAACGCCTCTGTAACAGAGTAATAGCTCCATAATTGTTTTAACGCTTCGTATGTAACACCCACTGTAGTACACTTTTTTTTTATCTATCTCTTGCTATACTTTCATGCTGTACTGTTTTATTGAAATGTGCAATAAAATGTAAAAAAAAAAAAAAGTGTAGGAGTAATTGTTAAAAGTACAGTTGTGCTATGTTAGCCACAACCAGAGTATACTCTGGCATTCAGAAAATTGACTTCTCTATAGTTATGCAGCCTGAGATATCAAGCTGATTGGCTGAAGATTCAAGTGAATGTTGAAATGTTTCTTTTAAAGCTGGTTTAAGGTACAAAGGTCATACTTGTGAATGTTAATAGGCAGGGTGATGCTGCTGTGAGACAGTGCAAGATATTTCGGTTCTGAAAGCACAGCAAGCTTGTCAACAAGTCTGCAAATAGGCTCCATCTGGATACTTTTTAGCAGTTTTATATATTATAAATTATTAATGAATAGTTGAAATACTATCCATTAAATACTGCCTCTTTTTGGTGGCTACCTGATGTGTAGGAGTTCCCAACTACCAATGGACCTTTATGTGATGGCAGGAATCTGCAGCACTGCCATAGGTCCCTCATTAAACCCATACTATTTGTCAATTCATGGATTGGATTTATTTTGCATGAAATACCTCTCGAAATAAATACTTAAGAATCTCAGGTTTACCTCTCCTTCACTCAGTTTCTCTTTTATGAAATACTAATATAAAAATATTACATATGTATCCAGTTTGGAACTCATCATCATTAAAGACTAATGATGATGATGAGTTCCCAACTGGATACATTGTCTCTCCCTGCTTTTATTTCGCCCACACTTCACCCTCTTTTTCTTAGCTACGCTACCACAACACTAGTGGTGTTTACTGTATAATAAATCTGTATGTTATATTGCTAATGCTCTTCAACCTACCTAAACTGAAGGATAAACACATCTCACTTTCCTTTAGAGTCCAACTAGTCTCTATCTTCTCCATGCAACTTCCAGTTTCAGGACGTTGAAGAATGTAAACAGTGTCTAACACGGTTATGGCCAAGAGGCTGCCTCTTGCCTTTAGATTTCATCACATGGATTTGGCTCATCTCACTCCTGTTTAATGTGTTCAAAATATGCATGCGTGTCAATTTGCCAAGACGATAGATTCACAGAACCCCCGAACTGCAAATGTATATTGAGGATATTCAAATCAAAATATGTATGCAAGATAGGTCAGAATGTCAAGACAATATCACGAAGTACAAATACCATATACTGCTCTAGATTAGGAGAATCTTCTGTTGGCTCTGTTTCCAAAACCAAACTTCTAATAGTGAGTAGCACCAAGAACGATTATCTCAATTTCAGCTGCCCAACAGCAATGTGTGGTTCTGCAACACCCACCCAAAATTTCAAAAAAGCCTCGATTTTTTTATGCAGTCGTTCATTCTAACCTCAAATACATTTGAAAATACACGAACTTTCCACCCACGAAAGATGTTACCATTTCTTAAGACAGTCTGACACAATAAACAAGATCATTGTTGGTAGCCCGAATTACCACATTTCAGTAAGTCTAGAACCAGGTGGTAAGCTAACTTCTTAAACTTGAAAGAAGTGATCCCTTTACACCTCCAGGAAATCGTATGGCTGACTCCCATTAGACGCAAAAATCATATTCAAGTTCCTGTGAACAATACACAATACCATTGTTAGTTTGAAACTCTAACTACCCAAAACGTCATGAATGTTCGAAAATGTGCGGAGCCGGATAGTGTCAGCCTTCGCACGTATCTTCACTGCATACGTGAAATATTACAAAAGGGACAATAATTGCCGGATATTCCACGCATGGCTTTTGATATATAGGGGGCTTTACCAAGACATGCTTTATGGTTCGGGTACGGTTCAAGGATCAAATAAAGTTGGAATAAGAGGCAGCGTTTCCAAAGATCACTGTTCAGTCAACATTTAGAACGAATCTACTAAAATTATTGATTTAAGAATGGACCTGGACTATTTCTTCATGGGTACTTCTATAAACCGAAATAGCTCACTTTCTGTTTTAACACTCAGTACAGCATTAGAATCGTCTCAGTAATGGACCTTTGATGTGGGCAATGGTACATTATTTTCATTGTAGTTTAAATGAATCATATCGTGTTATACAACGAAAATCAGCTGGTCAACAACTCTGCTCTCCTACGCAGGCAACTCCACAGTGAGGGCAACCCACATAAACCCCACAGGTCAGCAAGCCCTCCCCTAGAAGACACCAAATACCACCATCCATATGTAATATATAATTGTCCAACCCTAATCGCTTTCTAAAATGTAATCTTGAGTGATTTGCAACTTGTATATATGCAACTCTAACCACTAGTATCTGTAATAGACGTATGTACTTACTACCTTCATATGTGAATTTAGAGTTTTTCTGTTTGTATCTTTTCCTTGAGTGAATTTTCAACTTGTATATATGCAACTCTAACCACTAGTATCTGTAGTAGACGTATGTACTTACTACCTTCATTTGTGAATTTAGAGTTTTTCTGTTTGTATCTTTTCCTTGAGTGAATTTTCAACTTGTATATATGCAACTCTAACCACTAGTATCTGTAGTAGACGTATGTACTTACTACCATTCTTATGTGAATTTAGAGTTTTTCTGTTTGTATCTTTTCTGTAACTCATGTACTCCGAAGTCCTTATGTAATGAAACTGGCGCTTTTGTAAAGCGCTCTGACACCTTTGGGTAAAGTTCGCGCTATATAAAATCACATTAAATACATAAATAAATAAATAAAAATAAAAAAATCCACATGACAGGATGCTGCCAATGTACATGGAACTTATTCATGAGGGTGTTCGTTGACTAGAAACTCACATATAAAGCAGTGTTGTTATTAGAAGCACAAACCCCGCAAAGTGACATGGAGAGAGGTAGACCCTAATCATGGCATCAAAGCATAACAATTGGCAGAACCCCTGCCCAGTGGCGAGCTATCCTCTTTAAAGGGACTGCATCAGTCTTCACCTTATTTCCACTATGGGATGTATGTAGTTGCCTATGGCTCTTTAAAGAGAGCAAGGCCAACAGCCCCAGGCGCTTCCCCTCCTCCCCAAAAAGCATTCCGTGCGCCGATCTACCAACATACCGCGTCTTCCCAGTTCTGCCGGTTGTAAGTATTCGAACCCAAGGAAGTCGCCATCTTGGAGAACACCAGTGCCCTCTTTGCTACGCCTGCGCAGACCGCCGTTATCCCATAATGCAGCAGGTGACCCGGAAACACAAACGCAGAGACACAGACAGGAGCGATAATAAGTGACTAGAGTGCTCTTTTAGCCCTGGAATGCACCGACACTAAAGCCATGACGCTAGACAAAACACACCGGCTTAGCATCTTTAGCTTTACACTGCAGCAAGTGAATTTGTAGATGAAAACGTTTCTTCCCTGAACTGCTACCAGTCGTAAATCAATTAGAGGACCAAACTAAATTGAGTTCATTCATAGGTTATACACATTTAGATATGAACTTGCCTAAAGAAAAATAGTGGACATTTGTTCACGTTTCAAGATTGCAAAGGCTCGAAATGGCGCATAAATATAACTTTAAAGGAAATCGCCTGTATTAATTTCTAGCAAAGGCTTTTTGTTGTTTAATTTTCAGTTAGGGATGATTATGGCAAAAGTGTAGCACATTTTAAAGTGCTTTCTTCTTGCATTTACTCAGACCTGCCACGTTTCCCACGTCCATGCGTGAAGCTACGCCAGTCCAGGGTTTTTTCTTTGGATTCTGGGACTTGAAGTCTTGTTTATGCCATTATAAAGCAGGACTACGAGTCCCAGAATTCAAAATAAAGTTGACTGGAGCAGCACATCACACATGGACCTGGGAAACTTGGCAGCTGTGTGTACTGTTGAAAGTACGCATCGGTAAGGGAAAAATACCGACTTTGTGTGGATTTCCTAATTATTGAGAGATTAAAATACTGGACATGCTGGTTAAAAAGCCAGCCAAGTGGCAACCCTAGTGACATATCGTAAAAATATTCTTTAGCTTACAGTTGCTTTAAACTTTGGGATGTTTTCGTTTACCTTGCAATTAAATTAAGCTGCTACACTGTTCCTCAGATTACAGTACAGTGTTGTTTTTTTTTCTTCATTTTAAATTCTTTTTATTGATTTTCATTGGAGAACAAATATCTTCGCCGCCACGCAGGGCGGAGTCAGTGAACCATCGAAATCAAAACATAACAAAAACATCATAACCATTGTGATTGTCCTTGCATACATTATTTCTGCACAGATAGACCATATCGCATATTAACGAGTGTTTGTCACGAAAGGGTACATTCACAGTTCAACATCCCTCAGCATCAAGGTTCGGTTCACTCTGATTCTGTGTCATGAGGTATTGACTTAAGGGTACCCATATATCTTTGGGTTTCGAAGACGAGGGGAGTTCTTCTGCATATAACTCGAGATTTTCTTTGCAATATACCATATCCCGGACCCAGTGTGTTACACGGGGGTCAGAGTACTCTCCCATGTGAGTGCTATGTGTCGCTTCGCTAGTAGGAGGGCAATTCTCACAAATTTACCTAGCGTCCCCTTCAACTGAGGTACATGGCTTAATAAACAGACCAGAGGTGTGCATTCCACCGGAACGCCTGAAATGTCCTGAAGAAATTTTGTTACTTCTTCCCAGTACTGAGCTACTGGCGGGCAGTGCCACGCAAGGTGCCAGAAGTCCGCGTCCGATAGCCCACAGCACTTACAATTGCTCGTGTCCCTAAGGCCAAACGTATATAATTTAAGAGGTGTGTGGTATACCTGGTGAATATACTTAAAGTGTATTATTCTCATATTGCCATTAGGAGTGAGTTTGCCAGTGAGAGCACAGATATGCTCCCACTCCAATGGCGTCAGAGGGGGATCAAGTCTTTCATTCCAGCGACTCAGACTTCTGTCAGTGTCTCTCACTTTTTCCTCTCTCACTGCTCTGTACAGCTTAGTGACCATCTGGCGCCGTGTGGGTGCTACTAGGAGGATCTGTAGGGCTTTCAGTGAGGGCGGTTCAGCAGGGAATGTCGTGTAGTGCGTTTTAACTGCTAGCTTCAAGCGAAGCACTGTGAACTTAAATAGCGGGGATTGGTTAGTAATGTGTTGCAGATCTTCAGATGTAATAAAATGACCATCATGATACAAGTCTTGCATTTGATCTATTCCGGCCTCTGTGAGTAGCCGCATCGAGCCCCT
Source organism: Calotriton arnoldi (assembly GCA_963921515.1). Taxonomy (NCBI): domain Eukaryota; kingdom Metazoa; phylum Chordata; class Amphibia; order Caudata; family Salamandridae; genus Calotriton; species Calotriton arnoldi. The sequence goes on from CAWUFW010007922.1 coordinate 203,095, forward strand.
TTCTTGCGTCACCGTAAGCGCTGCGTGATATACCAGTGGTAGAGCCGGAGCATATAGGGGAATAGAGAATGAATGAGCAACGGCGGATCTGAGTAACCGCACCTCCCTGCTTTATTCCTTTTCTTGTTTAAGAAATTGTAATGTATAGTATGATTGGGTGTGCACATACAGCTCCTGCACCTGCCGTTGTTGGATGCCAGCTGCCAAGCAGAGAGAAAACTGTGAAAATAGTGGAGCGGTGCACTACCAAAGAGTTTTCTTCAATAAATCCAAATGTTCATTTTGTATAGTGGTTTATCAATCCTTTATTTTCAATATCAAAATGTGCAAATTCCAGCCAACGCGTTTCGTTCATACATAAAATGAACTTCTTCAGGGCAAATGGTGATGTGAAGAAGACGCAGGAACACAGAGGCAATGAAGAGCCCTTGATCTGAGATATTTCAAATTCCTGCTGTCGACGCACAAGTATTTAAATTTTAAAGTCTACCATGATAAGTGCCTGATGGTTGTATCTCTGGGGACACAGTCCTGTTATTATCGTCCGGTCGGCAGTCAATATAGGGGAAGTTTGTCTGTGAGTCTGCCTATTGCCTTCCAGGCACCAATAGTTGCATCTAGGGTGTTGATTTCAGACCTTGGTGTGCCTCTGTGCGTGTGTGTGAGCATTCCAGCTAATGGAATGGGGTGTGCGTCTCCGTCTTCCAAGGCAACGTGGGGCGTGAAGGCAAGTGGATAATACCAGTGATACGCGTATTGCAACTGGGCGCACAGGTAGTAAATGTAGAGATCTGGGGCGTTGAACCCACCCCTATCATAATCTAATGTAAGCGTGTTCCATCCCACTCGAGCTTGCTTTCCCCCCCAAATCAGTCGGAGCAGTAGTGTACGCACAGTTTTAAAAAATTGGGCGGTTAGTTTTATAGGAATATTACAAAACAGATATAAACAAGCATTTGCAATGCAATAGGTCTCGCATTTACGCGAGTTTGAGCTACGGAAATTGCAAATAATAATGCCTTTTATTTTTGTTTTTGTTTTAAAAACATAAATAAAAGGCATTGTTATTTACAATGCCAATAGCTTAAACTCTTGTAACTGCGAGACCTATTGCATTGCAAATGCTTGTTTGTAATGCCTCCCTGTAGTGTTGCTATCTGGAAGAGCAAGCGTTTTTCCTAAGTGGGCTTTGTTTTGGTAATAAAGTGCAGTAGGACGGAGGGAGCATATCAGTGGTAAGGGGCGAACAGCATGGAATGTGGGAGGAGGGAGAAGTGAAGAAGAGGAACTGCAAAGACGCACGCAATAAAAGCAGGAATAGATACTGTAGTTTCCTTGTGTTGAGCTACATAAATGTTGCCGATTTGAGGGAGTAGAAATACATGCAATAAACAAAGGAAATGACAATTCCAAATGTAAAAATAAACTCCAGTCGGATGTGCGTTTTGTGCTGAATGCACAACCAAGATTTACTGTGTAAACAACACCTGATAACACGATAAACGAATGAAAGCTTCATTGACACAGCAGAGATTTAAAAGAAAGCCATGGAACACATCGCACACAACCTTTACGAAACAAACAATCAAAAACAAGTCATATTCCAATGCCGACTGTTAACAAGCATTGGCCGCGCGGCTGTGAAAGTAACGCGGCCGCGCGGATGTGAAAGCGAAAGTTATGGCAGGGACGCGCTCTGTGGTGGGGGAGGGGCAGAGCGAGGCGCTTGGGCGAGCAAGGCTTAATGAGCCATGAAAGCCACATGGCGGCTGCGCGCGTGCACGCGCTCGTGAATGCAAGCTTGAGGCCAGGAAAAGATTGTGGTAGCACTTTGAAAAGCCACCTACTAAATGTCTCGGAGCAGCGCAAGCGCTGGCTCAGCGAGACCTAAAAACGTGGCAAAATAACCATCTTTATGAGAGCAATTCGGTCCGCCAGGGCCAGCGGCAGGGTCGACCACCTGTCTACTTGTTGCTCCAAAGCCACGCAAGCTTTTCCGTAATTGTCCCTTAACAGTACAGTGTTGTTACTGCATTTATACATCGCTTAGTACCACAGACAAGTAATTTAAGCGCTGTACGCAAAGTAGCACACTATACCTGTACCTAAGGTTAGTGGTTAGTAAAAGGTATTGTGCTTTCAAGGAATTAATTCCATGCATTTACTCCAGTGTTTTTGTGGTAGATTACATTAATAAAATATGAGATTATTAGTGTGGGGCTATGTGAATTCATGAAAATAGTTGGTGGGATTTATAGGCTAGTGGAGATTAAGTATTGTTAGAATGCAGGGCTATGGTTTTCAATGAAGAAGTGGTTGTGATCTATCAAATGAGGTGTGGGCAATTTGCAGAAATACAGTAATAGAGACTGAGTAGGCTATACTCAGAAAGAGGAGTCATGAAAAGGAGGAAACAATCTGACGTTTTAAGTCAAGGTAATTGTTTCATTTAGGATTTTAGGAATACAGTGGGAAGAAACTGTTTGTAATAACGTGCAATTTGAGGATGCAAAACTGTAGCAGGAAATCAACAGTATTTTATGTGGCATAGTGCTACATTAGGTTACAATTGACAGCCACTAGAATCAGGTCAGTTGTCTGCCACTAGGCTTCCGCTTGGGCACTATTTCAGCAAATCCAGCTGATCAGCTCAGTGGTGGGAAGTGTGAATAAAGTAATGGCTGGGTGCTTACACAGGGATACAGCGTGTGTGTTAGGCTGCACTCACAGGGAGTAGCAACCTTATGATCATAACAAAATTAAAGAATATAAGGGGTAAAGAATGCAAATATTGAAACAAAGATTCTGCTGCACATTATGGAGCTGATGTCTTCTCATGTTTTCCATTAAAGGTTGGCTTAGAGCACGGGTACTCATAGTACGGCCCGCGGGCCGCCAGCGGCCCGGCAAGCCTTCCTTGGCGGCCCGCGGACCTTGCAGACATCGTACCTGTGTTTTTTAAACATTTTTACAGTGTGTCAGCAAGCACAGACTCTGCTCTATGGGGGCCGGGCGATTCCGATAGTCCGAGTGGAGCTGCAGGGGCGCTAAGAGGTGAAATACAACAAAGCCTTGTTATCATGCAAATGGTCTTTTAAAGACCTGTGAAGTACTCGGGTGCGGCTGTGTGCGCGCCCGGGAAGCTGTCTCAGCCCGGGCTGCCACACACGCGGGGTGAGGTGACAGAGAATGATAGAGGACAGCAGGGTGTGAGAGCCGGGTGAGGTGACGGAGGGCAGCAGGGAGTGAGAGCCGGGTGAGGTGATGGAGGGTAGCAGGGAGTGAGAGCCCGGTAAGATGGCAGAGGGTTACAGAGGACAGCAGGGAGTGAGAGCCGGGTGAGGTGACGGAGGGCAGCAGGGAGTGAGAGCCGGGTGAGGTGACGGAGGGCAGCAGGGAGTGAGAGCCGGGTGAGGTGACAGAGGGTTGCAGGGAGTGAGAGCCGGGTAAGGTGACAGAGGGTGACAGAGGGCAGCAGGGTGTGAGAGCCGGGTGAGGTGGCGGAGGGCAGCAGGGAGTGAGAGCCGGGTGAGGTGATGGAGGGTAGCAGGGAGTGAGAGCCGGGTAAGATGGCAGAGGGTTACAGAGGGCAGCAGGGAGTGAGAGCCGGGTGAGGTGACGGAGGGCAGCAGGGAGTGAGAGCCGGGTGAGGTGACGGAGGGCAGCAGGGAGTGAGAGCCGGGTGAGGTGGCAGAGGGCAGCAGGGAGTGAGAGCCGGGTGAGGTGACAGAGGGTTGCAGGGAGTGAGAGCCGGGTAAGGTGACAGAGGGTGACAGAGGGCAGCAGGGAGTGAGAGCCGGGTGAGGTGACGGAGGGCAGCAGGGAGTGAGAGCCGGGTGAGATGGCAGAGGGTGACGGAGGGCAGCAGGGAGTGAGAGCCGGATGAGGTGACAGAGGGTTGCAGGGAGTGAGAGCCGGGTAAGGTGACAGAGGGTTGCAGGGAGTGAGAGCCGGGTAAGGTGACAGAGGGTGACAGAGGGCAGTAGGGAGTGAGAGCCGGGTGAGGTGACAGAGGGCAGTAGGGAGTGAGAGCCGGGTGAGGTGACGGAGGGCAGCAGGGAGTGAGAGCCGGGTAAGGTGACGGAGGGTGACAGAGGGCAGGGAGTGAGAGCCGGGTGAGATGGCAGAGGGTGACAGAGGGCAGCAGGGAGTGAGAGCCGGGTGAGGTGTGCGTTAAGAGCCTGTGATGTGATGCTTCCCGCCAGCCTGTAGTCAGAGAGTTGAGCCAAGGCCAGGGAGCTCAGGCCTGGGAGGGAGACAGAGAGGGAGACAGAGAGAGAGGGAGAGGGAGACAGAGAGAGAGGGAGACAGAGAGAGAGGGAGACAGAGAGAGAGGGAGAGGGAGACAGAGAGCGAGGGAGACAGAGAGCGAGGGAGACAGAGAGAGAGGGAGACACAGAGAGAGGGAGACACAGAGAGAGGGAGACAGAGAGAGGGAGACAGAGAGAGGGAGACAGAGGGAGAGACAGAGGGAGGGTGACAGAGAGGGAGGGAGACAAGGAGGGAGAGACAGAGGGAGAGACAGAGAGGGACGGAGACAGAGGGACGGAGACAGAGGGACGGAGACAGAGAGAGACAGAGAGAGAGGGAGACAGAGAGAGACAGAGAGAGAGGGAGACAGAGGGAGGGAGACAGACAGAGAGAGACAGACAGAGGGAGGAGGGATACAGATAGAGGGCGACAGATAGAGGGCGACAGAGGGAGGGCGACAGAGGGAGGGAGACAGAGGGAGGGAGACAGGGAGACAGAGAGAGAGGGAGGGAGACAGGGAGAGAGACAGGGAGGGAGACAGAGAGAGAGGGAGGGAGACAGAGAGAGAGGGAGGGAGGGAGACAGAGAGAGAGAGAGGGAGACAGAGAGGGAGACAGACAGAGGGAGACAGACAGAGGGGGAGACAGAGAGAGGGAGACAGAGAGAGAGGGAGACAGAGAGGGAGGGAGACAGAGAGGGAGACAGAGAGGGAGGGAGAGAGAGAGGGAGACAGAGAGAGAGGGATACAGAGGGAGACAGAGGGAGACAGAGAGAGAGAGGGAGACAGAGGGAGACAGAGAGGGAGACAGAGGGAGACAGAGGGAGAGACAGAGGGAGGGAGACAGACAGAGAGAGGGAGGGAGACAGACAGAGGGAGGAGGGCGACAGGCAGAGGGAGACAGAGGGAGGGAGACAGGGAGGGAGACAGAGGGAGACAGGGGGAGACAGGGGGAGACAGAGGGAGGGAGACATAGAGAGGGAGGGAGACGGAGGGAGACAGAGGGAGACAGAGACAGACAGAGGGAGACAGACAGAGGGAGACAGACAGAGGGAGACAGACAGAGGGAGGGAGACAGACAGAGAGACAGAGGGAGGGAGACAGAGGGAGGGAGACAGAGGGAGACAGAGGGAGGGAGACAGAGGGAGGGAGACAGAGGGAGGGAGACAGAGGGAGGGAGACAGAGAGAGGGAGGGAGACAGAGGGAGGGAGACAGAGAGAGGGAGGGAGACAGAGAGAGAGAGGGAGGGAGAGAGGGGGAGGGAGGGAGACAGAGAGAGAGAGGGAGAGAGAGATAGAGAGAGGGAGGGAGGGAGACAGAGATAGAGAGAGGGAGGGAGGGAGACAGAGAGAGAGAGAGGGAGACAGAGAGAGAGAGAGGGAGGGAGACAGAGAGAGGGAGGGAGGGAGACAGAGAGAGAGAGAGAGAGAGATGTGTATGCCGGGTCCGGTGGCTCAGTGGACGAAGGCGTCCGCTGCAGGGGCCTGTGATAGAGCGAAGTGTTCTTGTGAATTGTAGGGGTGCATCATAATCACTGATAGGCCGCACCCACATGTATTCAGACATATATTCGTTTATATCCATTGTATACTCATGCATGTTTAGCAAAGAATGAATAGTTCACTGAGACGAAGTGAACTCAGCAGTATAATGGTGTTAGGATAATGATGTAATGTAATGCTTTTTGAATTGTGTGAACATAATGCATAGAGGAATTAGTTTGTGTATGTAATGTAATTGCAGTAGTTTAAACGTGCACCATATTAAAGTTGCACATGTAATTCATTGTTTGCATAATGAATCGTAATGAATATGCTTATAGGGAAAAGTAAGATGTGTGTTTAAAAGTTACATGTAAGGGCCTGACTACATATATGCTTAAGGAAGGCCTGGTATATTCTTATGTTAGCTTATAATGTAGGCCGAAAAGGGTTTCTCTTGGAAAGGCTCTCTGGGCACAAACGGTAGATTTAATTAGCACAGTAGAAGGTTTCTGTTGAACGTATCTTTTGTTGCAGGTGCAAGGACACATGTCTCGTTAGTAAAGACTAACTCTTTGTTTTCAAAAGTTAGAAAGATGGGAGGCATGGTACGGGGAGTGCAATGGAATTTAGGGATGATACTTTCAGCGGAGAAGGCGCCTGGGACTCAAGGTCAACGAAACTGTCCAGGATGAAGTCACCGTTTCTATGGAAAAGCACAAGAAAGAAGACCTGGCCAAGAGGGCGTAAACAAGGCGTGTACCTTTGTAGTATGGTTTTGTATTAGGGATAGTGCCCTGAGGGAGGAGGCCGAAGAAGCGGTAGGGGAGACCTGAGAGAAGGACAGAGCTGAGCTTAGGTATATAGTGATTGCACTTCTTAGGAAGCTTTCACAGCTGACACCTTTTATTCTTTCTTGCCTGGGAAAATCGTTATGCAGGGATGTCACTTAGCGTTAGTGTAGGGACAGCAATTGATTTTAAGCTTGTTTAGGCCCATGAAGAGCAACTTAGAAATAGGAGCAATCATAGTCTGGTTGGTCCTCCTAGAACTTTCTATTCTTCTTATCCTGAGTCGGATGAGACTCCTGCGTAGATTATTATTTGTATTAGTGCCCATCTATTTCTTTAACCTCGTGTTGAGGTGCTTGCACGTTCAGTTATTTTTGGCGATAATAAATTCTCAACCTTGAATTCGGAGTCAGTGGTCCTTTCAGACAAAATGAATGCTGATATCTAACCTGATGAGATTCTCTCCTTTACACTATTCAACAGGTAAAAAGATCTTGGCGGCCAGAAGGTTCTTATAGATAATTAGATAAGAATCGGCGTTATCAGTTGGTAGCAGAGTAGGATGGTTACCTTTGATGGTAAGGGGAGATCTAGAGCAGGATAGGAGATTAAGTTGCCCCATAGAGCCCGAGTGACGCAGATCCAGAGGACCGCGGGAGACGGATGTCGGAGGTCGTGGAAAACTGACGGAGAGTGACGGTGCGGCGGAAGTAGCAGTTCGTAGTAGAGTGAGTATGAAAAGAGTGATGTTTGGTAGATTGCGGTGTTATATTGTTGTGTGATGTCTTGCGGAGTTGGAACGAAAGTTGTGTGATTGAGAAACGGACCGTGAGCGCGCGCGGGACCGGGAGATTTATTGTGGTGTAGAATACACCCAGAGTTGAGAACGTTGACCAGAGTTGTGGGGGTCACGAGACGTCATTGACAGACCCACTGAAGATAGGGAACACATGAGTGAGTGTGTGAATAACCAACGCAGGTCGTAGGTTATTGTGTGCAGAACATCGAGTGATTGAATCCTATCGAGTATTAGAGGCGATTGTCCAGTCGTTCGTGGACAGACGATTGCCAGATTGAGGTCAACAAGCTCAAGAGGCTGATCGGTCACTAGTAAGACCGACGGTCAGAGAGGTAATTGTTCGGTAGGATGGACATTATTTCAGAGTATGACTGGGACAGATGCGAGCGAGAACAAGTGAATTAGAAAGGAGGGGAACTGCTGCGAGCGGAGGAAAAGTGACGTCAGAACAGTGCCGCGCTGCGATAGGCCGGTTGGTGTGAACCGCGCTGGGATTGGTGGATTGAAATCAGGAAGTAAAAGCGGACATTTTGAGTGCAAATACAAAGTTGATTCATCATGAAATGTTTTAAAGCTTTAAGGGAACTTTGTAGAGGTGATAGACATGTGGTTGTTCGGGAGGGAGAGGAAGCTCCTCCCGAGGATACACCAGCACATTATATGGCAAAGAATGTAGGATTGCATACTATAATTTGGCTCGAGAATTGGCATAAAATGACAGAAACAGAAGGAGATTTGTCGTTCCCTCGATATGGTACTTTCAGGTTAGAGGTGCTGTACCAGCTCAAGAGTGTAATGGCTTCAATACGACCACTACCTAGACCGACACAGTTTGAGGCACTACATGCGTGGATAAGAGCAGCGTATGATAGAAAGAAGGAAAGGTGTCAAGAAAGGGTGAAGAAATCGGTCAGGGCATTCCAAGATGCAAGGTGGGATGCATTGGAGAAAAAGTGGAGAGCGGATACGATCGACGGAGATAAGTTATACCCACTGCTGATACAAAATGGAAAGATTACAAGAATCGATGAGGACGACAGTGATTTAGATGACAGTCTGTTGGATAGGATGTTGGCGGAGAGGCCACCACCATTTAATCCAGATTCAGAAGAGGGAAAGACAACCCCAGCAGTGGCAATAGTTGATGAGAGCCAGAACCAGACTAGCATGAGAGTAGTGGGAAGAATTTCCACAGGAACGGAGGGGGCTACGGCGTCTATGATAACACAGCCTCCTGCGGGGAACACAAGATTACCGGACTCCTTGACAGTACCGGTTACCATTGGCCCTATAGTACCGGTATATGACCCAGACCGAGTGAGAGAAGGGAGCTCCGTGCCGATGAGAAGGGAAGAAGGAAACAGTGAGAGTGGGAATGGGTTTGGAGTAAGGGTGGTTCATTTCCCAAGACCAATGGAGTCGAGTACGCCGTTACCGGCTACAGCAGACTCTTCCTTCAGGAGAGAAGAGGAGGGACCAGAAAGACCGAGGTCTTTACGGGAATCTAAGTCAGCTTTGAGGGAGTGGACACCAACAGTGACGAACCAAGAGGATAGGATGCAAAGAGATAGGGCACAAAATGTCTCGGAAGACAGACCAGGTTCCAGGAATATGGAAGGGAATAGGTCACAAGGACAGAATAGTGATTGTGATGAGCGGGACGGCTCAGGTTGTCGAGACGTACTGAGGAGTGCAGTACAGGCAAGGTTGCTAGACGTAGTGAGGCTGAAAGCAGAGGTAGACGAAATGATCAGTGGGGGTCTGCCTTTGGAAAGGATAGAAATTTATGGATCAGATGAGCTGCTGTTTGTAGCAAAAGATGTGACTCGAAAAGCTAGAATGGCACATGATAGATTGAAGGAATTGGCCAAAAGATATGAGGTGGACCTGAACAAAACTAAAGCGTTACAGGGACCACATAGATTGCATTACAGTGATCAGGAGTTGGAGGAGAAAAGAATCACAGGGTTGAAGACGCACACCAGAGACCTGATCATAGGAATGAGAATATGGATTTTGTTGGACAAATGGGAAGAAAGGTGGTCCAAAAAGAAACCAGTAAAGAGAGCAGAAGGGGAAACGCCGCCGCCAGGAGGGGGGCGACGGGTGTTGGAAATTTTCCTTTACGGGAAGTACAGAATGGAGGGTACGTGCATGTGCCGTGGAATAGAGGTGATTTGGCTGCATTTACAAATGATTTTCCTCGGCTGAGGGAAAAACCGGTGGAGTGGTACAAGCAGGTTGAGCGGTTTGTGAAGATTTCAAAAGTATTGTGGATTGATTTGAACACCTTGTTTGACATAGTGGTACCAGGAGATTTGTGGACAGCATGTAAAGTCGCTATTGAGTGGCCGACTTCGGAACCGAAAAGAGAGGCGGTTACAAATGGTCCATCACCTGATGTCATGAAAAAGTATGAGCAGGTGATTACATGGCTGAAGTCGAAGATTTCACCTCAGGATATAGATTGGGTTAAGATAGATCGGACTGTACAGGAACCCAAGGAAACGGTGCATGAATACTATGAAAGACTTCTGCAAGTTTTTAAACAGTATAGTGGGTTAGATGTTTTGGACCCTAAGGATATGGGACAGTTTGTCTCAAAGTTTGTAACGGGTCTGAGAGTGGAAATCAGCCTCATGATACAGCACCATTTGATCTGCTGGCAGAACAAGCCACTAGATGAAATTTTGCGGTACGCGAGGTACTGTAGTGATGAGGTGGATTCAAAACATCGAAAGCTAAAAGACAAATTGATGCTTGTCCAGATGCAGACAGCACAGAATCAGCCTAGTGGAGGGACCTTGGGGAGAAAGCAAGGAAATTTCCAGGGAAACCAGAATAATCAGGTACAGGGAAAGGGAAAACCAGTAGACCCCAAGACAGGAGTGGACGTGGCCACACTAAAGAAGACCACTGCGTGTCATCTTTGTCGCCAGGTCGGACATTGGAAACGCGAGTGTCCTTTGAACCCAGCTAATCAGGTACAGGAAGAGGAAGAGGGGGCTCAGGCACCCGCGCAAGAGGTGGTTAACACAATAACGAGACCTAGAACGATGAAAGGGGGTTTACAATTCTCATGCTCAGATTCCCCAAGCTCCAAGGTTTTCACAAGGAACACGAACGTATCAACAGATGCCCCTGTTCGAACGCTATGCTGAGGATAGCTTAGACCCTTTATCCTGACGGTGCCTGAGGGGGAGGAAGACTGCACACTTGGAGCGGTCTTGGAGGTAGACCAGAGAGGACCTTTTGTAGAGGCAGAGATTGAGGGCAATCCTGCAACACTTTTGGTTGATACTGGAGCTACCCGGTCTACTGTAAGATCTGCAGTAGTCCCTAACCTACCCCTCTCGGGACAATCGATCCAGGTTGTTGGAGTAGCGAACAAGAAGATGAGCAGCCCATTGACAGAACCGATCTTAGTAAAGATAGGTACTTTCCAAACTAGACATCAGTTTGTAGTATGTGACACGAGTCCAGTTTGTCTTTTGGGAAGAGATCTGTTGTGCAAATTGAACTGCACGATTTATTGTACACCACGAGGAGTGGAGGTCCAGACGAGAGATGATGATGCTGACTTTAAGATGGCCAATCAGCATCTGTGTATAGATCTGTACCCAATGGTGACTGTGGAAGAACTTCCACATGATCTGAGAGACGCAGTGTCGCCTGTGGTGTGGGATTTCGCAGGAGACGAAATAGGTTTAATCAGAGGGGTTGAACCGGTGCGGATTGAGGTGAAACAGAATGTTGATTTCCCAGAACACCTCAATACAATTTATCGATAGAAACGATTGCAGGAATAAAACCTGTGATCGAGACTTTCATTGAGAAGGGTATTTTGAAGGAGATCAGAGGTAGTCCCTGTAATTCACCCATAATGGGACTACAGAAACCGAGCGGGAAATACAGGATCGTGCAAGACCTGCGAAAGGTCAACATGATAGTTGTCCCTTGTTGTCCAGTGGTACCGAATCCTTCAGTAATACTGTTCCAGATCCCATGTGAAGCCGAGTGGTTTACGGTTATCGATTTGTGTCAAGCCTTCTTTTCGATACCGCTCCACGAGGAAAGCCAATTTCTTTTTGCGTTCAGGCTAGAGAATCGCGTGTTAACATGGTGTCGTATCCCTCAAGGGTATACGGAAAGTCCATCGATCTTTAACCAGATCCTGAAGAAGAACCTTGAGAGTCTTGTGTTGCCGCAGAACTCAGTTCTCGTGCAGTACATAGATGACTTGCTCATTGCCTCAGAAACAGAAGATGCTTGCAGAATTGACACAGTAGCCTTGTTGAACCACTTAGCAGAGAATGGACATAAGGTGTCGCCGAACAAGCTGCAGTACTGTTTGAATGAGGTACAGTACTTGGGACACAGATTAGAAAAAGGCAAGAGGAAGGTGTCACCAGATCGAATTGAGGCAATAATGAGCATGGCGGTACCCACTACACAGAGGGAAGTTAGGATGTTTCTGGGAATGGTTGGCTATTGTCGACAGTGGATTCCTAGTTTCTCCTTGAGAGCAAAGCCTCTGCAGAGGCTTACGCACAAGGATGTGAGTGATCCGGTACCATGGGACGAGGAGTGCTTGATGTCATTCCTGCAATTGCGAGATGATTTGTGCAGGGCTCCCGCACTGGGAATGCCTGACTACAACAAGGCCTTTTCATTGTTTTGTTGCGAGAGAGGAGGATGTGCATTAGCAGTGTTAGCTCAGAACCATGGAGGTGTCCGTAGACCAGTTGCCTATTTTTCAGCTACTTTAGATCCAGTAGCTTCTGCGTTGCCCGGATGTCTAAGATCCGTTGCTGCAACAGGTGTCAGCATTGAAAGATGTGAAAGCATTGTAATGGGACATCCATTGACTGTACATGTACCACATTCGGTTGAGTTATTAATGACCAGGACCAAGACCCAGCACCTAACGAACAATAGGTTAACGAGGTACGAGCAAGTCATACTTGCCGCAGAGAATGTGACTCTGAAAAGGTGCTCCATCTTGAACCCTGCGACATTGATGCCTATACCGAACACAGATGATGAAGATTGTGAGGACCATGATTGTCTCGATGTGACCGAACTTTGCACCAAACCGAGACCTGACATTGTCGATGAGCCATTGGCCGACCCAGATGAAATTTTCTTTGTCGATGGTTCATGCTTAAGAGACAGTGTGGGGCAATTGAGAGCAGCGTTTGCTGTATGTACCATTTCAGGAGTGGTCGACGCTGCTTGCCTAGAAGGAGTACGCTCCGCGCAGGTAGCTGAGATCATTGCCTTGACCCGTGCCTGTTTGGCCGCTGATCGAATTCGAATCACGATTTACACAGACAGCCAATACGGCTTTGGCGTGGTGCATGACTTCGGGCAGTTATGGTCTCAGAGGGGATTTTTGACATCATCTGGCTCACCCATTCGTAATGGAGAATATGTAAGACAATTGTTAGAAGCATTACAGCATCCGAAAGAAATTGCTGTTGTAAAGTGTTCAGCCCATGGGAAGGGGGAGGACTTTGTATCCTTGGGTAATAACTACGCAGATGAGGTAGCCCGCTTCTGCGCCGAACAAGGATGCATATACACAGGCAGGGAGATAGAAGAGAGCCAAGAGGGAACCGATCTCAGCATAATGTTGACCATGGCAGACACTTGGGAAGAGCTTAAGAGATTGCAAGATGAAGTCTCAACCAAGGAAAGAGAGGGCTGGATCAAAGCTGGGTGCGAGAGAGGAGAAGTGGATGTGTGGGTATCAAACGATGGGAGAGCTGTGTTGCCGGAAGAATTGCTGAGTCCGATGGCAAGATTGATACATGGACAGGCACACCTGGGTAGAGACGCAATGATGAGGGTATTCAGACAGACGTGGTATAACCCACGGTTCCGAGCAATGGCTGAGACGGTATGTCAGAGGTGTGTTACATGTCAACAGATGAATGCTGGAAAGAAAACTGTAGTTACACTGAGTCATATTGGAAGGTCAGGAGGGCCCTTCAATAGACTACAGCTGGATTTCGTGGAGATGCCTAGGTGCAATGGCTTGAGGTACATTCTAGTGATAGTATGTATATTCTCACGGTGGGTGGAGGCATACCCCACACGAAGGTGTGACACTCTGACAGTGGCTAAATTACTGTTGAGGGAGCTCATCCCTAGATTCGGGATCCCGACCTCTTTGGAATCAGATAGAGGTGGGCACTTCCATAGCGAAATCATGAAGTTACTTTGTGCAGCATTGAACATTGACCAGAGACTCCACTGTAGCTACAGACCAGAGGCTTCTGGGATGGTGGAACAAGTTAATGGAACTTTGAAGGCCCGGATGGCAAAAATGTGTTCTTCAACATCCCTGAAATGGCCCGACGCCTTGCCACTGGTGCTCATGAGCATGCGAAGTGTCCCAGACAGAAGGACCGGGTTGTCCCCCATGAAATAATAATGGGGAGGGCAATGAGACTGCCAGCAGTACCAACTACAGCCTTGATAAACATCACTGATGATTTGATTCTCGATTATTGTAAGGGACTCTCTGATGTGGTCCGTTCTGTATCCCAGCAGGTGCAAGCAGCTGTGGTTCCAGCCTCGAGTGATCTGTGCCACGACTTGTGTCCCGGTGACTGGGTGCTCGTCCGGAAGCACGTGAGGAAGAGTTGTTTGGATGCCCGTTGGCGTGGCCCGTATCAGGTGATACTTATCACGAACACAGCAGTAAAGTGTGGAGGATTGCCGAACTGGGTGCATGCTTCCCATACCCGCAGAGTTCCAGCACCCTTGGAAGAAACAGCTCCTCTCGCAAATGAAAATCCAGCTGATGTGGCAGGGCCACATGAGAGGACAAGTCAAGCTGTAAGGGTCGCTGACACAGCTGGTGGTGCACTAGAGCAAGCTGAAGGGGGTTCCCACAGTTCAGGCACCGAAGAAAGAGAAGGTGCAGTGGGCGGAGAAGAGTCAAATGCAGCAGAAAGAGGAAATAGTGCACTGGGTACAGAAGGGGAAGGCAGACGAAAGAACAGAAGTGCTGAAGGTTGGCCTGAAAGACAGAGGCGACTGAACCTGAGGTTAGCACCTGAGAGAGACCTTGCTCCAGTGTCCGAAGTATCTGAAACCGAAGCAAGCGACGAAGACCAAGCACAAGACAGTCGGCGAAGGTCTAAGAGAACAAGAGTGCCTTGTCGCAGATACTCTACCCCTGAGTGGACTTACACTGTGTTTGATGCAGGGGGTGGTGAATACAGGGAGACTGAAGTCAGTGGAAGTGTTCAGTCGGAGCCCGAACCTGGTGGTGAAGGTGGTGCTGCGGATGCCAGGGTTCGAGATAGACGGAACACTGACACTCACGATTCCGAATCCCCCACTTCTGAGTGAAGTCCGAAAATTGCTTTTGCATCGGGTCGAGTTCCCGCCTTTCGGAGCTGAGCCGTTTTCACACGAAGTGCTGCTTTTGCGTCTTGAACTTTTGTATCACGTTCTGGTCGTGCTTAATGAGGATCTCATTATGGATCAGTAATGAACTGTAAATAAAAGTCTAAAAGAAGAAGATAACCTAGGTCCGAGTGGAAGAAGAATAAACTTAGGGACTTTCCACAAGAAGAGGAACGAAAACTAGGGAAGTCTTTTTCTGGACTGTGTAAATAAGTTGTGATCGGAAAGGGAAAGCCCGGAGATTTCATGGTTGCTCGAGCTGGTTGAGCAAGTCACAAATAAAGGACAGAGACTTTTCTGAGTTCTTTGCGATAACCAAGACTTTTTGAGAACTTTCGAAATCATGGAGCCGGGTAATCCCAATCGTAGAGCAAAATGGATTATAGGCATTCTTATAAGTAGTGTGATAATTTCTATAATCATAGTAGTTGTAGTCTCATATACTGGTTCGCATGAGCCAGAAGTAGAGGTAGTGACAGGGACACCGACACCTATCACACCTAGCCAGAAGGGGGTAGACAGGGCAGCTGATAGAGCTATGATATTAGAAGAAAGCCGTAGACTACATGTAGATTTGTCTAAGGGTGATTTTAAGCTTAATGCGTATGCTAAGTTGTTGTATGAGTATGTTGACGTGATGGATGCGAAAGATTGTTATGTGTGTATGCAGTTGCCTACTTCGGTGGATGAGGGTATTAGGTATCATCATCTTCCACTGACTTATGGTATTTCATGTAGTCTTTTGCTTAGCTTGTTTTATGAGAGAGAGCAGTTCGAGTATTTCTTTTCCAATTTCGACGCAGTGCTTCCTGAAGTCCCAGCCTACAAGCATTTGAATAAGTATGACTATTATAAGACTGAGGACAGACTGAGGAAGTACTTCATACCGAGTTTGGAATTGGATACAGCATTCGCACACAGACACAATCTGACTTGCTTGATGTCGGATGTAGAGAGAAAGTTTGTAGATCAGGTTGAAGATAGGTATAGAAAGCTGACTGAATCCCGAGATTTAGGGCATCACAGGACAGATTGGACAGAGGAAGAACGGTTGCATAAGACCAAGGGAAGCTATGGTCCTATAGCGTTGGATAAGGAGCAGAGGGGTAAGTTGTGTATAAGGCGTTATCAGACTTACTACGAAAAGGTTCCAGTGGGACAGAGTACTTGTGATCACGTTTTCACCATGGCAGATGAGGCAAAAGATTTTCTCCAAGGTCCTGTACAAGTGATACCTACGGTGTATTACGTATGTGGGAAGAATGCTTACGTGAGGTTGCCTGCAAATTGGTATGGAACATGTTATTTGTCAATAATATTTCCAAAGATTTACCATACAGAAGACTTAAATCTTCTGGAGGGTGGAGAGCATTCAAGAACGAGAAGAGCTGCAAGTGCAGGAATCGTTGTGGGGGATATCTTTGGAGCTATGATACCTAGTCTAGGAGTAGTCTTGAATGATGTGAAGATCCGGAGGTTAGCGACGGTGGTGGATGAATTTTCGATGAACACAGCAAAATCGTTGGTGTTGGTGGAAGGAGAGATGTTGTCGATAAGGGGAATGGTTTTGCAGAATCGCCTTGCTTTGGATGTCCTATTGGCAAAAGAGGGCGGAGTCTGTAAAATGCTGAAGGTTCAAGAGTGCTGCACTTATATACCAGACCGTAGCAAGGATCTGGAGAAATATATAAGTAACATCACTATGATCCACACAAAGATAGCGGATTTGACCGAAGAAGGGGCCTGGGAAAAGGTCGGGAAGGGTTTTGGTCAAGTGGGAGGTTGGTTTGCAAACCTAGGAAAGGGATTCCTTGGGTACTTTCTGAGACCACTCCTTATCTTGGTGGTTTGTGTGGCTGGCTTGTGGATTATGATCAAGGCCTACAAATGGTATCGAGCAGGCCGAGTCAAGAGAGCTTTGAGGGAAAATGACATGAGATTGGCAAGATTGCAGGACAATCAGTATCAAAGGCTCAAGAGCATGGAGAACTTCAGATCAGGGAAGATGGGAACAAGTTCTGTTTAGGTCGGTTCCTTCTCCGAGGGAGTAGAATGAGATGTGATGACAGGAGTCATCAAAGGGGGAACTGATAGAGCGAAGTGTTCTTGTGAATTGTAGGGGTGCATCATAATCACTGATAGGCCGCACCCACATGTATTCAGACATATATTCGTTTATATCCATTGTATACTCATGCATGTTTAGCAAAGAATGAATAGTTCACTGAGACGAAGTGAACTCAGCAGTATAATGGTGTTAGGATAATGATGTAATGTAATGCTTTTTGAATTGTGTGAACATAATGCATAGAGGAATTAGTTTGTGTATGTAATGTAATTGCAGTAGTTTAAACGTGCACCATATTAAAGTTGCACATGTAATTCATTGTTTGCATAATGAATCGTAATGAATATGCTTATAGGGAAAAGTAAGATGTGTGTTTAAAAGTTACATGTAAGGGCCTGACTACATATATGCTTAAGGAAGGCCTGGTATATTCTTATGTTAGCTTATAATGTAGGCCGAAAAGGGTTTCTCTTGGAAAGGCTCTCTGGGCACAAACGGTAGATTTAATTAGCACAGTAGAAGGTTTCTGTTGAACGTATCTTTTGTTGCAGGTGCAAGGACACATGTCTCGTTAGTAAAGACTAACTCTTTGTTTTCAAAAGTTAGAAAGATGGGAGGCATGGTACGGGGAGTGCAATGGAATTTAGGGATGATACTTTCAGCGGAGAAGGCGCCTGGGACTCAAGGTCAACGAAACTGTCCAGGATGAAGTCACCGTTTCTATGGAAAAGCACAAGAAAGAAGACCTGGCCAAGAGGGCGTAAACAAGGCGTGTACCTTTGTAGTATGGTTTTGTATTAGGGATAGTGCCCTGAGGGAGGAGGCCGAAGAAGCGGTAGGGGAGACCTGAGAGAAGGACAGAGCTGAGCTTAGGTATATAGTGATTGCACTTCTTAGGAAGCTTTCACAGCTGACACCTTTTATTCTTTCTTGCCTGGGAAAATCGTTATGCAGGGATGTCACTTAGCGTTAGTGTAGGGACAGCAATTGATTTTAAGCTTGTTTAGGCCCATGAAGAGCAACTTAGAAATAGGAGCAATCATAGTCTGGTTGGTCCTCCTAGAACTTTCTATTCTTCTTATCCTGAGTCGGATGAGACTCCTGCGTAGATTATTATTTGTATTAGTGCCCATCTATTTCTTTAACCTCGTGTTGAGGTGCTTGCACGTTCAGTTATTTTTGGCGATAATAAATTCTCAACCTTGAATTCGGAGTCAGTGGTCCTTTCAGACAAAATGAATGCTGATATCTAACCTGATGAGATTCTCTCCTTTACACTATTCAACAGGTAAAAAGATCTTGGCGGCCAGAAGGTTCTTATAGATAATTAGATAAGAATCGGCGTTATCACCTGTGTTCCACCTCATGGTCACAGTTTTGTTTTGCTCTAGCCCCGCCCCCTCCCCCAATGACCCCGCCCCCACAGGTGCGGCCCTCGGCCACAAACCACACTGTAAATTTGGCCCCCAAGAGAAAGTTTGTGAGTACCCATGGCTTAGAGTATAAATTACAAAAGCAAATACACAGTATACCTTTCTGGAAGCTCTTAGGTTCATAGAAGCTGTTGATCTTAGAGAAAAGCTGACGCCGATCTCAGATTCTCCAACACACCAGTGTTAATCTTGGCCACCTTTTTCTATCTCCCAAGGCTTCACAGCTTCTGTGCCCTCATCAACAAAAATGTCAATTCTAGGGGAAAATAGTTTGCACAAGAGGAATGTAGGATATGTACACAACTCATCTGCAGTTCTGAGTTTATAGCAAAAAGGTACATTGTTTCAGTAGCGGGCACAGTTTTCCTTTCAACAAAGCAAGCTTTCATTGAGTATACTAGAAGTGTAAAACATGTTTATTACGCAAGCAGGAATATAGCAGCTCAGAGAGAGGGAGCGAGATAGAGTTTCTCCTCCACAAGCAATAAGGTATCGAATGCTAACCCCTGCCCACATTTTCCCAATTTACATACATTTTCTTTACATAAGTAATCAGAGGAGGATACACGTGACAGTAACTGGGAACATTCATAGAACAATTTGCTGATAAATCTGAGGCATTAAGAAAGTTGTTGAGGAAAGGCAGTAGGTTTTTGTGGGAGGAGGAACAACAGAGTTGCTTCAGCCTGATTAAAAATGAAATCTGTAATGCAGGCATTTTGGCCTCTTTCGATACTAAACTTAAATCAGTACTCACTGTTGATGCAAGTGCCATGGGCATTGGGGCAGTGCTTTCCCAGATTCATAGGAAACATGAGAGAACAGTAGCATTTGCAACGCGCACTCTCACACAGACCAAAAGGAACTATTCAGTGATTGAATGGGAAGCTTTGGCTGCGGCCTGGGTTGCAGAAGACTTCCGTCTATACTTGTGGAGCTCCTCGTTAATTTTGTGAACAGATCACATACCATTGATGAAACTTTTGTTTCTTGGGGGAGCAGGTAAAGGCTCAGCAAGATTGGCCAACTTAGCAGCCAGATTGCAAGAGTATTTGTATGTAGTGGAGTTTATTCAAGGAAATCAGAATGTAGAGGTGGATTGCCTATCGAGATTACCGTTAGATTGGGAGGTTGTGGATGGACCTGCTGTGTTTGAGGCTGACAATGAAGGTGCAGTGGCTTCAATACAGTATGCGCAGGAGTGTGGTTTGGGTGTGTTCACAAAACAGGAATAGGAGGATCAAATGAATTCTGATGGAGTATTGAAAGAGGTCCTGAGAATGATTGTTATGGTGTACCAAGGGAGAGTGCTACTTCTGTTTCAGCAAGACCATTTATTAACATTTTAGATGAGTTGTCTGTGAGCGGTCACTGTTGTTTTGAGGGGTGATCAGTTTGTACCCCTGGTGGGACTTAGACTTAAGTTTTTTAAGTTGACACACGAGGGTCGCTGAGGCCAGTGTTTGACTGAATGGATAAATTTACCATACTGCATCATGGTATTTATTCCCCCTTTACAACGAAGTGCAACCCTCAGAGCCCACTATTACACGCACACCACCCTTTCAGCCGAGACAACATCCAGAGGCCATCTGTTTTGTAAAAGCACTGTTCTTTAGACATTTAACTGATCAGAGACAAGTCCCAACGAGATGGTGGTAGCATTCACCACATCTAGCAATACTTGGGCAGTAATTTGAACTTCACGGATAGCCTTGACCGCCCCATGCATGGGAAAAGGGATGTAGAAAAGGAGATTGTTTCAGAAATAGATCAAGGCAGAATTTGATGATATGGGAACTAGTCAAAAGTATGAGAGATGGCAGAAACTACACTGCCAGGATAGTAAGTCTCTTAATAAGTTTCTAGTCCGCCAGGCACAAGCTAGTTTTCCACGAAGAAGGTAAACTTTGTATTCTTTCTTGTGTTGGCTGCGAGACTACAGGATGCTGGCTGGAATTCAAAAATGAAATGAAATGGGGGAACATAGTCTGGGATCACGTTAAGGACAATGTCACACACAATGTGGCCAATAAAGGAGTATCCATTCGGCCTCACAGGCCCTAACATAGGCCCTCGGCATGATAATTTTATCGCAGAACTAGAGACCATCATAGTATATAGGTATTGCTGTTAGGACTGCATCATTCTAGAACTGGTCAAGACAAGTATGCTAACAGAAACTGAAATCATTGGCAAGCCCTTCAGGCATCGGTGGGAGAACGAGTGCAAATTCAACCTTGCTAGTATCCCTCCAGGAAGTCCAGGTAAGTGTTCTTTGTAGATGGAGCGATGAAACAGCTGGTGGGCAATAGAAAAGAAGCACTACCCTTTACAAACTTTAACACATACGCTGCTCCTTACCTTGACAAGGTACCGCACGGTGAGCCAACAGACCAAGCTACCGTCAAAGATGAACAGCCAGATGGATAGAGGGATCCTGTAGCCGCTGAATAACAGATTACTGCAGACGAAGCTGGTAATGGTGCAGGGGGAGGTGAGAAATGGCATTCTCAGACAGCTGAGGCTACAAAGACACAGATACTGGAGTCCCTCCCTGCAGCTGGGAGCATGCTAGTTTCGTGGAGTAGGTTCAGAAGTAGATGTCTTGGGTGAATGGAGATGCGGCAATGTAGAACAGCCAGCATGCGGAGGTGCATACATTCGCCTGCAGTGCAGAGCTTTCAATGGGCTTCTATTTTTCCATTTCAAGCTCTGCTGCAGTGGGTGGGATAAACCCAAGCAGGAATCCCACAGCACTTTAAGACAGTGTTGGTGGTGAGCAGTAGTGGGTAGGGTCCTTACCAGTGAGGAAGAAGGGTGGATTTTCGGTGATAGATCTTTTCGAAAACCCATTAGGTAGGGCAGTCAGGAAGGACAGCTCTGACCCGAGATTGAAAACTGCAGAGACAGCAAATCATGTGCCTTCTGTACTGCAAGACCACATCATTATTCAATTGAAGGTTCAAGGCAATAGGTGAGGCTGGCGGATTGGAAGGGAGCATCATGGGTTGACCCATGATAATTTCAAAAGGACTCAGTTCTGTTTTCTGCAATGGAATTGTTCAGATTGACGAGAATATCAAGGGTAGAGCACCGAATCTTTTCAGTTGTGTCTCTGAACATATCATGGCTAGTTTGTTCTTTAGAGTGGAGTTGTACCTTTCTACTTTAACAGAGGATTCTGGGTGGTAAGCACAGTGGAAATACTGCTGAATCCGAAGAACTTTGCATACTCCCTGAACTACGGAGCAGTCAAAGTAGGCGCCCGAACTGGGGAATGAAGTTCTTCAATAGATTCTTGTCTACAATGAAGTCAGCGGCCTGCCCTCAGGGGTAAGCTTCAACACACCCAAAAACATGCACACAATCGCAAGAACATATGAATAGGATCAACACTTGGGCAACTGAATAATGGCCATCTGGAAATTGACAAAGGACACCCAATGAAGTGGGTGGATTGGGGGGGCCGTTTTGAATCCTTTTCAAATATTATGGACATGGCAGATGAAACAGGAGTGGCAATAGTTCTGGGCAGTAGAAGGAAAGAAAGTCACATACCAAAGGATCACTGCAGCAGGGATCATAACATACCTTTTAACATGGGTGATACCATGGTATAGACGGGCCAAGTTACGGAGCAATAATTTCAGGGCCGCCACTCTCCCAATGTTGTCCCTCCATACTCCTTCAGAGTCACTTTTGCAGTTCTTTTTGATCCATACTTGGCTTTCAACATCAAGTGCCCGCTTCTGCAACAAAGATGGAATCTGTAGAGTAGGTACAGGAAATAATCAGCTTGCAAAATATACATTGTAGCTTCACTGTTCAGAAACAGTGCAGTTTTCTGGCTTCTTGGTCTACAAGAGCACTCTTTGCGATACTTCATTTAGCGTGGATTAAGGGCCAGCACAGTTTATTACAGCGAATTAAAGGGGCAACATGAGAGCATTCAGCAGATTTTGACCATGCATTGAGTTCTTAATAGGGGGTCCCACAGAGGTTAGGAATCCTTAACGCTTTGACAAAAGTCCAAAATCATGAGTGATTCCAAATGCGTAGTTAGAATCTAAGAATATGGTGACAATTCAATTTTGTAGCAAGAATGCATGCTCGGGGTTAGGGCAAAAAGTTTGGCCACTTGGACAGAGTGGACCTGGGGTTAATGTCAGCTTTCCACAATTCAGCATACCCCACTATAAGATCTCCAACATCATTTCAGAGACAAGAACCATCTACAAAGTTACATTTGCTGTTGGGTAATGGTGCATCTAATAGATCAATACGGGGTTTGGTCAGAGGTTCAGTGACTAAACAACAGTCATATGGTTCACTTTCTTGGGTAGTGGACATCAATGAAGCAGAATTCAAAGCAGGACAACAGATCAGAGTGATATAGGAAGTGGACAACAATATAATCTTGTATTGGGTTAATCTGACTGTGAGAGATGCTGAGATTTTGTACTGAGTAGTAGGGTAGCCACAGAATGGGGAATTGCGACAATCAAGGTGAAGCCTAACATAATATTTGGAGATGAATCTACAAGGTGGACTGCCATGGCGACAGAATGCAAGCAAGACAGGAGCCCCCGCAGGCACCTGGTCAAGAACAGAGGATTAATAGGCAAAGGGCTTTTTCTGCTCTTCATGGTTCTGCACCAAGACTCTGGGAGCATAGCCCTTAAGTTCATGATAATACTGCAGGAAAGGTTTATCATGACTGGGAAGCCACAGTGGAGGTGCAAAAGTTAATGCCAGCTTCATCTGCATAAAGGCTTGCTCTGCCTCGTCAGTCCAATTGAAGGGCTCTGAGGTGTCCTTCTTGCCATAATTTTTCGCACCATGACAGTAAAGTCCAAAATTCACTGTTATGAGTCTACTGCTATTCACAAGAAAGTGCTTACCTGAGAGATGGTTATAGGGAAAGGCAACTTATAGATATCTTTGGTTTGTCACCCAACAAACGACAATCTCCAGCTAAGATGTCATTACCTAAATTTACAGGGGAGACAAAATAGTAATTTCTCCTTTGAAGATTTATACCCGATTTTAGCCAATTCGGTCAGCAAATAAATGAAATCCATATTGCATTGTTCTAAGGTGGCAACTCAAGCAACAAATTATCAACATATTTTACCAATGTGGAATGTTTGGGGAAGGCCAGGGTGTCCAGATTTTGTTTGAAAGCTTGGGAAAGATAAAATGGGCCTCTGTAATGCGCAGATGAAGCCTCCCACTCATTGGCTGGCATCCACCGAATGAGAACGCAAAGACAAATATACTCTCTTCTTGACTAGGGATATTGTTTATATGTACAATATCCATGGCCTTATGTTTGTTCTTTCAGAGTTCATTGAACTGCCCAGAAGTACCTGCTGGTCAGGATTGCAGTTCCCTAGCAACAGTCCATCACACAGACATTCTCTGTGAACTTCCTCAAACATGGACCATTCCTTGGAGCCCTGTCATTGCCACCTGTTTCAAGAAGATCTCTTTTTCACCATTAACCCAGCACATATCACCAACAGATGAAGACAAATATATGGTTTCACGGAATGGTCATCAAACTTTCTGGGTCCTAGAAGAGAGCCCCCTACTCTTTGTAAAGGATAATACAATCAAGCAGGGTTAAGACCATGCTATACACTTCTCTCCTGCTCTGTTTCTATGTACATGGCCATGGCCTTATCTAGAAGTAAATTGTAAGAGCGGCACAAATTGGGCCACAGATAAAAATGCGGGGGCCACTTACAAAGGATAAATATATATATATATATATATATATATATATATATATCCACTGAAAAAAACAAAGGTTAAAGTGACGTTATAGTTAGGTGAATGTCAGTGACAACATTAACGTTTTGAACTAAAAAACACAGAAATTCACCAGTTATAGTTACAGAGCTACCTATACCTTGTGTCCCCGCCATGCACTGCTCATGACCTCACATATTATATCACTCATAACATCTCAAATTACGTAATTGAAGATATCACTTATGACATCACTGATGACACCTTCCAATGAGTCTGTTAGTTTGTTTTATAGTTTACATAGTGGCAGGTAATTACCATATTACTTTTCTACCAAATTTTGTACAACCTGAGTCCAGCTAATAGGTGCAAGTGTTTACAATAGGCATGTGCTTGTAATGCAACATAGGTGTGTAGAGGCATTGAACACATTATAAATCTTTGTATTAAAGAGTAACTCTGTGTGCAGGTGACAGTTGACGACTTGTGTTCAGCATATTTCACACACATTTTTGGGCTCTGCAGAAAAAGTTTCTAACAAGGCAAAGATTCTATGTACTACATACTAAGAATTGTAAGCAGCCTTGAGGTATTAGACAGAATAGTCTCAGAGTGACAATTTCGACATAACATAGAAGACTGTGTGCACCAGTTACTAATCTATGTATTTGTTCTTGTTTTTTGAAAGCTGCAGGTAGTATGATCTTTAGCACCTTTAGACCTTGGTTATTTTAAGTGAATAGTCTCTCTTTGGACAGGTTTTGCAAAGAGCGTACACTGTCCTTACTAGATACTTTTTAATTCTCTGTGGTGTATTTATCATGAGAGTTTCACTGTCTGCAAACAGTGAGATACAGAGTTAACTCTCTCCATAGAGTAAACAGTGTTTACAATACCCACTTTTCTACTTATATCCACTTCATCTCTCACTACAGTTTCAGTGACTGTGAGGGTTTGATACAGGTAAAGACTGCTAGTAGTAGGGCATTAGCTATTTAAGAGGGCTTGAGTATCTGGAGGAACTTGGTTTTCCCTGAACAGTTGTATACAGATTGGACACCGTGTGCAGTACAGGTTACCCTTTTATCTGCGGTTGATACTCAACATGAACACAACTACCCATGAAGTGCATGGTATAGGGTAAATGTTGCACATAACCCAAGCTTGATTCACCTATGGGTAATGATGCTTCATATTATTCTGAGTTATTTTTCACTTCCTTTCGTAGCTCTAATGCTATACCAGTTTATAGAGCAATGTGTACAAAAGAAGCTTGGATGATGTCATCAGTGATGTCATCAATGATATCATTTGAGAGGTCATTAGTATTGTCATAAATGATGTCACAGAACAAGTCATTAGTGATGTAATATGTGAGGTCATAAACAGTACATGACGGGGTGCAAGTTATAGTTAGCTCTGATAACTATAACTGGGGAATTTCTGTGTTTTCTTTTAGTTCAAAACATTAATGTTGTCAGTGGCATATTCATGTAACTATAACATTGCTTTAACCTTTGGATGTTTCAGTAAATTTCTAAGTTTAAAAATTTAAAAAACAGATCTTTTTATCACACCTAACTATAAGTTTACATTTACCTTTGTTTTTTTCACTGAATTTCTACTTTTTTTCAACCTAAAGTAATAGTTTATTGCAATACGTAAAGCCACCCGTCGTGCACCATCTTTAGCTGTGCACAGCAGGGTTGGGGGGGGGGGGGTTGGCCGGATGGCGTGGGCTGCCGCCAGGCCCTGTGGCCAAACCCCCAGCATGCTGCCAACCCCACGCCGTCACAGCCTTAGGCGTGCGCAGCATAGGGTTGGCCTCCGGGCCCAGGGACACCATCCTTTAAGGCTAAAACATGTATATCAAGGGGAGGGGGCATGCAGCTCTCTTCCTGAGCCTTAATTGGCCCCTGGGATTCCTTCTCCTGGGGGCAATTCTAATAAAAACAGGAGGGGGCAGCATGGCCCCCTCCCCAAGCCTTTAAAGGCCCCAGGTACCCCATCCCCTGGGGCGAAATACAGGTAAACAGGGGAGGGGGTGTGCGACTCCCCTGAGTCTTCTTGGGCCCCGGGGACCCCATCCCCTGAGCCAAAATCTAAGGGGAGGGGAGCGTGCACCCCCTCCCCAAGCCTTACTAGGCTGTGGGGACCCCATACCCAGGGCCAAATACGATAAAAAAGGTCTTAAGAGCTATATAATGATAGTAAATCGCGTGTCAGAGGATTGCTTTTATTCATCTCAGGTTGGCTTGGATGGTTTATGACCAATCTAAAGCTGTGATACTGTGCCTTGAGTTGTCATTTTACAGCTCGGCGTGGTTGGCAATGTGCTAATCGTATCTTTAAAGGCTTTGCTGTAGAAATGGCAAAAGACGTTGTCCTTTTCTAGCTTGGCGTGGATGGCACTGTGCTAATCCTATGTTTATTTTGAGGTGAACAGGTTCAGAGTGTCACTGGAGCTGTAGGGTGCTCTATATAGGACCTGCTCTCCTGCTCTCCACCTAAACTTGGGAATTACCCCGAGTCCTCTGCTTTTTTTGTATATATATATATATTAATATATATATATCAAGAATTCGTCTCCATTTCAACCTCTATTTGTGGAATCTCTTCACGTCGAGGTAAGGATACAGCAGTACAGCTGGGGATTCATTAAATCCTTAGTTTATTGAATAAATATCACCATAAATATCACCATCGGGTGCCGACACACATGAAACCAACACGTTTTAGCCATAGCCTTCAAAAGGGTCATATATATATATATATATATATATATATGGAGAAACCAAACTCCTGGATCACCGGATGCTCCGCGAGGAAAGCAAGAACGGACCACAGCGCATTCGTTGCAGTGAAGTTTTATTGCAGGTAAAATATAACAGCAACCATAGTGCAGAGACAAGTGTCCAGCCTGACGCGTTTCGACCGCGTTGCCGCGGTCTTGATCACAACATATATATATGTACATATATATATATATCCACAACCATGATGCCTGCTAAGAAGGAGCCCAACAA
The DNA here is from genome assembly GCA_963921515.1 of Calotriton arnoldi. Classification (NCBI taxonomy): domain Eukaryota; kingdom Metazoa; phylum Chordata; class Amphibia; order Caudata; family Salamandridae; genus Calotriton; species Calotriton arnoldi. Next base: position 230,122 of record CAWUFW010007922.1, read on the forward strand.
CAGGTGAGTCAATAGCCAACATTCTTTAATGGAGGAACACACAGCGAGGAGGAGGCGCTGCAACACAGGGGTGAAGTCCAACCTGACGCGTTTCATGCCGAAGGCATTTCTTCAGAGGTGCCGGACTTGTGAGGCATCAGCACGGCATTTAAAATCAAAACCCCTCCCCAGTGGGCATGGCCACTCCCGTGGCTTTGTGGATCTTGTAGTCAATTTTCCTACAGTGAGGTGTCGTGCTCAAACCTCCGTGCAGCACTAACCACTTGGTTTTACTTTTGCACGGAGGTTTGAGCACGACACCTCACTGTAGGAAAATTGACTACAAAATCCACAAAGCCACGGGAGTGGCTACGCCCACTGGGGCGGGGTTTTGATTTTAAATGCTGTGCTGATGCCTCACAAGTCCGGCACTCTGAAGAAATGCCTTCGGCATGAAACGCGTCAGGTTGGACTTCACCCTGTGTTGCAGCGCACCCTCCTCGCTGTGTGTTCCTCCATTAAAGAATGTTGGCTATTGACTCACCTGTTGTTGGGCTCCTTCTTAGCAGGCATCATGGTTGTGGATGTAAATGTGGCTTGCCTGAGCCGCGGAGTGAGCCCCAAGGCTGGTTCAGCCTTCCTGCAGCGACGCCAACTACGCCGCTGTTAAGGAACAGGAGCCTGTCAGTGGAGGAGTGATGTCTCCAGCGGGGACTCGAGTCCTGCAGCACTAACCACTTGGTTTTACTTTTTGCACGGAGGTTTGAGCACGACACCTCACTGTAGGAAAATTGACTACAAGATCCACAAAGCCACGGGAGTGGCCACGCCCACTGGGGCGGGGTTTTGATTTTAAATGCCGTGCTGATGCCTCACAAGTCCGGCACCTCTGAAGAAATGCCTTCGGCATGAAACTCGTCAGGTTGGACTTCACCCCTGTGTTGCAGCGCCCCCTCCTCGCTGTGTGTTCCTCCATTAAAGAATGTTGGCTATTGACTCACCTGTTGTTGGGCTCCTTCTTAGCAGGCATCATGGTTGTGGATGTAAATGCGGCTTGCCTGAGCCGCGGAGTGAGCCCCAAGGCTGGTTCAGCCTTCCTGCAGCGACGCCAACTACGCCGCTGCTTAAGGAACAGGAGCCTGTCAGTGGAGGAGTGATGTCTCCAGCGGGGACTCGAGTCCTGCAGCACTAACCACTTGGTTTTACTTTTTACACGGAAGTTTGAGCACAACCCCTCACTGTAGGAAAATTGACTACAAGATCCACAAAGCCACGGGAGTGGCCACGCCCACTGGGACGGGGTTTTGATTTTAAATGCCCGTGCTGATGCCTCACAAGTCCGGCACCTCTGAAGAAATGCCTTCGGCATGAAACGCGTCAGGTTGGACTTCACCCCTGTGTTGCAGCGCCCCCTCCTCGCTGTGTGTTCCTCCATTAAAGAATGTTGGCTATTGACTCACCTGTTGTTGGGCTCCTTCTTAGCAGGCATCATGGTTGTGGATGTAAATGCGGCTTGCCTGAGCCGCGGAGTGAGCCCCAAGGCTGGTTCAGCCTTCCTGCAGCGACGCCAACTACGCCGCTGCTTAAGGAACAGGAGCCTGTCAGTGGAGGAGTGATGTCTCCAGCGGGGACTCGAGTCCTGCAGCACTAACCACTTGGTTTTACTTTTTGCACGGAGGTTTGAGCACGACACCTCACTGTAGGAAAATTGACTACAAGATCCACAAAGCCACGGGAGTGGCCACGCCCACTGGGGCGGGGTTTTGATTTTAAATGCCGTGCTGATGCCTCACAAGTCCGGCACCTCTGAAGAAATGCCTTCGGCATGAAACGCGCCAGGTTGGACTTCACCCCTGTGTTGCAGCGCCCCCTCCTCGCTGTGTGTTCCTCCATTAAAGAATGTTGGCTATTGACTCACCTGTTGTTGGGCTCCTTCTTAGCAGGCATTATGGTTGTGGATGTAAATGCGGCTTGCCTGAGCCGCGGAGTGAGCCCCAAGGCTGGTTCAGCCTTCCTGCAGCGACGCCAACTACGCCGCTGCTTAAGGAACAGGAGCCTGTCAGTGGAGGAGTGATGTCTCCAGCGGGGACTCGAGTCCCGCAGCACTAACCACTTGGTTTTACTTTTTGCACGGAGGTTTGAGCACGACACCTCACTGTAGGAAAATTGACTACAAGATCCACAAAGCCACGGGAGTGGCCACGCCCACTGGGGCGGGGTTTTGATTTTAAATGCTGTGCTGATGCCTCACAAGTCCGGCACCTCTGAAGAAATGCCTTCGGCATGAAACGCGTCAGGTTGGACTTACCCCTGTGTTGCAGCGCCCCCTCCTCGCTGTGTGTTCCTCCATTAAAGAATGTTGGCTATTGACTCACCTGTTGTTGGGCTCCTTCTTAGCAGGCATCATGGTTGTGGATGTAAATGTGGCTTGCCTGAGCCGCGGAGTGAGCCCCAAGGCTGGTTCAGCCTTCCTGCAGCGACGCCAACTACGCCGCTGTTAAGGAACAGGAGCCTGTCAGTGGAGGAGTGATGTCTCCAGCGGGGACTCGAGTCCTGCAGCACTAACCACTTGGTTTTACTTTTTGCACGGAGGTTTGAGCACGACACCTCACTGTAGGAAAATTGACTACAAGATCCACAAAGCCACGGGAGTGGCCACGCCCACTGGGGCGGGGTTTTGATTTTAAATGCCGTGCTGATGCCTCACAAGTCCGGCACCTCTGAAGAAATGCCTTCGGCATGAAACGCGTCAGGTTGGACTTCACCCCTGTGTTGCAGCGCCCCTCCTCGCTGTGTGTTCCTCCATTAAAGAATGTTGGCTATTGACTCACCTGTTGTTGGGCTCCTTCTTAGCAGGCATCATGGTTGTGGATGTAAATGCGGCTTGCCTGAGCCGCGGAGTGAGCCCCAAGGCTGGTTCAGCCTTCATGCAGCGACGCCAACTATGCCGCTGCTTAAGGAACAGGAGCCTGTCAGTGGAGGAGTGATGTCTCCAGCGGGGACTCGAGTCCTGCAGCACTAACCACTTGGTTTTACTTTTTGCACGGAGGTTTGAGCACGACACCTCACTGTAGGAAAATTGACTACAAGATCCACAAAGCCACGGGAGTGGCCACGCCCACTGGGGCGGGGTTTTGATTTTAAATGCCGTGCTGATGCCTCACAAGTCCGGCACCTCTGAAGAAATGCCTTCGGCATGAAACGCGTCAGGTTGGACTTCACCCCTGTGTTGCAGCGCCCCCTCCTCGCTGTGTGTTCCTCCATTAAAGAATGTTGGCTATTGACTCACCTGTTGTTGGGCTCCTTCTTAGCAGGCATCATGGTTGTGGATGTAAATGCGGCTTGCCTGAGCCGCGGAGTGAGCCCCAAGGCTGGTTCAGCCTTCCTGCAGCGACGCCAACTACGCCGCTGCTTAAGGAACAGGAGCCTGTCAGTGGAGGAGTGATGTCTCCAGCGGGGACTCGAGTCCTGCAGCACTAACCACTTGGTTTTACTTTTTGCACGGAGGTTTGAGCACGACACCTCACTGTAGGAAAATTGACTACAAGATCCACAAAGCCACGGGAGTGGCCACGCCCACTGGGGCGGGGTTTTGATTTTAAATGCCGTGCTGATGTCTCACAAGTCCGGCACCTCTGAAGAAATGCCTTCGGCATGAAACGCGTCAGGTTGGACTTCACCCCTGTGTTGCAGCGCCCCCTCCTCGCTGTGTGTTCCTCCATTAAAGAATGTTGGCTATTGACTCACCTGTTGTTGGGCTCCTTCTTAGCAGGCATCATGGTTGTGGATATATATATATATATACATATATATATTTTCACTTAAAAAAACAAAGGTTACAGGGTTGTTAAAGTAAGCAAATAGAATAAAAAAACTTTAGAAATTCATTGAAAAAAACAAAGGTTACAGGGGCGTTATAGCTAGGCTCTGATTTCACTTGTACAAAACCAGATCTAGCTATTACTTACGCTCCCTCAATCCACTGCTTATGACCTCACATGTTACATCAATCATAACATGGTCAGTGACGCAAGATTCGCGGATTCAGCATGACTCCAGCTGAAATTGTTTTTTACATTCTTTTTTGTCCCTGCGGAGTCCTAGTGGGACCCCCCCATGAGGCCTAGAGTGTCAGGGTGTTTCTACCGTGCCCCCTTTTCTTTTTGAATTTTTTTTTCTTCTGTGACTTGGTTCATCTGCGTCACAAGATGGCTGCCAACACTTCCTGGTTTGAAGTGTTGGCAGCCGATCAGATCTCAGCACGAGATTGGGAGGGGTCGCGTATCATCCGCGTCCCTATATATACAACTGGAAATTTCTTTAAATAACTCAGCAACTACTGAACGGATTTATGCCATTTAACAAAAAGGGTGCTTTATGGACCAACAGATACCTTTCTGCCAAATTTGGTGTAATTCCGTTCAGCAGGTGGGGCTGTAGCCATGTCTAAAGTTTCCTATGAAAATTAACATGGGGAAAACGCATTTTGTGACCCCCTCCCCTTTTTCTCTGCCCCCACTTGATGGATCACCCTGAAATTTTAAAGACAGCAGCTGAAGTGCGTGGTAAACTAGTTTTAAAATTTAGTGAGGTTTCGGCAAACAACGTCAAAGTTATTGGCAAATGAAAAACGCTCTTCCTATGGAAACTACATTCTAACTATAACTACCTACTGGCGACTGCCAGTGGGATATATATATATATATAGTTAGAACCTAGTTTCCATAGGTAAAGTATTTTTTGACTTGCCTATATCTTTGGCGCCATTTGACGAATCTTCACTAAATATTCCCAAAATAGTGCACCAGTGATTCTAGTTGTGCATGGAAAGTTTTGGGGCGATTCATCAAGCAGGGGCCGAGAAAAAAGGGGAGGGGGGGCAAACGAAGCGTGTTTCCCATGTTAGTTCCCATAGGGATTTTGAACATGACTAGCAGTAGGCCGTAAACTCCGCTCCGCTGGCAGAGTTCACTGAGTTTTTGTCACTCCGCATTCATCTTGGAGGGCGAAGTTTAGCAAAAAACTCCACCTACGCCGCGTGGTGGAGTTTACCGGTAGCACTATCATAATAAATAAAGTTGTTGGGGAATGGGTATTACTAGGAGGGTCTCTACGGCTGTATTTCACCATTAATTCTGCGATTGATTAGAAAAACGATCCACCCACAAAACGAAAACCACGCCCACCCTAACGAAAATGCCCTTCTGTGATACCAAAAAAGATCTAATGTGCTCCAGAAGTTGAAAGTTCAACCGCGCATGAGCCGGAGTTGCAGGCTCTTTTGCACGCTGTGGTCTGCGGAGACCTTGACGCCTGTGATCAATGTTGGTGTAGCCCGCACTTTTATTTTCATTGTATGCACTATGGTGCTTCTTTGGAGGTGCCTGGCTCCTTGTGTGTGGCCACCATGTTTTAATGTGTTTATGAGTTTCTTTCACCTGATTGTTTTATAATGCCATTTACTTTACCAGTATTCTCCATACGCAGGGAAGCCTGCAGTTGGAGGGCGGGGTTGCTGGACCCTTGTTACGTTTTTATTTACCTACCTGGGAAATTTGTGGATCCACGCAGATTCCAGAACTTTCCCACACAGAAATTTGAGAAAAAAGTGATTTTTTTCTGCGAAATTTGAGGTTTGTAGGGGATTCTGGGTAGAAGAATGTTGGGGGACCCACGCAAACCATACCTCGCTGGACTCCCCCGGGTGTCTAGTTTCCAGAAATGTGTGGGTTTGGTAGGTTTCCCTAGATGGCTGCCAAGCCCCGGGCCAAAAACTCATGGGACCCCCCTTGCAAAACCAGGTTGGTTTGTGATAGGTAATTTTGATGTCGCCTCAATAGGTTTTGGACCCTTGCCTGTCGCGGGTCCTTGACCCACCCACGCAAGTGAGGTACCATTTTTATCGGGAGACCTGAGGGAACGCTGGGTGGGAGGAAATTTGTGGATCCAAGCAGATTCCAGAACTTTCCCACACAGAATTTTGAGAAAAAAGTGATTTTTTTCAGCGAAATTTGAGGTTAGCAGGGGATTCTGGGTAGGAGAATGTTGGGGGACCCACGCAAGCCATACCTCGCTGAACTCCCCTGGGTGTCTAGTTTCCAGAAATGTGTGGGTTTGGTAGGTTTCCCTAGATGGCCACCGAGCACCGGGCCAAAAACTCATGGGACCCCCCTTGCAAAACCAGGTTGGTTTGTGATAGGTAATTTTGATGTCGCATCAATAGGTTTTGGGCCCTTCCCTGCCGCGGGAACTTGGCCCACCCATACAAGTGAGGTACCATTTCTACTGGGATACTTGGAGAAATGCTGGGGGGTTGGAAATTTGTTGTTACTTTCTGCAGTGTGAAAATTTGAGCACAATAATGCAAGGAAAATGTCACAGTCACATTTTGAGGTTTGCAGGACATTGTGGGTAAGATAACGTGTTGGGATCCACAAGAGAGACATCACCATGTACTCCCATGGGTGTTTAGTTTACGACAAAAACTACAGTTGTTAGGTTATTCTTAGATGAAATGTACACCTTGGCAGAGAGACAAAACAGACAAAGATTACTGCACAGCCATCTATTCCTCAAGCACACACACATACTGGTTGGATTTGGCACGAGGGCGAGTGATGGTTTAGTATATAAAATTTTATTAACAAGAGATTTCACAAAAATGAAATGCACTGTCAATAATTGAAAGGACAAAAAACTGAACCAGTGACTCGCAGCTCGTGAGCTGTAAAGCCACGTCAAGGCACCAACCGCTTTCCTCGCCATTCACACACCTTTCATACATGATACACACAAGACCATTCACACCACCAGGCACAAAACCAACACATTACAACACTCACAAAAAAGGACAAGGTACACCCTGCTTGACAAAAACAGAAAAGACAAATTTTTATGCACAACCACCTATTCCTCAAGCACACATACATACTGGTTAGATTTGGCACGAGGGTGAGTGATGGTTCAGTATTAACCGTGGGCGGTGACCTACGCTACGCTCGCGGAATTTGCAAAGTTTCGGTAACTTCGCGATTCGCGTAGAACGCGAAGTTACCGTGCACTACGCAATTTGCGGCGTAGCGTAGCTGTTTTTCTTCTTCGCGCGCTCAATATACGTTCTCGCGCGTGCGGTAACGACCTACCGTGATTCTGCGTTCGCCGACGCGACTTCCTATCCGTTCGCGGGCGCCACGAGATTTGGAATCCGGCCGCACGATCCCGCGAGAGTGTGCGAACGCGAACACGTCATTCGGACGCGCGATCTGACTTCCGGCGGCAGTGTTGGTAAGATCGCGATCCCGAACACGAAGAAACTACAATCTGGCGAAGAATATATCTCGAGCATCATAAAACCTTCTCGAAAATGATGAATTAGTTCATTTTGCACAAAAAACTCCTCAGGTTGTCATTTAGAGATGTAGTTTGGTGAGCAAGGAGTCCTTTTTCTTTTTTTCCAAGAGGAAGGAAGTGCCCCTGATTCTCAAACTTCCTGTTCCTGTCCAGCAGGCTCCTCCCAGTGTTTTGTCCATGTGCTGTTCACTTTCATTTGGATTTGGAGCTGGAAGGATCACTTTTTGTGTCTGTCTGCTGCATCATATCATTGGATTGGATTTGAGGACTCTTGGATTTGAGATTTTACAAGTAAGTTGGAGAATTGGTGTACTTGTTTGTTTGATTGGGGCTTGTTTGTACCTACATTTTTTTGGGGGATTTCCATAGTTTTTAAAATGTATTGTTGTGGCCTGTAGTTTCGGCAGGGGCCTAGTTGTTTTTCTTTGATTGGAATTTCAGCCAGTAGGCCCGGACTAGAGCCAGAGGTACCCATGGGTGCATGTTTCTGTGGTGTCTGTTGAATTTAAAGTTTAAACATCATGTAGGGCATGCATGGATGGCATTGGATTGAATTGGTAAAAGTGGTTTTTGGGGTGTATTTCATTTTTTGGGTGTTTGTTAAATAAATAGGCCTTTTCAGCCAGTAGGTAACCCTGGGCGTTCAGCTCGCGGACTTTGGGCAAGTCCGCACTGCGCGACAACGCGGACTTACACTTTTTATCTTCTTCGCGCGCTCAATGTACGTTTTCGCGCGCGATAACGACTTTTTGTGACGATCGCGATGCCGAACACGCAGAATTTACAATCTGGCGAAGAATATCTCTCGAGCATCATAAAACCTTCTCGAAAATGTTGATTTAGTTCATTTTGCACAAAAACTCCTCAGGTTGTCATTTAGATGTAGTTTGGTGAGCAAGGAGTCACTTTTTTTTGTTTTACAATTTTTTTCAAGAGGAAGGAAGTTGCCCAGAGTCTCCAACTGCCTGGTCCTGTCCTTTGTCTTCACTTTTTTGTTATTTTGGGTGGCCTGGCCATGTGGGTGGCGGATATTTTGTAAAGCCAGGCATTGTGCTTTTGCCATAGGCCTGCATTGTCTGTCTTGTGTTCCTTTTCTTGTTGTTCTGGGTGGCCTGGCCATGTGTTGGCGGCCATTTTGTGTGAACAGCCACTGTGCTTTTGCCTTCGGCCTCCAAGCTTGCGGCCAAGTGTGCCAGTAGGCCCGGAGGTAGTCATCCTCATGGGTGCATAAAAACTGTTTCTGTGTTGTCTGTTGAATTGTAACCTAATTTAGGCCATGGATGGCATTGGATTGATTTGCAAAATGTGGGTTTTGGGGTGGTATTTTATTTTTTTGGGTGTTTGTTAAATAAATAGGCCTTTTCAGCCAGTAGGTAACCCTGGGCGTTCAGCTCGTGGACTTTGGGCAAGTCCGCACTGCGCGACAACGCGGACTTACACTTTTTATCTTCTTCGCGCTCAATGTACGTTTCGCGCGCGCGATAACGACTTTTTGTGACGATCGCGATGCCGAACACGCAGAATTTACAATCTGGCGAAGAATATCTCTCGAGCATCATAAAACCTTCTCGAAAATGTTGATTTAGTTCATTTTGCACAAAAACTCCTCAGGTTGTCATTTAGATGTAGTTTGGTGAGCAAGGAGTCACTTTTTTTTTGTCTTACAATTTTTTTCAAGAGGAAGGAAGTTGCCCAGAGTCTCCAACTGCCTGGTCCTATCCTTTGTCTTCACTTTTTGTTATTTTGGGTGGCCTGGCCATGTGGGTGGCGGCCATTTTGTAAAGCCAGGCATTGTGCTTTTGCCATAGGCCTGCATTGTCTGTCTTGTGTTCCTTTTCTTGTTGTTCTGGGTGGCCTGGCCATGTGTTGGCGGCCATTTTGTGTGAACAGCCACTGTGCTTTTGCCATCGGCCTCCAAGCTTGCGGCCTAGTGTGCCAGTAGGCCCGGAGGTAGTCATCCTCATGGGTGCATAAAAACTGTTTCTGTGTTGTCTGTTGAATTGTAACATAATTTAGGCCATGGATGGCATTGGATTGATTTGCAAAATGTGGGTTTTGGGGTGGTATTTTATTTTTTTGGGTGTTTGTTAAATAAATAGGCCTTTTCAGCCAGTAGGTAACCCTGGGCGTTCAGCTCGTGGACTTTGGGCAAGTCCGCACTGCGCGACAACGCGGACTTACACTTTTTATCTTCTTCGCGCGCTCAATGTACGTTTGCGCGCGCGATAACGACTTTTTGTGACGATCGCGATGCCGAACACGCAGAATTTACAATCTGGCGAAGAATATCTCTCGAGCATCATAAAACCTTCTCGAAAATGTTGATTTAGTTCATTTTGCACAAAAACTCCTCAGGTTGTCATTTAGATGTAGTTTGGTGAGCAAGGAGTCACTTTTTTTTGTTTTACAATTTTTTTCAAGAGGTAGGAAGTTGCCCAGAGTCTCCAACTGCCTGGTCCTGTCCTTTGTCTTCACTTTTTTGTTATTTTGGGTGGCCTGGCCATGTGGGTGGCGGCCATTTTGTAAAGCCAGCCACTGTGCTTTTGCCATAGGCCTCCAAGCTTGCGGCCCAGTATGCCAGTAGGCCCAGAGGTAGTCACCATGGGTGCATAAAACTGTTTCTGTGTAGTCTGTGGAATTTTGACATCATTTAGGCCATGGATGGCATTGAATTGATTCAATTGAATTGCGAAATGTGGTTTTTTTGGAGGGTCTGACTATTTCACTTTTTGGGTGTGTTAAATAAATGCCTTTTTGCGTGTGTACTGTGTAATTATAATTGTGTTGTTGTAGTGGTTGTCTAACTTTCAAAAGTGTTTTTAGCCATGTGGATTTTAGTTTTTGCATTAAAGCTGTGTGTGTTTTATAAGGCATCCTTTGTCTGCCCATATATAGGCCTGCTTGAGTTCATTGTTTGCCGTGCCTTGTGCCTGTGAGTCACCATGTTTCTGGGGGCCATTTTGTTGTGGTAGTTATTAGTGTGCTGTTTTTGCCACATAGGCCTGCGTGTCTTTCCATTGTTCCTCTTGTCTTACTGCTTCCAAATCCATCCCCATTGCCAGCTGCAGCTCCCTGATGCTGCTATATAATACATCCCACGTGATGCACAAATTTAGGCCAAACATGCTCCACTACATTTTAGTTTTTGTTCTTTACTATTCTTATTCTTCCAGAGTGTACACTAGCACTACACAGTAGCCAGGAAAGCCCTGGCCTTGTTGTCAACGTCTCATAAATGGCTAGACTGTGTGTTGTTGTTCACAGAGTTTCTGAAATTTAATAATTGAGGCCACCACACACTAAGTTCTATATTCTATTTGTTTGATTTGTGCTATGTTTGACTGATGTTCTGGCTTTTTTGCTTTTAGGTGCACAAAGACTGAGGAGGAGGTGTGTCTCTCATCATTGCCCGTTGCACTGCCAGACAGACATCCTGCTGCTGTACACACAACACAACGTGACGTGTGACCTGACCAGACATCTCTGCAACTGAGTGCTGCTGACATCTGAAGAAGATGGGCCCAAAGAAAGCAGGTACCAGGTCCTCCAGTACCAAGAAAGTTGCTATTGAGAAGAAGAAGGAACAGAAGAAGGAAGTGACACTTAAGTCTGGTGTGCCGGCCAATACCTTTTTGGGAAAAAAATTGCGCCTGCAGCAGCGGTGTCCGGGGGCAAGCTGGGGGCAGCACCTCCGCATCAGTGGACCCAACCCACCAACCCAGGCCCAAGCACATGAGTGTGGAAGAGGTAGCCAGCCTAATGGTGGAAAGCAGTGATGCTGAGCCTGAGATAAACTTATCGCTATCTCAAAGTAGTACCCAATCAACGCAGGAGGAAACACAGCAGATAAGTGGTCAACAACAACAGCCGCAACCACCGCCCGCAATAGTAGTTGTTGTTCCTCCTGAAGTAGGGGCAGTCCAGGAAATTGAGCCTCATGCAGAGGTAGAAGAAGAAGCCACTCATTCAGAAGATCCATTGTCTTCCAAATCCCCAGCAAGGAAAAGGAGGGGTAGTCCATCAAGTTCTTCGCCAAGCCCCCCTTCTGATGATCTAGATGCCACTTGGAAGCCACAAACTGAGTCTGAGAGGGAGCCACGTTCCAAGACCAAGCTAGGGAAAAGGCAGGTTCCGGAAAGCCTTACACTTATGGAGGTCGATGTAGAACAGTAAGATGATGATGATGACGAGCCAGTCATCACGAACATCACTCCCGGCCCCGAGGAGATGGAGACCAACATTATTACCCTATCCAAAATCGCTGCGAGGGATGTAGCACGCATACCTCCACAGGTAACACCAACACGACCTACAGCTTCCATATTTGCATTAGCAAAGGCCCGGCAGCGACCTACATCCAGCACAACCACCACCTCAGTAGGAGTAGGTAGTGGTACAGCAGCACAGAGTCAAATTCAACACACACCCTACAGATCATCCGGCATTGGAAGTGGCACCTCCAGCAGGAGGCCAAAGTTAAGCTCCCCAGTTTGGGACTTCTTTATGGTTAGCGAAAAGGAGGAGAACATTGCTATATGCTCCATTTGTAATACCTCTGTTAGTCGTGGTAAGCTTGGTACAAACTATGGTACCGGAGGCCAAATGACCCATCTGAAAAAACACCACTTGATCAGCTGGGAGGACCACCTTCGCGGCAGAAAAAAACTGCAACCATTGGTGTTGGTGGGGATAAAGGAGTAGAAGAAGAAGATCCGATCACGGTGGAAGAGGAAGGACAGGGAGACATTCTCTCTGGTAGTGGTACACAAGGTGTCCCTGACCCCAGCAGTGCAGTCTTAACGTTGCACACATCTTCAGCAACATCTCAGTGGCACAAGAGTAAGAGTCAGCCGGAGACACCAAGAAGTACCAGGTCCGCACTACCAAAAAGTGCGTTGAGCCTAAGAGAAAGGAAAACCATGCAGCTTACCATTATCAGCATGTTTGGGGGGTGAGGGGCAGTACGAACGCAACCACCCAATAGCACGTTTGTACAATGCGAAGCTGGCTAAAATGTTAGCACTGGACCTTCTCCCTTTTTCTTTTGTTGAAGGGGTGGGTTTTCTGGAATTTGTGTCAACCATCTGCCCAAAATGGCATGTTTCCAGCCGCTACTATTTTGCCAGAGTTGCAGTTCCAGCACTACATCACGACGTGCTGGAATTGCTAGGAAAGGCATGAAGCAGAGTGCTGTTCACAGTATCCACCTGACTACAGACATGTGGACCAGTTGCCAAGCCACAGATTACATGTGCATCACTGCACACTGGATCTGTTTTGCGGGGGTTAGAGAACAGATATCTGCTGGTGTTGATACTGCAGAGATTTTTCATGCCACTCGCAAACATGCAACTGTAGCCATGTTTGCCATGGAGAAATCTCATACTGCTGCAAACATTTTGGAAGAGTTTAACACCAAGGTCTTTGAGTGGCTGCGCCCAAGAGGGCTTACGATTGGTTTTGTTGCCACGGACAACGGCAGTAATGTAGTTTTGGCCATGCGCAATGGTGGCTATTTCAGGGTCCCGTGTTTGGCACACTGCATTAACATTGTTGTTCAAGACTTTTTGAAAAATGAATCCAAAGTCAGCAACTTACTGGTCACCTGCAGAAGAATATGCACACATTTCAGCCATTCTTTTAAAGCCCGGAAGCAGCTGAGGGTCATTCAACGTGAGCATAAAATGCCAGTCAAAGCGCTCATCCAGGAGGTGCCAACACGTTGGAACTCAACTTATTACATGCTTGATCGTCTGTTTGAACTGTACATACCACTCAATGCTTATGTCATGCAAAGATTAGGGGAACCTACTGTGAGAGGCATGACCGTTGAGATGGCTCAATGGGACCTCATTAAATGCCTGACTGAGATGCTACTTCCTTTTGAGATCTTCACACGTGAAGTCAGCAGGGAGGACTGTACTATGGGCCAAGCTATCCCATTGTTGCACATGCTAGAGCAACAGCTGAAGGATGTGTCTTGAAACGTACGCAGGTGTGGATGACAAACAAGACGCATATCATTTGGCGGAGACCTTAGCCGCTCGCTTATCGGAAAATACAAGGATTAAAAATAAAATTTTGTCACAACCACATTACATTAGTGCCACAATTTTGGATCCACGGTACAAAGTATTTCTGAACAGCAAGGCAGTAATTCCTTTTTCGGAAGTGGATGTTGCCAACTACAAAACTTTGATAGCTAAGGAAGCCACTATTTTCGAAAGCGAACGGCTGTTAATTACAGGCCCCCACCCCAGGCCATAACCAGTACTACAGGGCATCCAGAGTCAAGTTCTACTTTGGAGCCTGAGGGCAGTGCATTTGCCTCCCAGCAGTCACCTACACCAACAATAACATCAAGAACAGGATCATCCACAGCACAATGTGCAACTGATTGGTTTCTACAGCAGGGGTATGGTAAGTCCAGTGCTGATGCAAAGGCAAAACAGGCCGAGCACATCGGAGCACCCCTGAACATTGAGCGGATGGTCCAGGCCTATCTGGATGACCCAACAGAGGTCTTCATGGATCGAAACCCATTGGTGTATTGGTATGGGAAAAGAAGCCAATGGACAGTGCTCAGCAGGCTGGCGATAAAGTATCTGGCTTCCCCTGTCGCAAGTGTCTCTTCTGAGCGTGTTTTCAGTGCTGCTGGTGCCATTGTAACTTCGAAAAGGACCAGTCTCTCGGCCCAAAGCGTGGAGAGGTTAACCATGATCAAAATGAATCAGCACTTTATACCACCGGATTACAAAATACGTGAATCACAGCAGGAAGAGGAGAGCGACTTGGATGACGTAAATAGTGCGTTACAGGACCTACTTCTGTCCGAACCACCAGAGTTTGAGGACGAGCTCCTCTTCCCTGACAACTAGGCTTTCAAATTGTTACTTTCTTCCTTCCTTTATGTGTCTGTGTATCTGTCTTTCTGGTTCAAATCACAACAAATCCATCACCACCGTCTTCTCTTTTATTTCCCTATTGGAGTTGGATGTCTGTGCATTTAACTGTCCACTCTTCAGAGTCCTGCTTCATCTTCCTGTCTCGCACAAGTACATTTCCATCAAGCCAGACATTAGTACAAGAAATGTTGCCTTTACCAGTCCCGCCTCCATAAGAAGTGAAACGTGACTATAGCTATCCTCCGTTTTGTTTTCGAGCCGAAACTCATCAGTGTCCGAAGGCTACAGCCTCAGCAGGCATCCAAAGGTCCTCACTGTCAGGACAGAAGGTACTTGGCAGAGAAAGACAAGAGACTCTTCGAAGAAACTTGCTGACATTTGTGCAAACTCAAATGACCATCAATGAGCGCTACCCAGGCCGCGGCCCATCATCACAGTGCTGACCATGGGAAGCAACTTAAACTGTGACAAAGTGCCACAGAAGAATAAGACGAAAACCGAAACAGCGACTAACACTCAAAATGAATGTGGACTGGAGTAATGATGAGGCCACTGCCCCGTAAAAAAAAATAACAACTGTCAGAACTAGGCATCTGATGATCTGACAGCCAAAGAGAAGAGCAAGACAGGTAATGATGGAATGCATTGGATGCTTGCAGACTCTGAGCGATTGCTGTTGTTTGTTGTTGATGTTGTGCATGAAGTCGAACTCTACTCTACTAGTTAATCTACAAAGTGACTCAAGTCAGTGACAGTCAATGTTTCCCTTCTTGTTGTTTAATAACCAAATTGTACTCCTACTACTGCAGGTGCAGGCCAATATCTGTTGCAATTTTTTAATATGGAATATGGACTTAATCGGAGTCACTACAGACTGAGTTGTAGTTGGACAACACGTACCACACCATGATGATGACCATACTATCTTTGCACGCAGTCATTCAGTTGGATCGGAGATGATTCAAGGAATAACTGCATTTCATGAAGTGGCATAAGGTAAACATAAACACAACAATTCAACAAGAAAGTAAACACAGCAGACCTACATGTCCATGTAGTGGTGTGTAGTCGAGTGTAGTGATGACTGACAGCGGCGCATTGATTTTGTCACTTAATTAGGAAAATGCTAAGTTGCTGTGTATGCCTTTTGTCTGGCTATGTCAAAAATTAAGGTAAATGGAGGTTGGGTCACGGGCTGGTGCTGTGGTGGGCCTGTTCTGTCCTGTTGTTGTTGTAGCTTAATGCTGTAAACAGAATCTACACGATATATCCAAGCCGCCTCACTCTGAAAGTGTTCTCTCTTCTCTTCTTGGACTCCACCGTAATTGATGTTTTTTTTTATTCATTGATTTTTCAATACCCCTTTTGTTTTTCCATCTAGACGTTACAGGCCGGCCTTTACCCTGTGCTTGCTATACTGGGAGACACAACTCACATTTACCTTACCAATCGGCATCAGGAAGGCCACCAAGATTGATGTGCGGAGCGTCCATGGAAGATAGGACCAAGAGGAAGGACGAGATTCAACTCCACAATTTGAGCATGATAATACAGTAACTTTAGTATCATTCATCATTCATCTTTTAATTAATTTGAATCCTTTTTTCTCTTCAATCATTAGGACTGTGTGTTGTGTGTTGTTTGTTTGCTAATTGATCCCTACAACTGTGTTTTAATTGTCTTTGCTATCTTTACAAGTAAGCCCAGTACAACATGGAATTTGGGTCTCTGAGGGCATATTACAGGCAAGGCAAATTGCATAGAATATACTGCTGCCCTGTACTGTCTAATTGTCTAGTAGGAGTTATTAAGTACTACTCATTAACCATCAAGTTATCTTCATCATCATGCATGCATTTCCCTTTTCTCCCTTTATAGATTTTTTGTATAAGATCATGGTCGTCTGCCAAGATTGCGCTTTGCTTTTGTTGTCCATGCGTACTGTTTTTCATTCTCAAACCTTTCCCCAAACCCCCTTCCCATCCATTCATCAAACCCTAACCCTCTTCCCCCGGGCTGTGATTTATATTGAGGTGTGATGTGACTACATAAAATGTACACCAATTGATCACACGCTTGCTGGGGCAGATGTGGTGAAAGCAACACTAATTCAATTGCAAGGCAGGGCGAGGAGCTTCTTCTGCTTGCCCACCCATGCTCAGTCTATGTGCAAGCCGTCACCGGCTAATAGTAGTACATCATAATTAATTGCCGTCATTGATTGGATTAATCATCAAACTCCTACCACACAGCAGTAAAGGTTACGAATTACGATTGTGTTAAGTTAAGTGACTCACTCGACACAACTACAGTTTGTAACTTCTTGTACTAGGCTGTCCCCGCCACCATTATGTTTAATTTGACTTTAGCAGTTGCAACTGCAATATTGTTTGTTTGGCAGTCTTCTTCTGTACTGTATTTTACTTCGTTCTACTACTCCTCCCACAGTCGCTCTCAGGAAAGTGACTGTCTCTTTTTTAATTTTTTAGCAAATGCTACTGCCAGTGTCTACTCTACTACTACCACCACAACCATGGCATCTTCTACATTCTCTCTGGAAACCATGCAGCCATCGCTGTGCCGAACGTAATCATCATCAATCACAGGTAAGATAAGTTTGGTGGGAGGTATAAATGGACTAGGAGGAGAGACTGACAGTACTAGTAGGACAAATAACTCAGTGAGGGGTACCGCATCTATCTGTTTGTGTTACATCATCGTCGGCAGATTATTTAAATCAAACACTGGCTGCGGCCCTGCAGCAGCAAGGAAACCAATGTGACGTTAATTCGTAAAACAGTAACCCCCCACAAAACATTAACATTGTATGTTTAAGTATAAATATAATTTATTACCCTAACAAAAATAAACTATCCCACACCTGACCCACCCTTCTCCCTAACCCCAACCAATGTCCAAAACGAAAAAGTCCAAAGAATGTCCCGAAACCCCAACGCCCAATTCCCACCCACCAAAACAAGGAATAAAAAGGGGCAAAGCAACAGGGTCCTCGATGTTAAATTCGGCGGGCTTTGAGGTGTTTGTCCACCAGTATTTTGACCCGCTCCTCCATTTGCTCCTCTAGCCGTGCCATCCGGAGGAGAATCTTCCTGCGAAATGCCCTGCAGTGGCATCCAGGATGGGGGACAGCAGTGCTGGCTGCTAGCGAATTGCGGCGGCGGCGGGCGGCTACCAGACCGCGGCGCCGTACCGCTGGAGTTGTGGCCTGGCTGGGGCCCGGGGCATCGGACGAGGCTGCAGCTGCTGCTGCCGCCTCCTCCTCCTCCGCCTGAGCCACCAGCCGCCGGTACTCCTGGCATATGGCCTCCAGTTTCCGGCGCCGGGCCCTGGCTGCCAACTCCTTCCGCGATGGTTTGTCTTGGGAAGGAGTACTATCTATATCAAGAAAGAAAAAAAATATTGTTGTAACCAGTACTCTTAGCTAAACAGTAACACAAAATTAATTCAACACATAATGGCACAGTAGCACTAGCAAGAAGCACAGTACATAACATTTGTGGTAATAATCTATCTATCCTCCCACTTCCTCGGCCTCTAACATTTGTGGGAGTTTCAGGCATTATACTAGCACTATGGACTCCAACCAGTACACAGTACACCAGTGTTCTTCTTATCTCTAGTTTAGCGAAATGACATAACCTGGTTGTAGCCGGCATTGCCAGCTCGGTCATCTATGCTTGCACCCAAGACAAACATACGAGTCATGACGCAGACTCACGTTAGTTGGATTTACTACTGTTTGCAGGTGGGGAAGCTCGTATTTTTCTATTACGGGTGGCACTGGCCATACTCTCTCTGTTACATGGAGGGCAATTGCTCAATTTCACAGTGCCTTGGCTACTACAAAAGGCAGATTATATATCTGATCCAATGATCGTTGCTTTTATATGGGACAACGACATAAGGTCAGTAGCGGTCGGTGGTGGGACTCGGGGAGTTCGGCCGGGCGGTGACGTGGGTAGGGGCAGGATGGGGGTAGTAAACTATGGATTACGGCCAATTACAGGTAAGTAAACATATAAATAAATGAAACTAATTTTGTTGCGCACACTGCATCGCATTTGGCGGTGCAGTGCGCACAATGAAATTCGCTTTATTTATTTGTATGTTTACAGTAAAGTTACCTGTATTTGCCCGCGTAATACATTGTTTACTACTACCCCCACCCTGCCCCTCCCCACATCGGCTTTGCTACTCTGGCGCGGTTTCTTTTACATTCCCTAAAACTGTGCATCCCGTGACAGTCTCCACCTATGCTGTCTATGATGAATACATACAGGCATCCATCCATTCTAAGTAAATGTCAATCATTCTTCTTAATCTCTCCACAAACCTTACTTTGTTTCACCAACAACAACGCATGCGTCCACTCACTCCGTTGCTTGCCTTGGCTTTGAGTTTCACCCAAACACCGCTGATGATTCTTGCTATCCACAGTATCCACCCATACTGTGTCGCCCACCCAGGCAGGCATCCATTCTTCTTTCACCTTCCACCCATCCTTCAACAACACATGCATCTGATTCCTATCAGCCACCTATCCATGCTTCCAACGTATCCTTCTCTGCCAGTCATCATATTAAATCTCGCCCGCCCTTCCTCCTTCAACCCTTCTTTCCCTTTTTGTTCAACACATCCATCAAGGTCATCTGATCTGACTTTTAGTCTCCTCCATAAAACTTTCACAGCTGAGTTGGAGTCAGATATAAGAGGCCATTGGTTAATCAAGTCACGCTGGTAATGCTATTGCTACTGCATTGCTCATGCTAAGTAAAGGGTGTCTTCTTTAACCGTTGTATAATGTTCACTACAACTTCATACCTAATAAGTCTCAACAACAGTACAGTGAGTGAAGTCCACACACCCTTCCAGCTAGTGCAATGTCAATAAGTCATGAATATAACTTACCACCGCCCGCCACTGCTGCTGGCTCCCCCCTGTAGCTCCTGCAGGTGCCGCATCTTCTCCTGCCCCCTCCGGAAGGCTAGAATCGCCGGTGGCCCCGCCGCCACTGGTGGTTGCTAGTACGCCTAGATAAAAACATGACACATTTTTAGATGCCTGTACACCTCCCCCTATTTATTCTTTTTCACTAGCAAGATTGAAAAAAAGTTAATACATACATATTATTATAAATCACATTCAATAGTCCAAATCGGGTACTAGAGTACAGTCAGTAGACACTAGTAGTGTTATGGTCCCTAGGGTCATTATTATACTATACTCTACTCTTTGCAAAGTTAGCCTGAGCCATGCAACCATTTTCCGCTTCATGTCTTTTGCGCATGTTACCTCGCAGCTTGTTGTGCAGTAACAGTAAGACGCCTTTTTGAGCCCACATGAGCACATACAGCTACTGTCTGAGCGTTGCGTACAAGAGGTCGAAAAACAAGCCACTTTGTTATGGAGTTCGGTTAGTCCGTATTGCTTAGCCATAGGTAACATGTTACACTTTTTGGGCAGGACTGAGAAATGCTTGCATTATACTATATAACACGCACCATTTTTCTCAGGCAGAGGATTCCCTTCTACGAACCAGAGATTTGCAGAGCTTATGAATGATGCATGTAACCAGTAATTCTACGTTCTACGGTGAGGAGTCGCCCAGAATTCGCACAGATCTTTTGTCTTATATATCATCAATGATCATGCACTTGTTGCAACACTGTTTATTGTTTTAATCTTATGCATTTTGCTGTTGGAGCTGGCTGGAGTACACTGAATTTTATAGAACAACATACATACAGAGCTTGTTAGTTGAAAATAAACCTTTTGAACTTACACATAGACTCTGTGGTATTTGGTGTGGTGGTGGTGGTGGACTTACACGAGTGAGTGAGCGAAAGGGTGTTATGTTCTGGGTTGTGTAATCATAATCATTGGGTATCTTCGGGTGGGGGTTCGGGGACCTAATGAGACACTATAGCTAGTCGTTCAGGGGATTGTGGGTTCACTTCTGACTGAGGTGTGAGGAACGTCCAAGTTCCAAACTCGCATCACCAACATCCTATTTCATTGTGCATAGTTCTGCATGGGGCTGTGCAGAATCCAAGTAGTATGTACTATATCCTATCAAAAATAGTCAAATATCTGGTTGGGCATTTTGTTTGTGGTAATTGTCAAAGCCTCAAGATTAAGAAGCCTAGAAGAGGACAACCGAAAGGACTGGACTCAGTGGCTAGAGCTATTAGTATTGGTCAATCTGAGTTTTATTCAAAACCGTACAATAAAGAGTGGCAATGCAAACTGGGCAAGCTTAGCGACAGACTAATATTAGTAGTACAGAGTACAGACATTCATAGCAGAGGCAGTTAGAACTTAGAGGCAGGGATAACCAGAATTTAGAAACAGATAGTCAAGTCAAGATCAAAGAATCTTTTGTAAAAAATAGAATTAGGGAGTGGAGCCAGAATTAATAGTTCTGAAAAAATAAGGTGCAGTAAAAGTTAGGGCAATATAATTGTTAATATTAACCACTGGAGGACTTACTGGGACCAGCAGCAGGGCCCTCGGTAGAGGAGCGGTCCTCTGGTGGTTGTCCCGCCGAATCGGACCCCGTCTTCTTGCCCCTGGGTGCTGCACATCAGTGATCATGTAAGATATAATAAAGAAAAAGAAAGATACAAACATTAATGATTGCTGTGAAACAAATAAATTATCTAAAAAACCGCTCAAAAAACGTTTTAGGAAACAAAAATTGCAATAAAATTGACCTATCTAATCCGATCGACTACTGGCTTGCGGGATTCACGGACAGTCTACTTATTTGGGAACACTAATTCAGTGTTCCATTCTGATTGATTCAAATAAAATCCAGAACACTAACTAAGCCTAAGTACCACCTGACCTAGCCCACCTATTCCAGGCGGGCCAATTGTTCATTAAGCCTGCATTTCCATTTTTTTTGCCATCAAAAATGCATAGATGAGAAGGAGGACACATGCATAAAGTGCATAATGCATACACCAAATTGTTGGTTGGTTGCGTCTGATGTTCTGCAGCTGACTGACACTGCTAAGCTAAGCTTACCAGTACCACTCACTAAACAAACTACAAAAGGTTCTAAGGACTGGGGTAAGCAGCACTCAGTGACAGAGGATGCGTCACGCAGACCGCTCAAAAATTATCAACTAATAGTAACTAAACCTAGTATCAAATGCATCCACCACTATTTGACAGGAGGACAAAGGAAGGACTACAGTCTCTCTAGCAATAGCATTACCTAACTGAAGTTCTCTAAAGTAAACTCTTACATAATAATGACAAGCGAGCGCAAAGTTGCAAAAAGTAAGAGTACCGCCCAGCACCTGTGTCCTACAATCACAGAAGATTTTGAAACGTAATTTACCTGCAATGTAAGCAGCAGTATTCTTGTTATTTGTAAAAAATGTATACACAAATCACAATACTTATACTACTATATATATATTGGCTACTCACCAAGCCCCACGACCTCGACACCTAGCAGGTCCAACAGGTCCTGCTCCCGGTCAAGGATGTCTGACCACCGGTGGGCCAGCTGGTTATGGGTGCGCCGGACCGCGGAGCAGCGAAACACTGCCCGACGCACCTTCGCCCACCGGCGGTGACGCTCCTGGGTCGGGTACCCGGAGCCTGGCCTGCCGCCTGCTGCCAAGGTCAAGGGAGGTGGCGCTGAATAAAAAAACAAGGGCGGCCACCTCCGCCTCAGTAAACAGCTGGCGGGCTTGCACCCCTGCAGGGCGCAGTCTGCCGCAAGGCAGGCGGCGATTGGGCGCACGCGCTTGCCCTTTGAGCCGCTGCTGCTACCCTTCGCCATGGTTCTGGGGTGGGAGGAGGTGAAAAAGAAAAGGTAGAAGGGAAAAATAAAGTTAGGGGAAGAAGTAGGAGCTTAAAGAAGAAAGTTATATAAAACAGTCGAAAAGTAAAAAAAACACAGTAAAAAGTAGAAAAAAATGCAAAATATAGACTTAAGCAGAGAGTGAGATAGATAAAAAATAAAGAAAAATTGAAAAACAGTGTAAAAAACTAAGGATTGCAAAGATTGAGGGAGGCTCGAAAAGCAGGCCCAGAACCATAGCATAGAGTGGTAAAACAAGATGGCCGCGCCCATCGGGACCGCGTGGGTAAGTTCGCGCGATATTTGTCCCCGAGCACGCAAAAAACGTCGCGAACACGTACAACGCGTTCCCGAACAAGGAATGCGCATCGCGAGCACGCTATACGCGACCCGGAACAGGAAATAAGGGATCGCGAACGGGCGGGACAAGTGAAAAACAAAATGGCCGCGCCCATAGGCGACCGCATGGGTAAGTTCGCGCCCCCGAGCACGCAAACAGCGTCCCGAACAACCACAACGCGTTCCCGAGCAAGAAAAACGCATCGCTAACGGGCGCAACAAGCAGCTACGCACGCTCGCGAAGCTACGCGTAGCTCGCGTAGCGCGCCGACGTCTTCGCGTATCTTCGCGTAGTGCGACTACGCGAACTACGCCCAGGCTTATTCAGTATATACAGTTGTATTAACCAGAGATTTCACAAAAATGAAATGCACTGTTAATTGAAAGGACGAGAAACTGAACCATTGACTCACAGCTCGTGAGCTGTAAAGCCACGACAAGGCACCAACCTCTTTACAGGCCATTCATACACCTTTCATACGTGTGACACATACAAAACCATTCACAACGCCAGCCGCGGGCCCAGCACATTACAACATTCACATCAGCAGACAGCGCCATTCAAGGGCCCATCACTTTCACACGCCCACATTCCTGACACAGCAACCACACCAGCTCACGGATTGCGTTGAGTGGCATTTGGCTAGCAGTGTGTAGAGTGACCAGCAGCTAGTCACTACTCACACACCGCCAGCCAAGCGCCAGTCCACGTACACCGCCAGCCGAGTGCCAGTCCACGCACACCGCCAGCCGAGTGCCAGTCCACGCACACCGCCAGCCAAGCGCCAGTCCATGCACACCACCAGCCAAGCGCCAGTCCACGCACACCGCGAGCCAAGCGCCAGTCCATGCACACCGCCAGCCAAGCGCCAGTCCACGCACACCGCCAGCCAAGCGCCAGTCCAAACACACCTCCAGCCAAGCGCCAGTACAAACACACCGCAAGCCAAGCGCCAGTCCACGCACACCGCCAGCCAAGCGCCATTCCACACACACCGCCAGCCAAGCACCAGTCCACGCACACCGCCAGCCAAGCGCCAGTCCACGCACACCGCCAGCCAAGCGCCAGTCCACGCACACCGCCAGCCAAGCGCCAGTCCAAACACACCACCAGCCAAGCGCCAGTACAAACACACCGCCAGCCAAGCGCCAGTCCACGCACACCGTCAGCCAAGCGCCAATCCAAACAAACCGCCAGCCAAGCGCCAGACCACGCACTCCGCCAGACAAGCGCCACTCCACGCACACCGCCATCACATTTAGGATTTTTTTTATATAAATAAGAAAACACAAACAAATTGCAAATAGATACAAATCTACTAACACAAAATCTGAAACTAAATACACTACACAAATGCCAACCTTAAAACTGAACAAAAAATATTAAACAATAGAGGCCAGGCAGTTCACTTTACCACTCATGGATGCTCCCAAAAATTATTTTGTGTGTGGTACATTCTAAAACAAGCAGGCACACACAGCCCAGGGTTAGAAGGACACTCGGGGCAGTACATACGAGTCTCCTTCCGCGTACCTCTTCGCCAACAGACTCTACATCTCCTACTGGGAAAGTCTTTTGGGGTGTGGGAGGAATGTGATCAGGAAAGTGGCGATCTTTCAATCTAGCAACATCCTCCACCACTCCAACTCTAGGAACACTTGCCTGTTCCACTAAAACAAGGCTGCCTATTACAGACTCCTGAAACTTAGCAAAAGTCATCTTTGACTCAGGACAAGAATCCTGGAATACAACAAAAGCATTAAAGGTTGCCAAGTGGAAAAGATGGATAGCCAACTTCTTATACCAAATGTAAGCCTTACGAAGAGCAGCGTAAGGTTCCAACCTCTGATCTACTCTGTCAACACCACCCATGTGCCTATTATAGTCTAAAATGCACACAGGTTTGCGCACTTCAGCAACCTGACCCCAAACAGTCACAGGTGAAGTGCTTTCATCATGGATGGTAGTCAGCATGTAGACATCTCTCCTGTCTGAAAACTTCACAGCTAGAAGCTCCTCGCAACGCAATGCACTGCACTGTCCCCGCACAAGCTTTTGACAAACAAGTTCTTTTGGGAAACCTTTACGGTTAGAGCGGATTGTGCCACAAGCAACAGTGTCCACTTTGGCCAATTCCCTGAACAACCGCACACCAGTGTAGAAGTTAACTACATATAAATGGTGGCCTTTGTTAAAAAGTCCTCTACCAAGTTCCCACACAATTTTCTCAGTCACTCCAAAAGTGGACGGACAACCAGGGGGGTTAATCCTGGATTCCTTACCGGTGTACACCCTGAAATTAGAGACATATTCAGTCCTACTGTCACACAGCATATACAGCTTAATTCCATAGCGTGCCCTCTTACTAGGAATGTATTGCCTAAAAACCAAGCAGCCCTTGAACAACACCAAAGACTCATCCACTGCTATTTCTTTCCCTGGAGCATAGATCTCAGAAAATCGATCAACAAAGTGATCAATGACAGGCCGAATCTTAAAAAGACGGTCACAATCAGGGTGATCTCGTGCCAACGCTAAACCATTATCGACAAAATGCATCATCCGAAGCAGAAGCAAATACCTATCACGACTCATGACTGCCGGAAATATAGCTGTTGCCATCAAGGGACTAGTAGACCAATATGAAGACATTGATGGCTTCCTTAGCAAGCCCATCAAAAAGGTTAAACCCTAGAACTTCTTCATCTCTTCCAGATTTGTGGGAGTCCACCGGGTAGCTCTAGAGTGGGGCTTAAGGCTGGCACTGTTGTCCCTCAAAAACTGTTCGGCATACAAATTAGTCTGCTCAACAATCTCTGCCAAAAATACATCGTCCATAAACAACTGAAAAAAATGTATCGGCAAAAAGTTTTCAGTATTCACTCTACACCCTGGAACACCAGTAAAGTCTGGCAATGCCGGCTGCACCATGCCTGGGGCAAGCCAGAGGTCAGCACTTTCAACGGGAAGCCTTGCAGCCCCAGGCTGCAGCCCAGATGCCTCTTGCCGCACTATACCAACGGGAAGCCTTGCAGCCCCAGGCTGCAGCCCAGATGCCTCTTACCGCACTATACCAACGGGAAGCCTTGCAGCCCCAGGCTGCAGCCCAGATGCCTCTTGCCGCACTATCGGCACATCAATGTCCTCCTCTAACACAGGCACTTCATCCGCACTAAGAGTAGCTTCATCCGCACTGAGAGTAGCTTCATCATCCGATGATTCCACGTGGAGAGAAAACTCACTGCCTGAATCTTCCCCTGCCTCCTCTGCCTCAGATGCAGAGTCAGTCTCTGAACCATGGTCAGAGGAAGACTCAAAAAGCATACCAACAACCTGCTGAGCAGTAATCCTGCGGCTAGCCATTATCCTTACTAAGAAAGGAGACTGCACAAACAAGTCAACAACAACCAACACTGTGAAAAATAAGTAAGTAAAAAAATGTGTGCCTTTATCACAAAGATCTATATACTCAAAAACTATACGATTCACTTACAAGAGACAGCTACACTCACCAGCACCTACTCTGCAGAGGCACAGCAAAAACCAACGATATCCCACTGGAAAGAAAAAAACAAAACCAATTACTCACAAGACAACAAAATACACATCGAGCACAAATGCAAAAAGTTTTTGACACTCAAAAAACAGAAGCCAAACATACTGCTATTATTACACCATTTGCAAAAAACACATTCATGCAGAGAAATGAAACTCATTTACATTGTACAAAAAAAGTCTCTTACCAAACACATGCAACTACACAAACAGCAGCACCACCAGTAACGAAACCGCAACATGGAACAGTCTAAAGAGCAAAAGCCTCGAACTAGAACAAAAAGGGAGAAATAAAGCATTACAATTGCAATTCACAAGAAATAAAACAATTAACATTATAACACGCTATGTCACTACCCAAATGGGGGCAGAAAGGCCAAATAAACGGGCAGAATACACATAAAAAAATATATGTCCCCTGGAATCGACCAATTTATTTATTTTTAAATCCCTGGCTCTAGTGGGCTTCTCTGCCCCCCCTCCCTCACCCCGGGCCAGAAACACCAAAAAATGCAGGTGATCTGTCCCCAGGGGGGGCAGAAAAGTCTTAAAAATTATTTAGGCCCATAAGGAAGCGACCCTTGCCCAAGGGGTCGCTTCCATTTAAAATTTAAAACACTCCCTGGTGTCTAGTGGGGTTTTCGCCAAATAAACAAACCGATCTGCCCCCAGGGGGGGCAGAATATAGTTTTTTTAAAAATATGGCCCCTGGAAGCGACCCTTGCCCAAGAGGTCGCTTCCAATTTAATAAAAACAAATTCCCTGGCTCTAGTGGGCTTTTCTGCCCCCCCTGGGGCCAGAAACGCCCCAAAAAATCAGGCGATCTGTCCCCAGGGGGGCAGAATATACTTTTTAACTAAATTTGGCCCCTGGAACCGACCCTTGCCCAAGGGGTCGCTTCCATTTAAAAATAAACAAATTCCCTAGTGTCTAGTGGGGTTTTCTGCCCCCTGGGGGCAGAAAGACCAAATAAAAAACCGATCTGCCCCCAGTGGGGGCAGAATATACTTTTAAAATAAATTGGGCCCCTGGAAGCGACCCTTGCCCAAGGGGTCGCTTCCGATTTGGAAAAAAACAATTCCCTGGTTCTAGTGGGCTGTTACTCCCCCTGGGTCCAGAAACGGACAAAAATCGGCCGATCTGTCCCCAGGGGGGGCAGAAAAGTCTAAAATAAATATTTCCCCCTTAGGAAGCGACCCTTGCCCAAGGGGTTGCTTCCTTTGCACAAAAAAACAAATCCCTGGTGTCTAGTGGGGCATTCCTGGTGCACGATCGCTACGCTGTGCGCGATCGTGCACCAGGAATGCCCTGCATTGAGACATCAGGGGAGAGGAAACACTGTTTCCTCTCCCCCGATGCCTCAATGTGCCGCAATGTGCCCCCCCCCGCCCCCGGCCCACCGGAGCAGGAAACACTCACCCTCCTGCTGGACGCGCTGGAAACAAATGGTTTCCAGCGCGTCCAGCGCTTCCTGATGACGTCGGCGCGTGCTGTGCGCGCTGACGTCATGGGAATGCGTGGGGGGGTCGGGGGTGGCAGCGGAAACTCTTCCGCTGCCATCCCCCTCTGTGGGGGCAAGATCGATAAGACAGGGGGGGGAGCGCCAGCGCTTCCCCCAGGGGCTGTGCTCATGACGGAGCGGTTCCATCATGAGCACAGTCCAACCGATGCTCATGACGGAACCGCTCCGTCATGAGCATCGAAGGGGTTAATGGTCTTTTAATCTACCGCTCTCTGGTCCTAGATCAATTTTTAATAATGAAATCAGCGTAATTTTAGAGTCCTTCTCTTTGAAAACAGATTTTACAGTATTAGGGGATTTTAACTTTTACCTTCAGAATAAATCAGACAGGGATACAGACGTATTGTTGGATAATATGGCTAGCTTCGGCCTTTCCCAGAAAATAATAGGGCCCACTCATAACGTAGGGCATACCTTAGATGGTATTTTTACGAATAATGCCCATTTGGACAAAACTGATAATATAGCTTTGATTTGGACTGATCATAAAGTCATAAGCTTTGAACTAGAAATTACGGAAAATATCTCTTCCACAAACTCTAATGGAAAGTTGCAGAGGATTCATCCATGGCACAAAATTAGCGCCGTAACTCTGAAGGATATCCTAGCGAGAACAGAACTGGAAAGTTTAAATGATCCAGAAGTATTATCAGCTGCATATGAAACCTGGATGGAGTCAGCTATGGATACTTTATTACCTATTAAAAATAAAATCGAAATAAAAAAGGATACATTTTCTGCCCCCTGGTTAAATGATAATCTAAGAGCCTCTAAACAAACCTGCTGCAGACAAGAACGTGCCTGGAGGAAGGACTATAAGGAAGAGGAAAAAATTAAATACAGGAAATGTATTATAGAATACAAAAAATTAATAGAGAAAGAAAAGGCATCTTTTTACACCAAACAGATTGAGTCATCAAAAAACTCTATTAAGGAACTTTTCCAGATCGTGACTAAACTGACCACTACGCCAGTGCCAGAGTCAGTGGCAGGAAGTCAAGAACACTCTGAGTCCTTGGCTTCTTTCTTTCAGAAAAAAGTCATGGAAATTTTTGATAAATTTGATGTTAGTGACCAGATGCAAAAATTGCCACCAGAAGGTGGACAATTGTTTTTTAACATCCGAGCAGGCTGGTCAGATGATTGCTACTACAAAGTCTGGTTCCTCATTAGACAAATGTCCACCTCACATAATGCATCTTGCACCAGACGCTATCGCAATATCTCTGACAAATGTTATCAACTCTATGTTTAGCACAGGTGTGCTTCTAAAATTGTTAAAAAAGGCCATGGTTCTCCCTTTATTGAAAAAAGCTAATTTGGACCCTAAAGAATCCTCTAACTATCGACCAATATACAGGCTTCCCTTTCCATCCTAGGTGGCTGAGAAAGCTATGAATATCCAATTGTCTGCATATATTGAGTATAATCATCATCTTGATAAAACTCAGTTCGGATTCAGGAGCGGGTATAGCACTGAATCCGCGCTCATTGTGGCTACTGAGGAGATTAGATTCTCTCTTGATTCAGGTGGTAGGGCAGCTCTGATTCTATTAGGCCTGTCTGCAGCCTTCGATGCGGTCAATCATAATTGGTTGATGGATTGGTTGCAGGCTATTGGGGTTAAAGATATGGCTTTTGCTGTTAGCCGTTTATTTCGGAGTGATAGATCCCAATCTGCAGCTTTCAAAGGTTTTATATCATTGCCCTTTACGCTGCCATGTGGGGTCCCGCAGGGCTCATCTTTGAGCCCGACCCTGTTTAATATTTATGTCTCCCCCTGGCTAACTTAATAAAGTCATTTGGTTTTTCACTGGTAACTTACGCATGTGACACTCAGATTATTGTGTCAGTTACCAGTGATATCCAAAATATGGCTGAAAAAGTTTGCAACTGCATGAGGGAGGTTAGCGATTGGATGAGCAAGAACTTCCTAAAGCTAAATTCTACCAAGACAGAGGTCATGCTCTTCAGGAATGATGTGTCTTTTTGGTCTCCCATTTGGTGGCCACAAGAGTTAGGTGATCTACCTAAACCAAAAAGTAAGGTGAAAAATTTGGGGGTGATGATAGATGACAAATTACTTTTTAAAGAACAAGTTAATTCTGTGGTTTCAACCTCTTTTTATATTTTAAAAATAATCAAGAAGATTGCTCATCTACTCTCCTTTGACCTGTTAAAAATGGTGGTCACTGCGCTAGTCCAGGCTCGACTAGATTATTGTAATGGACTCTTGCAAGGTCTCCTAAAACACTCATTAAAAAAACTTCAGACAGTGCAAAACACAGCAGCAAGGATGCTTTATAATATACCTAGGTTAGAATCTGTGTCCCTAGCTCTAAAGAAACTACACTGGCTTCCAATTGAAAAGCGTATTACTTTTAAGGCACTATGTCTTGTGCACAAAATTCTGTATGGAATCGGTCCAGACTATCTAAAAAGGAACCTAATTTGGTATGTTCCAACTAGATCCTTACGTTCTAGCTCGTAAAAGAACTTGGTAGTTCCCTCCTACAAGAGGATGTCCTGAGGTGGTAGGAGCTTTGTTAGAAATATTGCCACCAAATGGAATGGTCTCCCTTAAACACTAAAGTCTACAACTGAACTTTTAGCTTTTAGGAAGGCATTAAAAACCTGGCTTTTCACCAACTGAAAATACTTACCACTTTGATCACAGACAGCGCCAAGATGCCTCTGGGTATATGCTGCGCTTTATAAATACACTCAATTTCAATATAAATATCAATAGCGAGTCTCTCTCTGCGCATTGTATACATGCGGAGCCCGGTGTCCACCGCCATGCAGTCTCAGAAGGTGAGGCTCCAGGGAGCAGAGAGGAGACTGTTGATGGAGCAAGAAATCAGAATGAGACTTGCTCGTAAGCAATCCTCTCACAGTATTAATTTATTAAAATTTTGTAATGTCTCTACTAATAAATGCACACATAAACACAATCCTAGTGAAGCTTGCCTATGTGTTTAAACTAATAAGTAACGCTTGTCTAAATCCAAAATGGCCGCTAAAGCGCAGGAATTTCATTGCGCATGTGTCAACCATATCACGTGGTATGACGTCTTTCTTTGCTTGGAGGGAAAACTTTGCTTCTGCGCAGTGTGTATTAAAATGACTGCTTAATGTTTTCACGTGCTAAAGCTTGCGCATATGCTGCAATTAAAACGGTGGTATTCTAATGCTATTAATGCGGGATAGATTTATAATTAAATGGGAACAGAGTAGACATAGTGGGTATACAGTGAAAACATTTATTTGTGATTTTAATATTTTCTTATTTGACTTTTATTAGTTCGTAAATGGGCCTGGGTTGGTTGAACTGCAGCTCGAGAGACATTGGTTCTGCGCATGCGCCCTGCAAGGCTAACCAGAGGAAGCGATGAAGTCAACTTGGAAGCCCTCCAAGGTCGCAAAGCCTGGTTCACAAGTTCATCTGAAATGTACCTGAAGTCGCATCAAATTTATACAAAATGTATTAAAAAATCAATGGGAAATGGGTGGGAAATAATGCAAATGTATTAATTGTGAGGGGCGGTATTTTAAAACAATAGGCTTAAAGAAATTGAACTAAATGGACATGGTGTGAGGATCAACCCCCTGTCCCCGTCCAATCAGAAGTAGTGGGCCCATAATTTTGAAACATTAATGGGAGGTACCTAGGTGTAGGTAGAAGGGTATAATAGATATAGAATTAGCTAATTAGTTAGCGCATTAAGGCCGTCAGTTTGGAGAACCACAGAACGAGCTGATCGATTGCAGACTGAACCGCTGTCCAGAGAGGTCCTGAGGTGGGGGCGGCGGATTCCATTAGAAGGAAGACACGGGAGAAATCGAGGAGAAGCGAAGTATCAGAGAGGGGAACGACGCAGGCGTCGTTGATAGAGAGGTCACCTGTCCTGTCCTGAACCTGGTCCGGAGGTCTTTTGGTCTTCATCCTTCCTGGGACCTATCTTTCCAACTCCTTGGCCAAGGGGGTTTGGTTCTCGCACCTTTAGGTAAATATAAATGCAAACCTTTAGCTGTGCTGCTGTCTCTACCTTCTTCTTTCTGAGGGACCATCATTGATCAATAATTGATTATTAGTATGCTTCAGCCTTGATATACGATTAAGTATCATGTGGTTCTGTATTTACTCTGCTTAACTTAGATAAATATTTTAAAACTTCCTGACTCAGTGATTATTTCAGGATTATAAAATTTATTGAATGTCACTCATTTTAAACTTCCCAATTATCAAAGGGTCCATTGGTAAGTCATTACTCTTCAATCAGAAAAGTAATTGGTAGCAGGGATATTGATAAAGAGTACAACTGACCCACCAGCGGAAATTTCTAGCGTAGTATGAATGAATGGGCCCAGGTGAGTATTCGGTGTATGAATGCTTGTTGCTAGTAACCCGCTGGATCAGTTTTCTGGTTATCAGAGGATGGTTGCACTTTGTTAATTGGGTAATGAGAATTTTATTTTTATAAACTAACATCCGTTTGTTCAAAGTTTTGTTTTATGTTGCCCAGAATTCCCCGGGGAAAATTGAATAGCGGATGGTAAGTGGAAGCCATACTGCAGTGAGGTTATCTGTCAGGCAGAAATAGTACTGAAAAGTTAGGCAGGGCTATCAGTACTTGTTAGGGACTCTATGTGTGTGAGTGATAGCAAAGGAATACGTTGGTAAAAATGTTATGTTATATCACCTAGAAAGGGTAACATTGAAGAAGTAGCAGGTATTTCTGAAGCTTACGTGAAGAGTAAACGGAAGGGTTTTACTCATAGTGAATGTTTAGTAAACGGAAAGGTTTTACTAAGTGTGAGAGAAACTATCTTTTCCAATATAGAGAAACTGGCACGATAGCGAATGTTTTATGTTGTTACTGAATTTTAATAAGAAGCGTAGAAAAAATAAAGTTTTGCGTACGATTTTGTAAAGGGAGGGTCGGTTGCCGGAGAGGAAACTGACGTCACAAAACGCCGCGCTGGGATTGGTTGAAACAGCGGGTGTGGAATGACTCTTGTAAAGGAGGGGTCAGTAGTCAGGAGTAATACTGACGTCACAGGTGCCGCGCTGGGATGGTTGAAACAGCAAGGGACAGAAAAGCGCAGATTGTAAAGGAGGGGTCGTCAGACAGACGTCACTGAAAAGCCGTGCTAGGATTGGTTCAGAGACAAATGGTAGCTGGAATTTAATTGGTTGTCAGCATAGAAGTCGAAATCCTAGTGGATAGTGGAGATTATATGTGGAAACGCGATCCGACTTTAACAGGAACTCGTCCGGATAGGAGATTCCTAGGTTTTGCAGAATATAATTTTATACACAGAGATTTACACAAAATGTACGGAGAAAAGAGGAAGATGTCATTTTTACAAAAGATTAAGAATTATTTTAAGAAGGATAAACTCATCAAAACTAGAGAAGGAATTATCATTCCACCAGCAAAAACGCCCTCTTCATTTATGATGATGGAAAGAGGTTATCATACTTGCGTATGGTTAGAAAATTGGATAGAATATACCAAAAATGATGGAATATTAGCATTCCCAGAGAATGGTACTTTCAATGGGAGAATTCTTCAAAATTTAAGATTGAGGATGAATGACTTAGAACCCAGACCAAGATTAACTCAATACGAAGCCTTAGAAGAGTGGGAAACCAAGGCATTCGAACGTGACCGATCAAGAAGCAGTAGGGGTTATCGGGGATTTTTTCCTAGATACCAAAATGAGTCAAGAGACGGTCAGATGAAACAGTGGAGAAGAGCGATGCTTACAGAGGGTTTGTATTCAGTTTGTATAGCAGAAGAGTCGTTAGGGAGTAAATGCACAGAAAAGGCAAAACACTTGACAGGGTTTGGAGATTCTGAAGATGACTTTATGGAAGAAATATTAAAGAACCCGCCACCATATCAGGAAGGGGCAAGTGGATGCACCCCAAGCGCACCACTGTTAAGAACACCATTGGTACCGCACGTATTGCATAATCCCCCAGTTAATAGGGTACTTCAGGATAAAGAAAAGGAAGCTATAGACAGAAACAGAGCAGAATTGATACAGAAAATAACACAGTTGAATGTACATCCTGATTCCCTGACCATACCTGTAACAATTGGTCCAGTGGTTCCCTTATATGGTGACAAGGTAAATTATCCGAAACCATTAGTGATGCCTACACCTGTAGAAATCCCTAAACCTGAACCTGTAATAATTGATGATCAAATCAGTGATTGTGAATCTATGATATCCTTAATGGATTTACCGATTCGAGGATCTGTAAATACCACTCCTAGAAGAATAACACCTGGTTGCTCCAAAGATGTAAATATAGTAACCTCATCTGGAACCAAAAGTGCCACCGTAGTAAAGCCAGAAGACTTAGAAAGGTGGGCACAAGGATCAGACAGACAGAGTTCACCCCCAAAGATCATGGACATCTACAAATTAAAAGTCGAGTTAGAAGAAATGATAGCAGGAAATGTAGGAGTAGATCGGCTAAAAACTTCCGATGAAGAAGAACTATTGTTCGTATGCAGAAGTATAACTAGAAATGTAAAGATATTTCATGAGAAATTATCAGATTTGGCTTTACAGATGGGAATTGAAATAGGAAAGTCAAAAGTACTACAGAAACCCTATAGAGCAGACTTTTCTGACAAAGATTTAGAAAACATGAATGCCTCTGGCCGAAAACTACAAGTAAAAGAATTAATGTCAGTACTACAGAAATGGGGAGATCTAGATAAATGGAAAGCTAGATGGACAAAGAAAAATGAAGAGGCACGGTACAGTAGAACAACTTCTGAATATTTATTGAAGGAAACAGGGAAAGCAGATCAGATGTACCCAATGCGAGAAGTACCTGGAGGAGGTTATGTTCATGTCCCATGGAGTAGACAGGATATATTGTCATTTACAAATGACTTTCCAAAGTTAAGAGAAAAGCCAATTGAATGGTACAAGCAGGTTGAGAGGTTTGTGAAAGTGTCAAAGGTATTGTTGAAGGACTTGGATGGTTTGTTCGACATAGTGGTACCTGCTGATTTATGGACAGATTGTAAAATTACAGTTGACTGGCCGAGTGAAGAGTATCCTAGGGATGCAAAGACAGGTGCTCCATCAAATGATGTAATGAAAAAATATCAACAGGTAATAACTTACCTGAAAGGGAAAATACCACCAAAAGAAACAGATTGGGTGAAAATAGACAGGACTACCCAAGAAGCCAGTGAATCGGTACATGCCTATTATGAACGTCTATTACAGGTGTTCAAACAGTATAGTGGATTTGAGGACATTGGAGATAAAAATATGAGTCAGTTTGTCTACCGATTTGTTTATGGTTTAAAGCCAGAGATTTGTCAAATGATTAAGCAGCACATGTTGTGCTGGCAAGGGAAACCCATAGACGAAATTTTGAAATATGCCAAATATTGTGGAGACGATATTGAGGATAGGCACAAGAAACTGCAAGAGAAAGTGATGTGGGCTCAGGTGAAAATGGCTGAGCGACAGGGAATTAATTTGGATAATCCCACTGATAATGAGGGAAAAGATTCTGGAACGAATGGTGACACAGGAAATGGTGGTAAAGTGAGAGGACGAATGAGTAGAGAAGAGGCTAAAAAGAAATTTCCTTGTCATGAATGCGGAAAGTTGGGGCATTGGAAGAACGAATGTAAAAAGATTCAAAATAATAATGGCCCAAATCATAATTTAAATCCACAGACGCAGAATGACTCACAGCAGGGTGTAAATCCTCAGAGTCAGTTGCCACCTGCCCCTATACAGGGTAATGTAAGCAGAGCAAAGCACGGTACAGACGTCGGATATCAAGGAGGAAGTGGTAAGAATGACTATGTAACTTCACAGTTTCTTTTACAGGATGATTTTTATCCATGTAACCAATGACGGTGCCTAAGAGAGGGGGAGAAGGAGTGCGTACTTGGCGCATCCTTGCCGGTAGATCAGTCAGGTCCATATGTTGAAGGGAAAGTAAGAGGTAATGATATCACTTTCCTTTTGGACACTGGTGCTACCCATTCTACTGTGAGAACAGCAGACATCCCAGACCTTCCTCTCTCTGGAGAAGCTATCCAAGTTGTAGGCGTAGCTAATCAAAAGATCAGAACACCTCTCACTAAACCAATGGAAGTAAAAATAGGAAACTTCCGAGAAATGCACCAATTTGTAGTGTGTGATTCTAGTCCAGTAAACTTATTGGGTAGAGACTTACTGTGCAAAATGAATTGTACTATTTTCTGCACACCGGATGGTGTTGCTATACAGACCCCGGACGAAGATCATGTTTATAAGTTCATGATAGCCAAGCAAGGTACAGAAATAGATGAGATGTTCTCTTTGATAACGAAAAACGAATTACCAGAAGAACTAAGAACTACAGTAAATTCCAAGGTATGGGATTTCACCGGGAAAGAAGTAGGACTTATGGCCAAAATAGACCCAGTAAAAATCACTGTAAAGGAAGGTGCAACTTTCCCAAATACCAGACAGTACAAAATGAGTGCAGAAGTAAAAACAGGAGTTGTTGAAGAAATTAACAGAATGGTAAAACAAGGCATATTAAAAGAAGTTATGAGTAGCCCTTGTAATTCACCAATCATGGGTTTGAAGAAACCTAGTGGAAAGTATAGGATTGTTCAGGATTTACGCAAAATTAATAAGATTGTGGTACCTTGTTGTCCTATAGTGCCAAATCCTGCAGTAATCCTATACCAGATCCCCTGGAGTGCAGAATGGTTTACTGTGATTGATTTATGCCAAGCATTCTTTTCAATACCATTGCACCCAGATAGCCAGTATCTCTTTTCATTTAAATTTGAAAACAAAGTCTATGGGGCCGATTCTGATGCGGGTTGGAAAAGCTTCCCGACCGAGGGCCTGATTCTGATGCGGTTAGGAAGGCCTCCTAACGGCATTTGCTCCTTCCAAATCGGATCGGAACGTGTCTTCCCGACCGAGAGCCCAATTCTGATGCGGTTAGGAACAAATGTTCCCATTGAAGTCAACGGGAGTTCAACCAAATCGTATCTGGAAGCATCCGGATGCATCCTACTCCGCAGGTCGGACTTTCCCGATCCGAGTGGGTCGGAAACCATTTCCCAACCGATTCGGTCGGGAAGCTTTTCCAACCCGCATCAGAATCGGGCCCTTTGTGTGGAATCGTGTTCCTCAAGGATATACAGAAAGTCCCTCCATTTTTAA
This sequence comes from Calotriton arnoldi, assembly GCA_963921515.1. NCBI lineage: Eukaryota > Metazoa > Chordata > Amphibia > Caudata > Salamandridae > Calotriton > Calotriton arnoldi. The sequence continues at coordinate 266,835 of CAWUFW010007922.1, forward strand.
TCAAATACTGAAAGGGTGTTTGGAGAAATTAGTGCTACCCAGGAGTTCAGTCTTGGTACAGTATATAGACGACTTACTGGTAGCATCCAACACTCATGATGATTGTGTTGAAGATTCAATTGCATTACTTAACCATTTGGCTGAGGAAGGACATAAAGTGTCGCCTGAAAAACTGCAGTTCTGTACCACAGCAGTTAAGTATTTGGGACACCAAATTGAAAGAGGAACAAGAAGAATAACATCTGACAGAATAAAGATAATCAAGAAAATGAAAATGCTAGAAACACAAAGAGAAGTGAGAATGTTCCTTGGAATAGTAGGGTACTGTCGACAATGGATAATAGGGTTTTCATTACTAGCAAAGCCTTTAATTCAGTTAACCAAAAAGAAAGCCAAAGATCCAGTTGAATGGGATGATGAAAGCGCTGGTGCATTTGTGAGACCACATCTCCCCTGCCTTGAAAGCCCTGCATTGGTTACCGGTTGCCAGAAGATCCACGTTCAAGCTGCTTTGTATCACCCACAAAGCAATACATGGAATGGGACCGCTCTTCATCAGGAATAAAATCACCAAACACATTCAACAGAGGAACCTCCGCTCTAAAGGAGCATCTCGCCTCAAAATCCCAAGATACAAGAAAAAAACCATGGGTGGCACATCCTTCTCTGTTCAAGCAGCCAAACTATGGAACTCTTCACCCCCCAACATAAGATCCACCGACAACCACCTTATCTTCAGAAAACTACTCAAGAATTGGTTCTTCCCCACATAAGCACCATACGCAAACAGAAATTTACAGCATATCCCTCTGTATATAAGCATTTGTTCTCACTATAGACATGTACCTATCTTTGTGTATTGCTTTGTATAAACATGTAGAATAATTATGTTGTTGAGAGGGGAAAAAAATAAATAATAATAAATAAATAAATAATAAATAAATAAATAAAAATCATCCTTGGTCTACATGTACTTACTTCCATTGTGCATCTATGTACCTTCCATGTACTTGGATCTGTGTCTCTGTTACTTTTCTCCTGAAAAAGCATATCCAATGCACTACCCTATTTCTCATCCTGTGCCTCTATCAATATCTTTAATCTACATATACTTACCTCCTTTATGTATCTAAATACTTTCAATGTACTTATGGATCTATATATTTATCACTTTCTTCTAATTTAGCATTTCCAAGGCACTACCCTATTTCTCAGCCTATATTTCTCTCAATATATCTTCTAGCCCAACCTTCTGACTCATCTCAAACTTCTCTCTACTACTCTACTCTCTCTACTACACTAATACTTATGGGTTCCAGAGTAGCATGCTACTTGCGCTTTAAAACCCCATCAGGGGTAGCAAGCGCTATATAAATGCAAACCTCTTTCCCACTTCTATCCCGCCACCTACCCTTCTCTACCCAAATAACTGAATAACATATCCACTACGCAAATTACTTCATATTTTACTATACTAATTTTCAACACTAATCCTAATGGGTTCCGGAGTGGCGTGCTACTCGCCAGAAAAGCGCTCCAACACCCATCAGGGGTAACAAGTGCTATATGAATGCAAACCTTTCTTCCCTTTTTATCCCTCCGCTATCCTTCTCACTCCAAATAACTGACTAATATCCACCACTGAAATTACTTTCATATTTCACCATATTAATTCACCACTAATCCTTTATGGGCTTCCGGAGTAGCGTGCTTCAACACCCCATCAGGGGTAACAAGCGCTATATAAATACAAACCTTTTTTCCTCTATCCTTCTGCTATCATTCCAAATCCAAATAACTGACTAACCTACCCCCCACTTAAAATGTACTTGCATGTTTCACTATACTAATTCAACACTAATCCTCTATGGGTCCCGGAGTAGCGTGCTACTCGCTGAAAAAGCGCTTCGACGCCTCGTCAGGGGTAGTAAGCACTATATAAATGCAATTACAATACAATACAATTTGTAAAATTAAGAAATGCATTGTGTGAGGCACCTGCTTTGGGTATGCCTGACTATACAAGAGAATTCGCACTATTTTGCTATGAAAGAGAAAATTGTGCGCTTTCAGTGTTAACTCAAAGACATGGAACAGATAGGCGTCCTATAGCATATTTTTCTGCTACATTGGACCAAGTGGTGGCAGCATTGCCAGGCTGTTTGAAAGCAGTCGCTGCTACCTGTATGAGCATTGAACAAAGTGAGTCAATAGTAATGGGATATCCTGTAACAGTATTTGTCCCACATGCAGTTGTGATCCTATTGACAAGAACTCGAACTCAGCATCTCACACCTAGTCGGATGACAAGGTATGAAAGAATTATTCTTGGTGCTGAAAATGTGACCATAGTTAGGTGCACTATTGTGAATCCTGCTACGTTATTGCCAGATCCAATTTTTGAAGAAGTTAAAGATGATCCAGAACATGATTGTCTAAAGGTCACAGAATTAAGTACAAAACCGAGACCTGACATACAGGAGACGCCCCTAAGAGATCCAGATAGGGAGCTGTTTGTGGACGGCTCATGCTTAAGGCATGAGGATGGTAAACTGAGTGCAGCCTATGCTGTATGTGAACTAACTGGAATAGTCGAGGCATCCTATTTACCAGGAGTCAAGTCTGCACAAGTAGCTGAATTAATTGCTCTGATTAAAGCTTCCAAAATTGGGAAAAATGTAAGAGTAACCATATTTTCGGACAGTCAATATGGGTACGGGGTTGTGCATGACTTTGGCCAACTGTGGATGCAGAGGGATTTCATGACTTCTTCAGGATCCCCAATCAAAAATGGACAGTTTGTAAAAGAATTATTAGAAGCAATACAATCACCAAAAGAATTGGCGGTGGTGAAATGTGCCGCACACCTGTCAGGAGATGACTGGGTGGTAGTCGGTAACAGATATGCAGATCTGGTGGCTCAACACTGTGCCAAAAACAGGTTGTCAGTAAATAAAAAGGTTGAAAAGATGGGAATCAGCTGCCAACTTATGCTATATGCACCACCTGAAACATGGAATGATGTGAAAAGACTGCAAGATGAAGCTGACGAGAGTGAAAGAGATGTTTGGATAAAAATAGGATGTTCCCGAAGAGCAGACGACAATGTGTGGGTATATGCAGATGGCAGGCCAGTCATGCCCGACTGTCTGATTTCACAAATGGCCAGAATGTATCATGGAGACACACATGTAGGGAGAGATGCCATGATTAGACTCTTCAGACAAAGTTGGTATAATCCAAAGTTTAGGGCTGCAGCAGAGAGTCTTTGCCAAAGGTGTTTAACTTGCCAAATGAATAATCCAGGAAGAAAAACAATAATTGGTTTGGGAAAAATTGGAAAGGCTGAGGGTCCCTTTGTGAGATTACAGCTAGATTTCATACAGTTACCACCATGTAAAGGACTGAAATATGTACTTGTCATAGTGTGTCTGTTTTCAAGGTGGGTGGAGGCTTACCCTACCAGAAGGAATGACAGTATTACAGTCGCAAAGGTGTTGCTACGAGAACTCATTCCTAGGTTCGGTTTCCCAGTGACTTTGGAATCAGATAGAGGAAGTCACTTCAACAAAGATGTGATCAGAATAATCTGTGAAGCATTCCAAATTGAACAGAAATTGCACTGTGCGTACCGCCAAGAGGCTTCTGGAGTGGTTGAACAAATGAATGGCACAATAAAATCAAGACTGTCAAAAATGTGTGCATCAACATCGTTAGATTGGCCAGATGCATTGCCACTTGTTTTAATGGGACTCAGAAGCATTCCTGATAGAGATACCGGATTGAGTCCACATGAGATAATCATGGGAAGAGCAATGAGACAAGCACATGTACCTACAAATAAACTGCTGAACATAACTGATGATATGGTTCTGGATTATTGCAAAGGATTGGCTGACCTAGTGCGTTCTGTCTCTCACCAGGTTGGAGAAGACGCAGTTTCCAGGCAGCCTGAGCAAGAGCATGATCTGAATCCCGGAGACTGGGTGGTTGTGAAGCATCACACCAGAGAAACGTGTTTATCACCCAGGTGGGGCGAACCTTGTCAGGTTATACTAGTCACGAACACAGCAGTGAAATGTGCAGGATTGCTTAATTGGATTCATGTAAGCCACACCAAAAGGGTGCCAGAGCCTGAAGGACAAAATCCTCAGACAGCATCAATAACTGAGGAAGCTGAAGGTTGGTCTCGGGTGAGAGATTCAAGGGAAGCTGAAGAAGAACAACCGAGCACAAGTCAGGACTGGATACCAGTGGTTGATATACCAGAAGTTTACAACAGAACAAGAAGCCGAGCAAAATTAGAAGAAATTAGGGAAGACCAGATAGGTGAAGAAGAAGCAGCTCAGGATGAGGAAAATGAAACAATAAGAGAACCTGAGCAGGACCAGATAGGGAGAGGAAATTGCGCTCAAATCGACAACGAAACAGCAAAATTTGAGCAGGGACAGACAGGTTTAGAAGAACGCGGTCAGGCTGCAGAAGTACAAAGTGCAATAATCCCTGATCAGAACCAGTTAGAACTAGAAAAATACGTTCAGGGAGAAGAAAATCACGAAAACCTCAAGCATAAAAACGTAAATCCTGAACAAGGTCAGTTAGTAGAAACTCACATTAGAGCAACTGAAGAAAAATCAGTAAGTCCTGAAAAAGAACAAATAGAAGAAGAAACTGAGAATGAAGAAAAACAAACTGTGCCACAACTTGAAAATAAAAGAACTTCTGAAGAAGAAATAAGAAGTGAAGAGACAGTGCAAACAAAGAAAGCCAGAAAAGGTGATCATTGGCCTAGTGTCATTAAAAGAGTGAAATACTATATAGAAACCAGAAGTGAAGATCCAGAACAAGAAATGAAGTAACAAGCCTAACTGGACAAACAAGTGGAACTGAAAAACGAAAAAGCAAAAGACTGAAACTTGTGAACAATAAATTTAAAGGTCCTGATTGGACTTATATAATCCTTGAAGACTACGAGAGTTCAGAGTCAAGTGAAAGTGGTGACGAAGGAACAAGGGCGGAACTGACTTATGAGAAAGAAATAAAACCACCTTGATAACGTTAAAGTCTTGAAAGAAAGATAAGAAGAGAAATCTTCCTTGTCAAAAATGCCTGACGACAGAGTTTCTGGGAGACCGAAACGGAATTGTTGTAAAAGATGCTGTGCTTTATGCATATGTAGTCTGGTAGTGGTGCTTATAGTATGGTTAGTCGTGATCGTAGCAATTCCTTACCTTCTGATAATGGATAAAAAGATTAACAATGAAACGAAGGGAAGGATAGATAACTTGAGAAGTAATAGAGTAGAATTAAAGGCAGAAGATGAACCAGAGTTTCATCATGAGGTAACAGATAACGACACTAGTTTGAATGTTTTCACAAAATTATTGTTTCAATATGTAGATACCATGGAAGTTAGTAATTGTTATGTTTGTATGAAGTTACCCAATTCAGTAGCAGAAGGGTTAACATACCATCATTTGCCATTAACTTATGGCATATCATGTAGTGTATTAACTAGTTTATTTTATAGAACAGGGAGACTTCAGTATTATTATTCAGATATAGATGTGATATTTTCTGAGGTTCCGATTCGAAAGAATATGAATCCAGTGCTTAGTAGTCAAGATGCACAGTTTATGGGAGAAATTTTCCTAACCATGAAATCGATAGATATAACACATGCACATAGAAGCAATCTAACATGTTCGTTACATGAAGAAGAAAAGATATTTTTGAATTTAGTAGAAAATAGAAGACAAGATTTCCAAAAGAAAGCATCTGAGCATAAAACTCATCTACCCCCTTGGGCTGAGAAAGAGGGTAGTTACACACCTGGCAAGGCTCAAGCTGCTATGGCTCTGGATTTTGTAAAGACAGGGAAAATTTGTCTACATAGGTTAAAAACTGAGTATAACAATATTTTCATTGGTACCAGTGAATGTGAACATAATTTCTTAATTCTTGGAGGTTGGGGACTAAAAGGAGGAACAGATTCAGTTTTTCCTGGGATCTATTATGTGTGTGGGAATAAGGCTTACTTTTGGCTTCCTGCACGGTGGTATGGAAGTTGTTATTTTGGAATAGTTTTTCCAAAAATATACCACGTAAAGAGGAACACTGGGAACAATGAAAATAATAGTGAATTAACACGTAATAAAAGAGCTAGTTTTTCTGAAATTGTAGGTGACATATTTGGTGCATTGATACCTTCAGTGGGAATAATTCTGAACTCAAGGAAAATATGTAAATTATCTACAGTGGTTGATCGTTTATCAACGGACACTGCTGGAGGATTTCTAATGATTAATGCGGAGATGGTTGCGATTAGATCAATGGCAAAATCGACTTGCTCTTGATATAATATTGGCAAAAGAGGGCGGAGTCTGTAAATTATTGAAAACAAAACATTGTTGCACGTACATACCTGATAAAAGTGCAGAAATTGGAACGTATATACAGAATATAACAAAACTTGAGAATGAACTAAAACCACTGGAAGTTGATAGCGTATGGGAAAGATTGACAAATAGTATTGCGTCAATTGGCACCTGGTTTGCTAATGTAGGGAAAGGATTTATAGGTCAAATATTAGTACCCTTAGTAGGGATAGCAATAATAGTATTGTCAATAATGATATGGTGCAAATGCTGTAGAAAGAATGGGACGAATAGAGTGACAGGAAAAGGAAAGAAACGAAAATTTGATGAAATTGAACTAGAAGATCTGAAAAGCGAATTATACAAGAAACTGAAAGGAGACGATAAAAATAGAAAGTGTAAAAATGAAGCTGAGACAATTTTATGTTAAAAGTTGGCATCTGGTTGTGGGTAATATTTTGATGGCTCAGAAACGCCATCAGAGAGGGGATTGATGGAGCAAGAACTCAGAATGAGACTTGCTCGTAAGCAATCCTCTCACAGTATTAATTTATTAAAACTTTGTAATGTCTCTACTAATAAATGCACACATAAACACAATTCTAGTGAAGCTTGCCTATGTGTTTAAACTAATAAGTAACGCTTGTCTAAATCCAAAATGGCCGCTAAAGCGCGGGAATTTCATTGTGCATGTGTCAACCATATCACGTGGTATGACGTCTTTCTTTGCTTGGAGGGAAAACTTTGCTTCTGCGCAGTGTGTATTAAAATGGCTGCTTAATGTTTTCACGTGCTAAAGCTTGCGCATATGCTGCAATTAAAACTGTGGTATTCTAATGCTATTAATGCGGGATAGATTTATAATTAAATGGGAATAGAGTAGACATAGTGGGTATACAGTGAAAACATTTATTTGTGATTTTAATATTTTCTTCTTTGACTTTTATTAGTTTGTAAATGGGCCTGGGTTGGTTGAACTGCAGCTCGAGAGACATTGGTTCTGCGCATGCGCCCTGCAAGGCTAACCAGAGGAAGCGATGAAGTCAACTTGGAAGCCCTCCAAGGTTGCAAAGCCTGGTTCACAAGTTCATCTGAAATGTACCTGAAGTCGCAACAAATTTATACAAAATGTATTAAAGAATCAATGGGAAACGGGTGGGAAATAAAGCAAATGTATTAATTGTGAGGGGCGGTATTTTTAAACAATAGGCTTAAAGAAATTGAACTAAATGGACATGGTGTGAGGATCAACCCCCTGTCCCCGTCCAATCAGAAGTAGTGGGCCCATAATTTTGAAACATTAATGGGAGGTACCTAGGTGTAGAAGGGTATAATAGATATAGAATTAGCTAATTAGTTAGCGCATTAAGGCCGTCAGTTTGGAGAAACACAGAACGAGCTGATCGATTGCAGACTGAACCGCTGTCCAGAGAGGTCCTGAGATGGGGGCGGCGGATTCCATTAGAAGGAAGACACGGGAGAAATCGAGGAGAAGCGAAGTATCAGAGAGGGGAGCGACGCAGGCGTCGTTGATAGAGAGGTCACCTGTCCTGTCCTGAACCTGGTCCGGAGGTCTTTTGGTCTTCATCCTTCCTGGGACCTATCTTTCCAACTCCTTGGCCAAGGGGGTTTGGTTCTCGCACCTTTAGGTAAATATAAATGCAAACCTTTAGCTGTGCTGCTGTCTCTACCTTCTTCTTTCTGAGGGACCGTCATTGATCAATAATTGATTATTAGTATGCTTCATCCTTGATATACGATTAAGTATCATGTGGTTCTGTATTTACTCTGCTTAACTTAGATAAATATTTTAAAACTTCCTGACTCAGTGATTATTTCAGGATTATAAAATTTATTGAATGTCACTCATTTTAAACTTCCCAATTATCAAGGGGTCCATTGGTAAGTCATTACTCTTCAATCAGAAAAGTAATTGGTAGCAGGGATATTGATAAAGAGTACAACTGACCCACCAGCGGAAATTGCTAGCGTAGTATGAATGAATGGGCCCAGGTGAGTATTCGGTGTATGAATGCTTGTTGCTAGTAACCCGCTGGATCACTGTGGAGCACCAAGGAGGGGGCAGAGACCGGAGCCAAGCGTGGTGTGGGGGCCAAAGGGGGCTCCTCTTCCCACACACCCTCGTCCCTCCGCCACTGTGCAGCATGGCAGGTAAGGGCTTAGTCGAACATTTATTTCATTTTAGACGTTTTTCAGGGTGATTTTACCCCCCTCTTTTTGCTGTTGTGGTGCTCGCTGCTGCTGCTCACGGATTTGCAGATAATTTAGGGATGCGACAGAAGAGAGCGATGGAGCAAGGGTCATCTGAAGTAGAAAAGGAGGGTGATGGAAAGGAGGACAGAGGGCTCTTGTGGATGAGGGGTTTATGCAGTGGTCGAAGTGGGGGGGAAAAGTAGGGGAACTGTGGGCGGAGAATCAGAGGGCGGGAATAACCTGTGGATTGGGTCAGTGGGCGGAGTCAGAGGTGTGGCAGAAAGAGCAAAATATCCAAATGTTTAGTATTTGTTTCCCATTTCACTAACCTGTTACAGCTTATTACGTTATTTAATTTAACCAATGAATACACGTTTATTTAAGGTTTAATATGAGTTATTGACATTAAAATACATTCACAAAGTGGGATACGTTTCCAATCACAGAATGTCCCAAATATCCTTAAAAGTGGAATCGCAAGCCATTTGTCTCCCAGCCATGGAGTTTCTGTCATCAGCACTTCTCCTCCCTTTTTCCACAAGAGCAGTTCAAACATGAATGGCAAAATATCCTAGTTTGCAAATGTTTTCCACATAATTATGGCTCTGCCATATTTGCCACATAATACATCATCTGCTGCATAATCTGACAATTTTAACTATTAAATTGTTTATAGCTCAAACGAATCAAAAGTTACTAGAAAATGTGACTTGTGCTGCTGTGAAGTGGAGGGCCCTTTGCAAAGGTTGACTGGTCACCTTTCTCACTGCTGCAGTTGTATGTTCCACTGGTACTAATAAGGAAAAATCTTTGCATAGACTGTCGGCATGTGTAAAAATGTCAAAATAAAGTATCAGAAAATTTACAGCACCACTAATACCAGTGTAGGGTATCAGAGCACTTTACATCACACATATTACACAGAGACAATTAATCATACGTGTGTAAATCACTGTATAGGAAATGTTACATAAGACAAAGGACTACAAGGTTTTAGGAGTCACATGGCCACCATACTAGTAGGCAACATAGTTTAATAGTGTTTGGTCTGGAGAAACATAAACTCAGAATTTACAACGTAATATCATGGTTGGGGGTTCTCTTTAATAATTAGAATTGATTTCTACCCAAATGAACCCTTTTTTGCAACATTAGGATAATCAAAGACTGGGGAAAAAACCATAACGCTCTAATTTATACCTTGCAGTTTGCATGCAGCTCTTACATGGCAGTTAATAGCTCACTGTTCTATGTTAGAATTTTAACTTATTAACTGCAAGTAACAATAGGGTCTCTCTGACAAAAGCAGTAACCCACTGACCTATTTACATTATGTGCACTTTGTGATCTGCATGGTAAATGTTCTTAGCAGCAGGCACATTAACCCTCTGCGCTTCCTTTCCATGAGTCAAAACGTCCACTAGACAAAACACCATGTCTCTCTACTAAGAACATTAATCACTGGAGTTATCATGACATTTTTATTGTTGCCGAAAATTGTTGGAGGCCAGGAAGGAGGCAACAAGTGCCGTTAAAACCATATTATACTTGAAAACACAACGTCCCCACCTGAATTCAGCGCCAGCTGCGGTCCGTACAGGTAACAGCGTTGGAGCGGTGGGGCCAGGCAAGGGGAGATTTCGAGGGACGATGTCGAGGGAAAATTAACTATTTATTTAATTTTCCCTCTGCATCGTCCCTCGAAATCCCCCCTTACCCGGCCCCTCTGCCCCACCGCTGTTACCTGCACGGACCGTGGCTGGTCAGCGCCTGGTGCGGTCGCACTGCCCTAGAGCCACCCTGCTCAAGGGTCCTGTGACCTCAGTGACAGAGTCACTGTCACTCTATAGTGTGCTGCTTCATAGGCCTGCCTGCAAGACTGGAGGTGAACTTCAGAATGAATTGTGGCGGACAGGCCTTCAAGGTTAACCCACACTTGCCACTGCTAGTGTCCACCTGCTGGTGCTAAGACACCAGGGATTTTAAGATCTTGCGGGGCCTTCTAAGGTCTAGCATGGGAATGCTCCCTCAGGGTGAGTGGCCTGGTTGACTGGTCATGAAGGCTGAACCTGGTTCCCCAGTTCCAAATTCAGCAGCTCTGACCATATTGTCACATCCTCTCCCCCACTGAACACCATACTGCCCCACTGAGAGAAACTTGCACTGCACTGACACCTGGATGTGACTCAATTCAAACTACGCACTAGACAAGAGCAATATGCTACCTAAAAAAAAATTAATGACATCCTATAAAAAGCAAACACTCATAGGGAATGCAAGATTAAAGAAAGCATGTGAAATGTAAGCAGGAACAACATGGTTACCTTTTTCTTTTTACACTCATTAGTCAGAAATTAGTGAGTGCTTTTGCCTGAAAAGTTAAGGCCATGACTGCAGGGCCCAGAAGGGACCTGTTTCAATGCCCATTGCTTATATCCTTACAAAACATAAGCAGTATGGTTTAAAAAGACCACATTTGTGAACACACAGCCGCTGTACACATTTTGGGCCAGATGTACGATGGAAAATTCCATGCAGTTTTCCTCTGGGCCATGTACTAACACTATTTTGCGAGTCGCATTGCGACTCACAAAATAGTGTTTTGCGACTCGCTATTAGGAAGGGGTGTTCCCTTCCTAATAGCGACTCACATGCCATGTACGAATGTTTTGCGACCGCAATTGCGGTTGCATAACACTTGCAATTTACCGCCCTCTTCAAGAGGATCGTAATGCAATCGCAAAAGGGAAGGGGTCCCAGGGGACCACTTCCCCTTTGCAAATGCAGGGGAAAATATTTTTTAGGGCAGGCAGAGGTCCCAGGGACCACTACCTGCCCTTAAAAAATGAAACGAAAAAGTTTCATTTTTTTGATTTTTTAAATGCATCCCGTTTTCCTTTAAGGAAAACGGGCTGCATTTTTTTTTTTAAACTGCTTCATTTAAAAGCAGTCCCACACATGGAGGTCTGCTGGGCCCAGCAGGCCACCACCCCTGTGAGGGCCAGGCATTCACAATGGGCACGCAAATTGCGAGTGCCTCAATAATATTCATGAGGCTCGCATTTTGCGACCCCATTGGGAATCGCAATCAGTGTCTCAGACACTGTTGTACATTTGAAATTGCGACTCGCAAATTGTGACTCGCAATCGAGCGCAATTTGCGAGTCGCAATTTCAAATGGTCGCACATCTGGCCCTTTGTTTTCCAATTCACCCATCAAGCAGGTATTTCAGTACCTCCAGGAATAGTGCACTTTCCAGCCCAGGGAAAACAATGTTGTTCAAAGAGAGACGAGAAAACAAAAGTAGCGCTTCACTGGCAAACACTGTAAAGTGGCGCTAATGTGTTTAGGTGTGAATAAATCAATCTGGCCACCTTGCAACCACTCTGTCTTGCTTTAGTTAGTTAGTTAGTAATTTTTCATATTTTGAATGTTTTATTTCTCTCCACCCCGAGGCTGCACTTAGAAATTGAAAAATGTCAGAAAAAGACGACGTTTTCAGCAAAAGTGTTTTTCTTTTTTGGATCCATTTCACAGGGGAGCAAATAAACGAAAGGAGGAAAGAGAAGGTAATACCCATTTCTTAAAGTGTCGGTTTTCAATAAATGAGGAGGAGCAAGACAGAAAGAGAGGGAAGAGGGGGAACAAAGAGGGGGGGGGCAGCTGCCAGCGGCAGGAGAACTGGACACTGTCCTTGTCTTATCCGGCACGAAGGAAAAGACAGAGGGGTCGATTCCGATCCCGGTCGGAGGCGCACCTAATACCATTCGGTCGGGAAAAAATCCAGGCGAATGCCTGTTTCCTGACCGATCCGCACATACGTCCGAACGAGCAAGTACGATGCGCACAACTGCCCAAATCCCGACCCAGTCGTACTCACCCAATACAGGACCTGAACTCAGACCGAGGCGGATCCGGAATCGCAGAATCGAGCCGCACAGAAGCAAAAATGCAGCCCCGTCCGGCCGGACAAGGACGATGCGCTTCCCGTACGCGCCGAACCCGTCGCTACGCACGGCACGTCAAAGCATCCGGGAGAGGCGCACATAAGCTCCGATTCGCACCACAACACGATCCACGGCTACGAGACGAACACGCCAGCGACGAGGACGAGGCGAAGCAAAGAGAAAGACGAACGAGACGAACCAACCATGAATCCCTTCGTGCCGATCCTACCAATATTCTACCTCTATTACCGGAACAGGCACGGACGCGTACGGCGCAGAAGGTAAGTCAGACACCAACAACAAAAACAAACTACACGTACCCGACACATCACACACAGAGGGATGCAGAAATACCTACACCAGCAACAGCAGCACCATAGGGGCGGGATGGCCCTCACCAATGCCACACATACACATAGGGGCCTGTATGCCTACCACTACTACCACCCCTACCCAGGGTGGGCTGGATGCCTGTCACTACTACCACCTCTACCCATGGGGGTTGGATGCCTACCACCACTACCACCCTTACCCAGGGGGTGCCAGATGCCTACCACTACTACCACCTCTACCCATGGGGGCTGGATGCCTGTCACTACTACCACCTCCACCCATGGGGGCTGGATGCCTACCACTACTACCACCTCTACCCATGGGGGCTGGATGCCTACCACTACTACCACCTCTACCCATGGGGGCTGGATGCCTGTCACTACTACCACCTCTACCCATGGGGGCTGGATGCCTACCACTACTACCACCTCTACTCATGGGGGCTGGATGCCTGTCACTACTACCACCCCTACCCATGGGGGCTGGATGCCTGTCACTACTACCACCCTTATCCAGGGGGTGCCAGATGCCTACCACTACTACCACCTCTACCCAGGGGTGCCAGATGCCTACCACTACTACCACCCCTACCCATGGGGGCTGGATGCCTGTCACTACTACCACCTCTACCCATGGGGGCTGGATGCCTACCACTACTACCACCCTTACCCAGGGGTGCCAGATGCCTACCACTACTACCACCTCTACCCAGGGGGTGCCAGATGCCTACCACTACTACCACCCTTACCCAGGGGGTGCCAGATGCATACCACTATTACCACCTCTACCCATGGGGGCTGGATGCCTACCACTACTACCACCTCTACTCATGGGGGGCTGGATGCCTGTCACTACTACCACCCCTACCCATGGGGGCTGGATGCCTGTCACTACTACCACCTCTACTCATGGGGGGCTGGATGCCTATCACTACTACCACCCTTACCCAGGGGTGCCAGATGCCTACCACTACTACCACCTCTACCCAGGGGTGCCAGATGCCTACCACTACTACCACCCTTACCCAGGGGGTGCCAGATGCCTACCACTACTACCACCACTACCCAGGGGTGCCAGATGCCTACCATTACTACCACCTCTACCCATGGGGGGCTGGATGCCTACCACCACTACCACCCTTACCCATGGGGTGCCAGATGCCTACCACTACTACCACCTCTACCCAGGGGGTGCCAGATGCCTACCACTACTACCACCCTTACCCAGGGGGTGCCAGATGCCTACCACTACTACCACCTCTACCCATGGGGGGCTGGATGCCTACCACTACTACCACCTCTACTCATGGGGGGCTGGATGCCTGTCACTACTATCACCCCTACCCATGGGGGGCTGGATGCCTGTCACTACTACCACCTCTACCCATGGGGGGCTGGATGCCTACCACTACTACCACCCTTACCCAGGGGGTGCCAGATGCCTACCACTACTACCACCTCTACCCATGGGGGCTGGATGCCTGTCACTACTACCACCTCTACCCATGGGGGCTGGATGCCAACCACCACTACCACCCTTACCTAGGGGTGCCAGATGCCTACCACTACTACCACCCTTACCTAGGGGTGCCAGATGCCTACCACTACTACCACCCTTACCCAGGGGTGCCAGATGCCTACCACTACTACCACTTCTACCCATGGGGGGCTGGATGCCTACCACTACTACCACCTCTACTCATGGGGGCTGGATGCCTGTCACTACTACCACCCCTACCCATGGGGGGCTGGATGCCTGTCACTACTACCACCTCTACCCATGGGGGCTGGATGCCAACCACCACTACCACCCTTACCTAGGGGTGCCAGATGCCTACCACTACTACCACCCTTACCCAGGGGTGCCAGATGCCTACCACTACTACCACCTCTACCCATGGGGGGCTGGATGCCTACCACTACTACCACCTCTACTCATGGGGGCTGGATGCCTGTCACTACTACCACCCCTACCCATGGGGGCTGGATGCCTGTCACTACTACCACCTCTACCCATGGGGGCTGGATGCCAACCACCACTACCACCCTTACCTAGGGGGTGCCAGATGCCTACCACTACTACCACCTCTACCCATGGGGGCTGGATGCCTGTCACTACTACCACCCTTACCCAGGGGGTGCCAGATGCCTACCACTACTACCACCTCTACCCATGGGGGGCTGGATGCCTACCACCAACACCACCCCCACTCATAGGATGGACAATGCATGACACAACCAGCACACTACAACCTAGGGAATGCAAGAAAAAGACATCCCCCAACACCATGACAAGCGTGTGTAGACTGTGTCAAATGCCTACCACACTGAACATGACTTTGAACATACAATGTGACCCCCTATCACATGTGCCACACATATATGTGTGTGGCCCCCACAATGCAAGCAGGCCATGACCATTGTGGCAATGGGGTCTAAACCCCCATCATCACAGTGACCAAAATGTAAGTGTGGGGTCCATAGCTGAAGCACATTTTGAACATTGTGGCAATGGGGTCCAAACCCCCATCATCACAGTGACCAAAATGCAAGTGTTGACAAAGAAAAAGCTGCAACTGCCAAACTGCATGGATGATTCCTGGTCACAGAACATAAAACACATCAGTGGCAAAGTAGTGCATGTGTCCCATTGCAACATAGATTGGGGGAGGCAAATACTGCAGTGCAAATAAGACATACCTTTGGCCATGTGCAGACAAACATCACCCATGGGGGCTGACACTGTCAACATTCATCAATGACAGAAGTGACCATCAGAATGCAGACCCACATATTTGCACCAATGGGCACACAAATGCAGATACCCTGTGGAGACTGTAGATGTGAGGTGAACAGATACCATACCATGGAAGCAATGGGACACACAAACCATGATCATTGTGCTGACCGATGACCTAGGAGTCCCAGGGACAGCAGGGGAAACCCACCAAAGAACATACAGCCAATGGCACACCAAAGATATGCCAATGCAGTGGTGCAGATGCACAAACACAAACAGGCAGACCCACACTGCACATCAAACACAACAGGTGAGGGGGGTGCCAGTGTCCCCAGGCAACCACACAACACATGAGGAGGCCTGAATACCAATTACACAGATGTGCATACAGTGCCACACAAAGGTAACTCATGGATCCAAATCCCCTATGTGGGCAATCAGGCATTGTCAGATGAGAGGGAGCACAAATCACACATGTCACACAGGCATGTAGGAACAGCAACTGACACAGCAAGACACAGACACACCACAGCACTACCCCCAGGGCCCCCACAATGTGGTGACCCTGGGCTGCATTACAATCCCACTGTGATGACAAAGCTAAATGTTGTTCACACTGTGAACCACAGTCATGTGTCCTGAGCAACAAACTACCATCACACCTACACAAGCACAAATCAATCAGCACGGCCAGTAAGCCAAGGCCAACATGGAGGCAGGGGTCTAGCCGGGCAACAACTCTCATCTGCACACACTCAACACCACACACCTCGACCTCCAACAATGTGCAGCAGTGAAGCACACATGCACTGGTGACATTGCACATGCACCCATGACAATCCCAGGGTGGTGGGTGGGAACCAAGGTGCAGAAACACATCACACATGGCCACTCAACAAGACTCCTGATTGTCTGACACACTGCACACTACGCTGTACATGGACATGACGGCAATACCACACCAACCAATGGGATCCCAGCCACAGTCCCACACCAATGAAGAAGCCAAGGTCACCCACAAAGAACACACATAGACAACTACCAACATTGCAGCCCGGACCCTGAGGAGTGCCAGCAGTCACACACACAACGTGTCACAATCACTGAAAGATAACACAAACTGGAAATCACATGACAGGTGTAAACAACAAGTGCCAAGGGGAATCCTGACTGTGACCCATCTGCGTCTGCACACAAACTCAGCCCTGACAGCAAACACACCTATGGGTGACACCCTGATGAACAGTAATGTGCCATGCACCCACATCACAGAGAATCCAGGGAGAAGACTTGGGGGAACATAGGTCAACTCAGCAAGCATCACAAACAGGAACAACACTAGGGATCCCAGCATGCACAGCAAAACGGAAGTGAACACACAGACATGCTCATACAACACACACCTTGGGCGCAGGCAATGTCACAGGAGTACACACTGCCATGAGGGGACTCCACTCCTGTGTGAGGAAAGCTGTGCCATATGTTGCCTCAGTAGGGCTCCATCATGTCAGCTGAGCACTTGGTCACACAGTCAACAATTAGCACCAAATGAAGGCTCCTGTCACATCAGCCTGGTCATGGGAGTGCCAACGAAATCATCAGCACAGATCCAACACAACACTGACAACACAGATGAGTCCTTCCCCATTGATGCCCAAACCTGCATGTCCGGTGGAGATGGCCACACGGTCAGGGAAGTAGACTAATTGAACAATGGCAGGCACAACAGATGTGCAGGGGTGGAAGCCACAGATGTGAAATTGCTAATGAAAGTAGGAAATCCCATTGCCAAATATTGAACACATGACACCCTCAGATGCTGCTAAGGATGACATGGATACACCACAGGATAGGACACATTCCCCCTGGACCACATGTGTTCCTGCACAGTAACACTTCATTATCATGAGACCAAATATCACCATCACTGCAGCAAGGGCATGGTTAGCATCATCAACAACATGTACATCAGAAGCAAAAGCACTAGATAACAGAAAGGTGCTTTATTCAGCATATGTGGGTCTAACAGTTGATGTCCAGCAAAAATTAACAAAGGCCAATGGCCAGTCCAACATGAAAGTCAAAACAGGGTGACAGTGGCAGATGTCACCCTACGCATGCCTGCACTGATGAAAACCAGGGACAATCCCCTTGGAGGGGCATACGGGGGCAGGCCAGGCACCGCAGGGACAGGATCATGGCTCACCAGAAGGAGGCAGGGAAGGGGTGGTGGGTGCTGGAGAGCCACTGACAACTGCAGTGGAGGTGTCTGACATGGTGTGTGCCGGCACAAGTGGGGGGCATGACTCTGATGGTGTGGGTGCCGGCAAGACTGCAGGGGACCGTGCAGATGGAGTGGACAGGTTCCCCACTGGAGTGCCCAAGTCAGACAGGGTTGTAGTGGACTCCACTGCAGTGCCTACCTCCAGGGGAGGAGAATGGGGATCAGGTAAGGTGGGCAGGACAGAGGGGGAGGACACCGTCTCCACACCAGTGGCACAGACAAGCGCAGCGGGGGTGTGGGGCCGGAAGAGCAAGTGGCAGGGAGAGAAGGCCTGATCCTTTTGGGGATGGTGTATCTGTGGGTGGGGGAACCTGGGGCAGGGTGTGGTGGGGGCACCTGTGGAGTGGGGGCCTGAGGGATGGAGGAAGGAGACTTGGTGCATGAGCTGCAGGGCGGCGGCGGGGTCTTGCTCTTCCGGGTCCGGGGGGACTTGCGGATGGGGGCGTCAGTCGGTCTGCGCATGGGGGAGGGTGTCCGGGGGCGAGGGGCACTCCGCTCCGTGTGGGTGGGCTTCCTCTTCCCCCTGAATGCTGTATCAGCTGGATCGGAGGAGAAGAGGCCGAGGTCACTGAGGAAGAGCCGCTTGGTCTTTGGGGTTGCAGGTGAGGCAACGGAGGGGGCTTTGGAGGGAGAGGCAACTGTGGACTGCGCAGTGCTCGTGGATGCGTGTGTGTGTGACTGGGCCCCATCCCCAGTGAGTGTGGTTTCAGTCCCCTGACTGTGCGTGCGTGTGCGTCTTGTCTGTGGCGTGTGTGTGTGTGTGCTGCTCGTGTCTGTGCTGGTGTGTGCCTGTGCCGGTGTGTGTGTGCTTGGGACAGGTAAGGTGCTGGGGAGTGTGGATGGGGCAGAGACAGGAGGGGTGAGGGACTGTTGGAGGAGGGACACTGCTGCCGTCAGGGAGGAGTCCATGGACCTATTGCCCCTCTGTAGGGCAGACATGCCCGATGAGATGCCCTCCATGAACGACACCAGCTGAGTCAACAGAGTGGTGTGTGCATGGAGGACACTCAGCATCGCTGTCTGCCCTACATGGAGCTGGCGAAGGAGGTACACAGACTCCTCATTCAGGGCAGCAGGGGACACAGGGGCAGGTGCCTGGCCCGAAGGAGACACGCTCCCGAACATGGGAGCCTCCACGGACCTCGGGAATGGGAGCCGATGGGAGGGCGGTGGTGGTGGTGGTGGCGGGGACAGCAACACTAGCTGGGGTGTGGTGGCTGCTGACACCCGCCTCCATAAGGGAGTCATCCTCCGAGCTGCTGTGGTCCTCAGCTGAGGTGGATGGTGCTGAGGACTCCTCGGTGTGGCTCCCCTCGCCCTCCGTGCCACTGGGTCCCTCCGACCACTCCTCGGCTGCTGACCCAGTCTGGCTCTGCGGCTCCTCCTGGTCCATGGAGCTGTCCCCTCCTGTGGCCGTGGATGTATCTGCAAACAATAGGGAAACAGACAGACATCAGTCACCTGCACCGAACGCACACACCACAGTAAGTACAGCACAATACAGAGCAAGGCCTGGCATCCTTAGTTGAACATTGCTAAAAGTGCCCAAACAGAATAGGAGAAGCGAATTGTCAGTCTGATCGTCAACCATGGCACTCACATCCCACCTGGCCTTGCACACATCTGTCTGGCGTCCGTTGGCTGGCAATACCCCAGTGTGGACACATGCACCACCTACAGTAGTTGGACGGTGCAGAGAACACGGTGAAGCATGTGAACATGCACACATCACAACTCTTGCCACTGAGTCAGTACAGGTGTCCGGATGAAAGTGATGCCCAGAGTCAGATATATGAAATGCATGTGATGCATACCAGCGACAGACACCATGATGCACCCATGTGCTGATAGCCATTGCCACTATGGTGTGCATGTAGCACATGTCACTCCCCTGCAGGATCACTCATAGGAAGTCACATGCCATACATGTCCTTACGGAACTGCACATATCATGTACTTGTGCCTCATAATGATGTATCGTGTGATATTGAGTGTGTACAATGCCACATATGTGGGGTGAGTGACAATCTTTCTTTCTTCACCTATGCACTGCAGGGCACCAGCTGTCCATAGACCATTCCCTGACCTGGCAACGATGGTGGAACGTGACAGCATCCGACGGTACCGCTTCACCAGGCAGCTGATTGATGATTTGGCAGTGCGCTTGGCACCACACCTGCAACCTGGCCGGCCGTACCCTACAGCGCTGACCCCCAAGGTGAAGGTGATGGCAGCCCTACACTTCTTTGCCACCGGTACCTTTCAACACACTCTGGCGACTGCTGGTGGGATGTCACAGACCATGTTCAGCCGTGTGCTCCACGATGTATTGGAGGCTATGTTGATATACCTGAACCAGTACATCTATTTCCCTAGACTCCAACAACTCACTGACGTGAAGAGTGACTTCTATGCCCTGGGGAGGATGCCGCATGTCATTGGCTCCATTGATGGGACACATGTGGCTTTGGTACCACCACAGGCCCAGGAGCAGGCATACAGGAACCGCAAGCACTACCACTCGGTCAATGCACTGGTGGTCTGTCTTGCAGATATGACCATCTCACACGTGTGTGCCCGATTCCCCGGTTCTGCACACGATGCCTACGTGATGAGGAGTAGTCGCATCCCGAGGATGATGTCACAGATGCGGAACCAGCGTGCCTGGCTTGTTGGTGTGTACTGACTTTGTATCATTGTGTGTGTTCTGCAATGTATTGTTCCACCCTCTTTTCCAACTCAGCTAATGTGCAATTGTCTGTATGTAGGTGACTCCGGATATCCCAACATGCCGTGGTTGCTGACGCCCCTCAGGAACCCTGTGACACCAGCCCAGATGCGCTACAATGAGGCACATGGTCGGACGAGGAGAGTGATTGAGCGGACATTTGGTCTCCTGAAGAGCCGCTTCCGCTGCCTGGACAAGACAGGAGGGTCCCTCCCATATGCCCCGGCAAAGGTGTGCAAGATTGTCATCGTCTGCTGCATGCTACACAACCTGGCAGTGCGGAAGGAGTTGCCTCTCATCCTGGATGACGATGACCAACGTCCGCCACCTGTGGAGGATCCTGGCCTGGACCACGATGCCAGTGATGATGATGATGATGATGGTGATGTCCGCACACAGCTCATCACCAACTTCTTCAGCTGAATGTAAGTATCCAGAGATGTCATGTAACTGATGTGAGTTTGCATGATATGTGTTGGTGGTGCTCTGGTGCTATTTGAGTGTGTCCATATGCTACATGACTGTATGCGTGTAGCGATGTGTCCTTACAGGTAGTCTGTACTCCCCAACAGTGTTGACATGCTTACTTGGTTCTGGGTGGGTATCTTGTGACATGTATTGGGCATGAGTATTGCAGTTCTGTCCTGTTCTTCAGTGCTTTTGACTGTGTGTCATTTCTGTCCTTCACAGGGTACTTTCAGAGTGGTTTGGTCAACTGTGATCCCCGACACCGTGATTCGACTTCCAGGGTGGTAGCTGTTGTGTCCCTACAGGTGATGTGCGCCTCACCCATGGACTTCCTTCCTTCTACACTTGTTGACTGTGTGCCCGCTGCCAGGTGGGATTACCTTGCATCTGTAGTGGTTACAACATGTTGCAAATGTGTAATAAACCTGTGCTTCACTTTGTGATGTGCGTTGTCTGTGGTCACACATTTGACTGACATTTGCTTACTGCACCAGTGGGCTAGTTGACTAAGACTGGGAATAGGTGTTGTGTCTGTGCATTGCACCGTATTTCCTGGCAACATCAGTGTAGGCAATGAGTCAGATGGCCTAGGTGTGTATTTGTTGGGTAGCCGTGGTGGTGAGTCTCCCTCATATGTGTCACGTTGCCATGACTCACATGCCTGTGTTGTACTTGCTGTAGCAGTTAGCATGCACAGTGTAATTTCGCTGGTCATCATCTCCATGACAGTAACCACGTTGGAATCACGACAGAGGCAGGTATGGTGTATTAGTGTGTTTATTGTAATACATGTGTGCGAATAGTGCACAGGATGGTGAGTGCTGTACATTTTGATTGCAATCCTAAGTTCCTAGATGAATTAGAAGTCCTGGTAGCAGAAATGTCCTGTATCAAGTCCACAGTCATCTGAGACATTGGTCCAACTTGTACTCCCCATGTCATGTGGGGGGGTTGTGTTGCAGTCAACAGGGTGAACAGTTTGCGCACAAAGGTGATTATCCAGAACAGGTGTTGGCTTCCTGGGAGTTGCACATGGCCATCGGCCTCTCAGTTGCCCCTCCTCGGACAACCCCTCTTCTTTGGGGGGGGACCCTCAAGTACAGGCTGCTGCGGTGCAGGGGACTCTCCGCCAGAGTCATCCTGCCTCCCTGTGGCAGTTGCAGTTGTTTCAGCAGCAGATGTTGTGGGCACACAGGGAGGTGTTGACTGGTTGCTGCTCATCTGGCGGAGGCATTGTAATATGTCCCTATGCACCGCCGTCATCTCTTGCAGTGTGTCCCACTTGGACTCCACGCGGGACATGTGTGAGTCCAAGCGGGCATGATGGGCAGCCTGCTACTGTTTAATGTCCCTGAGGAGCCCCACTACCTGGCTGAGCTCTCCGGTGCTGGACTGGTACGCATCGGCTATGCGTGCCAGTTGTGGGTCATCATGCAGTCCAGACCCCTCTGCAAACAGCGACCTATGTCTCCCACTCCTCCCACCACCCCTGGCGACACGTGCAGTACCTGAGGTGGCACGCACAGGTGACCCTGGGCCCCCTTGGGGGTTGTTGGTGGTGTTGGTGTCCATGGCCCCACGTTGGTCCAGGGTCCCTGTGCTGGTGGTGGTGGTGCTCCTTGGTCTTTCCATGTCGGCAGGGGTGGTATGTGTGTTGACAGTCGTTGGAGGGGTGGGTGCAGGGGGTGCAGCTGGTGGTCCTGCTGGTGCTGCATGATGACTTGCTCCGGAGTTGCCAGGTGGGTCTTCTTCATCCGAGGAGGGCAGAGGCTGTTCCACACCAGTGAGCTCCGTATCCTCTTGAGCCTGGGACGGGGACTCCTCAGCGTCTGCTGCTGTGTCCCCATCATCACCTGTTTTTGGGAGACACACACAATGTATGTTATGTTTCTGCAGGCATCAATGGTTGACACACCTGACAGTTGTGACTGTTCCTCTGGATGCGGGCCTGTACATTGCATTGTCCTAAGTTGTCACAGTCAGGGGTTGATATTGGTGTAGTACATTGTCCTGCATTATTTGGGCATTTCTGTGTGAATGTTGGGGTGTGTACATGGTCTGCATTGGTTGTATTTGGTTGACATCCGGCCCTCCTTCCCACCCAGCCAGATATTCCACCATGGAACGTGCTTCCATTGCAGGGAGTGCAAGTTGTCTTTCAGGATGTCAGTCAGTGGTGTCCTGCTGTTGGTTGGTGCACAGTTGCCAGCAGGGCCTTGTGCTCCCCACAGCAGTAGCCAGTGTCAGCCATCTTGTGAGTTGTTTTCCACTCCCTGTGATGTGTGCATGGTTCAGGGTGGTGTTGATGGGGCAGTTGTGGGGGTGAGCAATATCTGTGACTACCACTCCCATCATGCTATTGCCTCCACCCCCCTTCCCAGCATGCCCATGCTTCCTTCCCTTTGACTCTGCTTCCCTGTGGGGTTGTGTGCCTGTGCTGACAAGATGGCTGACAGTGTTATCCTGGGGTTAGTTTTGCTACAAGTCCCATGTGTGTCCCTGTGCTTCACTCAGCATGACCCAGGGTTGTGGTTCTTTGTGGGATATTTGATTGGAGTGTGAGGCAATGCATTCTCCCAGGTGAGTTTTGTGGAGTTTGTGTTAGGGGTGTGTGTGAGGAACGCTGCTGGTAACTATGGTCAGGGCTGTGAGTCCTCCTTCCCACCCAGCCAGATATCCCACCATGGAACGTGCTTCCATTGCAGGGAGTGCAAGTTGTCTTTCAGGATGTCAGTCAGTGGTGTCCTGCTGTTGGTTGGTGCACAGTTCCCAGCAGGGCCTTGTGCTCCCCACAGCAGTAGCCAGTGTCAGCCATCTTGTCAGTTGTTTTCCACTCCCTGTGATGTGGGCATGGTTCATGGTGGTGTTGATGTGCGCATTGTGAGGGTGAGCAATATCTGTGACTACCACTCCCATCATGCTATTGCCTCCACCCCCTTCCCAGCATGCCCATACTTCCTTCCTTTTGAGTGTACTTCACTGTGTGTGGGTGTGACAGCAATGGCAAGATGGCTGACAGTGGTGTCCTGCTGTTGGTTGTTGGCCAGTTCCCAGCATGGCCTTGTGCTCCCCACAACAGAGCACCAGTGTCAGACAGCTTGGTTGTATGCTGTTTGCCATAATCATAGATTAGATATGGCTTATGTATATCCTGCGTCTCTTGCTATAAAACGTTTACAATTATGGCTCCCTGTTACGAATTTTCTTGATTGTCATGCTAAGATTTCACACACACGTGCCAACTCTTCACAAGAAGTTGGTAAGCCTCCTTGACATTCCATTTTCTGTGTTTCATACTATTTGAATATATTTGGTACTTTTATTAATGATATGTTGTTGCATCTTTAACAAATAACCAGACGCATTTCATAATTTTGTATTCATTTCTGCTTTTATTGTTGATGTAGATATAAATTCATGTATTTCCATGCATGTTCATTTCATATTGTATTTGTATCTCCTGATGCATTTTCTCCTTTTCCTTTTTTTTAAAATTTTCTTTACCTCAATAAACTTTTATTTTTGAAACTTAAAAAAAATAAGAAAGTAGGGGAACGGACTCTATGAAATTTAAGAAGTAGGGGCACACCGTGCCCTGCCGATCCTGCCCACTTCGACCACTGGGTTTAGGAAAGAAGGAAGGGGTAAAGACGCCCATCACAAGTTTCTATGGATAGTCATAGAAATGAGGAATTACCAGTGGTATTTCCAGGTCCGATTGCCCTGTCATTCCTTATTTCACCTCAGATTTTCAACCTGCGATTAAGCAGCCGAAATCTCTATGTGAAAATAAACAGATCCACAGACCAAAATGTCGCAGATCTGAAATTTCAGGTGGGACCAGTAATTGCCTTTACTAGCCCCAGCGGAATTTAAAGGCCACATGTAGTGAGTGCCGTAGTGGCAGAACCCCTCAAGGTGCGTTGTCTGCGCCTGCCTCAGATGCCGGGAATCAGTCGTGCTGGCCATTTAATTTCTCCCTTCCGTTCCTGCGCAGCCAGCAGTGCTCCTCAGACCTCCTGCAGCCCCCGGTACAATTGCAAGTGTTACCCCTGCTGTTCCTTCCACACAACCCTCCCCCAGCAGGACTCTTCGTTCTCTGCCTCCTGTTGCTACTTCTTGCTAATTGCCCAGCTCCTTTCCCTCACACACCCTGCTAATTCCTCGCTTCTCATTCTGCAAGAGTTGGGCAGCTCTGAGGTGACGGCTCAGGCCCAGCTCCTTCGTTGTGCCCACCAACAACCCCCCAGGAGGGGATGGCTCGGTAAATTAGCAGCTGTGCCGTTTAATGAGACCCGGGCCAGTGCTTGCTGGGGCCGCTTAACCAGGTGAGCTCTCGCCATCTAATGGGCCGCGAGCTATGACATAGATGCAAGGTTATCAATTAAACTGCGCACATCCCATCTGATGCCAGTCTGGGGTCAGAGGCAGGTTACCAGGGAATGCTGTTCCAAAATCGCTCTTAAATGGGAGCCAGAGAGAACAGTCAATGTGTTTCTTAATAATTTTTTTAATATAACATTTCATGAGCAGTTTGCTATTGCTGCCTGCCAATTCATCACTTTCTGCTTGGCTGATTTTCAAGCAAATCACTATATTGCATGTTGTGTTAAATCTAAAAAGATTGTATAGAATTGTAAACCTATTATAAATAGGAGTGGGCTAGTGGAGCAACTCTGCCCGCTCGCGGAACTCCACGGAATTCCACTGAGTTTTTATGCAACTCCACAGAATTCCGCATAGTGTTACTTCGCGAGCTCCGCCCACCCCTAAAGACGACTACAGCCCGAACCGCTGGACAGAATTACAACAAATTTGGCATAAAGTTAGCTCCTGGTCCAGAAAGCACCCTTTTTGTTATTTGGTGTAAATCCAAAGTTTTAAAGTTATTAAAAGAAAACCAGATTTGTATATATAGGGATGCAGATCCTTCGCAACACCTACACAGAGCTTCGCAAACCCATGGGCCAGGAGAAGTGCAGTGGTTGGCTGGCTGCAACCTGAAGGAAGTGACCTGAATAGGGCCACCCGGGTCACTCGCGACCTCCTCTTAGCCTTCCCAGAAATGAAGAGTCGGTGACGCAGTAGAGAATACAAACCAAGTTAGTTTATTGCAAAATACGCTGCAGCGGAGTCCAGTCTGACTAGCCTCCTTAGATGCTACCAGTATTTCAAACAACTGCATTTGAACCTGCATTCAATTGTAAACACTGCATAATATTTTGCAAAGCATTTATTTCACTTACCTATGCCAGGCGTGGCTTGGTTCTAGAAATAAAATATCTTAATAATATTTTTATACAAACAAAATTGGTCTGAGTTCAGTCTTTGAGTGTGTGACATCATTTGCTGATTGGGTGTGTACAACAAATGCTTAACACTACCCTCTGATAAAGCCTTACTGCTCGCCGACACTACCACAAATAGAGAGTAAGGTGCTATCTACTTTTACCTCTGCCTACCTTTGGAGTTCCACTGGACTCTGTGCACACTATACCTGATTTTGGTATAGTATATACAGAGCCAGCTTCCTCCACCGTGTGCTTGCTTTCCAGTGTCGGGCTATGTCTCTTTTCGCTAGTGTAAACCCCAAAAATAGTAAATGACGTTTGTAGCGGTTTCTGCCTATCCCCTCTGTTCTATGAGGGAGTAGCAGTTTTGGGACTAAAGGAACATCCCAGGCGAGAACCTCACCCAGGCAGGACACCACCCCCCTCCAAAGCGCATCAATGCGGTACAGCTAGAGACCTTATGTAGGAAAGTGCTTGCCTCAGTCTCGCAATGGAGACATATGGGAGATCCAATCAGGCCCATGATCCAAAGGCGCCTTGTCGTGTAATGAATAGGACACGTTACAACGCAAACATTTACAATGCATGCTTTTACAACACGGTTTTTACATCGCAACATCCATTACAATGCATGATTTTACAACGCATGCCATCACAACGCATTTTTAGAAACTACATTTACAACGCATTCCATTACAACGCATACCATTACAACGCATACCATTACAACGCATAATAGTTTTAGGGCAACAGTAGGGTAAGTGTTGGATAGTGTAGGGGTAAAAATGACTATTCCCACTCCAGTGAGCGCAACAGTAGGGTAAGTGTTGGATAGTGTAGGGGTAAAAATTACTATTCCCACTCCAGTGAGTGCAACAGTAGGGTAAGTGTTGGATATTGTAGGGGTAAAAATTACTATTCCCCATTACTTACCTTATAATGCGTTGTAGTGACATGCGTTGTAGTGACATGCGTTGTAATGGCATGTGTTGTAGTGACATGCATTGTAATGGCTGCGTTGTAATGACATGCAATGTAAAGGCAGTTGCGTTGTAACAACCGCGTTGTAAAGGTAGTGCGTTGTAATGACTGCGTTGCAATGGATGTTTCCCCATGTAATACATCCTATGCAAGTATTTGAACTGGATCAATCGGAGCTGGGAAGATATCGCCGCTCCATGGGTAGCCTCTAGAGCTTTGGTCCAGTCATCCTAGTCTATGGTTTCAATCTCTGCCTTCCAGGCTGCCCAAAGAGCAGGAAACATAGTGGTGTTATTTGTGACCAGGGATTGGTAGATTTTGGAGATCTTATGAGTATCTAGATCGCCCATTAATAACTTTCCTTCTAACGGGCTGAATTCTAGCAAGCCCGGGAGGTCACGTATATAAGAGGAGATAGCGTGTTTCATCTGCAAGTATTTATAAAACTGGCAATGGTGCAACTGGTAATTAGTTTGCATCTCTTGAAACAATTTAAGCACTGTGTCATGCATAATGTTCCCCAGTGTAGAAATGCCAATATGATCCCACTTTTGAAAGCCCTTCAGTTGGGCTACTTGTCGGAGAAGAGTGCCCTGCCACAGTGGTGTCTCTTGCATCAGCCTTCCCCACCAACCCATCCTATGGAAGGACCGCCTCCACTCGTGTGTCACTACTCTCATTGCTGGGGGAGGGAACCGAATCCTTTCTTACTATAAAGCAGGTCAAGCACGGCGGAGTCACCCATCTCTCCGTGGCATATGCTGGGTCGTCCTGCGGGCCATACCACCAGTCTTTGATGATCTGCAGGTGGGAGGCTGTGTAGTATGACTGGACATCCACACTGGCGATGCCTCTGCAATACGTATACTGAAAACAAGTCTGGAGAGCTATGCGGTAGGCGCCCCCCCCTCCCATAAGAACTGACCCAGGAGCGCAGTAATCTGTCAAAACCACGATGGAGAAACATTGTAGGGATAATTCTGAAGTTGGTATAGCAAGCGGGGTAGTGAGACCATCCTAAAAATGGCCGATCTACCAAACAGGGATAGAGGCAAACGGGACCAGGACTTCACCTCCTCCGTGACATGCAAGATCAATGGGGCCATATTGTGGGTTCATGCAACGGTGGGGTCTGGAGAGACAAACACCCCGAGATACTTAAACCTACCAACTGTCAATCCAGACGCCCACACCAAATGAGAATAGAAGAGATTTGCCAACATTCATATACAGTCCGGAGGTCTCACCAAAGAGCTGCATGATTTGTAAAATACGAGGTCCCAGGATCTGTCATAAAGAATAAAACATCATCGGCATACAGGGCAATTCTGTCCAATATCCACGTAGACCATTCAAGTCCCTGTACCTGAGCATCAACTCTAACCCAAACGGCCAGGGGCTCCATTGCTAAGGCGAACAGCAGGGGAGACAATGGGCATCCCTTTCTGGTACCCCGACGGATAGGAAAAGGAGCAGAGACTCCGCCAGCCACATGGACCGAGGCGGTTAGATCAGTGTATAATAGTTGAATATCTGAAAAGAATCGTGGCCCTAGGTTAATTCGCGGGAGAAGAACAAGGAAGTACTCCCAGCTCACGGAGTCGAATGCTTTATCGATGTCGACCAGTAGTAAGGCCACGGGCTGTCACAGACCATCCGCCAAGGCATTGTAAGCATGTTTTATATTGTGACGAGTGGCCTGGTGGGGCATAAAGTTGGCCTGATCGGGGTGAACTAGCTCGGGCATATATTCCATCAATCATTTGGCCAGGGCCCTAGTGAGGAGCTTAACTTCAATGTTAAGAAGAGAGATGGGGCGCTAAAATTAAGGGGCCTCCGGAGGGTGACCCAGCATGGGGAATACGACGATTTCAGCATGCCGCCAATCCGAGGGGAGCCGTGACTCTCCAATCAGCGCATGTATCACCCCAACAAATGTGCCCCCAACTGCAGCATATAAGCTTTAAGAAACTCGCTGGGGAAACCATTAGGTCCAGGGGCCTTCCCGGACTGCAACTCTGACAGGGCTGTAGACAGCTCCTCCACAGTGAGTGGCTCGTTCAACTGTGTGCGGGCGGCATCTGACAAGAATTTAGGGGGCAGGGCTACAACAAAATTTAATATTTGGTCCCCGGTCACCACTTCTCTCTGAGCATAAAGGTCTCTATACTACTCAGCAAAGCTTTGAGCCACTTCCCTGGGGCCCGACAGTAGCGCTCCCCTCTCCCCGCTCATCCTGGTCACCGGCACTGGGGTGGCTGCGTGGAAGATCTGACACAGCCTATAGAACATTCTACTTGATTTGTCATCCCATATATACATATGCGACTATGTGAAGCCTGCCAGACCTGTTTGGCATAATCTAGGAGCAATTGTTGGTATTTCTGTTGGGTCAGACATAGTTGATGTTGTGCCGAACCATCATTCCCTTCACGACCGTGCTCCTCAAGGGCCAACATCTATGCCTCTAGTTCAGTCAACTCATGGGATCTGCTCCTACGCCCACCCGCACAGAAACTGATATCCATCCCTCTAAGCATGGGCTTCTGGCCTCCCATGGTGTTGTCTTGGAGGACACTGTCTCGATATTGAGGGAGAAGTTTTCTTTTACGGAACGGTATAGGAGCGTCTTATAGGACAGATTCCTAAGATGCCAGGGCAACAACAGCCATCTAAAGGGAGGGCCTTTCATACCCATATGAAGCCAAAGAGCTACCGGGGAGTGGTCAGAGAGCCCTTTGAGCAGAATGTCAACCTCAGATACTCGATGTGTGTAGCCAACAGGTACTAGCAAATAATCTAACTGAGAAAAGGAGTCATGGACTGTGGTATAATATGTATATCCGGTTTCCACCGGACGACATGCCCTCCAGGTGTCTCCCATCCCAGTGCAGCCACCAGAGACATTCCGATGACTTTTTAGGAACAGACCACCAGCTTGAATAGGACATCCTATAAGGCCAAACTCCACACTCTATTTGCAATTCATGGTGTCTGTGCTCCCACGAAGATGGAGCCCAAGTTTGACATTTCACGTGCTGTATGGTAGCTTGAAGTCTGCCGCCACCTGCACTTTGTGCTCTTGATAACCTGAAAAAGAACTCTTCTGTTCCCTCTTGGTGCAGAACCAATGGCCGGCCCCATCTCCATCAGTCACAAAAGCTGACATTAGACATTTTGCGACATGCTGAAGAGCGCTATACTGTAGCGCATAAGAGAATTTTCTGCTTCATGGCCCCTATCTCTTTGTACTGTTCCGAGCAGGAGTGTGGCTGGCCTGATAAAAGGGTTTTACCCATTCTGTGTCTGTGTGGAAATGTGCTAATAAATAAGGCCACTATGTCATTTCCCATTTCACTAGTCAGCATATTTCCTGTTTGGGTATTCAATCCTGTGTCAAGAGTTTTGGGGGATGTGCCTTTATTTTTCCCGATTTTGATCATGGGATTCAGGCCTGCTTGCATCAGGGGCAAATGACGGAGAAAAATATTAAATTAACCAGAGCCTGTGGCAAAAATGCTGGCTAACATTGCCAATGTTTTAATGCTCTCTGTGCCGTTGCAGAAGAGGACAGACCATATGCAAATTACTCCTCAGCCCTAAAGTTGATAGTCCAGTCTGTAATACCAGACGTCCTTCCTGAAGGGACCATTAGCAATTCCAGATTAAATTCAGTAGCTTGTAAAGAGAACTATGGAAACAACATCTCAACATACATGACAGAGCTGATTTTGATTTATTAAAAATGTGTCTAATATTCTGAACATTTTCGCATATAAACGAAAACACTGCACTTTGCAAAACTGCATTTTCCTGTTCTTGATTCAACTAGGCCCAAACTAGGACTAAACTCTATTTTGGATTTTAACACAGCTATGATGTGTGTTTTCGTTTCTCCTTGCGTCGCACGTAATAAAATGTGCACTTATGAAATGCTGGGTTGGCATGCTGTTTTCGAAGAACTCTGGAGGAATCCTCTTGCAACATTCAAGGCACTTCCTGCTTGTGATTCTATAGGCCTATTTATAGAGGTTTTCCCATCTTCACAGGACTCAAGGTCCCAGGAGTCATTTGGCACACTTCTGCCTGATGGGGGAAGAACCCTTTGAGTCGTGCCATAAAAACTCAATTGACTCCTGTGGCGCGGGACACTTTGCCATCTTCACGGGATTACAGGTCCCAGAACACATCTCGTGCACTGAGGGGGGAGGAGTCCATTGAAACGCACCATAAAAGCGCCGCATGACGCCCGCCGGACACTTTGTCAGCTTCTTGGGGCTCCAGCTCCCTTCTGCCGCCCCTGTGCCGGTGGAGCCCCTTGAATCGCGCTACAAAATCAGCGCTTGATTCCCGCAGCGTGGTACACTTTGCCACCTTCACAGGACTCCAATTTTCATCTGGCGCACCTGTGCCTGAATGGGGGAAGGACCCCCCTTGAATTGTTCCATAAAAACACCGCTTGACTCCCTCTGTGTGGAGCCTTCAAGACACCAGCTCCCGGCCAGGATTCATCTGGCACACTTTGCCCGAGGGGGAAGGAGCCCCTTGAAGTGTGCCATAGAAGCCCTGCTTGACTCTTGCGGAGCACACACTTTGCCATCTTCATGGGACTCGAGGTCCCAGGATTCACCTGGAGCACCTTGAATTGCACCCTAAAAGTCCTGTGTGGCTCCCGCGGCGCGTGACACTTTGCCATCTTCACGGGCAAGGGAGTAGCCAGAAAATTAAATTGCCTCTCGGTTTGAATCAAAATCTAATGACACCGAGTGGGTAAAAGAAGTAAGTCCGAGCCTTCCTAGAATAGTTTTGTTCACCCTAATATCCAGCTAGCTATCCATTCATCCTCCCACCCCTTCCTCCACCCATCAATTAATCTGTTTCTATCTTTTCATCCTTCAGTCCATCGCCTCACCATTCCATTCATCCATCTGTTCACACATTCCTCCTTTCACCCACCCAGCCCACATTTCTTTTACATCTTTCCATGCTTTATTACATCCATTCATTCTTGTGCCATTCCATTAATCTAAATACCATTCTGGTCACACATCAATCCATTCATCCGCTCATTTCTATCCTTTCACTCTCTCATCCATTCTTCCTTTCACCCATCCATCCATCCTTTTAAGCATCCTTGGACCCTTCTGTCCATTCATACTTTCTCCCTTCATCCATGAACACTTCCTTCATTTGCTCTTTTTAATCTACCTTTCTTCCAGCCTTCCCTTCTTCCATGTTTCATTCCACCTTTCCTTCTGTCCCTAATTTCTTCCATCTTTCTTTCTCCACTTTCTCTTTACCATTTTCTGTCTACCATCTTGGCTTACTATCTCTTTTGAGCTTACTCCATTTGCTGCTCTTCGCCCTTTTTTGATATTTTCATAATTTCTTTCTTTGTCTCCTGGTTCATTTAATAGCTTTTACCTCCCGCACTTCAGCACTTCCCTGGTAGTCCCTTAGAGCGTTTTTGAGGCTTTGTCTGCATACCTACAGACTTAAGAGGCCAATAAAACAAATAAATATTCTGATGTGGCCTAGCATATCGCGCCATGGGGGCCAGTGGGACCCCCACTTAAGCTGCAAAAGCGGTGGAATCACGACACCACTGTTTACGGGACTCCAGGCCCCAGGATTCATCTGGAGCACCTGTGCCTGAGAGGGGAGAAGCCCCTTCAATCTTGCCATAAACGTACTGCTTGACTCCCAAGGCGCGGGACACTTTGCCAGCTTCACAGTCTCGAGGCCCCAGGATTCTCGAGTCCTGGCACATCTGTGCCTGGGCGGGGAGGAGCTGCTTCAATTGAGCCATAAAAGCACCACTTGAGGTGGGCGTGGCCGAGGGGGCCAAGATAGCAGATGCATTTTGAGGGAGCTCCTGGACCTCCTCCGCTATCCGCCACCATCCTGCTGCCTATCTCCCCTGAGGCATGCCAAGACCCTTGCTGAGGGTGCCACTACGATCCCACTGTGGCTCCTGGGAACTGGGAGAGCTACTCTGTGCTTCCGCCAGAGGAGACTACACAAGATGGGGGCTGCCCAGTCAGTTGCAGCTGGACTCAGCCGGCTGGCGCTTTTGCTCCGGACAATGCCCGACCGACTTTACCAGGTGGGCTCAACCCAGGCCAACTCACCCTGAAGCAGTGATGGTGATGGAGACAAGACACAGGTCAAGCTCGAAGGGTGAGTTGGCCCGGAAAGACCAGCATCTGTAGGACCCCTGGCATGGGGCGGGGGCCAGAGATGTAGCTGCGGGGCATGGGCCCTTTTCAGAGGGGGCCCACCCAGGAGTAGTGGAGGAGGGGGAGTTGCCCAATCTGCATTCAGGCCGCTGAGGGAGAACAACCACCAACGGTGTGAAGCGGCCCCTCTGGTTGCTTGTGCTGGAGGTTGGAGGGACAGGGGGTGCTACTACCCTTGTATGTTTAGACCTGGACATGGGTGACCGAGCCTCGGACTGTAGGATGCCCCCTGACCTACCCCTGCTCTGTACGGGCTGGCGGGGATACCCGAGGTGACAATCAAATGCCATGGTTTGGGAGCAACAGGATCCTCGGACATTAAGGAGATGGGCCAGTGCCACCACAATATGAAGGGGGTTGGTAGCCCCATATATCTACAGATTACCCAGAGGAGGCCCCAAGAAGTGGCATTCCGTTGGAGTTGGTGGAGCCCCCGGCTGCTCATGCTGCCTCTCTTGTGTTACTGAAGTAAGCAAGCCGGGAAGCACCAGCGTCCTGTCTCCGGTTACAGCTGTCCTTGTGACCTTGGTGATCTCCCCCCACCCCCATCGCTGGTGGTATGGCCTTGGGCTTGCGCTGACCCGCAGGCCATGTGGATGCAGCAACAGTAGGATTTGTGCAGACCTTCTGGGAGATACCACAACACACGCCATCCTCTTGGTGGTAGGCCGTGTTTTATGAGTTTTAGAGTGATGGCTCTTCTTAAGTTTGGATGGATGTCTATAACACCCTCCTCGGTTTCATTTAAACCGGTAATGTTAAAAACTGCTGCTTGGGCTGGATTAGCCGCAGCACCACCGTTTCCGGTGTCATTGTCGGAGTCAGGCATTATGTTTTTTTTGAAAAATGTAGAACAAGTTTCAAGGAAACAAAGATAAGGTGCACAATATTTTGGAACACTGTATCCATCAACGTTGAGCAAACCAAACAGCTAATATATAGGGTGCTTCCCTATGTAGCCGTGGCGGATATTTAACCCTGCCCACTCCAGACGTCTTTTGGAGTATATGGGTAGGGGTCTCTGAGAGAAAAAGCACAGCTGAGTTACTCAGTATCTAGCGTTGAATTACCGCCTTACCAAACGTTGGGCGCCATGTAGTGTAGCTCCTATTTCCCTAATAGGCTCTGCGCATTGGAATAATATACCCTATAGGTTTGACATAGGACTGAGGTCGGTATGTCCCTATCGAGTATATTAAACTTAATTACTTGTGCCAGCTAGCTCAGAGGCCACTAGAAACTCCTTGACAAACAAGAAGGGAGTAGTTTCTGGCAGCTGCAAAACATGACCACTTTGTTTCCCTTTAGAATCAGAACGTGTCCCAGAGTCGTGGAAACAATAGATAACTATTTCACTCAGCTCACTCGTGCATACTTAGCTTTCCTCAAAGTTACACAGAAAGAATAGACGGGCGTTTCAATAAAAGATTTATTGAACAGTCTTGTTTCTCGTGTAAGTAAAATGTGCTGTTACGATCACAAGACAGTATGCAAGATAAATAATGTACAGTGTAAGCAGTAGAAATAAATAATACTGCGCTAGCATGATCTTTAGTAGATATTCATTTACATAAATAACATAGACTAAAAAATGCGAGTACTCATACGATGCTTTTCTAAGCTAGTTCTACCCCAATGTACCTAACCTAACCTAGGTGTAGGGAGAGGTATGAAGTAGGTGAAGTATTCCTTACTATGGTATACTAAGAGTATGTTACGCTCAGTATGCCTAGTATGCCAAGAGTCCCTCTAGGTATCTAGTCAAGCTCCATACCTTGAGAATGAGAGAGATGGGAATCTCTTGCCAGATTCGAACTCCAACACCCCGCGAGGGAAGTCAGATCACTGGAAGCTGGACTCTCTGCGTGCAGGGATGACAGCGTCTTCTCAGTGCGTCAGGCCGGGAAACGGGCTCCTCTGAAGTCGAGGTCTCCTCTGATTTACAGGGGCTAGGGAAGGTATATTTATACCTGAGAGGTACCTCAGAGTGTTAGCATTGACGTGAATCGGACAGCGGAAGACGTCATGAATGAACCCCTAAGGTATAACGGTTCATGCATAATAGATGAGTCCTTGAAGAAATCAATAGTCCTGTGCTAGGGAAACTCCCGAAGCCTAAGGGTCTGTTCTTCAAGAACTCGTGACGTTAGGGTGGACGGATGTCTGAGACCATGCCTGTATTTGGAGTGCACGGTTTAATGCCTAAATAAGGACTGGGATTTCATGCCTATATAAGGGCAGGGTGAATTGTGCCTATATAAGGACATGATACAGGAAAACCTATATACGGACACCGTAAGAGGAATACAACACCCACTCCACTTTCGTGTGTACGATAATACTAAAATGCTAAACATTTAAAATGCTAAACACTAAATGGAGTACTGCATATTTTAAAAAATATTTCTTAAAAGCATTAAAAAACATATTAAAATGCAAAAGGTACTGTACATATTAAGCATTGCTTTTCATTTCAGGCATATATTTGGAAAGTAAATGCAATTTTAAATGAAAATAAGCAATAATATTTACATTTGACAGAAAATGATCGATAAGTTGTTCAAAAAATCAGTCATTTCATGTCATGAAAATTAATGAACTTTTTAGACAAATAAGATGACAAAGTGTCTGAGGAAGTACCGCAAAGTCTGTACTATAAGGCTAGTTCTACTTCAAGCAGATTGAATTGCCATTTAGTTCGAAAAAATGGGAAAAAGTTCAATTTGGGAAGAGTTCCAAGCTTTGAAATTTGAAGGCCAAATTTTACTGCGTCTCTGGTACACCGTGGGTTGAATCAGAGTCAGTGTACGGGTCTGGTGTAAACATGAGATCATCTATTTCTGTAGACAAAATATCGTCCACTGAAGTTGGTGTCAGTTGGAACACCTCGTGTAGTAGATTAATTGCACAGAGATGTGAAGCATCGCTCTCAGCATAGGATGCCGCAGCAATGTTCGCGTCCGTTGTTACCTGTATGCCTGTAGATCCATCTCGTACCTCAACAGCAGCTGGAAACGTCTGTGAGATCTCAATGAATGCCGTCATCAGTATTGGTAGCCTCTGGGGACAACACATAGCATGGGCCGTAATCGGGTCCAGCAGAGTATCGACATCCGTTGGCGTTGCTGATGGAAATGTTAGACAGGTGTCTAACACGCATTCTTCACCGCATAGCAGGCATCGTAGGACAGGTAAGATGCAATCTTGCCAGATTGGTCTGAATGACAGGAACCACGTGGTATTCAGGTCCCGTAGACGAGTCATGCCCAAAAGCTGTACTATTCGCTCACAGCACTTTCGTTCAAGGAGAGCTTTCTCCATTTCGCTCGGAGTGATGTCTGCGAATAGGCTGGCCATAGCGTAATAGCAGGAAGAGAAATAGAATTCCGGCAACAAGTGCGAGAAGTAATGGTATGCCACCAAACACCGAATATGCAAAGTTCGGGATGATTCCGAGTGTTGCCTGGAAAGGTGCTAACAGACCGGAACAGATGCTCTTAAATACATGTACAATTCCACTTGTATCTGACATGTTAAAGGTACGTCCTATCATTTCCACGAAATGTATAGGGCAGTTTGTACGTATTAAAGTCTGTATCTCAGCCGAAGTCCTTGCTACTTGTAGATCATAGGGTTCTTTGGCCGAGGTCAAAGGCACTGTTTGTTGAAAAAGCATGGCTTTCATTCTGCTTAAAGTATCAAATCTTATAAAAGAGACGTTCAGCGAAGGCCACAAAGGCGACTCCCTGACTGTGTCTATTGGGGCAAACAATACTTGCATACAGCAAGTGACCCTGGAGTTGACCGTTACTAGATATGGGATGCCTGGCAACATGCCGCAGCAACTCTGATCATTCAACATGAGGTAACTCCCATTAGAAAGTTGTCCAAACGTTGGATTAATCACAGCAGCTGGTGTACCCTGCTGATGGCAAGACAAATTTGCCACAGAACCATTGCAAGCCCCGTGTAAAGAAATGTCCTGACATATAAGTGAACCGCTCAGTGCACTTTTACAGTGTGTACAGCTCAAAAACACTTCACGATCCCCACTCCAACATCTATATGTATACGGTAAATTTCAAGATGTCTTGATGTATTCCTTACCCAACCTTTCATATTTGCCTGCTTGCATCTGTTTGAGGCAATACTGAAACTGAAAAGTAGTCACAGGTAGCGTTATTTTGCCATGAATGAGCCATTCTGTAGCTGGTTTTTCTGTCACTGTGAATGGTACCTTTTCCAGTTTTTCAATGCTCAGCACTGTATACTTTGCTCCTCTTTGTGCCAGTTCGATCTGTTTTTCAGTTAAATTGTATTCTGCAAACAGAGCTGACGTGTTGATAAAACGCCAAGGCACATAGCCCGCACGCAAAGATTGCAGTGTCCAGCTTAATAACACAATAGAACGTAATTGAGATTGGCCTTGCTGTAACATCGCCAAATCTTGTTCTAGTATGTCGATAGCAGAGGATACAATGCCGTCCAATGAATATATTCTGGAGGACAAAGTTGTTAACCTATTGTCGACCACAGTGAGTGTTTTCTCTAAATTAATACGATCAAGTTCACATATTCGTTCTGCGGCCTCCATTTGTGACACTTTCCAAGCTTCATTATAAGCAGCATAGATGCCGGCATATATGAAACGTTTTTGACGCGGTTTTCTTGGTCCAAGCAAGAATTCCCTAAGGTCTGCGTCGTCTTTAAGTAAGGATAAGTGTTGTTTCACATCCTGTAGTGTAGATTTCTGCAGCCAATCGAGGCATAATTTTCCTACACTGTATGTTGTTACTACCCCCGGATGCTGTCTTTGGACGTATCTTGGGTCTGGCCTGTGAATAGAAAATCCCTGAGTTTTATTCAGGAATCTTTCCTGACAGTTGTTCGTGTCTGTGGGCCAGATCAACCATTTTTTCCAATCAGGATTAGATCTGTTGAGTTGTAGTATTTTGTCAACTGTCACCGCTGCCTGTGTATTGTTATCACTTGCAGGTGTTGGTACAGAAGGTGTTTTCATCTCTTTGATCTTGGCTAGTCCAAGACAAGATGTTTGTTGGACGGTTTCATTCAAAAACATTATTTGTTCAGGGATGATACAGGCTCTAAATAAAGCTTCTATCCCCTGCACTTGCCAATCTTTAGTACCCCAGACAGTTTTCGTGTCTATTGTGTCTTTCCATAAGTCGAAACCCTGTCTAGACAGTTGGGCATTAAATGCTGCAGAGTAAATCTGTTTTGTATTTGTTAACATAATTTTCAGTCCTGTTTTGTTGACATTTTTATAGTAAAACGTTTCTGGATCAGATGTATTGTAACCTGAAAAATATGGAAACTTGTTAGCAAATGTTTTTGAACTACCTTGTGGTGGTGTAGGACAATGCTCCCATTGGTTAAACATAAACACATTTCTAGGGTATGCAGATTTATGCAAATAATGATGACCATAATGGTTATAGCAATACAGCTGTTCATAGTCTGATGAACCCTCTAAATATTCATTTTTAGAAAATGCAGCAGATTTTTCTAGGTCAAACATTATGTCGTTAACAGTCTCAAAGTCCCAATCATCAGAATAGGTACTGGACGAAATTAGATCACTTAGTGAAATTTTAAATAAATGTGGAATGTTCAATTTTTCCGTTGGGCCAAAGATATCAAAATCTGTTTTGTCCCACACTATACCATCCTGTATAGGAACGGCTATGATGTTCACTGATGACAAGTCTCTTGCTTCACGATGGGAAGATTTATGAGGTTTCAGAAGTACGTTCACATCTTTTCCTTCAGTGTTCACATGGATGTATCTGCCACTTATAAGCACGCTCACAGTTGTAACCAAAGCTAGCCAGAGCAGGAAAACAAATATTCCAGAAAAAATCCAGAGTTCAATCCATGGGGAACCAGATAAGTCTTTTTCAGGAAGTGAAGAAAGTCTTGTACTTGCTGCTTGAGTTTGAAAGATGCTGGCGTCGTTTCAGGTTCACTCGGATCTTCTGAGAACGTATCAAAGTTAATGAAATAGCCAGAAGCAGTTCTGTCAATTGTTGGAATTGCATCAGGATTTGTCGAAATCGCTGGAACCAGTTGATCACTTGCTACATTGGTGTAGACAGGTGTATTTGGACGAACTGTTACTTGATTTTCAAGAGGGATGAGTTCCATTGCATTGTTGCCTAGTCCTTCATCTGTTACAGCTGAATTCTCGATTGTTATCAGTCTTTCAGTCTGAACCTCTTGGATAGTAGCGAGAGGAGTGCGTCTGCTACTAGGTTGGAGTCCACGAGGCCTACTATTTAGTATTGGCCACATACTGTGGTTTGATGAGGTCGATGGACACAAATCTTTTCTCCTTTCTTCCAGCAAGGGGCGGCAGAAGTACTGTTGTTGTTCCTTGAACTGCTAGGACAGGTACTGGTTGTCTGTAAGAAGGTCCAAATTCCTTCTTGTCCGCAATCTTTTCTCTGACTAGATCCCCAACTTTTGGAATCCAGACAGGCCTTGCTGGGACCGCCGGTTTTTCCCCAGTGGTGGTATGCTGCAGGAATACGTTGCTTTGTTTTGATCTTAGTTCATTGAGTTCCTGTAAAACAGCCAAACGTTCTTTGATATCAAACGGTTTATTTTCCACCACTGTGCCTACGTGATCGAGATCTGGTACCCACATTCTTGTCCCAAATAGGACCTCATATGGAGTGACACCCCTAGAGAACTTCTTGGCAGGTTATTTAATGAGCGTTGGACCCCATAAAGATGTTTGGCCCACCCATCACCCGAACCTAATACCCTAGCTGTTATAGACTGCTTTATGTCCCGGTTTTTCCTTTCCACAACCGAATTTCCCTCAGGATGGAATGGAGAGGAGTACCGCAATGCAACGCCCAGACTGGCCATGGCTTCTTTGTAAGCCCGAGAGCTAAACGCGGGGTCCTGGTCAGAATGTAGCGTGCC
Organism: Calotriton arnoldi; assembly: GCA_963921515.1. NCBI lineage: Eukaryota > Metazoa > Chordata > Amphibia > Caudata > Salamandridae > Calotriton > Calotriton arnoldi. The sequence continues at coordinate 307,388 of CAWUFW010007922.1, forward strand.
TATTGCGTATGTGCCGATAAAGACTCGCAAATCTTTTATAACAGTTCGAGCTTCAGCCGAGCGCTGAGGCCATATCCATAGGAACCTTGATTCAGTATTTGTGGGAATGCATTTGTCCAGAAGGACGCATGCGTGTAGATAGTCTAATGCTGTCTAACAGTGGTGTCTGTACTGGGCAGCTACATTCGTAGCATGGTGTCTGGTGGCTTTCTCGCTGTAATTTACAGTCTATGCAGTTATTGATGAAGATGTGGATTTCTGTATTCATCCCAGGCCACCAGTACCTCTCTTTTAACTTCAAGATTGTTTTAGAGATCCCTTGATGTGACAGACCCTCCCCCAAATGTGCTTCATAAATCAAAGCTGCTCTACGTTCCATGTTTGGGATTACCCTATCCCCCACTCCAGGGATTCGAGCAAAAGGAACGCTGTTTGCATCAATTACATAAGAGTACTTGAGTGGAAACTTTTTTGGTAACGCTGCACCACTGCCTTTGCTTGTAGCATTGACAGCCAACATTATCTCACTGTCTATTTTTGTTTTTGAACGAGTGATCGCAGCTATGGAAGCCGTCTGAACAGCCCCCTTTGCGGCTTCGTCAGCCAATGAATTCCCTGCAAGGTGAACGCCATCACGTTGATGACTCAGTGTGTGGATCACGTGAGCCTTTGGTAGTTCGTTTTTCAACTGAACTACTTGTTCCCAAAGTGTTTTGTGCTTTATTGTGCCACCTTTCGCATCTTTGAAACCATTTTCAAGCCAGTTTTGTATATATTCATTATACAACTGAACACAGTAAAAGGAATCGCACACTATCAGTGTGGGGAATTCTCGATCTGTACTTTCAAGTGCCAGTTTGAATGCTTGTAGTTCAGCTCGCTGAGCTGTACAATCTCCTAGAGACTGGGTTTTTGTGACCATAGGTCGGAAGATGCCATCTCGCATGCGACCTTTAACGATTGCACATGCTGCACTGTAAGCTTGCTTACTCCCTGTTGCGGGTTGTGCGGATCCGTCAGTGTAAATTATGAATTCGTACTGATCGAGTGGCAGAATTTCAGTGGGCAGAGGACATTCTTGTTCATATTGCAGGAACGCTTGTGTTTTTAGATCGGGATCAAAAACATATTCAACATCTGTTGCAGCAAGAGAATTAACCCATTGTATCCATCTTGGTTGTAATGCCTTAGCATTTGGAATGCTTGCTTTTGTGACCGCTTCTAAAGCTGGTACTGGGGTTACGACAATAATGCGTTTCCCTTGGGCTAGGGCTCTTTCTTTTGCTACAGCGGTTTGAACTGCTGTCAGAATTTTTTCAGTTGAAGTGAAGCGCATTTCTGCTTGTGTATACAAATGAGATTTGTATGCAATTGGTATTTTTTCACCCTCATTAAATGTTAAGTAGGTGAATCCGCATTGACCCGAGATTATTCGGATCACCAGGTTGCGTTGACTTATGCGTGTTTGTATGTGATTTGTTGCTAACATGTTAGCCTGTAGTGAACGCAAGATTTCTGTGTGTTCTTGTGTCCAATTCTTGATTGAAAAATCAGGTTTGATTAATGCGTAGAGAGGTTTAACCCTTTCTGCGTAATTTAGAATGTATGTTCTTCCAAAATTTAGGAAACCCAGGATGGATTGTAAGTTTTTTAGCGTTTTTGGAGGTTGAAGCAGCGCACATTTCTCTAGAAAGTTAGCTGCCAAGCTCTTGCCTTCACTTGAAAGCTCATATCCTAGAAATAGGACATTGAGATGGGCAATTCTGGACTTTTTGAAGTTGAATTTGTAGCCCTCAGAGGCGAATCCCAGTATAATGGTACTCACCCTGTTCAAGTGTTTTTCCAGGTCATCGTCTGTCAGATAAATGTCATCGACATAGGACAATGCCTCAATGTCGTAAATTTGTAGTAACTCCTTTAACCTCGCTGAGAATAAACCTGGGCTGTTCTTGAACCCTTGTGGGAGTCGACAAAATTGACGCTGGGTCCCCATTATGGAGAAAGCTGTTAAGTACCTGCTTTCAGGTGCTATGTTTTGACAAAAGAAACCATTTGAGATGTCTAGTTTGGTTTTATATTTTTTACGCACAATGTTATTCATTAATGCTGTGCTATGTGCATTTTGCACTGCAAAAGTTTTAGAACAAGTGTTTAAGTGTCTGTAATCCAAAACTAGACGTTAGGTGTTGTCTGGTTTGGAGACAGGAAACAAAGGATTGTTCATTGAGGAGGTGCATGTTTCAATCACCCCTTGGTATTCAAGTTGATCTAAGATCTCCTTGACCTGTTTTTTAGCTTCTTGCTTTACTGGATACTGCCTCTGTGCAGTTGGTTCATGTTTCAGATGTATTTTATGGTGAGGGGAGTCCTCATCCCATCCTACATGATTTTTATATAATGCTGGGGCCTGGGCTACTGCCCATTTCCTGGCATATGTATATTTTAGGTGTATTGGAATATGGTTGGAGAAGGCGGGCATAATAATGTCTTCGCCGTGTGGGCACTCCCTGACAAATTGTGGTGGCCAGTCTTTTTCTGCTAGAAGTATGTCATAGCCCCTTGAAAGTTTTTCCCAAAAGAGTGCTTTCACCTGTCTAGGTATGTCTCCCTCCATCCGGAGTGTTATTTCATATAACTTTTGTGAAGTACTAACCCTGGTGTCTACAGTCTCAACTGTAATGTACTCATTCAAGTCCACTATCTCCAGAAGTTCCTTCAGGTTCTGGCGAGCTATTGTGACTTCTGCTGCACTGTCCAGCATTGTCTGAGCCCATTCTCCGTTCCTGAGTTGTGTTCTCAGTATTCTCGGCATGTCTGATCTTTAGACCTGCTACTTTCTTTTTGGAGAATTGAGGTTTTGTTTTATTTTTTGGAGCGTGTTTCTCTTCCTTGGATTTCACGCGTTCTTCTCTATGTTCTGACCGTCCTCTTCTTTCCGAAGTCTGTGATGAGATCTGAAAGGTACGAGAGGAACGTGTATCAGTATCTTGATACCTGTCAGGCTTTCTCAAATTATCCCTATTCCTGAGGTTATACCTCCTTTCAGAGGGCTCCTTTTGAGGAGACCTACCTCGGGATTGAGAACGTTTCTCGTTTGAATTTTGTTTATTAGTCTCCCACCTCTTTTTAGAAGATGTAGGAGTTTGTTTAATTGTGTCCTTCTCAGGACTTTCAGATAGTTTCGGCTTCACTGGTCTTCCACCCAAACTATCTCTGCCTAATTCTGCATAAGATTGTTCTATAATTCTGGGTAGCTCAGTTTGATGTTCTGTAACATCGAATTCCCTTAATTTTTGGCGGATCGCCACTGCTGCTGCATCCCCTTTAATATTAGATAATATTATTGTTGAGACCTGGTCGAAATTTTTCAGTAATTTCATACCTAAATTTAGAGCAGGCTCTGCCCCGTATTCGTTTTGAATTTGTTTCAGGACATCAGGTATTACCGCAATTGACGGAATGCCATGTGTTTTAGTATAGATGGCAGCAAAGACTGAGCCCCAAGTGGTGCAGTCTTCCAGTTGTGGTGTAATCCCCATTGGTAAACTGATTGTTAGGATTCTGTGTTTCTCATACCGGCTAGTATTTGGAAATACTGCTTCGATTTGAATGATTTTTTGAGCTATCCAAAATGGAACCTGCTCACGTTTTGTGGGCATTTTTCCCATGACTGCGTATATAGTCTGTGGTGTAATTTTTAGTGTATTCCCTGGTTGAGGAATTTGATTTGGAAGTGTTAATGGTGGTTGGACTGTGAAAGTCCGCATGACATATTGGACCAATTGTCTGTAGATTTTTATTAATTCTTGTAGTTGAACAAGTAGTTCCTCATCTGACATTATTTCAAGTTCAGGATGAGGTGTGTAGCCGGCTAGAATCGCCCATGTTGCTCCTGGTCTACCTAGTGGACCGAGCCTGGTAATGTTTCTGTGATGTTTTAGGGCGCCTTTAAACCAGAGCTGATGCTCCTGGTATGTTAATGGAATTTCTATATCCTCAAAAGGAATGTATTCCTCTGGTGGATCATCTTCTTTGTAGAAGTGAAACATTTTTGTTACTGAATTTGATTCAGGAAATATTACCCATGAATAGAATACCTCTGTCTGAAAGGATTCGTGTGCCTCTATCACGAAAACTGCTCTACCGCCTCTTGGTGGTAGGCCGTGTTTTATGAGTTTTAGAGTGATGGCTCTTCTTAAGTTTGGATGGATGTCTATAACACCCTCCTCGGTTTCATTTAAACCGGTAATGTTAAAAACTGCTGCTTGGGCTGGATTAGCCGCAGCACCACCGTTTCCGGTGTCATTGTCGGAGTCAGGCATTATGTTTTTTTTGAAAAATGTAGAACAAGTTTCAAGGAAACAAAGATAAGGTGCACAATATTTTGGAACACTGTATCCATCAACGTTGAGCAAACCAAACAGCTAATATATAGGGTGCTTCCCTATGTAGCCGTGGCGGATACTTAACCCTGCCCACTCCAGACGTCTTTTGGAGTATATGGGTAGGGGTCTCTGAGAGAAAAAGCACAGCTGAGTTACTCGGTATCTAGCGTTGAATTACCGCCTTACCAAACGTTGGGCGCCATGTAGTGTAGCTCCTATTTCCCTAATAGGCTCTGCGCATTGGAATAATATACCCTATAGGTTTGACATAGGACTGAGGTCAGTATGTCCCTATCGAGTATATTAAACTTAATTACTTGTGCCAGCTAGCTCAGAGGCCACTAGAAACTCCTTGACAAACAAGAAGGGAGTAGTTTCTGGCAGCCGCAAAACATGACCACTTTGTTTCCCTTTAGAATCAGAACGTGTCCCAGAGTCGTGGAAACAATAGATAACTATTTCACTCAGCTCACTCGTGCATACCTAGTTTTCCTCAAAGTTACACAGAAAGAATAGACGGGCGTTTCAATAAAAGATTTATTGAACAGTCTTGTTTCTCGTGTAAGTAAAATGTGCTGTTACGATCACAAGACAGTATGCAAGATAAATAATGTACAGCGTAAGCAGTAGAAATAAATAATACTGCGCTAGCATGATCTTTAGTAGATATTCATTTACATAAATAACATAGACTAAAAAATGCGAGTACTCATACGATGCGTTTCTAAGCTAGTTCTACCCCAATGTACCTAACCTAACCTAGGTGTAGGGAGAGGTATGAAGTAGGTGAAGTATTCCTTTCTATGGTATACTAAGAGTATGTTACGCTCAGTATGCCTAGTATGCCAAGAGTCCCTCTAGGTATCTAGTCAAGCTCCATACCTTGAGAATGAGAGAGATGGGAATCTCTTGCCAGATTCGAACTCCAACACCCCGCGAGGGAAGTCAGATCACTGGAAGCTGGACTCTCTGCGTGCAGGGATGACAGCGTCTTCTCAGTGCGTCAGGCCGGGAAACGGGCTCCTCTGAAGTCGAGGTCTCCTCTGATTTACAGGGGCTAGGGAAGGTATATTTATACCTGAGAGGTACCTCAGAGTGTTAGCATTGACGTGAATCGGACAGCGAAGACGTCATGAATGAACCCCTAAGGTATAACGGTTCATGCATAATAGATGAGTCCTTGACGAAATCAATAGTCCTGTGCTAGGGAAACTCCCGAAGCCTAAGGGTCTGTTCTTCAAGAACTCGTTGTGACGTTAGGGTGGACGGATGTCTGAGACCATGCCTGTATTTGGAGTGCACGGTTTAATGCCTAAATAAGGACTGGGATTTCATGCCTATATAAGGGCAGGGTGAATTGTGCCTATATAAGGACATGATACAGGAAAACCTATATACGGACACCCTAAGAGGAATACAACACCTCCTCTGTGGGCCACAATGGGCAAAGACAAAGGCCTGCAGTTACACGTGCAGTCCAAGATAGATGAGTATGCTACCCCCTCCTCAGAGCCCTCACGGTCAGCTGCTGAAGTCCCCCCAACCCAGGGGCGATTAGACTCCACAGAGGTAACCAAAACCTTAAAGGCTACACAGACTTCTCGGGCAGCATTCGAAACAAAGATTGGAGAAGTAGGGCACATGCTACCCTCCTCCGTCAAGCTCTCTGTACCATGGCTAGGAGGGTCACAGAGGCAGAAGAGAGTGTTTTCACCCTAGAGAACACAGTGGTAGAACTCAAAGCAAAAGTAACCTGTCTGCTATTCACCACCCACACGCTGAAGTGCAGAGCAGAAGACACTGAAAATCAATCTTGATGCAACAACCTGCACTTTGTGGGATTAACTGAGGGAGCCGAGAACCCGAACTCAGAAACCTTCTTAGAGAAATGGATAAAGTTCTGGGACCCAGAAAGAACCCTAACTCAATGGTTCGGGGTAGAGCGTGCCCACCAGTCTCTCGCCCAGCGCCCCCGTTCGGGAGCGTCACCATGTTCCATGATTGCCAAACTGCTAAATTACTGGGATCAAGACAGCATAATGCATGCAGCGCGCAATCACAGAACTTAAAATTTTCAATCATACCATACAATTAAATTTCCTGACTATACCAGAATGATCCAGAAACATGTAAATCGTTTGATGCTGTCAAGGCAAAATCAAAAGAAATATCTCTGCAGTCATGCTAATCTTCCTAGTGAAACTAAAGGTAGTCTGCAATTATAGATCCCACTTTTTTGAGACCTTGAAGGAGGCCTAGGAGTGGGTTGCAGAAAAACGGGAACTTAGCTGCCATGACCCTCCAGGTTTTGGAACTAGGGGAGGCTTGCCATCAACAGCTGGTGGCTCTGTGCCACCTAAACCGCGAGAGAGAGACCAAAACCCCAACGAGAGCGTAGACAACACAGGCACCCCCAAGACTCTTCAGACACTTACCAGAGTCGCCCTAGACAGGCAGAGATCCTTGTGACAGCTGCGCCCCATCGGGGCCTTACATCGACCAAGGAAAAATTCATATAACAGCCTTGTGGGGAGCAGATTCTTCAAAGTGAACAATACAGCAATGCGAGCTAAACTCTGCACGTGGCTCCTTGGATGGAGTCCCAAACTACTGTGGCGTGATGGCTGCTAAATGCATCGTCAGCCCTCCAAAGGAGGGTCTCTAGGAGAAGGCGGCACATGATCCTGCATAGGAGGAGGTCCTCCTGAAATGTCCTTGATGTAATGTGATCGGAAGAAATCCAAGAATCAACTAAGTAAAACCGGTTTTATTGTAAAAGAAAAGGTGTCTCCAACAGAAACTCATCCAGTCTGTCAAACGCCTCAGCTGACTGTCACCAACATTCTAACCTGCACTCCCAGAGAACAGAGAGTTCCATGGAACACAGTATTCTGGTAAAACAGAGGGGGCTCTACAGGGGAAGGTACCAACTATAATAACACTTGAAGCTGAGGAATAAAAGTATAATAATATATATACAAAGTTAAATTACAACAGTCCTGTAATGTACTGTGTAGTTGTTGTTGTTTCATTTGGGCGGGCAGGGGCGACAGATGCTTCAGGTGCAGAAGTGTGGGGTGGGGGAGTTAGAATTACACAGTTTATAGTTTGTTTATTATGGTCCTTCATATCAAGTTGTTTTCAAATGCATCCATTACCACATAATAGATACCTCTATTCTTCTCCATGGACTGACTTCTGGCAAAGGGTCACTTAACTCACCCTACCACAATGCCTATGGCTAATTTTCAAGTCATGTCTTGGAATACTAACGGCCTCCTTGTTCATATGAAACGTACGGCAGTCCTTCGTTTCGCCAAACCTCTTGCACCTAACATTTTGCTATTGCAAGAAACCCACTTATTGGGCTCTAACTGACACTTCCTCTGTAGATCCAGATATGACAGAGTCTTCAATGCCAGATTCACCTGGGGATCCAGGGGTGTGGTCATTCTCCTTCAAAAGCACTTTCCACTCGTGGTAACACGCACCTTTCAAGATTTGCACAGCTGCTACCTGGGAATCGGGGTATCGTTGGAGGGTAAACACTATAACATCCTACGCCGCCCCAATTACATGCACAAACTCTAGATGCACTAACAGATGTGGTAACGGGCTTATCGCGTGGGGTTACGATACTTGGGGGTGACTTCAACACCACTTGAAGCCCAGCAGGTGATACATCGGGTCCCCCATATGACATCTAAGGTGCTGGGGTTGTGGATAGTCTTGTTGGGCCTCTACGATGTACGGAGGGCTTGGCACCTGAAAGAGAAGATGCATATGCATACCTCAGCCTCCACAAAAACTCTATCACGTATAGACTTGCTACTTCACCTAGCCACTGACATACTTTGCACGACAGCTGCTGGTATCCTCTCTAGAGGGATATCTGACCACTCACCAGTCACTCTTCGGGTGGGAGCTCCCGGACACTGTAGGAGGCCAATCTGGTGCCTCAATTCCTAGTTTCTGGTGGACGGGCAGTTCACAGAACACTTGGTTATGGGCCTCCACTCTTACTTTGAGATTAGCGAAGTGTCAGTAGCCGCAGTCCACACTTTGTGGGCTGCTAGCAAGACCACGGTTAGATGTGAGGCCAAAGCATACCTCAACCTAGTTGACAGAGCAAAATACAGTCAAATTACTAAACTTGAAACTAATATCCTGGCGCTTGCCTCTCCGACCTTTCGGAGGCACCTCGTAGACGACTTGAGCTCAATAGAGCTTCATTGTGCCATCTTGTGCTGGATAAGGCCCGCCAGTACTGGAAAGCATCTACCTGGTGGGTGTAAGAATATAGAGGCAAGAGCGGAAAACCCCTGTATTGGCTAGCCACACGGGAAATGGGTTTAAAACAAACCCCCTACCTCACTGATCAATTGGGGTGCAAGGTACACACCTCCGCCAAGATAGCAGAAGTGTTTGCGGACTAATACAGTCAGTTATATGACCACAGTCTGCGACTGATCCAGGAAGAGGTCAGGCCACTTCTCACTGAGGTATCTCTCCCACAACTTACGGAACCCCAAATGGCTGATCTAGATGCCCTCCTAAAAGCAGATGAAATAGGAGAGGTTATACAAGACATGAAAACGGGCAATGCTCCTGGCCCTGATGGCTTCCTTCTCGAATGTTACGGTAAATTTAGAGACATTCTTACCCCACATCTATTTCAGCTATGCATGGAGGCGGCTGTAGAGGGCTTCTTCCCGTCCCGAATTAGACTTGGCCACCATTGTTGTACTTCCTAAGGCAGGACAACCTGTGGATAGGTTTGCTGCCTATCTTCCTATTTCCCTGATTAATACCGACCTTAAATTCTTTGCTAAAGTCTTGGCAAATACATCAAGGGGAGTCCAAAATACCCCCATACACCCCGACCAATGTGGTATTATGCCACACTGGAGTACCCGTCATTGTATCTGATGTGTCAACACTGCACTGGGCTCATTCCTTGGCTTTCTTACTCGTGGACTTCGAAAAAGCCTTGGATTCAGTCGACTGAACTCATTTTGATCACGTCCTCTGACACATGGGATTTGGACCCAAATATCACGGATATTGTAAGCTACTGTATCGGGAGCCTTCAGTGCATGTCCTCATAAACTGGGTGCTCTTGCGTAATTTTCCTATCTGAAGGAGTACCAGAAGGGGGCCCGCTATCCCCTTAGACAAGATAATACACTGTGACACCCTGGAACTGGGGAGGATTGCAGGAAGATAGGAGTGTTTTATACGTCCAAGACGTGCTCCTCTTTCTTTCAAACCCCCCAGGGGTCTTGGGTTCTGGAAATCTTGAAGGTGTATGTGCACACCTCCGAGCTCCGTGCCAACTGGGGCAAATCTCTTCTGATTTGATAAAGGGAGATAGTGACACCATCTCTTGGCAAACGACCATCTCAATTCGGCGGCTGAGTTTTAAGTATCTAGAGATCCATGTATCTGCAATGCCTGACCTTATACATAGATGTAACCTCCTTCCTCTCCTGCATAAGACCAAACCGGACCTTCATAACTGGTCCAAGCTCCCCTTAAATATATTGGGAAAGGGTGCCCTTGTGAAAATGAAGATGATACCCCTTTTCCAGTATGTATTACAGAATTTCCCATTCCACATCCCCAACTCGCAGTTTACTGGGGTAGCGACCCTGTTCCGCTTCTTCCCTTGGAGGGGACGACCTCCGTGCATAGTACTGGAAAAGTGTTGTCAGTCGGTTTATGAGAGAGGGATGGGAGTGGTGAACATCAAGCTATATTAATGGGTTTCTCAACTTCTAGTTATCAATGACTGGATGAATTGGGACTGGAGTGACCCAGAATACAAGCGAGAGCTGGATATTGTGTGCCTATATAATATAATGAATCAATTATATGGCAACCCCATCCCATCTCACACCCTGGATATTACGAGGACGGTTCTTTTGGCCTGGTGAGCTGCCAATAGATTCAACAAACCTCTCTATGGAATGGCTGCTGGCTATGTCAGACCGCCTGATTAGAGGGCTTTGGGAAGTGGGACAAAATAGGGATCACTACTCTGGGAGACATCTGGAGCAGCTCCCACATAAAATCGTTTCAAGGCCCACCCAAGTCTATAAATACTAACAACTCTGACACACATTAGCGAGTTAGCACATGCAGCTCATCCAGCTACCGGACTTTAGCCTGATGAAAACCAGGTTATTGATGGGTCGCAGCAGAATTTCTCAGATCTGCAGTTTATTGGTATGTAATGCCCCACAGGCATTTGAAAATCTTCGATGTGAGAGGGAGAGATGGCAAGGCACCCTGGAAGACACAGAATGGCAAGAGGCATGTATGGCGGCTAGAGAAATCGCAATCTCTTCTTGACTGCCGCTGGTCTAGCTAGATTATTTACATATACTCACTGAACCCACTTGCCCCCAGTGTGGATACCAAGAAGCAGACTTCTTCCATATAGTTTGGCAGTACCCACACGTTGCTACGTACTGGAGACGGATAGCCACCATAGAACAGTTCATTTGTAACCTAAGTTGGCTTTGCTGGGTCTTCTGGAGGATTTGGGGGGCACACAAGGAGACCGTGCTTTTGTGGAAATGGCAATGATCATTGCTAAAAGAGACATCGTGGGGGTGTGGCCAGGCGAGATGGCCGAGTGGACATGATCCGTCTCGGCTCCCGGTCCGCACGCACGCTTCGGGGACATCGCCGCCGCAGCACAGCACCACAACCGATGTGACAGGCACGAATCGATCGCCCCGTGTCTGGGGCATGTTTTGAGCCCTAAAGCGGACTGCTAGTTGCCAGCTGGAGACCTTTGCGGAGTGGTTTCAGAGCGCCGCGAGCCCTTCCCACAGAGCGGCCGCCATCTTGGAACCTGAGACGGCGCCCGACCAGCGCTGAGGTGGCCGCGGGGCAGAACTTGCGCTAAAAACCGGCACGCCGCCCTCGGAGGTATGCACTGAGGAGAGGGGGCAGCGTGGACACCGAATACGGCAGCACTGGAGATGAGGGAACTCCGCGGTCGGCGGACCACTACCAGCTGAGTCACGGAGGCAACCAGGTGCGTGGGGGGCCCCCGGACATAGTATCCACTGGCAAGCCGAGCAATCGGCGCGAGGTGGCCCGACCCGAGGGCATACTGGCAAGGCGGAGGGGGAGGCTTGGCGACCCGAGGAAGGTGCAAGTGCCTCGTGCCTGACCCTAAAATGGCGGACTGACTGAGACTCAGCAGAGATATAGCAGACCTACACTGCCTCCTCTGAAGATTACAGGCACCACTGCCCAGGGGCCCACGCAGTGCGACAGCGGTAGTGTGAGTACACCAGGCCAGCACCTGAAGAGGACTGAATTTGCTTCAGGCGATGAGGAGGCGAGAGCCTGCGGCCTCGGGGGTGGCGTAACCAGGACGGGGGAAAGAGGCAAACACCACCTGTCTTTGATGTGAACTCAGAGAGCAGAAAGGTGAAAGCGACGCAACTGAGCCGGGGTTGGTGGCGGCCTCCACCAAGATGATAGGAGAAGCCGCCGAGGGCTACCTACGGCGGAAGTGGCAGGCAAATACTAACAGCGCGACCTGAGAGCTCCGACGCTGAAGGTCTGGAAAGCACGCTAGATAGGCCAGCCCCTGTGTCTCGCTCCTGCATCTGTGGGCGGACAGCATTTGGAGGAACCTACGGCTTACAAGGGGGTGGAGAGTTGATTCCCGCTGAGGGCCACCAGCACCTCGCAGAGGGGACCTGCGGAGGAGCTAACAGGTGCAACTCCAGGCCCTCTGGGCAACAACAGTGGAGACCTCATCGAGCCCGCCTCTATGCCGCCTAAGAAAACGCTGCCCAAAGCTACGAATAAGGTCTCCCAGTTCTTCCCTCCAGCAGACAAGCATCCCGCATTGGACCGCGAAGACAACACAGACACCATGGCCTTCACCAAAGATGATCTTATGGCATCCCTACGTGACTTTAAAGCAGAACTCAGGAAGGAGCTTAGCCAAGACATCAAAGCGTCCATCGATCAACTGAAGAGTGACCTCAACGATAAAATGGCAACGCTCCAACAGGATGTGGACTCTGTAGGGGTTAGAGTGGTGGAGTTGGAGGAGCAGACCCAGGAGGTTGACAATCAATCAATCAATCAGGGGTTTGTAAAGTGCGCTACTCACCTGTGAGGGTCTCAAGGCGCTGGAGGTGGGGGGGGGGAAGCGGGAAGCGGCTCCGGATCAGTCGAAGAGCCAGGTCTTGAGGTCCTTCCTGAACGTGTGCAGGGTCGGGGAGCGTCTGATGTTCACCGGGAGCTCGTTCCAGGTCTTGGCTGCGATGTAGGAGAAGGCTCTCCTGCCGGTTTTGTTTCTGCGGATGCGGGGGACCTCTGCCAGGGCGAGGTCGGCAGAGTGGAGGTTCCGCTTGGGTACGTGGAAGGATACTCTGTCGTTGAGGTATTTGGGTCCGATGTTGTTGAGGGATTTGTAGGTGTGGGTGAGGAGTTTGAAGGTGATCCTCTTCTTGACAGGGAGCCAGTGGAGGCCTCGTAGGTGTTGGGTCATGTGCTCGTGACGCGGTGTCCCGAGGACGAGTCTGGCTGCGGCGTTCTGGATGGTTTGGAGTTTGTGTAGAAGAGTTCTGTTGATTCCGGCGTAGAGGGCGTTGCCGTAGTCCAGTCTGCTGGTTATGAGTGCGTGGGTGACGGTCTTTCTGCAGTCGGGGGGGATCCATTTGAAGGTCTTACGGAGGATGCGAAGGCAGTTGAAGCTGGTGGAAGCGACGGCGTTGATCTGGCGTTTCATGGAGAGGGAGGAGTCAAGGATGATGCCAAGGTTCCGAGCGTGGTCTGTCGGGGTGGGTGGGTTCCCGAGGGCGGAGGGCCACCAGGTGTTGTCCCAGGCGGAGGTGCAGGGTCCGAGGATGAGGACCTCGGTCTTCTCTGAGTTGAGCTTCAAGCAGCTGTCTTTCATCCAATCTGCCACGTTCTTCATTCCTTCCTGGAAGCAAAGTCTGGTGTCTTCGGGATTCCTCGTGAGTGAGAGGATGAGCTGGGTGTCGACGGCATAGGATACGATGCTGAGCCCATGTGGTCTAACGATGGCGGCGAGGGGGGCCATGTAGATGTTGAAGAGTGTCAGGCTGAGCGATGATCTGAAGGAGGGGCTGGACCTGCTGGGCCTCCCTACAGCCGAGCCTGAGCCTGTGCAAAATGGAATACAGAGGAACAATCGCAATGGCTCACCTGCATTGAAATGGTCCACGAGCTTGAGGGGGAATCACAAATGAGACTGGGGCGAGAACTTACCTGATACGACCCCACACAGTCTATGGTCCTGGGCTTTCTCCTTGAATGGACAGACCTCCTCCGCGGGCAGACACGGATAACAGGCGTCCAATTTACGAAGCACAAGACGAGAGGGGCATTGTGATGCTTCACACTAGAGTCTGCCTCTGATGGCGAACTATGCTACTTTGGATTCCCCGGGGCGGGTGCGGATGGGGACATTGGTCGCGCCATCCACCAACTCGTCCAACTAGGTGGCTACACCTAGTATCGGAGATTCACCATCGTTCCGACATATGTTCTTGTTGGTTATGTTGGGGGTTGAGTTTTCTCTTTTTTTTCTAAAGTTTTTGGGAGGGGGAGGGTTAAGGGTTTGGTGGAGGCCTTACCTAGCTACTCGACATGAGAAGTCATGGGCTGATGCGCATTTCACAGGACGAGCCTATCAGATTAGTCCACTCTCACCAACTTCTAGGGGGAAGTTTGATAGCTGGCATAGGGGATCTCAGAGAGGGAGGAGAGGGTTTTTTCTGGGAAGATGGTACTCACTATAGGTTCATGGAACGTTAAAGGCCTCAACTCACCACAAAAGCGGCAGAAAATTTGGAAATATCTTACTGACCACCACTTTGACATAGTGGCGCTCCAGGAGACTCATCTCCAGAGGGCGGATGAATTGCGGCTTAAACACAAACAGTACCCCCTTATCTATAGATCCTCAGCCCACACTAAACACAGGGGAGTCGCACTCCTATTCCACACCTCGACTAAATTCCAGCCACTGGCTGTCCAATCAGATAGGGACGGGAGGATGGTCCTGGTCAAGGGTACACTGAAGGGCACACTGTGCACCTTTATTGCAGCTTATGCGCCCAATGCTGGCCAGACGGGTTTCCTAACTAACCTACTAGACAAAATAGACCAATTCGCAGAAGGACATATGATCCTAATGGGTGACTTTAACCTCACCTGGCAACCGGACTTAGACAGCACTCACCCACACAGATCTGAGACTGGCTCCTTCAATGCAGACATTAAGCAAAGAATGCACGACTCAGGCCTACGTGACGCTTGGCGTACCCTCTACCCTCAGACTAGAGACTATACATTCTACTCCCATGTACATCACACCTATTCTAAAGTGGACTGTATCTTTCTAAATCAAAGCTTACTGGGCATCCTTCAAGAGGCCAAGATTTTCCCCTTTCTATCTCAGACCACTGTCTGGTATCGATCTGCTTACACTGGGGGGCAGCCTCAAAGACGACACCCAAATGGTACTTCCCAATCTCGCTTACACGGGATAGCGTGCTACGCACCAAATTGCGTGTAGCGATTACAGATTATTTTAAATTAAATAGGCCTGATTATTTTGAATACCTGAATAACAACTCTCTTAATGTCAAATTGACAATTGATTACAGTAAAGAAAGTATTAACTTCTTGGACCTCCACTTTTATGTGAAGGATGGCCGAATCCATAGTACTTTGTTTCGCAAGGAAACCGCTTGTAACGCGGTACTCCATGCGGATAGCGCACATGCCAGTTCAACCATTAAAAATATCCCATATGGCGAAATGGTTCGAATGAGGCGCAATTGCAGCGAAGAAGACAATTTCAGTACCAACATCCAATTGGTCAAAAATAGATTCCTAGCAAGGGGGTATAACAGTAAGGTGCTCAACTCAGCTGAAATGAGGGCACGAGCGCTAACTAGGGAATCCACTTTGGCTAAGGACAGCAGGATAGGAACTAAGAGGCAAGATCCCTTCGTGAGGTTTACCACACAATACACTAGACATAGCGATGCAATCTATAGGTTGCTAAAGAAAAATTGGTACTTACTGGAGGAAATACCTAGCTTACAGAAGGTGGTTAGAAATAATCCCTCAGTTACATTCAGGAGAGGAAAAACATTGAGAAATGAGTTATGTCCTAGTTATGTGGTGACAGATAATAATAGGAGCACTACATGGTTGCCAGTTAAACCAAATGGCTTCTATGTTTGTGGTACTTGTAATATTTGTGACCTAGGGGTTGATAAAATCAATAGCTTCTCATATAATGGCTCAATGAATTATAGGATTTTCAAGTTCATGAATTGTAACACCACTTTTGTGGTGTACGTGATTGGCTGCCAGTGTGGGTTAATCTATGTAGGCAGCACCAAACGAAGCCTAAAAATCCGAATTCAGGAGCATAGGAGGGCCGTCCTCAAAAGGGACCTTAGATACCCACTTACGGAACATTTTGTAAAAAATCATGACGGTAAGCCTGTTTTTTGGTTTCATGCCATCGAACATGTACAAGTATCAGCTAGAGGGGGTGATCGGGAGTTATACTTAAGACAAAGTGAATCAAAATGGATCTGTAAGCTCCGTAGTGGAACCCAGGGTTTTAATACTGATCACGAAATGCATTATTTTCTGGAAAATGGTTAATGTGTTTATACATTTTGTCTTCTCTGATAACCTTGCACCTTGTATCTATATAGAGAGTTAAATCACAAGTATATTTAGATTACATCAAAATGGTATTTCTAGTGTACCGTTATTTGGACTGTAGGATTTTGTCTGAGATACTCTATTTCCTTGTATTTTGGTCATTATTAAAATTTGATGACATGATGTTTATTCTGGTACTCGCATATTTAGTTTAGACTCATTCTTTTCTGCTTTCAAACTACTTAGCACTTTCTCGGAAAGCCGTTTTTGGCTTTACAACTTCGTATCGTGACTTTTTAATGTTGTTACCTGTCTTTTAGTAGTGTAGTCAGGATTTTTGAATTCCGGTTGCTTTTTATACTGCAAGCTCTAATAATATCCATATAGAGTGAATTTAATTCTCTTTGCTCCCCCTTATTTGAATTATATCGCTTCATTTTAGGTCTGAGATAGACTCTATTTCTTCGTCTTTTGGTCATTATTAAAATTTGGTGACATGAGTGATGTTCTGGGACTTGCATATTCAGTTAAGATTTATTCCTTTCTGCTTCCAAAGTACATAGTACTCTTTTGGAAAGCCGCCTTTTGGCTCTACAACTTTGCATTGTGACCTTTATAATATCGCTACCTGATGGGCACAGGATTGTGACTTTTCTCTTACACCAATTACGTATGGGTGCACATTGGTTATCATGCCGAGTGTAACCCATATGAATTCGTCTTCAGTGTCCTCTCTCTATTGCTGTGGCAATTTATCAATTGACGATTTATAGCACGTCTATGGTTACAGCCATGGAATCAGGTCCGAATCTTATTATTATTTTTTAACTTTTACTTTAATCCCGGTGTATTATGTCTAAAGTATCGTATTGTAGCGCCTCCCCTTTAATTATTGACCTTAACTGTGAGTTCCTGGTCAAATTTGACTTTTCTAATGACGCTTCAAATATGGGTCTGGTTGGTTTGATTGATGCATGCTGGCCCGCATACTTTTGAGTATATTCGGAATCAGATGATTTTTTTGGTCCGTTTGATATCTTTTCCCTTTTGACTTATTGTGGGACGGTCTGCGTCTGATTCTCTAACATGGCGTGCTATACTACCCTGTGTTACGGTTACTATTCACGCGTTTTTGAGCCTG
This sequence comes from Calotriton arnoldi, assembly GCA_963921515.1. NCBI lineage: Eukaryota > Metazoa > Chordata > Amphibia > Caudata > Salamandridae > Calotriton > Calotriton arnoldi. The sequence continues at coordinate 324,608 of CAWUFW010007922.1, forward strand.
GTTGTGCTAATCCAATTCTGATTGGCTATCAGACCTTGGTTGGGGGAGGAGTCCCGTGTATTTAGAATGCTGGCGGGATGAGAGCAGGCTACACACTACGGAACAGGACGGGTTCGTGCGTGACGGTAAGGTATTGATGTCTTAGACAAATGCATGGTTGTGCTCTGAGGTAGAATGGGGAGATTTATGGAGGGTACTAGTTTTATGTAGGATGGCAACAGGCAGTTGATACAGTTTGCTTTAAGCCGGTAATATTCATGTCGGGCTGTTAGCCTGAGTTACGGGTGTTGTTTACTACCAGCTGGATGGGAGGCTTATGATATGGTTTCGCCAATGGGGTAGGGTGTGCATACACCAAGGCGTTATGAGCCATAGGTGAGTAACTGGATGTCTTGTTATGAGGTCCACTATATTATGGTGGCTTCTGGGATTTGTAGTCTCTAAATGGGGACCTTGAACAACATGTAATTAGATATAGATCGATTTGGTAAACTTTACTTACCCGCTTCCCTGGCTTGTCTTTGATCCTAATTATTTATTTTTCTTGCATTTTACAGAATTTTACAGTCTTCGACTATGAATACATATGGGCTATGGTGCAATACACTGTTCCCTACATCAATGAAATATAAATAGAAAAAGATTTTTCTCTTTGATATCCTTGAATTTGTTGATATCGTTGGACTCCTTTGAGATATTTCTTTGGGACAGCAAGATCTCATTGAGGTATGATAGCGTGTGCAATCTCGTTTTTGATCCGGTTTTGGTCATTACTGTTGCGAGTTTTTTTAGAAAGTAATTGTGTTTCTCTATGTCGGAATTTGATACTGCTACTGTTCTCTAGGGGATATTTCTCTTGGCACGATGAGAAGTAATTGGATATGTAATTTATTCATTATTTTTCTTTTCTTATCAGGCATTTTATATCATTTTTCCTGGTGAATTTTTGTGTATACCGACTTATCAATTTCTGTGGAATATTCACTGCAGTCAATAAAGACATATAAAAGAAAAAATTAATGAGGTAAAGTTTATTATATACTTACGTTTATGAAACATTGAAGGCATCGCTTACAGAGTGTTCCATACTAGAGATGTATTTTTTGGTAAGAAATTTCATTGGGTTCCCCAAACTACTCAGTTTAGACTGTTTATTGATTAAGATTCGGTTAGTCTATATGATAGACTTTGTATATGACTTTTTGGAACAATTTTATGTTTTAAAAAATTATATTCTTTTACTGTGTGCCCTCTTTTTCAGTGTTTTTTCTATCTATTTTTCCTATTTAAATTGTTTGATATCTGTTTCCTCTTTGTGTCTTTGCTAATATTGGTACTATTTTGTGTCTCGTATATAATACATGTTGTTTAGAGTTTGTGATGATATTATTCTGTATTTTTGTTTGAATTTGTCTAATTTATAGTATGTATTTGTATTGTGGTGTATTGTTTTAATTAATATAATGTTTCATGGTTTTCCTCTTTGGTATGAAGTGTTTTTGTCTTTGTTTAGTCCTGTGCTTTGTTATTTCTTTGTAATATGTTTGTATTTATGTCACATTTTTTCTAGCCCTGAAGAAGTTCCCTATATGGGAATGAAACGCGTTGGCTGGATTGCTTTTACCTGATGTTTTATTAACAAAAGAAATTGATTGGAATAAAGAAGTTATATTTTTTCAAAACTATTTTGGTCTATTGGATTCTTTGAGCTGAGCACCCCCGTTCATCACAATATCGTTTGATCTGGAGCACAGTGACGTCACTCAACGGCTGGCGCAGGGGTAGTTTGCACAGCGCACGTATATATAGGAACTGGCACGAGTGCGGCATAGGAGGTTCGCCGTTGTTGCTTTTGTGAATTTGACTTGATTGGACCTGCAAGCACTCATTGCCATCCTGTTTGATAGAATGCCACGCTTTGATGATAAGCGAGAAGAAATGGCACAGGACTTGTTTGGAAAGAATGTTAACACACTGCAATTGGGCCAAACAACACAAAACACTTCAGGATTGAGGGCCCAGTTTGTAAAACTTGAGCGCCTAAAAAAACAAGAACTGTCAAGGTGGTGGGATGGAGTAACCCTCCAACAATATATTGACAACAAGAAAGTTCCGAGAGGGTTACGCATCCTTATTTTTCCCACCTTTGAGGACCTAAGTGAAGATCTTCTCAAGGAATGGGAAGTGAATTTAGAGGGTGCGTCTTTGGTTATGATGCAGATATTAATAAGACACGCTATCGAGAAAGGGGCTAAACTCTTGTCAGAAATAGAAGCTATAGAAAAACAAATCGAATCCTGTGAAAATAAGGATTTAGTTGACAAGAATTATGACATCCTCAAGAAAATATTTGAGGTTCACCAAAATTATCTTAAAGAGAAAAAATTACGTAAGATCAAGCGTGATGATAAGGATTATAGAGAGGGACGAATCTACACGTTCGCAAAAAGGTTTGATACCATCACTGGGTTTGAGGATAAAAAAAGATCAAGGGAAGATAGCGAGGAAGTGAGATCGGCAAGTAGCACTTCTCTGTCATCTCTAGACAGTGCATCATCTAATGCTACCGTGGGTGCAACCCCTTTAGGGGAGGGATCCACCACCTTTCAAAAGGAAATGGCGAGACTCAGAATAAGTGGGAACTAGGCAAAAAGGGGCAACAACAAAAAAGACAAGGAGAGGGGGCAGAAGGAAGCAAGGGTGGTACAGTGGACACAGTCGAGGATTCAGTAAGAAGATCGGAGAGAGCAAAGGCCAGGCAGAACAAATAAAAGATGTAGACTTGGCCTATGATTTGGAGAGGGACAGGGAGAATTTTGAATTGAAGGTTGTTAATCTGTCAAATAGGACATTGGATTTGGATGAAACTAACTTATTGTGTAAGGGGTTGGGCTTTTGCCCCACCCAAGAGGGAGATTTTGCCAATGTACATGTGGACCTCTTCAAATTCTCTAGAATGTTAAAATTAAAAGATTTTTTCAATGACAAAGTGCCAAGTAGCGATGTCACTGGGGGGCTGAGGCGAATACGAATGTGACTATAGCTGAAGTCAAGAACTTGCAATGCCTAGTTTCATTGAGTGATGGAATGGAGATTGGAGTACACTCAATACTAGAAGAATTGAATATAAATGAAAATACTATTGTTGACAGTGGGTTGCGCCTTAAATCTAAATTTACGCCTACGACTTATCATCCTAATATTGACATATTTACTCAACGTGTGAGTGATGGTTTATACAAACTAGAGAAACAGAGTGGGGGCCATCACAACTTAAACTACAATCTAACATCAGGAGAGAGGGAGGCACTTAAGAGACTCAGAAATGATAAAGAGATCGTCATAAGGGAAGCAGACAAGGGCGGGAATGCTGTTGTTATGAATACCGTAGATTATAGAAGTGAAATTGAACGCCAATTGGGGGATTTTAATTGCTATGAAAGGATGGATCATAACCCTACTAAGGAGTTAACCGTTGAGATTAACTTAAGGCTCAGTGAGTGGAGAGATTTGGGTTTACTTAGTGACCTAGAATGGAGGTATCTTACTGTCAATAGTCCCAGATTCCCATGTATTTATATCCTCCCCAAAATCCATAAGAAGGGTAATTTTCCCCCAGGGAGACCAATAATCTCAGGAGTGGGATCGGCAACAGAAGGGTTGTCTGAATTTATCGACCTGAAACTTAATAGACATGTCTTGGATTTACCATCATATATCCAAGACAGTAAAGATATACTGTCTAAATTTCAAGATTTTGAATGGTCTGATGAGCTGTTCTTTGTGACATTTGATGTAGCAAGTTTGTACACGTGCATCCAACATGAATTTGGGCTCAAAGCCACAGAGTTCTATTTGGATAGAGATGGAGCAGACCATTATGATCAGAATCAGATGGTACTTGAAATGATGAAACTGGTTCTTACAAGAAACTATTTTTTGCACAATGGCATGTGGTTTCATCAAAAGAGAGGCACGGCCATGGGATCCAGGTTTGCTCCCTCTTAGGCCTGCCTTTTCATGGGGTGGTACGAGAGGGGGCATGCCTGGGGTAGAGGTGCCTCCCCCTGGACAGAACACATCGTCTTTTGGGGGAGGTACATCGATGATATCATCTGCCTATGGTCTGGCACTGAGAAACAACTTCTTGATTATTTTGAATACCTGAATAACAACTCTCTTAATGTCAAATTGACAATTGATTACAGTAAAGAAAGTATTAACTTCTTGGACCTCCACTTTTATGTGAAGGATGGCCGAATCCATAGTACTTTGTTTCGCAAGGAAACCGCTTGTAACGCGGTACTCCATGCGGATAGCGCACATGCCAGTTCAACCATTAAAAATATCCCATATGGCGAAATGGTTCGAATGAGGCGCAATTGCAGCGAAGAAGACAATTTCAGTACCAACATCCAATTGGTCAAAAATAGATTCCTAGCAAGGGGGTATAACAGTAAGGTGCTCAACTCAGCTGAAATGAGGGCACGAGCGCTAACTAGGGAATCCACTTTGGCTAAGGACAGCAGGATAGGAACTAAGAGGCAAGATCCCTTCGTGAGGTTTACCACACAATACACTAGACATAGCGATGCAATCTATAGGTTGCTAAAGAAAAATTGGTACTTACTGGAGGAAATACCTAGCTTACAGAAGGTGGTTAGAAATAATCCCTCAGTTACATTCAGGAGAGGAAAAACATTGAGAAATGAGTTATGTCCTAGTTATGTGGTGACAGATAATAATAGGAGCACTACATGGTTGCCAGTTAAACCAAATGGCTTCTATGTTTGTGGTACTTGTAATATTTGTGACCTAGGGGTTGATAAAATCAATAGCTTCTCATATAATGGCTCAATGAATTATAGGATTTTCAAGTTCATGAATTGTAACACCACTTTTGTGGTGTACGTGATTGGCTGCCAGTGTGGGTTAATCTATGTAGGCAGCACCAAACGAAGCCTAAAAATCCGAATTCAGGAGCATAGGAGGGCCGTCCTCAAAAGGGACCTTAGATATCCACTTACGGAACATTTTGTAAAAAATCATGACGGTAAGCCTGTTTTTTGGTTTCATGCCATCGAACATGTACAAGTATCAGCTAGAGGGGGTGATCGGGAGTTATACTTAAGACAAAGTGAATCAAAATGGATCTGTAAGCTCCGTAGTGGAACCCAGGGTTTTAATACTGATCACGAAATGCATTATTTTCTGGAAAATGGTTAATGTGTTTATACATTTTGTCTTCTCTGATAACCTTGCACCTTGTATCTATATAGAGAGTTAAATCACAAGTATATTTAGATTACATCAAAATGGTATTTCTAGTGTACCGTTATTTGGACTGTAGGATTTTGTCTGAGATACTCTATTTCCTTGTATTTTGGTCATTATTAAAATTTGATGACATGATGTTTATTCTGGTACTCGCATATTTAGTTTAGACTCATTCTTTTCTGCTTTCAAACTACTTAGCACTTTCTCGGAAAGCCGTTTTTGGCTTTACAACTTCGTATCGTGACTTTTTAATGTTGTTACCTGTCTTTTAGTAGTGTAGTCAGGATTTTTGAATTCCGGTTGCTTTTTATACTGCAAGCTCTAATAATATCCATATAGAGTGAATTTAATTCTCTTTGCTCCCCCTTATTTGAATTATATCGCTTCATTTTAGGTCTGAGATAGACTCTATTTCTTCGTCTTTTGGTCATTATTAAAATTTGGTGACATGAGTGATGTTCTGGGACTTGCATATTCAGTTAAGATTTATTCCTTTCTGCTTCCAAAGTACATAGTACTCTTTTGGAAAGCCGCCTTTTGGCTCTACAACTTTGCATTGTGACCTTTATAATATCGCTACCTGATGGGCACAGGATTGTGACTTTTCTCTTACACCAATTACGTATGGGTGCACATTGGTTATCATGCCGAGTGTAACCCATATGAATTCGTCTTCAGTGTCCTCTCTCTATTGCTGTGGCAATTTATCAATTGACGATTTATAGCACGTCTATGGTTACAGCCATGGAATCAGGTCTGAATCTTATTATTATTTTTTAACTTTTACTTTAATCCCGTTGTATTATGTCTAAAGTATCGTATTGTAGCGCCTCCCCTTTAATTATTGACCTTAACTGTGAGTTCCTGGTCAAATTTGACTTTTCTAATGACGCTTCAAATATGGGTCTGGTTGGTTTGATTGATGCATGCTGGCCCGCATACTTTTGAGTATATTCGGAATCAGATGATTTTTTTGGTCCGTTTGATATCTTTTCCCTTTTGACTTATTGTGGGACGGTCTGCGTCTGATTCTCTAACATGGCGTGCTATACTACCCTGTGTTACGGTTACTATTCACGCGTTTTTGAGCCTGGTTGTGCTAATCCAATTCTGATTGGCTATCAGACCTTGGTTGGGGGAGGAGTCCCGTGTATTTAGAATGCTGGCGGGATGAGAGCAGGCTACACACTACGGAACAGGACGGGTTCGTGCGTGACGGTAAGGTATTGATGTCTTAGACAAATGCATGGTTGTGCTCTGAGGTAGAATGGGGAGATTTATGGAGGGTACTAGTTTTATGTAGGATGGCAACAGGCAGTTGATACAGTTTGCTTTAAGCCGGTAATATTCATGTCGGGCTGTTAGCCTGAGTTACGGGTGTTGTTTACTACCAGCTGGATGGGAGGCTTATGATATGGTTTCGCCAATGGGGTAGGGTGTGCATACACCAAGGCGTTATGAGCCATAGGTGAGTAACTGGATGTCTTGTTATGAGGTCCACTATATTATGGTGGCTTCTGGGATTTGTAGTCTCTAAATGGGGACCTTGAACAACATGTAATTAGATATAGATCGATTTGGTAAACTTTACTTACCCGCTTCCCTGGCTTGTCTTTGATCCTAATTATTTATTTTTCTTGCATTTTACAGAATTTTACAGTCTTTGACTATGAATACATATGGGCTATGGTGCAATACACTGTTCCCTACATCAATGAAATATAAATAGAAAAAGATTTTTCTCTTTGATATCCTTGAATTTGTTGATATCGTTGGACTCCTTTGAGATATTTCTTTGGGACAGCAAGATCTCATTGAGGTATGATAGCGTGTGCAATCTCGTTTTTGATCCGGTTTTGGTCATTACTGTTGCGAGTTTTTTTAGAAAGTAATTGTGTTTCTCTATGTCGGAATTTGATACTGCTACTGTTCTCTAGGGGATATTTCTCTTGGCACGATGAGAAGTAATTGGATATGTAATTTATTCATTATTTTTCTTTTCTTATCAGGCATTTTATATCATTTTTCCTGGTGAATTTTTGTGTATACCGACTTATCAATTTCTGTGGAATATTCACTGCAGTCAATAAAGACATATAAAAGAAAAAATTAATGAGGTAAAGTTTATTATATACTTACGTTTATGAAACATTGAAGGCATCGCTTACAGAGTGTTCCATACTAGAGATGTATTTTTTGGTAAGAAATTTCATTGGGTTCCCCAAACTACTCAGTTTAGACTGTTTATTGATTAAGATTCAGTTAGTCTATATGATAGACTTTGTATATGACTTTTTGGAACAATTTTATGTTTTAAAAAATTATATTCTTTTACTGTGTGCCCTCTTTTTCAGTGTTTTTTCCATCTATTTTTCCTATTTAAATTGTTTGATATCTGTTTCCTCTTTGTGTCTTTGCTAATATTGGTACTATTTTGTGTCTCGTATATAATACATGTTGTTTAGAGTTTGTGATGATATTATTCTGTATTTTTGTTTGAATTTGTCTAATTTATAGTATGTATTTGTATTGTGGTGTATTGTTTTAATTAATATAATGTTTCATGGTTTTCCTCTTTGGTATGAAGTGTTTTTGTCTTTGTTTAGTCCTGTGCTTTGTTATTTCTTTGTAATATGTTTGTATTTATGTCACATTTTTTCTAGCCCTGAAGAAGTTCCCTATATGGGAATGAAACGCGTTGGCTGGATTGCTTTTACCTGATGTTTTATTAACAAAAGAAATTGATTGGAATAAAGAAGTTATATTTTTTCAAAACTATTTTGGTCTATTGGATTCTTTGAGCTGAGCACCCCCGTTCATCACAATATCGTTTGATCTGGAGCACAGTGACGTCACTCAACGGCTGGCGCAGGGGTAGTTTGCACAGCGCACGTATATATAGGAACTGGCACGAGTGCGGCATAGGAGGTTCGCCGTTGTTGCTTTTGTGAATTTGACTTGATTGGACCTGCAAGCACTCATTGCCATCCTGTTTGATAGAATGCCACGCTTTGATGATAAGCGAGAAGAAATGGCACAGGACTTGTTTGGAAAGAATGTTAACACACTGCAATTGGGCCAAACAACACAAAACACCTCAGGATTGAGGGCCCAGTTTGTAAAACTTGAGCGCCTAAAAAAACAAGAACTGTCAAGGTGGTGGGATGGAGTAACCCTCCAACAATATATTGACAACAAGAAAGTTCCGAGAGGGTTACGCATCCTTATTTTTCCCACCTTTGAGGACCTAAGTGAAGATCTTCTCAAGGAATGGGAAGTGAATTTAGAGGGTGCGTCTTTGGTTATGATGCAGATATTAATAAGACACGCTATCGAGAAAGGGGCTAAACTCTTATCAGAAATAGAAGCTATAGAAAAACAAATCGAATCCTGTGAAAATAAGGATTTAGTTGACAAGAATTATGACATCCTCAAGAAAATAATTGAGGTTCACCAAAATTATCTTAAAGAGAAAAAATTACGTAAGATCAAGCGTGATGATAAGGATTATAGAGAGGGACGAATCTACACGTTCGCAAAAAGGTTTGATACCATCACTGGGTTTGAGGATAAAAAAAGATCAAGGGAAGATAGCGAGGAAGTGAGATCGGCAAGTAGCACTTCTCTGTCATCTCTAGACAGTGCATCATCTAATGCTACCATGGGTGCAACCCCTTTAGGGGAGGGATCCACCACCTTTCAAAAGGAAATGGCGAGACTCAGAATAAGTGGGAACTAGGCAAAAAAGGGGCAACAACAAAAAAGACAAGGAGAGGGGGCAGAAGGAAGCAAGGGTGGTACAGTGGACACAGTCGAGGATTCAGTAAGAAGATCGGAGAGAGCAAAGGCCAGGCAGAACAAATAAAAGATGTAGACTTGGCCTATGATTTGGAGAGGGACAGGGAGAATTTTGAATTGAAGGTTGTTAATCTGTCAAATAGGACATTGGATTTGGATGAAACTAACTTATTGTGTAAGGGGTTGGGCTTTTGCCCCACCCAAGAGGGAGATTTTGCCAATGTACATGTGGACCTCTTCAAATTCTCTAGAATGTTAAAATTAAAAGATTTTTTCAATGACAAAGTGCCAAGTAGCGATGTCACTGGGGGGGCTGAGGCGAATACGAATGTGACTATAGCTGAAGTCAAGAACTTGCAATGCCTAGTTTCATTGAGTGATGGAATGGAGATTGGAGTACACTCAATACTAGAAGAAATGAATATAAATGAAAATACTATTGTTGACAGTGGGTTGCGCCTTAAATCTAAATTTACGCCTACGACTTATCATCCTAATATTGACATATTTACTGAACGTGTGAGTGATGGTTTATACAAACTAGAGAAACAGAGTGGGGGCCATCACAACTTAAACTACAATCTAACATCAGGAGAGAGGGAGGCACTTAAGAGACTCAGAAATGATAAAGAGATCGTCATAAGGGAAGCAGACAAGGGCGGGAATGCTGTTGTTATGAATACCGTAGATTATAGAAGTGAAATTGAACGCCAATTGGGGGATTTTAATTGCTATGAAAGGATGGATCATAACCCTACTAAGGAGTTAACCGTTGAGATTAACTTAAGGCTCAGTGAGTGGAGAGATTTGGGTTTACTTAGTGACCTAGAATGGAGGTATCTTACTGTCAATAGTCCCAGATTCCCATGTATTTATATCCTCCCCAAAATCCATAAGAAGGGTAATTTTCCCCCAGGGAGACCAATAATCTCAGGAGTGGGATCAGCAACAGAAGGGTTGTCTGAATTTATCGACCTGAAACTTAATAGACATGTCTTGGATTTACCATCATATATCCAAGACAGTAAAGATATACTGTCTAAATTTCAAGATTTTGAATGGTCTGATGAGCTGTTCTTTGTGACATTTGATGTAGCAAGTTTGTACACGTGCATCCAACATGAATTTGGGCTCAAAGCCACAGAGTTCTATTTGGATAGAGATGGAGCAGACCATTATGATCAGAATCAGATGGTACTTGAAATGATGAAACTGGTTCTTACAAGAAACTATTTTTTGCACGATGGCATGTGGTTTCATCAAAAGAGAGGCACGGCCATGGGATCCAGGTTTGCTCCCTCTTAGGCCTGCCTTTTCATGGGGTGGTACGAGAGGGGGCATGCCTGGGGTAGAGGTGCCTCCCCCTGGACAGATCACATCGTCTTTTGGGGGAGGTACATCGATGATATCATCTGCCTATGGTCTGGCACTGAGAAACAACTTCTTGATTATTTTGAATACCTGAATAACAACTCTCTTAATGTCAAATTGACAATTGATTACAGTAAAGAAAGTATTAACTTCTTGGACCTCCACTTTTATGTGAAGGATGGCCGAATCCATAGTACTTTGTTTCGCAAGGAAACCGCTTGTAACGCGGTACTCCATGCGGATAGCGCACATGCCAGTTCAACCATTAAAAATATCCCATATGGCGAAATGGTTCGAATGAGGCACAATTGCAGCGAAGAAGACAATTTCAGTACCAACATCCAATTGGTCAAAAATAGATTCCTAGCAAGGGGGTATAACAGTAAGGTGCTCAACTCAGCTGAAATGAGGGCACGAGCGCTAACTAGGGAATCCACTTTGTCTAAGGACAGCAGGATAGGAACTAAGAGGCAAGATCCCTTCGTGAGGTTTACCACACAATACACTAGACATAGCGATGCAATCTATAGGTTGCTAAAGAAAAATTGGTACTTACTGGAGGAAATACCTAGCTTACAGAAGGTGGTTAGAAATAATCCCTCAGTTACATTCAGGAGAGGAAAAACATTGAGAAATGAGTTATGTCCTAGTTATGTGGTGACAGATAATAATAGGAGCACTACATGGTTGCCAGTTAAACCAAATGGCTTCTATGTTTGTGGTACTTGTAATATTTGTGACCTAGGGGTTGATAAAATCAATAGCTTCTCATATAATGGCTCAATGAATTATAGGATTTTCAAGTTCATGAATTGTAACACCACTTTTGTGGTGTACGTGATTGGCTGCCAGTGTGGGTTAATCTATGTAGGCAGCACCAAACGAAGCCTAAAAATCCGAATTCAGGAGCATAGGAGGGCCGTCCTCAAAAGGGACCTTAGATACCCACTTACGGAACATTTTGTAAAAAATCATGACGGTAAGCCTGTTTTTTGGTTTCATGCCATCGAACATGTACAAGTATCAGCTAGAGGGGGTGATCGGGAGTTATACTTAAGACAAAGTGAATCAAAATGGATCTGTAAGCTCCGTAGTAGAACCCAGGGTTTTAATACTGATCACGAAATGCATTATTTTCTGGAAAATGGTTAATGTGTTTATACATTTTGTCTTCTCTGATAACCTTGCACCTTGTATCTATATAGAGAGTTAAATCACAAGTATATTTAGATTACATCAAAATGGTATTTCTAGTGTACCGTTATTTGGACTGTAGGATTTTGTCTGAGATAGACTCTATTTCCTTGTATTTTGGTCATTATTAAAATTTGATGACATGATGTTTATTCTGGTACTCGCATATTTAGTTTAGACTCATTCTTTTCTGCTTTCAAACTACTTAGCACTTTCTCGGAAAGCCGTTTTTTGGCTTTACAACTTCGTATCGTGACTTTTTAATGTGGTTACCTGTCTTTTAGTAGTGTAGTCAGGATTTTTGAATTCCGGTTGCTTTTTATACTGCAAGCTCTAATAATATCCATATAGAGTGAATTTAATTCTCTTTGCTCCCCCTTATTTGAATTATATCGCTTCATTTTAGGTCTGAGATAGACTCTATTTCTTCGTCTTTTGGTCATTATTAAAATTTGGTGACATGAGTGATGTTCTGGGACTTGCATATTCAGTTAAGATTTATTCCTTTCTGCTTCCAAAGTACATAGTACTCTTTTGGAAAGCCGCCTTTTGGCTCTACAACTTTGCATTGTGACCTTTATAATATCGCTACCTGATGGGCACAGGATTGTGACTTTTCTCTTACACCAATTACGTATGGGTGCACATTGGTTATCATGCCGAGTGTAACCCATATGAATTCGTCTTCAGTGTCCTCTCTCTATTGCTGTGGCAATTTATCAATTGACGATTTATAGCACGTCTATGGTTACAGCCATGGAATCAGGTCCGAATCTTATTATTATTTTTTAACTTTTACTTTAATCTTGTTGTATTATGTCTAAAGTATCGTATTGTAGCGCCTCCCCTTTAATTATTGACCTTAACTGTGAGTTCCTGGTCAAATTTGACTTTTTCTAATGACGCTTCAAATATGGGTCTGGTTGGTTTGATTGATGCATGCTGGCCCGCATACTTTTGAGTATATTCGGAATCAGATGATTTTTTTGGTCCGTTTGATATCTTTTCCCTTTTGACTTATTGTGGGACGGTCTGCGTCTGATTCTCTAACATGGCGTGCTATACTACCCTGTGTTACGGTTACTATTCACGCGTTTTTGAGCCTGGTTGTGCTAATCCAATTCTGATTGGCTAGCAGACCTTGGTTGGGGGAGGAGTCCCGTGTATTTAGAATGCTGGCGGGATGAGAGCAGGCTACACACTACGGAACAGGACGGGTTCGTGCGTGACGGTAAGGTATTGATGTCTTAGACAAATGCATGGTTGTGCTCTGAGGTAGAATGGGGAGATTTATGGAGGGTACTAGTTTTATGTAGGATGGCAACAGGCAGTTGATACAGTTTGCTTTAAGCCGGTAATATTCATGTCGGGCTGTTAGCCTGAGTTACGGGTGTTGTTTACTACCAGCTGGATGGGAGGCTTATGATATGGTTTCGCCAATGGGGTAGGGTGTGCATACACCAAGGCGTTATGAGCCATAGGTGAGTAACTGGATGTCTTGTTATGAGGTCCACTATATTATGGTGGCTTCTGGGATTTGTAGTCTCTAAATGGGGACCTTGAACAACATGTAATTAGATATAGATCGATTTGGTAAACTTTACTTACCCGCTTCCCTGGCTTGTCTTTGATCCTAATTATTTATTTTTCTTGCATTTTACAGAATTTTACAGTCTTCGACTATGAATACATATGGGCTATGGTGCAATACACTGTTCCCTACATCAATGAAATATAAATAGAAAAAGATTTTTCTCTTTGATATCCTTGAATTTCTTGATATCGTTGGACTCCTTTGAGATATTTCTTTGGGACAGCAAGATCTCATTGAGGTATGATAGCGTGTGCAATCTCGTTTTTGATCCGGTTTTGGTCATTACTGTTGCGAGTTTTTTTAGAAAGTAATTGTGTTTCTCTATGTCGGAATTTGATACTGCTACTGTTCTCTAGGGGATATTTCTCTTGGCACGATGAGAAGTAATTGGATATGTAATTTATTCATTATTTTTCTTTTCTTATCAGGCATTTTATATCATTTTTCCTGGTGAATTTTTGTGTATACCGACTTATCAATTTCTGTGGAATATTCACTGCAGTCAATAAAGACATATAAAAGAAAAAATTAATGAGGTAAAGTTTATTATATACTTACGTTTATGAAACATTGAAGGCATCGCTTACAGAGTGTTCCATACTAGAGATGTATTTTTTGGTAAGAAATTTCATTGGGTTCCCCAAACTACTCAGTTTAGACTGTTTATTGATTAAGATTCGGTTAGTCTATATGATAGACTTTGTATATGACTTTTTGGAACAATTTTATGTTTTAAAAAATTATATTTTTTTACTGTGTGCCCTCTTTTTCAGTGTTTTTTCTATCTATTTTTTCTATTTAAATTGTTTGATATCTGTTTCCTCTTTGTGTCTTTGCTAATATTGGTACTATTTTGTGTCTCGTATATAATACATGTTGTTTAGAGTTTGTGATGATATTATTCTGTATTTTTGTTTGAATTTGTCTAATTTATAGTATGTATTTGTATTGTGGTGTATTGTTTTAATTAATATAATGTTTCATGGTTTTCCTCTTTGGTATGAAGTGTTTTTGTCTTTGTTTAGTCCTGTGCTTTGTTATTTCTTTGTAATATGTTTGTATTTATGTCACATTTTTTCTAGCCCTGAAGAAGTTCCCTATATGGGAATGAAACGCGTTGGCTGGATTGCTTTTACCTGATGTTTTATTAACAAAAGAAATTGATTGGAATAAAGAAGTTATATTTTTTCAAAACTATTTTGGTCTATTGGACTCTTTGAGCTGAGCACCCCCGTTCATCACAATATCGTTTGATCTGGAGCACAGTGACGTCACTCAACGGCTGGCGCAGGGGTAGTTTGCACAGCGCACGTATATATAGGAACTGGCACGAGTGCGGCATAGGAGGTTCGCCGTTGTTGCTTTTGTGAATTTGACTTGATTGGACCTGCAAGCACTCATTGCCATCCTGTTTGATAGAATGCCACGCTTTGATGATAAGCGAGAAGAAATGGCACAGGACTTGTTTGGAAAGAATGTTAACACACTGCAATTGGGCCAAACAACACAAAACACCTCAGGATTGAGGGCCCAGTTTGTAAAACTTGAGCGCCTAAAAAAACAAGAACTGTCAAGGTGGTGGGATGGAGTAACCCTCCAACAATATATTGACAACAAGAAAGTTCTGAGAGGGTTACGCATCCTTATTTTTCCCACCTTTGAGGACCTAAGTGAAGATCTTCTCAAGGAATGGGAAGTGAATTTAGAGGGTGCGTCTTTGGTTATGATGCAGATATTAATAAGACACGCTATCGAGAAAGGGGCTAAACTCTTATCAGAAATAGAAGCTATAGAAAAACAAATCGAATCCTGTGAAAATAAGGATTTAGTTGACAAGAATTATGACATCCTCAAGAAAATAATTGAGGTTCACCAAAATTATCTTAAAGAGAAAAAATTACGTAAGATCAAGCGTGATGATAAGGATTATAGAGAGGGACGAATCTACACGTTCGCAAAAAGGTTTGATACCATCACTGGGTTTGAGGATAAAAAAAGATCAAGGGAAGATAGCGAGGAAGTGAGATCGGCAAGTAGCACTTCTCTGTCATCTCTAGACAGTGCATCATCTAATGCTACCATGGGTGCAACCCCTTTAGGGGAGGGATCCACCACCTTTCAAAAGGAAATGGCGAGACTCAGAATAAGTGGGAACTAGGCAAAAAAGGGGCAACAACAAAAAAGACAAGGAGAGGGGGCAGAAGGAAGCAAGGGTGGTACAGTGGACACAGTCGAGGATTCAGTAAGAAGATCGGAGAGAGCAAAGGCCAGGCAGAACAAATAAAAGATGTAGACTTGGCCTATGATTTGGAGAGGGACAGGGAGAATTTTGAATTGAAGGTTGTTAATCTGTCAAATAGGACATTGGATTTGGATGAAACTAACTTATTGTGTAAGGGTTTGGGCTTTTGCCCCACCCAAGAGGGAGATTTTGCCAATGTACATGTGGACCTCTTCAAATTCTCTAGAATGTTAAAATTAAAAGATTTTTTCAATGACAAAGTGCCAAGTAGCGATGTCACTGGGGGGGCTGAGGCGAATACGAATGTGACTATAGCTGAAGTCAAGAACTTGCAATGCCTAGTTTCATTGAGTGATGGAATGGAGATTGGAGTACACTCAATACTAGAAGAATTGAATATAAATGAAAATACTATTGTTGACAGTGGGTTGCGCCTTAAATCTAAATTTACGCCTACGACTTATCATCCTAATATTGACATATTTACTGAACGTGTGAGTGATGGTTTATACAAACTAGAGAAACAGAGTGGGGGCCATCACAACTTAAACTACAATCTAACATCAGGAGAGAGGGAGGCACTTAAGAGACTCAGAAATGATAAAGAGATCGTCATAAGGGAAGCAGACAAGGGCGGGAATGCTGTTGTTATGAATACCGTAGATTATAGAAGTGAAATTGAACGCCAATTGGGGGATTTTAATTGCTATGAAAGGATGGATCATAACCCTACTAAGGAGTTAACCGTTGAGATTAACTTAAGGCTCAGTGAGTGGAGAGATTTGGGTTTACTTAGTGACCTAGAATGGAGGTATCTTACTGTCAATAGTCCCAGATTCCCATGTATTTATATCCTCCCCAAAATCCATAAGAAGGGTAATTTTCCCCCAGGGAGACCAATAATCTCAGGAGTGGGATCGGCAACAGAAGGGTTGTCTGAATTTATCGACCTGAAACTTAATAGACATGTCTTGGATTTACCATCATATATCCAAGACAGTAAAGATATACTGTCTAAATTTCAAGATTTTGAATGGTCTGATGAGCTGTTCTTTGTGACATTTGATGTAGCAAGTTTGTACACGTGCATCCAACATGAATTTGGGCTCAAAGCCACAGAGTTCTATTTGGATAGAGATGGAGCAGACCATTATGATCAGAATCAGATGGTACTTGAAATGATGAAACTGGTTCTTACAAGAAACTATTTTTTGCACGATGGCATGTGGTTTCATCAAAAGAGAGGCACGGCCATGGGATCCAGGTTTGCTCCCTCTTAGGCCTGCCTTTTCATGGGGTGGTACGAGAGGGGGCATGCCTGGGATAGAGGTGCCTCCCCCTGGACAGATCACATCGTCTTTTGGGGGAGGTACATCGATGATATCATCTGCCTATGGTCTGGCACTGAGAAACAACTTCTTGATTATTTTGAATACCTGAATAACAACTCTCTTAATGTCAAATTGACAATTGATTACAGTAAAGAAAGTATTAACTTCTTGGACCTCCACTTTTATGTGAAGGATGGCCGAATCCATAGTACTTTGTTTCGCAAGGAAACCGCTTGTAACGCGGTACTCCATGCGGATAGCGCACATGCCAGTTCAACCATTAAAAATATCCCATATGGTGAAATGGTTCGAATGAGGCGCAATTGCAGCGAAGAAGACAATTTCAGTACCAACATCCAATTGGTCAAAAATAGATTCCTAGCAAGGGGGTATAACAGTAAGGTGCTCAACTCAGCTGAAATGAGGGCACGAGCGCTAACTAGGGAATCCACTTTGTCTAAGGACAGCAGGATAGGAACTAAGAGGCAAGATCCCTTCGTGAGGTTTACCACACAATACACTAGACATAGCGATGCAATCTATAGGTTGCTAAAGAAAAATTGGTACTTACTGGAGGAAATACCTAGCTTACAGAAGGTGGTTAGAAATAATCCCTCAGTTACATTCAGGAGAGGAAAAACATTGAGAAATGAGTTATGTCCTAGTTATGTGGTGACAGATAATAATAGGAGCACTACATGGTTGCCAGTTAAACCAAATGGCTTCTATGTTTGTGGTACTTGTAATATTTGTGACCTAGGGGTTGATAAAATCAATAGCTTCTCATATAATGGCTCAATGAATTATAGGATTTTCAAGTTCATGAATTGTAACACCACTTTTGTGGTGTACGTGATTGGCTGCCAGTGTGGGTTAATCTATGTAGGCAGCACCAAACGAAGCCTAAAAATCCGAATTCAGGAGCATAGAAGGGCCGTCCTCAAAAGGGACCTTAGATACCCACTTACGGAACATTTTGTAAAAAATCATGACGGTAAGCCTGTTTTTTGGTTTCATGCCATCGAACATGTACAAGTATCAGCTAGAGGGGGTGATCAGGAGTTATACTTAAGACAAAGTGAATCAAAATGGATCTGTAAGCTCCGTAGTAGAACCCAGGGTTTTAATACTGATCACGAAATGCATTATTTTCTGGAAAATGGTTAATGTGTTTATACATTTTGTCTTCTCTGATAACCTTGCACCTTGTATCTATATAGAGAGTTAAATCACAAGTATATTTAGATTACATCAAAATGGTATTTCTAGTGTACCGTTATTTCGACTGTAGGATTTTGTCTGAGATAGACTCTATTTCCTTGTATTTTGGTCATTATTAAAATTTGATGACATGATGTTTATTCTGGTACTTGCATATTTAGTTTAGACTCATTCTTTTCTGCTTTCAAACTACTTAGCACTTTCTCGGAAAGCCGTTTTTTGGCTTTACAACTTCGTATCGTGACTTTTTAATGTGGTTATCTGTCTTTTAGTAGTGTAGTCAGGATTTTTGAATTCCGGTTGCTTTTTATACTGCAAGCTCTAATAATATCCATATAGAGTGAATTTAATTCTCTTTGCTCCCCTTATTTGAATTATATCGCTTCATTTTAGGTCTGAGATAGACTCTATTTCTTCGTCTTTTGGTCATTATTAAAATTTGGTGAAATGAGTGATGTTCTGGGACTTGCATATTCAGTTAAGATTTATTCCTTTCTGCTTCCAAAGTACATAGTACTCTTTTGGAAAGCCGCCTTTTGGCTCTACAACTTTGCATTTTGACCTTTATAATATCGTTACCTGATGGGCACAGGATTGTGACTTTTCTCTTACACCAATTACGTATGGGTGCACATTGGTTATCATGCCGAGTGTAACCCATATGAATTCGTCTTCAGTGTCCTCTCTCTATTGCTGTGGCAATTTATCAATTGACGATTTATAGCACGTCTATGGTTACAGCCATGGAATCAGGTCCGAATCTTATTATTATTTTTTAACTTTTACTTTAATCCCGTTGTATTATGTCTAAAGTATCGTATTGTAGCGCCTCCCCTTTAATTATTGACCTTAACTGTGAGTTCCTGGTCAAATTTGACTTTTCTAATGACGCTTCAAATATGGGTCTGGTTGGTTTGATTGATGCATGCTGGCCCGCATACTTTTGAGTATATTCGGAATCAGATGATTTTTTTGGTCCGTTTGATATCTTTTCCCTTTTGACTTATTGTGGGACGGTCTGCGTCTGATTCTCTAACATGGCGTGCTATACTACCCTGTGTTACGGTTACTATTCACGCGTTTTTGAGCCTGGTTGTGCTAATCCAATTCTGATTGGCTATCAGACCTTGGTTGGGGGAGGAGTCCCGTGTATTTAGAATGCTGGCGGGATGAGAGCAGGCTACACACTACGGAACAGGACGGGTTTGTGCGTGACGGTAAGGTATTGATGTCTTAGACAAATGCATGGTTGTGCTCTGAGGTAGAATGGGGAGATTTATGGAGGGTACTAGTTTTATGTAGGATGGCAACAGGCAGTTGATACAGTATGCTTTAAGCCGGTAATATTCATGTCGGGCTGTTAGCCTGAGTTACGGGTGTTGTTTACTACCAGCTGGATGGGAGGCTTATGATATGGTTTCGCCAATGGGGTAGGGTGTGCATACACCAAGGCGTTATGAGCCATAGGTGAGTAACTGAATGTCTTGTTATGAGGTCCACTATATTATGGTGGCTTCTGGGATTTGTAGTCTCTAAATGGGGACCTTGAACAACATGTAATTAGATATAGATCGATTTGGTAAACTTTACTTACCCGCTTCCCTGGCTTGTCTTTGATCCTAATTATTTATTTTTCTTGCATTTTACAGAATTTTACAGTCTTCGACTATGAATACATATGGGCTATGGTGCAATACACTGTTCCCTACATCAATGAAATATAAATAGAAAAAGATTTTTCTCTTTGATATCCTTGAATTTGTTGATATCGTTGGACTCCTTTGAGATATTTCTTTGGGACAGCAAGATCTCATTGAGGTATGATAGCGTGTGCAATCTCGTTTTTGATCCGGTTTTGGTCATTACTGTTGCGAGTTTTTTTAGAAAGTAATTGTGTTTCTCTATGTCGGAATTTGATACTGCTACTGTTCTCTAGGGGATATTTCTCTTGGCACGATGAGAAGTAATTGGATATGTAATTTATTCATTATTTTTCTTTTCTTATCAGGCATTTTATATCATTTTTCCTGGTGAATTTTTGTGTATACCGACTTATCAATTTCTGTGGAATATTCACTGCAGTCAATAAAGACATATAAAAGAAAAAATTAATGAGGTAAAGTTTATTATATACTTACGTTTATGAAACATTGAAGGCATCGCTTCCCAGAGTGTTCCATACTAGAGATGTATTTTTTGGTAAGAAATTTCATTGGGTTCCCCAAACTACTCAGTTTAGACTGTTTATTGATTAAGATTTGGTTAGTCTATATGATAGACTTTGTATATGACTTTTTGGAACAATTTTATGTTTTAAAAAATTATATTTTTTTACTGTGTGCCCTCTTTTTCAGTGTTTTTTCTATCTATTTTTTCTATTTAAATTGTTTGATATCTGTTTCCTCTTTGTGTCTTTGCTAATATTGGTACTATTTTGTGTCTCGTATATAATACATGTTGTTTAGAGTTTGTGATGATATTATTCTGTATTTTTGTTTGAATTTGTCTAATTTATAGTATGTATTTGTATTGTGGTGTATTGTTTTAATTAATATAATGTTTCATGGTTTTCCTCTTTGGTATGAAGTGTTTTTGTCTTTGTTTAGTCCTGTGCTTTGTTATTGCTTTGTAATATGTTTGTATTTATGTCACATTTTTTCTAGCCCTGAAGAAGTTCCCTATATGGGAATGAAACGCGTTGGCTGGATTGCTTTTACCTGATGTTTTATTAACAAAAGAAATTGATTGGAATAAAGAAGTTATATTTTTTCAAAACTATTTTGGTCTATTGGACTCTTTGAGCTGCGCACCCCCATTCATCACAATATCGTTTGATCTGGAGCACAGTGACGTCACTCAACGGCTGGCGCAGGGGTAGTTTGCACAGCGCACGTATATATAGGAACTGGCACGAGGTGCGGCATAGGAGGTTCGCCGTTGTTGCTTTTGTGAATTTGGCCCGAAGACACCTCCACGGGCAACAACTGGGACGCGTTCAAAGCGGTCATACGGGGGAAGTGCATAGAACTCAACTCCACTCTAAATAGGCAAAGGGCTAAAGAGAGGGAAAGCCTTGAGATGGAACGGGAACGGGCGGAACAGGCACACAAGAACAATCCTACAAGGGCCTCTCTGCGCACCCTTACCGCACTGCGGGGTAAATTGAAGGCTATCTACAACAATCGGGCAGAATACACACTTTTGAAACTACGCCATATTTCATATACACAAGGGAATAAAATAGGCAAACACCTCGCCAGGCAACTAAAAGAGAAGCGGGAAAGGGAATATGTTGGGGACATACAAGATGGGAATACTGGATTAGTTCATGCAGATAAAGATAAGACAGACGTCTTCGGGTCATTCTACAGGGCACTCTATACTGTGGAGGCACACGAGACAGAACTCCAAGACGGCTATCTCCAGGCTCTGCGCTTCCCGCGCGTCTCACAAACTACCAACGACAGGCTCACGGCCCCCATAACAGCAGATGAAGTGGGCGCGACTATCGCATCCCTTAAACTCTATAAGGCCCCCGGCCTGATGGACTTACAGCCCACTTCTACAAAAACTTTGCGCCCGACCTCATTCCTCATCTCACAAGGCTTTTTAATCAGATGGCAGAGACAGGAGAGGTGACCTCCTCGATGGCCGAGGCCGTCGTCACAGTTATCCCTAAACCCGAGAAAAATGTCCATCTATGCACCTCCTACCGCCCAATCGCTCTTTTAAACCTAGATACGAAACTATATTCCTCTATTCTAGCAAATCGAATACAAGACTTAATGCCAGATTTTATCCACCCCGATCAGTCTGGCTTCATAAAAGGGCGCCAGACTCACGACAATATCAGACGCACGATACACTTAATTGAAAAGGCTGCCAGGCGGAGGATTCCGGCAGTCCTAGTGGGGCTGGACGGCGAGAAGGCCTTTGATCGGGTGGATTGGGCATTCCTCTTCCGCACACTCACACACTTTGGCTTCGCAGACAAATTCATTCGCATGATTAAGGCCAACTACACACAGCCCCGCTCTAGGGTACAGGTAAATGGGGTGGTATCGGTCCCCTTCTTTCTTACGAGAGGCACTAGACAGGGGTGCCCTCTGTCACCCCTGTTGTTCGCTCTCAGTATTGAACCGCTAGCAATGACTATTCGGGGCAACCTAGTGATCAAAGTGATACGGTGGAGACACCCACAAAATATCGCTCTTTGCGGACGACGTGCTCTTGATACTAGCCGAACCGTCACACTCGCTTCCCGCACTGCAAATAGAACTAGCCAAATTTAAGGCAGTAGCTGGCTTCAAGGTTAATCTAGACAAATCATACATACTTAATCTTACAGTCCCAACGGAAGAGACCCGCGTCCTTCAATCTCAATCCTCATTACAATGGACTAACCACTCCCTTCAATATCTGGGGATTCAGCTGACACCCCGCGTGGAAGGGCTCTACGAAGCCAACTTCCCGGCCGCCCTTCTCCAACTCCAGAACGATCTTAAACGATGGAAGCCCCTATTTATCTCCTGGCTAGGCTGCAGACACGCTGTCAAAATGACGCTACTCCCCAAACTGTTATACCTCTTTCAGGCCTTACCAATAGAGCTAGACATGGACCTTTTACCCAAAATTAAGTCCATGCTCACGCGATTTATATGGCAAGGAGGGAGGGCCGTTTGTCTTTTTTTATATTGAGACATCCCAGATCGGAGGGGGGGTGGGGTTGCCGGACATGGGCTTATATTTTAAAGCCGCTCAACTGCGGATAGTGACGGAGTGGTTCAAATGAGAATCGGAGAAACACTGGCTCCATATGGACAGAGGCATTGCAGGAAGGACGATATGGGATCTCATTTGGAGGCCCAAGAGGGAGAGACCCACGAACGCATACATTAGCACCCCCCACTCGCACTGTTCTGAAAGTGTGGGATTCCGTATCCAGAAGTGATAACTGGACCACATTCCCCTCCCCATACACTCTGATCCACTTTAACCCGGCCTTTCCACCGGCCCTGCAGGAAGGCCCCTTTGACGCTTGGAGAGAAGGTGGATGCCTTATGCTAGACCACCTATTCCACAATCATGACATCCTTACCTTTGAAAGTTGCAGAAGGGAGTTCCACTTAAACCCGGAGGAACACTTCCACTACCTCCAACTTAGACACTGGGCACTCACCCCGCACATACGTGAGGCAGCCACACGAGAGAGAACAGGGTTTGAAAATTATGTGAGGACAGTGGGATCCATGAAGGGAGTGATTTCTTTCCTTTACAACTATCTACTCTCTACTACACATTCGGCTCGACCCAGGTACATGTCCATGTGGGAGGAGATGCTACACCGGGACATACACGACACGGAATGGACAGCACTTTGGTCCGACATTACGAAATTCAATCACTCCCTGGAGCTTAGGGAAGCGCACCTAAAAACCTTAATGGACTGGTACCTATACCCCGCCAAACTCAAACAAATCTTTCTGAATACATCAGATAGGTGTTGGAAGGGCTGTGGACTACTTGGCGACTTCCAACACATCTGGTGGGACTGCCCCACCATACAACCATTTTGGGAGGAAATCCTAGCACAAATCAAGACCATGTTGGGGTACCCAATACCAACCACCGTGGAGGGAATCCTCTTGGGCATCCGGGACCCTTCCCTTGAACACCAAACTAGAGCTGATAAAGCAATTATGTGGACCTGTATAGGCGCAGCGAAGGTAGCAATCGCTGCAGCATGGAAGAGAAAGGCAGCTCGCACCCTATCATTATGGCACTCACGCCTTTGGAAACTCCTTTGTCTAGAGAGAATGGCAGATATTTTCTGCGACGATTACAAGAGCTTTGAATATAAATGGGGACCGCTGGTTGCCTTCCTTACGAAGGGACTGCCGCTGGCTGTATGCCCGCCGTCAGTCAGGGATATGCACCTCTTCCAATTCTAACATGGCCTGCACATGCCCAGTCAATGACCTAGCTTCTATTTGTAAGGTCGCCACCACCCACTTAGTTGACGGGAGGGGGGAGGGACATGGGGGTTTTTGTTTATTTTCTTTAGGTAATGTCTTTCATTTGGGGTACCTTCCCGGTTGGAAGGGTTGAGTGTAATCCTACCCCACAAGAAGAGTGGTGGGTTCATTGCACCTTTGAGAAGGGGACACCCTATGCCTATGTATTGTTAGCAACTGTACTAGACACTATAGATTTTCTTTAGAGGTTGGCATAGATAGAACTGAACATGTGTTCTCAACCCCGCTCCTTTTCAGGATACAATGCTTTGTACTTTGACGCTGACACTAATCTTGCTCTATTGTATGCAGTGTTTACTCAACAAAAAAATGCTAATAAACACAAGTTTGATAAAAAAAGAGACATCGTAAGCAAATGGAACCCACCTAACCTTTCCACCCTGTTGGAATGGAGGGCAGCGATGGACTGGTGCGCTAAACAAGAGAAGCCAATATACACAGCTAGAGGCTGTCCCAAGAAGCGTCAAAGGATATAGGCATGGTGGTGGGAATTCTATGGACTGACTAACACTAACCAGGGAATACACTTGGCAATCCTGAGAGCTCTTCAGGAGACATGTGAATTTGAGGGCTGGGATGAATGCAATGTTTTCATGTGTATTAATGCACCTGTTTCTATCAAAACCAATAAAATGCAACTATTAAAAAAAAAAGCGCCACTTGAATATTGCAGCGTGGGATGCATCCGGGCAAAGCCCGGGCTAAGGGCAGGTCCATCCTCACCTGGCCGAAGTGGGGCTGGGTCACACCCCATGATTCTTACCCCCAAAGGTGACACTAGCATTATCCCTAACTTTACTGAACCATATAATTCCCTTATATGTTGAACATGAATTTACTGGTGGGGCGATTATCATTTCTGCCGAGGAATAGTTTACTGTTGACCTGCTTTTAGGAGCATGTTCTTGTTTTAGTTTTTAATGCTGTTTATAAGATTGACTGTTTAGGATTTTCTAGTCATTCATAATGGGTAAACGAAAGGCGGTTGATCCATCAGAGGGGGCAACTAAGCAGATTAAGTCGCCTAGACATGCAGCAGAGCATTGTACTCTTGAAGAGACAGACGTGCTCATCGAAGAAGGTGAGACAATGCTTAGAGAAGACAATAATACAAATAGGAGTTCCATGTTCTCGAGAAAAATAACTTGTTTCTATAACGAGAAGTAGCAACGGAGCAGTCACCTGAGTGCTCCAGAGCTACTCAATCTATCTTGAGCAAAACACAGACTTCCTTGCCAGTTGATAACTCTGTGACCCCTATTGAGGCCGCCGCTGCTATAAGCGTCTCCACTTCCTGTACAAGGCTTCCCCAACGAGTAGCTCGTGAGCTACTGGTAGCTCTTCAGCCACTTGGAAGTAGCTCTCCTCTAAGCAGCACAGCCTAATAAACAAGACGTTTTTGCCTGGTTGAATTAATATACATATACCAAATTGAAAAGTGTGTATCCGAGACATAAATGTGTGTATTTTCAGAACTTATAAGCTGATGTTTGAAGAAAAATGTTTGAATGTACAAAATACATTTAAAGCTGATATTTGAGCAATATATCTTGCAGCGTTGGGGACATTTATTACTGTTGTTACTACCTGGCAGCCAGGTGCATGGCTACGTGTATTTCCCACGTAGAGGCATTTCACATTGATAAAGCCTTTTTTGCATTACTTCTGGAAACCATGCCTGATGAACTGAGGTAATCACTGCTTGTAATCTTGTATATGGTGGCCACTAATGTAATCTAGTCTGACGTGATCACTATTACAATACTAAAAATGTTAGTAGTGTGGAATAATTTTCATTGCATATAAGTAGCTCTTATTTCCGAAAAGGTTGGAGACTCTGCTGTAAACCAATCTTTAAATAGTCCTCCATATATCACTTCGGCTCTGACTTAGCACAATGCGCCTACCATTGCTTGTTTCTAATAGATTTGCACCTTTTGCAGCACTAGTTACCAAGGAACATAATGCATTTACATCCAAACCTTAATACCAAGTCATCCAGGGAGGACCCTTTAAATTCTGGGCGAAACTACCTAGCTAGCCCACTACAGCCCGCTACGGACCGACAGGGGAGAGGACTACAAGCCCCAGACTCCCCGGTCCTGTTTGTCATCACTGCTGCGCCCGGAGGTGCTCAAATCGCTGCAGTGGGTGCCGCAAAGCCCGGGCCAAGGGCTGGCCCGTCCTGCGCTCGTCATTGACCGGAAGAGACTGGACTGGGCCCCCTCCTCTTATATTTGGATTTTGGAGGCAGTGAGTGGACAAATATTTGAAAAAGTATACTCTTTCATTTTCTGACTTTGTGGCCTGTAGTTTTATGGAAGTGGTGTTTTCTAGATTCAAACTTTTATGCAAGGCCTATAGTTTTGTGGAAATTAGTATGGGGAAGAGAAAGGCGGAAACTTCAAGCAGGACTGAGAAAAGACCAAGAGCGGGCAAAACTATATTGTCTTTTTTAAATCAGGCCGTTGGAGTGCTCTCGGATGAGATCACCAGTGCCGAAATAGAGCTGGCAGTTACCCATCATGCCATAACACAAGACACAGACACACAAAGTTAGGGGGGGTGCCGGTTCTGTTAATGCCATTACCAGCGTACCAGATATGCCTCCTTCCTTCCCTCAAACCCATATGTCCAGTCCTTCCAGCTCCTGGGTTCCAACATGCTAATGTCAGTGATACTACTCCCAAGCCCTCTGGCATTACTCAACAAGCATTTACAATGCAATAGGTCTCGCAATGACATTGTTTTGAGCTATTGGCATTGAAAATGTTATTGTTTTTTTTTTCCCTTCGTGAAGCATTAATCAAGTAATGGCATTGTAAATGACAATGTCTTTTACCCCCTGTTGACCCCCGCATACAGACATACATAGAAACCGCACTACAAACGGGCACACGCATGCACGCGCTGAGAAACACACGCACCCCGTGAGACAGACACACTAATACATAGAGGCACACGGGTGCACCGAAGCACGTGATCACACACGCAGGCAATATAGTAATTAGTAATATATGACACAGGGTGTACCAGGCAACTGGAACTGCATCTTAAGAGACACATGCTCTCCTATAAAATCTGCAGATATTAGCACTGCATCTGTAGTTTAATAATTGTTATATGAAAATTGAAACTTCAAGTCCCAGAATCCATTGTGCTGTAAAATGTCAGTCCTGTCTGTGAGAGACCCTGAATACATGGGGTCAGAAGGCGGGTTTGTAAAATGTATTTTCTTTCATTTCAGTACTTTGTGCACTGTTAAACCCAGCGCCACTTACAAATTCTTATTGGTCAAGCTCCTAACCAGTGGGAAGATGTTTACAACTAATCAATAGGACGCTTGCCCGATTGTACGATTGATTGATAGAACATCTGACCCTGCGCGAGCTGCTAGCGGAAACCCCATTCCATTAACAAGTAATAAGGCCCCTTTCCACAAATAATCAATAAAACAGAGTAGTGAGCATTTCCATGCTTGGTCTAGGTACCAAATAATTTCAGAACGTATCCACATAATCTAGCACTTCCACTGATTAATTACATTGGATTGATGTCCCAGTGAGTTTGTTTGGGTTTCCCTTTTCAAACCATTTTTTTTTTTACTGCGACGGGTCTAGGCCTTTGCCATTCCCATCCAACTTTTAGCAAAATGTGTTTAGAGCAGCAGCTCTTCAAACATCCTGAGCTACCTGCAGATCTTCACAGAAGCCACTGTCTTAACCTCAGCAGCAACACAGTGCCAACCAAAATGGTGTCTTGTCATCACTGGACCATCTGCAGCCACTGCTTGTGTCAAACAAGTACGCAGAAAAGTACTCTTGCTACATTCACAACCCCCACCAGCCTTGACAATGCAATTTCCACCACAAACAGGTTCTGCTGTGACAAAGCGGCCTATGCTCCTCGAGGGCGCTCGACTAACATGGGTGCCTGCGTGAATATCCCATTTCACACTAGGTGCTAACATGCAACATCTTTCTCACTAAACACAGACACTAGATTCTGCCACTTTCTACTACACTAAATATAAACAAAATGCACAGATAGTAGCTAGATAAGCTTGCACAGTTTCCTTCAGATGCCAGTGAAATAAACACATGTAAACTGCAACGCTGCACTGCTTGCGAGTTGCTGACTACACTCACAGCACCTGTCAAAGGGTAATATTGTGTCTCATGGCAGGCGATTCAATTTGTGAGCTCTGCTTCAGCTTCTGTCCCCAATCTAGTGCGGTTTCTGATCTTTGAAGGACTCAACCAGCTCACCCTGGCTACAGCGCAATACAAACCATTACTGGTGGAAGGGAAGGGGGCAGCAACTGGCAGCTAAGTGAAGGCGCCTTCCCCTTGCCAAGACTGTACAATCGGCCATCTTAAAACAAGGTCACAACCCTCATGCAAAGTCCAGCAAAACATCTCCCTTACATGAGGACGGGCTCGTGGACTTCACCAATTCAAGTGCATTCTCCAACTCGATGGCGCTGGCAGCTGTCATCAGCTCAACAACATCCAAACATGTGTTTGGGCCTGGTAGATACAAACAGTTCATCTGATGATAACTTTCAAGTACCACCCTGGAGATAATCTCCAGCCTTTAATAGAGCCAACACTCTGGTCTGTGCCCCCCTCATGTGGTGGCTTTACAAGGCCTTCAGGAAGCAGAGCCCACACCCAATGGACACTACTGTGGCAATGTGAAATATGAGCTCTTCGCAGACCAAATGCCCCCGCCTGCTTACACCTTCTGTTTCAACTCTTGCCAGTAGCAATGACACTTTCCGATGTCACACGTTTGGGCAGGTCAGCAGCTGTGACCACTTCACGTCAAATCTACAACTCACTTACACCAAAGTCCTCCATAAGCTCGCGATAGCACGTCACAGAGCCTTGGACTTTGGGCCATCAGTGGGTATCGAAAGCATTCAAAGCAGCGCTCGCCAGGCAGCTGTGAGCCCGACAAATCAACACAGTATCTGCCGATTCCAGGATTGGGGACTCTGCCTAATCCTCATGCAAAGAGTAGCGAACGGGTCTCTTCACTCCATTGCTTATGCCTGCCGAGCCCTCACAACAACTGAATAAAGATTCCCCATCCGGAAATGGACATGCTAACGATGCTCTGCGATCACCAAACTGTGTATTATGGCCCAACACCTTCACTGCAGCCACTACACTACGAGCTTCACGTTCAGCTCTACAGGGATTAACTCACAACTCCAGCCCAGATAGACAGCTGGTGACCCAGTTTTGGTGCCATTCAAATCACATGTTGCACAGACTAGGTACATGGAAGATGAGGACCAGGTCGGATTCCAAAACACATACCTGTACAGTATGAGGACTTTTATTAAATGCGTGAACTGCTTATGGGGAAGTGAGTGATCCGCTTGAGCGTTCGATGCTCGCAGAGTGTAGCTGCAAGTGAAGCGGGCGACATGTTAGCAAAAAAAAAAAAACGACCGCCCTTCGGAAACATGAACCGTGATTACACGCCTCCAAAAGATAAGAAAGATCGTCACGACAGCCGTAAACCAAGCCATCCAGTCCGGAGGGGCCGTCCCAAAAGGCGAAAGGGCGGCAACCAAAAAAGCTCATTTCCAATGGCAAGCCACCGTTTAGCATAAACGGTGACGCCAGCCAATGGAAATGAGGGGCGGGGCTTCAAGCCCCCTTCTGAAAGTCCTCATCCACAATATATCTCGCCGAGCGAGCAGCGCATGCGCGCTGCAACGCTAGGCGAGACCTAAAAACGGGTGCTCATCGTAAAACAACTATTCTGGGACAGCCTTATCCCACTAAATCAACCAGGAAGCCTACAACCGGCCCTAGGAAGACCGCAGTTATGCCTGCACGTGACATTACAACAGCTCAACAGCAGGATATAACAGAGAGTTTCCTTGTGGATCTTATTAACAATTTGGAGTCCAAGATCTCATCAGCTTTAAATGCCTTTAGTACTCGAATATCTGTACTGGAGCAGACAGTGGGAACTTTAAAAGGGTCTGCGGATAATTTACATTAGAGTATCAGCAGTCGGCTCAATACTTTTTCCTCAAGAATCACGTCTATAACAGGTGTTAGAACCTCTACAACCGACACTACCGGCATCTCAGGGGTTGGTGTATAGGACCTCATTACCTTCACTCCTGAATGCCTTTTTATGTCACCAAAGCACTCTATTGCTCAAACACGGTGATACAACCTGTCGGTCAGCTCCTATTTCCGCCCAGCTGCCAGGTCAAAGGAAATATACCAGCTCAGTATTGACTGTTCCCAGTATTCCTCAAAAGGTTCCTTTGGCGGATCATCCTTCTGATATTACCATCCAATTACCCTCCGCGGTTACCTCATACATTCTCATACTTGTGGACATACCTCCTATGAGGAAGGATGCACAGGAAAATTACACCCAACTTAAAAACAAAGCAGTCCATTGGCTGGCAACTAGGGTGAATGTTCACCATTCTCCAACTCAGATTCTGGCAGAAGAAATTATAATGGTCCGAAGGGTGGGTTGGATAGGTCAGACTCAAAAAACGTTTTTGGGTGATTGTATAATAGTGAATTTTAATAACGCTTTGCGAGCTGGCTCTATTCTACGAGCACTGGGGGGAAAAGGTGCATCAAAGGACCGTATATCTGTTCTTCCTCTGGGTTTTTTTTATCCGCCACTTTACATCGAAGTACCGGACAGGAGAGGCTGGCGCCTGATTCAGAAAAAGTCACGCTGCAACCTGGCCAATCCCCCTGCCCATAATAATACCACTACTCTCCAATTAAGTAATCGTTTTTTACCGTTGAGTGAGCGGGAAGACCCCGATTGACTGGTCTCTACTCTTAGCATTGAAACTTTGAGCATGGCAGCCAAAATCTTTAGTTATGGTACCATTAGAGTCCTGAGCTGAAACATCGCTGGGGTCCAGAGTAAGCTCTCAGATGCAGAATGGTTGAGCATGTTGAAGAATTTTGACATTATTTGTCTGCAGGAAACTTGGAACGCAAAGGGATGCTTACATTTAGACGGTTCCATCTTGTATTCAGTTCCAGCAACTCGTTCTGCCAGTGGACATGCCAGCGGTGGCCTTGTTACCTTAGTAAAATTAGATCATAACTGTAAAGTAGATTTCCTGAGGTCTAATTTGAAGACCATTTTGAGCATTCTCTTACTATTTTCTAATCAGTGCAGATTATTTCTTATTAACTTTTATAATGCAGTCACACCGAAGAACGAATTAGATGCTGTCACTAGTCTTAAAGTATTTATTGATGACTTTTATCAATCAGATCCCCCATTTACCGTGATTATGTTAGCTGGGGATTTTAATTTGCACCCTTGTTATTCATGCCCAAAGTATAGAGATCTAAACTCTGAGTATTCTTCTGTTAACCAGGTGCATTTTAAACATACTCGCCAAGGTGATATTGCAAATAGTCTAATCTCCGAGTTTAATTTAATGAACCTAATGTTACTTAATCAGGAGAATTTGAATGAGAGAATACCAACATTTAAGGGGGGGCATAGTTCTGTTATTGATTACATCTTTGTTTCTTGTTGTTGCTTTTCAGCACTTTTAGAATTTAAAGTATTAAGACATAACCTGAGTGACCATAATCCCCTAACAGTTATATTTTACTGGGACAAAAAACATACGGAAGTAGTATCTTTTTATAAGGAGCCTATTACCCTGACTGATCAAAGACGAAGGGTGAGGTGGGCTTCTATTGTTCCCTCAGTCTTTGTTCAAAACTTGGTTTCCACATGTCAGGTTGATTTTAATTCTTGTCTGTCTGAAGAAGAGTCGTCCCAGGGCCTTTTGAAGTATTTTTCTAACATTTGCAGGTTTATTAAAATCACGCTCTGTAAAGCTAGTTCTTCCCCTGTGACATAAGAAGTAAAATGGTTTGACGGGCAGTGTTCTAAAGCCCATGAGGATCTCTGGAACCTTCTACACACGACGCCCCGTTGCCAAGAGAAGATAAAAACCGCCAGGGCTGTTTACAGAACGGCCTGTAAGGGCCGTAAAGCCCACCTTAAAGAGGAGGCTTGGGACAAACTATTAACCGCTAGTCTGCAGCGAGACAGCTCTGCTTTTTGGAGAGCTGTTAATCCCCCCCCCCCCTTTTTTTTATAGCAAAGATCACCTTTCCAATCAGGCCTGCACTATCTCGCCACAGGCCTGGGTTGATTATTTTAAGGGCATCTACAGCTCAGAATATGAGCATGGAGCACTGAAGGATATGAGGAATGTTCAGCAAATAGTGTTTAATCTTCCTGAGGTCAGAGCAGTCATCCTTCAATTGCCATCAAGTAAAGCTGCAGGGCCAGATGGGGTGTCAGGGGATCTTTTTAAAACTTGTATAGATTTGTGGGCCCCTCTGCTGATGTTACACTTAAATTCAGCAACCACCGGACCTCTTCCATTAAGTTGGTCACAATCAATAATAGTCCCTGTTTTTAAAAAGGGCAATAGGTCAGATCCCGCCTGTTTTAGGCCTATTTCCCTGATTGATTCAGAGGTGAAAATCATTGGCCGGATTTTATTAAACGGTCTTTCGGAGTGGGCAACGGAGAAAGGCTTTTTATCTGACCTACAGTATGGGTTTCGGCCCGGTCGGGGTACTATCAAGCAAAATTTGACTCTTTACCTATTAATTTGTAAATATACTAAGGTTAAGAAAGGGGCAAACCATCTGGCCTTCATGGACCTAAGCTCTGCATTTGACAGAGTTAATCGTTCCAAACTCTGGTCCTTGATGGCTCTGGATTTGACCCTGTTTTCATTAATTTTCTGCAGGATCTGCATAAAGATCTATCAGCTAGTGTTAGGTTTGGCCCTAACGGGGAATGCACTGAGCACTTTAATTTGCGTCGTGGGGTTCAGCAAGGCTGTATCTTCGCACCATTTTTATTTACTTTTTATATTAATCAAATGGAACAAGGCTTGACGGACTCGGGTGTGGATGTCCCTAAAGTAGGAGGCTGTTTTATACCATCCCTGTTTTATGCAGATGATATAGTTTTAATTGCTTGAACAGCCAAATGATTACAAAAACTTCTTAATCTTTTATTTGGTTTTATGAATAGTCTTGACTTGACGACAAACTTCTCGAAATCACATGTTATGAAGTTTGGTCCACCCAACATGAAAACCATGAAATACGTAGTAGATGGACACCACATCATCAGGTAGACATGTTTAGATACTTAGGGGTCCAACTGGACTCCGGACTAAATTGACATTCGCTTGTAACACAAAATATTATCTCCTTTAATAGAACGACGCTTAGCATCGGCGATTTTTCTCACCGACTTGGGCGCACTCACATACAATAGGTCTTGGAAATCTACAGGGCCAAGTCCATCCCACTAGTGAGCTATGGTAGTGGAATATGGGGTTATGGTCGGGTTGCCTCAATTCAAGTGGCAGAAAATACATTTTTAAGGGGCCTTTTGAGAGTTCCACAAAGTGTACCCCACGAAATTGTCCATGAGGAACTGGGTTTGGGTTATATTGTTGACCAGTTTCGACTCTGCCTCTTAAAACTCTGGCATTCAATCTGGACAAAAGAGGAACTTGGTTTTAACAGATTAATTTTGCAGGATTGTTTAAAACTGGATAAATTCTCTTTGATCCCGTGGTTGGCCTATATTTCGCATAACATGAGGTCTCTAGGGAGGCCTGACCTGTTTGTTAATCCGAGCAGTATAGTCCGCTATGATGGTAAATGGGTTGAAGCGGCATTTATGGACAAGGTGGCAGCAGATCATGAGGATTCTGCATTACTGAAACTTTCGATGCGACATGCGATTTTAGTAAAAACTGTCAGTAATGTAGAACCCTATTTGATTTGGAATAGGACACGTCACCAACGCCGCTTGTTGACTTATTTTAGGCTGAACTTATTCCCTCGACTAGTCTCTTTCAATAATGGTTGTTTCAACGACTCAGACTTGCCACTCTATAACTGTGACAATACTTCGATCAATGATACATTACATATTGTTATGATTTGTCCAAAATACAATAATTTACGACATAAGTTTCTGCGACCAATTTTAAAATCAATGAATTTTACTCAAGTCAGTCCGGCTTTACTGTAATTACAGTTTTTAAATTCCCCCATAGTTTGCTTCTCTCTTGTACGTTTTCTCTCTGGGTTTTAAAGGGAGTGTGAGTATGTCAATGATAATTTTTGTTCTTTTTTATTGACTTGGCTTTTATGATTTTATTTGTAAAATCGAATAAAGATTATGAACTGAACCTAGCTAATGAATTAAAGAAAAAGAAAAGCCAGGTTCAGGTCTTCACCACTAGGATTCAGGAAGTATTGGGTGCAGGACAAACAAGGAGGCCTCGCTATACTCCTGGGTAGCACGAGGAAGGTTGCTTCTGGTCTACCTGCTTCTATACAAATGCACAAGGTCCCATTTAACATGCATTCACATCCTCCTCTGAGTGATAGTAATAGGCTACAAAGGAGTGTCAGTCTGTCTTCCTGTACTGAGAGTTATCCTGATAATTCCTGCATGTCAAGTAGTAAAAGAGGCATATGGTATGCCATACCATGGTCGCATCCTCCCCCCCCCTGGAAATGTTAGTGGGATGAAGGGGTATGCTAGGAGACATGAAGACTTTGGCATGCCTCCAATATTCTTCTAACATCACGATGGATTGATGGTGGAACTCGCCTGAGGGGGGCAATTGTTTATATGACCAACATGCCAAAGTTGAGCGAGCGCATGAGGGAGGATACTGATTTGCTAAAAAACAAGGTGACCTATTGGATGACAAACCAATGTCGCTGCTATTTGCTCAATTGTTCTGACAATACTGTAGCCCAACACATTTCAAGTAGATGGGAATTGTTTGATTTGGGTAAATTGACCTTTGCAGACCCAAAATTTGTTGAGGGGTTGGTGGCCCTGGATGCATGCACAATTCCTGCTAATGACTAATACCCAATTTAAATTAAATCCCACTTTTTCATCTGCCGATAGGACCCCACCTGATTTTTCTTCTACATCGTCTTTAGGCCATAGGGAATGCCCTTCCAGGCTGAGCCCAGTGGCTACAGCTCAAAAACAGGTTGACTGACTGAATAATCAGGGGTCCCAATGGATGGGTCTTCCTGAATCCGAACATCAGCCAGTGAACTTGATGAGTGACCCAGTAATAGTTCCACCTAAATGGTTTGTTGCCTGTCCCCCGGGAAGTCTAGTGGGAGGGAGTCCATCCAGAAGATGGAACACTGAAGTTCCAAGCATGGCGAACTTTCCATCCCTAAAGCATACAGGAAGCTTGAATTTCTTGCTTTGAAAGTGTCAGGGTTGCATGTTCCAGGAAACTTAGTTGACTGAGCCTGTCCATATGGTCGGGTTCCTAATATTCTTTGTCGGTGCTCTTCTATTCTTCAATGTAAATGTGGATAGGCATCTAGTGGATTAATTCTTTGTATTAAAATATCATTAAAGTGCCACATTAAAAGACGTTCCATCGACTCCCAGGATATCCTTGGTTTGAACCTTTTAAGAGGGAATGGCCTATCGTTGAACTTGTATAGCATTTATAATCGCTCTTTCTCTCGCAATAAAGAGTCAGCAACTTTTGCTATGCTGGACTACAACCTGCCCAGTCTCAGCGGGAGGCCCTTCCTTATGCTAGCAGGTGATTTTAATGTCACTTTTGGGTTATTGGACTGCACACATCTTATCACAGAGGAGGCGCAGGAAGCTATGGGTATCCCCTCGATGCAGTTTCATTTTCACTCTGCACGGTCTGCACTATCCAACTAGCCTCATTGACATTGTCCCATAGCTTTAGTGCATGTGAAGGTTGATCACAATCAGACAAAAATAGATTGTACACTTTTGATGGGGGGCACCATAGAAGCAGGATAGATTATTTTATATTGGATTTAGTGCTTTAGGACAAAATTGGGATTTTATTGTAGAACCTAGATGTATTGCACCTCACTATGAGCAAAGCTTTAAACTTGGTTTTCCCTGTATATAGTGGGCCACCTTTGGTGGAACCTCTAATCAGGAAGAGCAAACAGTAGGGCAATTAAATGGCCCAGAGTGTTAACTAATGCAGAGGCGCACACACAGAAATCTATTAGTGAAAGTGCGAAATTCATTTGGAACTGTCCCAAAATCACACTGAAGGTGAATGGGTTCTCCATACCTTCAATCATAGACAGTGGCACGTTAATAAACATTATGCCAGCGGAAAAGTACAATGAACCATCTCAAGTTCCCGTTTAACCCCGTCGAAAACCAAAGTGTACACGTGGGCTGCTACGACACCACTGCAAAGTCAAGGTTCATTTATAGCAACTGTGAGCTATAAAAAGACAGAGGTCCAAGCACCAATTCATGTGCTGCCAAGCACTTCATCAAGTGCAAGTTTACTCAGTTTCTGCATTGCTGCTGACATGGGGCTGATTTCACAATTTACAAACTCTTTCTATTCAGTTATTGCCCCTTTTGGCTGTCTTCCAAGATGTAGCATTCCAATTCCTAAGATCCACTGCTCCCTATTCAGCTACTTGAAGGAATATTTCCTTCAGCTCCCAAGACCGTCTGACCCTACAAAATCTAGGACCACACCATGGTACTTGGGTGAATGTGATAAAGCTAAATCCCAACTGATATGGCCGATACATCTTGCATTCCTGCTCCCACACGATTTGCTGAGGCCTATTATAGTAGGACCTTAGACATGAACAAATGGAACTGCGACGAAGCTAACTAGACAGACCTTATTGAGACATCAAAAAGAAGAGATATGTCTTCTTTTTGTCATATTGTTGCACATGCTAACCAAGAAGGAAGTACCCTTACACACCGTTTTATTCAAACCTTTGATACAGCATATTTCCAATTTGTACTCGTGCACCAGTACGACAGATTGCAGGTTAACTGTTTGTTAATTCCAAACCCTAGCAACCAATCCGGCGTTCCTAGCGGATAACATTGTAATTTCTCTTGCCGATACCCAGGACTCCATAGAGCCTTTGAAATGAGGAAATGTACCAGGCACTAACAAGAACCCGGGGGAATGCCTTCATTCTAATGTTTCAGTCTGGGCTCAGTACATAAATTTAGTGTCCAATGCCATAGCTGCTGGACAGACATCCCTGACTCCTGGTATGGACCTGAAATTATTGCCATCTATAAAAAGGTAGACAGCGGTGTCCCCAGCAACTATAGGACGATCAGTTTGTTGGACAATGTGCAAACGGTCTTTTGCAGGCAAATCTTGATAAAACCTGAACAATGAATGGTCGAGTTCCAAGTCTTATTCCCTTTCCAGACTGGTTTCAGAGTTAAAGTCAGTGCTATCACCAAGTCTTTAGACTGTCTTTGATTCTATGGAAGCACATTAAGGTAAAGAAAGATAATTTATACATTGCCTTCATGGACCGTAGGGTAGCATTTGATCTTTTCCCTAGATCCCTTGTGGGGGAATCCCTCGGGTTCATGGGTGTTCCTGCAACGTTACTGACAACCATAGTAAGGCTTCATGAAGACAACTACGCGCAGATAGGTAGGGTGAGCTCACTAAACACATTCCTGTCTGCAGAGGTGTGCGGCAAGGATGTATTTAAGCTCTTACACTTTTTTCTCTGAACAGAAATGATGTCATCAAGGCTTTTATGGACTGGACACACAATGCACCCAAAATAAACTGTAAACCAACCCCGACCTTACTCTTTGTGGAAGTTACCCTCCTAAGATCAAAAACCCCTATTGGACATCAAAATCTGTTGAACAAGTTTAAAGTCTTTTGTGATTTGAAGCGCCTAAACATCACACTCAAAAGATCCTTTAGGGTTGAAATCACGCTGAAGGCTTCTTGACAGGGGTGACAAGTTTGACTATATGGGTATCAGAGTTGACAATAGGCTATCCTGGAACCCCCCTTATTGAGAATAGTGTAGGGCCAGAGTACTTCATAGGGCTGCAGACAAAGCAACAATCTAAATCTTGTCTCCGGCCTTAGAGGTCTATAGAACTAGTGCACAAACTGCTGCACTCTATGCACCAGAAATATGGGAACCAAAAACGTCAAGGTGCTGTCAGGATAGGAAAATGATTTTGTTAGAACTTTATTTAATCTACCTCAAAGCACCCCTGTGTTGTTTTTTTCTTTGGCAACGCCTTAAAGAAAATTGATCACCTTGAACCTAAAAGACCTTTATTGTTTTGGGTAAGACTGTGGTCAACAGATGAGCTTAATCCATATAGAGATGGCCTAGTAGAGATTTTAAATCTTGATACAGCGGTTACCTTGCCATGACTTTGTCACGTAAAGTTCTGGTTACGTGCCCTGGGACTGGAAAGCATGTGGCGTGATCCGCCCACTTTATCTCAGGTCTCCACAGGCCTCTTAAAACATTTATATTAGAACCATATAGTGGGCTCATGGCATCATAACATACACAATGGGAACCTATCCAGCACATTTTTGGAATTCAAACTATCCCCTTCTTTCGAGATGTTTATGGATGAAATTTTACTGCACCAGACCAAAATACTTTTTATAAAATTCTGTTTTGTTTTTTGCGAATCATAAATTTCACGTCGAAGTGGAAATCTTGTGCCACTGATAATGATCTGTGCAATATGTGTAGTAATAATGCCATTGAAACTACTGAGCATGTTTTATTCTGCCCGGCATACCAACCAGAAGGGCATGGATTCATCCTTAATCTAGATTGCAAGCATTTTTTTTACCACTTTCAGAGTTTTTAAATCTGATAAGTAAGCAATTGGGGATAGATTTCTAATAGCTGGTATTTATGAAGTATTTTATTTTAATGTTGTCATTATTTACTGCACTCTCCGATTGTTCTATTTCTGCATTTTGAAACAATTTTCAATCTTTTGTAAAGGTTGTTCATTTGATATGTATCATATTGCATAACATATTCTTTTATTGTGTGTTTTATGGGTGGAACACTTCAAATAACATACTTGAATTTGAAATGAGATTGTCATTGTTTGAGTGTAACCAGATTTGAACTATCACATCCGATCACATTAGGTCAAAGGGGCTGATTTTAACATTGAGCTAGGAGATGGAATTAGGATGATAATGTATTACATCTTGTGTTCTGATTTGTCAATCTGTGTAATGATCTATGATCACCTTATGCTGACAATGCAATTTAAGATGCTGAAATTGGATGCGAGCCAGTCTTGTTTGCCCTGACTCTTTGAGAGCAGAGCTATGTCAGTCTGTCTCTTGATTTAGAGTTAGAACATGTCCACTCTGAGCCTTGACTTCATGTCATACTCTTTTGCTGCACTTGACTGAGTCTAATGCTGATTTCCGATACTGATTTATCATACATTTTGAGTAACAATTATTTTTGCCTTCTGTATTGCACTTTAATTATTTAATAAGCCTTCATGGTTTCTTTCCACTCCAGTTGCTTTTTCTCTCTGTAAAGTCATAGTAGTGGACTAACCTAATGGAAATCATTTTTGGCCTCAACCCAGGAGGCAGTTGTTATGATTTCTCTTGTGTTTGAGGCCGCGCGCCGCTGTAGAATCTTACTGTTCCATCGTTCGATTGTTACGTGGTGTTCCTCGCGACCTTGGCAGTTTGGCAGTTGCTGCTGGCTGAGGCGCAATGGACGCTGCGACTATGTGCTGTAAAGAATAAACCTACTGAGATCGTTACCAGCATTCTTGTCATTCATGATCACAACATGTTCTTGGCGACGAGGTTCAGTCAGCGAAGCACATAGTCAGCAGCAAAGAATCTGCGTGTGCCGTGGCTCAAGAACTGAGGAACTGCAGGGAAAGCGGCTATGCTGAGGGGTAAGAGTGTGAAAGAGTTAATCCCCAATGTGCCGCATTAGTGCCTACCTGATGGTGGAGAGCGCCGTTCAACGCAGCAGATGTGTGAGGCACCGTGACTGAAGTTGTTTGGTTGAGGGGCAAGAGGATTTGTGAATGGCCCCCAACGCGACGCTTCAGAGTCCGTTTAACTGTAGAGAGCACAGTTTAATATTATTGATTACAGACTCTGGTTGTTTTGCGGTTCCCATGTGCAGACCTGGAGAGACTGGAGCCAACAGCGATTGTTCCGTTGCAGTCCTGACTGACGCACGTATTGCCGCTTGTGAGGTGAAGCGGTTAGTCAGAGAAGAATGCGTGTGAAATTGATTCACGGAGCAGCACAGTGAGACACGCCTACGTGGGAGGAGCTTCATTTCTTAAAGTGACAGGATTTTATTGTCAGCTTGCTGGCATTTTCATGTAACAGTCTCGCTTAGCACAAATTTTGCAAATATATCAGTTTGCGTGGGCAAAGGGGAAGTTGATTTTTGAGTGCTGACCCCTTTTGCAAGTTTACCAGCGTTTAAGAACCTTTATTTTCATATCATTTTGGAAAACAGCCCTGCAATATTATTTCCTTTTGACATCCTACAGTGAAATATGGATGTCACAGCTTTGGACGTCACAACAGTTTCTTCTCCTCCACATTTTCTCACTCAAGCTGGTAGTCCTAGCATCGAGTGGGATGAGTGGATCGACATCTTCGACAACTACCTGGAAACGTTGAATGCTCAGGATTTTAGCTCCAGTAGGAAAAGAGCGATTTTACTTACCAGTTTGGGAAAAGAGGGTCAACACATTTTCAAGTACCTTCCAGTTGTCACTATTGAACGTGGCCAACCCATTGAGGATGTCTATCAAGAAGCACGGAAAAGGTTAGAGAAGAGGTTTGCGAAGGAGACAAATGTTGTCATAAGGAGGTTCAAATTCTATACTCAACCACAGAGAGTTGGGGAATCGATCGATGACTTTGTTACAAGACTGCGTGAACTCTCCCTCAAATGTAGATTTGGTCCCATGGCTGAGGAGATGATACGGGATCAACTGATTGTGCAATGCAGAAGCAGAAAAACTCAAGAACGGTTGTGGGCTGCCAAAGATCCCACTCTAAAGGATGCCATTGATATAGCAAAGATAGTGGAAGAGTCAGAGTTCTGTATGAAGGAGATGAATCGTAGAGATTCCAAAATGAACAATACTGGTGAAGGGGAAACATCTGTTGTGGAGGGAAGTGAAGGGGAGGTGGCTGCGTCCACCAGATTTTATGGCAAAGGTGGTAAGAGCTCTTCTGGCAGCAGGTTGTATCCCAGCAAGTTTGGTAATAAGATGTGTGGCAAGTGTGGTAGCACTTATCACACAGCAGATTAAAAAAACTGCTGAGCTATTGGCAAGGAGTGCAGGAAGTGTGGCCGTAAAGGTCATTTTGCTAGAATGTGTAGAGAAGTCAACAAAGGAAAGGTGGCCATGTTGACCGAGGAGACACATTATAGTGAGTGCTTGTCTAGGCCTGACAGAATTCTTTGTGTTGAACCTTCTCAAATTGAAGTAGGTGACACTGAAGAGGTTCTTCTTACTAGCTCTTCATATTTAGATGATAAGAGAAGACACAGGCCCAAGGCAGAGTTTGTCATTTCTAATAAAAAGGTTGACCTTATGGTAGATTCAGGGTCGTTGTACACCATCGTACCCAAGAGGATATATCAACAAGAATGGCCAAATGTAAGTCTGTTACCCAAAGATATAAATCCAGGTGGGTATCAAGGAGAGCAGATAGACATACTGGGATATATTTTGACGGACATTTCTTTTAAAAATAGGTCTGTTAAGGGGAAAGTTTACGTGGCTGACTCAGGGCCTCCCATCTTGGGTTGGTACCACCAGTATGACCTGCATATTAAGATTGACCCCCATGGTGTTGAACAAGTGTTGGTGGTGAATGACCTCACTGTAAGAAGACATCTTGGAGGGAGGTAAGGAAGTGTTCAGAGATCAACTTGGAAACCTAGAAGGTTATGTTCACAAAATAAAACTTAAGTCTGGAGCTATCCCCGTTCAGCATAAGCTCAGAAAAGTTCCCATTATGGTGAGGGGCGAAGTCAAGAAGATGTTGGATGAAATGTTATCCAATGGGATCATTGAACCTGTTGAGTGTTCTGTTTGGGTTTCTCCTGTTGTCATCACAGAGAAGGCGGATGGAAATTTACGTTTCTGTGTTGACTTGAGGAGTTTAAATCACAATATCATTCCTGATACCTTTCCCCTGCCTAACATTAACGAGTTAATCTTATTGTTGCAAGGTGCTACATTTTTCTCAGAATTGGACCTTTGTCACGCCTATCACCAAATACGGTTACATGACTCCTCTAAACACTTGACAGCCTTCATTACCATGGGAGGTATCTTCCAATTCACTAGGATGCCTTTTGGATTGTCCTCAGCTGCTAGTGTTTTTCAGAGGATGGTGTCAGAAGTGTTTAAAGGCCTGAAAAATATCATCTACTTCCAGGACGATATCCTAGTATTTGGTGATAGTGAGAGAAGTCACAACTTGGCGTTAAAGGAAGCTCTTGCAAGGCTTCTGGAGTCTGGTTTAACGCACCGTAGGGAAAAATGTGCTTTCCTTGTCACGGAAGTGGAGTACTTGGGACACTCCCTTTCTGCCGAAGGTGTTAAACCCAAAAGAGATTTGCTTGCTTCCATAAGGTTGGCTCCCACTCCAAGTAACAGGGATCCGACAAGTCAACGCCGTCTCCTCGTCTTGCTTCAACATCCTACGCATGCTGCGCAAGATCTTCCGGTGGATCCCCACCGAAACCAGGAAGACGGTCACCCAGGCCCTCGTCACCAGCCGACTGGACTACGGCAACTCCCTCTACGCCGGAACCACAGCCAAACTTCAAAAAAGACTCCAACGCATCCAGAACGCCTCAGCTCGACTCATCCTGGACATCCCCCGACACAGCCACATCGCCGGACACCTGAGATACCTGCACTGGCTCCCCGTCAGCAAGAGAATCACGTTCCGACTCATCACCCACGCACACAAAGCTCTCCACAACCAAGGCCCCAGATACCTCAACGACCGTCTGACCTTCTACACTCCCACCCGCCAGCTACGATCGACCAACCACGCCCTCGCCGCCGTCCCCCGCATCCGAAGAGCCACAACAGGAGGAAGATCCTTCTCCTACCTGGCTGCCAAGACGTGGAACTCCCTACCCATCCACCTCCGCCTTACCCAAGACCACCTCTCCTTCAGGAAGCAACTCAAGACCTGGCTGTTCTAACAGTAGCG
Organism: Calotriton arnoldi; assembly: GCA_963921515.1. Taxonomy (NCBI): domain Eukaryota; kingdom Metazoa; phylum Chordata; class Amphibia; order Caudata; family Salamandridae; genus Calotriton; species Calotriton arnoldi. Next base: position 367,821 of record CAWUFW010007922.1, read on the forward strand.
GACCCCCCCCACCCCAAGCGCCTTGAGACCCTCCGGGTGAGTAGCGCGCTATACAAATGCTTGATTGATTGATTGATTGATTGATTGATTGAATTGCGTTCCTTTCTTGGGTTAATCGAGTATTATTCCAAGTTTGTGAAAAACTTTGCAAGCAAAACAGAACCTTTGAAAGTACTTATGAGAAAGGGTGTAAACTTTACTTGGGGAGCAGACCAGCACACCTGTTTTGAAAACATCAAACTTGAAATTTGTGATGCAGGGATTCTTGTGCCATTTGATGTTAATGCCAAAACAATTGTCACAGTTGATGCAAGTGACACTGGTATTGGTGCTATCTTGTCTCAGAATGATGGTACTTCAGAAAAAACTGTGGCGTTCGCTTCACGCACCTTGACAACCATAGAACGTCATTACTCTGTAATAGAAAAAGAAACTTTAGCTGCCACCTGGGGTGTTGAATATTTCAGAACGTATGTTTGGGGGTGAAAGATTCTTCTCCGTACTGACCATAAGCCCCTGCTTAAAATTTTGTCACCAGGTGGGGCAGGGAAAGGGTCAGCCAGACTAGCTCGCCTGGCCTCCAGGTTGCAAGAGTACAACTTCCAAATTGAGTTCATTTCCAGTTGGCGTAATGTCCAAGCAGACTGCTTGTCGCGTTTGCCTTTGGAGTGGGAGAAAGTGGATAAAATTGGGATGACCAAGAGTGCAAGGGAAGGTGCCAATTCCAGTGTGGAAGATGTTGTTCAATGGAGTTGTGGTGTGGCCAGCAAAGAAGAGTGGGCGAGTGCTATGTTACAAGATGAGGTACTCAAGTCTGTTCTCAACCTCATACTCGAAGGCGGGCGAAGAGAGAGCACCTTGCCTTGTAATGTGAGACCTTTTAATGCCATTATCAACGAATTATCCATTGTTGCAGACCAGATTGTCATGCGAGGTGACAAGATTGTTCCTCCATTTGGTATTCGTAAGAGGTTATTTGACATAGCCCATGAAGGACACTTGGGGCAGAACATTACTAAGAAAAGATTGAGGAGCGAGTTCTGGTGGCCGGGAATGGATGGTGAGGTGGTCGTTTGGGTTGAAAGGTGCAGCGAATGCAAAGAGTGTGAGAAGAGGTTGAAGGTTGGGCCACAGTCCGTCCCGAGTTCCATCCATGATCCTGGTGTAAGTTGGCATAGTGTTTGCCTTGATTTCATTGGACCGATGCCAGGGGTTCATCCCAACAAGAGATTTGGAATGGTTGTCATGGATGTTCACTCTAGATGGTTGATCGTGTACCTTCTTCCAGAAATTACCACTAGAGTCACCATAAAAGTGTTGCACAGTATCTTTAAAGAAGAAGGCTATCCCACTGTTCTTATAACTGACAATGGCACACAGTTGACTTCTGGTGAAATGTGTGAATTTTTACGCCACTGTGGGATTAAACCTTCTCTCACTGCACTTTATAATCCCCAATCCAATGGTATTGTGGAGAGAGCCAACCGTAGGATTAAAGGTGCAATAGGTCTTGCTCTCGCAAATAACCTGGATGTTGACGAAACCTTGAACGAATTAGTGTGGGCTTACCGCACCACTGAAAATACTACTACAGGTGTCGTTCCTTTTGTTGCTATGCGTGGAAGGAAACCCTCTACCAGGCTAGTACCCTCTTGGGTCAGAGAGTTATTGGAAGGGAAGAGTGTGTGTGTTGGTGATGTATCTAAACCCACTTCTGCACCCACTCTCGTTCATTCCCAGTTGAGGTCCACCACCAATCTTCAAGCGGGAGATTGGGTCAAAGTCAGATCTGGTCGTTTGGTCAAGGGTGTGTGTAAGTTCCGTGGCCCTTTCCAAGTTAAAGAGGTTCACCAGTGGCACGTTGTTTTGACTAATGGGGAGAAGTGGAATCTACGCAGAGTAGCCAAGTACTGCTCACGAGACAATCCACCTAGGACTAGTGTGGGTAGAGATTCTTGTTCAGGTTATATGTTGGCGCATGATCACCAATTATTGAACAGTTCTCGTTCTTGTGCAGAGATGAGAGCGCCCGGTCCCAGTGGTGACAACTTGGGTGTTCGCCAGAGTCTCAGTGATGAAAATCAAGATTTACACCTTTCTCAAACCACTCAACGTTGTCAAAGACCCTTACGGGTCAAGGGGCCTCCTCACCACTTGCAGGATTTCCTGATGGGTTAGTCCTTCCTCTTCTTTTTCAGCATTTCTTTTCCACCTCTCTGCTTCTCTTTGTTTTACGCTTACTGGCCTCGACTCATCTTTGCACTCTTATGTTTACTCCTGTACCTCCATCTTTACTTCCGCTTTTGCTCTCTCTGATACTTTCCTCCCTATTCTTGCCATTTGTTCTTCAGTGTTAGATTCTACCTGTGTGTAGAAGAAAGGGGGGTATGTTACGATTTCTCTTGTGCTTGAGGCCGCGCGCCGCTGTAGAATCTTACTGTTCCATCGTTCGATTGTTACGTGGTGTTCCTCGCGACCTTGGCAGTTTGGCAGTTGCTGCTGGCTGAGGCGCAATGGACGCTGCGACTATGTGCTGTAAGGAATAAACCTACTGAGATCGTTACCAGCATTCTTGTCATTCATGATCACAACAGCAGTCTAGCCCACACTGTCGTGAGAGTAGGGCTGTATATCTATTTAATGAAAAAACTGGCACATTAACCCTCATTCCTATGATGTGTTCTTATAATGTACAAGTTACTTACAAGCCTATCACACACAGCCCTCCCACCCAAATCTTTTGTTACCCTGCCAAAAACACGATGCTCCCTCAACACACATTCACATATGTAATCTTCACTTTCCAATGCTACTTCCTCCCAGCACCACTCCCGCCTTTGTGACAGGGGGCCGATATTGCAGCATTGCTGCAAAACCAGCTCCCAGTGACAAAACCGGCCCTGCGGCCACAAATCCGGCCTCCACCCCACCGGGGAAATGCCAAATGCCCGCTACGGCCAGTCCGGGCCTGCTTCCTCTGATCTAAGAAAACCCCACCCCACAATACCTGTCCTGAAAACCAGGACAGTGAAGCAGTACTTTAAGAGATAGCCCCATACCTTGTCCTGGCCCCCATCCCTCCTTCCTTGAAAAAGATACACTGTTTAGCTCCTTCAAGGGACAAACAAATCCTGGCTGTGCAGAACATGCACTCTGCATCCAGACGTGCACGAACCCTGTAGTGAGAGCAATGCTGTCAGTGTGCTTTGAGTATATTCACTCATCTTAGGCCCTGACACTGTGATACTGAATATTTCTCCTCCATTAATTAACATGAAGGTCGTACTGTGATTAATACCATAATGCAGAGCTTTTCACATTAAGAGTTCTAAGAGATAGAGCTCAACTGGACCATTTAGCTTCGGGCTCTGAACGAACCGACCAACATCAGAGAATAACTGGTGGATAATCCTACCCGGAGGTGATGGAGAGGGTGCAGTTTGAGGTTCAAAGGGATTACCCACTCGAGGCTTCCTACTGAGATTGTAGACATTCCACCCTCGTGAATTCTTGTACTGCCACTAATGGCGTTCAGTCATGGCGAGTGAGGAAAAACAGGGGGACTTAGTAGCCCTGGAGAGACTGGTGTATGTTAATAGACCACCTACTCTGGCAGGGAGACTTGAGTGAATGCCACAACACTTCACTGGCTGCATGGATATTAGTTGGGATGAGTATAGAGGAATCAGCATTCCAGCATTATTGCTTTGAGTCACTGATTGGTTATCAATTAGCTCTGTAATTTGTGGCTAATGCAGCTTGTGCCTCCACCCTGTGTGGTGGATCCTCTGGTTGACATTGCCATTTTTCATGAGCCTCTAGACCAACGCCATTTAGATTATTGGTCCTTGTGATGGTGTGGGGTGGGCGAAGTGGATGTGTAAGAGATGTTGAGGAGCCCAGTGCTGGGAAACAAGGTCTAAGAAGAACTAGTTCTGCATCAGTAACAGTAATACACTCCAGTACCAGAGAACCACTGTGCACAAATGCAACCACTACAGACATTTGCTACGGCCTCCAGGAACTTAGTTTCACAAGAGTTTGTAACGACAACTAGACATACCGAAAACAGTGCTGTAGACAGTGCCTCAAGCTGATGGATGACTAGATCAAACCCTCCCTGTCGCCGCTTCTAGATCTGAAGGAGCTTTGTCTGCAGTGGCAGGGTCAGTACTGCCGACATGAGAGTCATGCGTGGTGCAAGGATAGTGTGCATAGAGTCACAGTAGGAAGAGAGCCTGGCCAAGAACATAAGGATGACGCAAACTATAACAATTGTTTGATGACGACTGGACCTGGACGGAGTTTGCAGAGTTCTACTCCGCGCAACTCTGCGAAGTGCCGGAAAAACTCTACTGCGCTCTGCAGAGTTCCATCAATGGCGAAGTCTGTTGAGTCGCGCTGCTCGCACTGATTTTTAGCACCAGGAGTTTGTTCCGTGCTGTAAAATCAGTGCAAACAGAACTACATGTCGCACCAGAGAGCGCTGCTGCTTTCTGATGCTCGAGTAGACACTCTATGCGAGTGACAGCTTCCTCACCGCGAGCAGCGGATTTCTCAACACGAGCGGTCGCCACCTGCCGCGACTGCCCGCAGTGACAAATCTCACCAGGAGGAGGTGTAGCATGCAATTTTTTCTCACAAGCGCTTGCCAAATTAATGTTGGCAAGCCGCTCGAGACAATATCTCTGCATCACTTAGCAGAGTGAGCAAAACTCCGCCGGTAGATCGGAATTCTTCACCGACCCCTAATGACGACACCATCACTGGTTATGTGAAATAGGGCTGGGCGGAGTTTGTGAAGTTCTACTCTGCAAAGTACTAGAAAAACTCCGCTGCTCTCCTTGGAGTTCTGCCAGTGGTGGAGTCTGCTAAGTTGCGCTACTCGCACTGATGTTTAGCGATGGGAGTTTGCCTAGTGCTGTAAAATTAGCATGAACTGCACTACGCACCGCACCAGAGGGTGCTGCTGCTTTCTGCCATTCGAGTAGACATTCTATTTGAGTGGCAGATTTCTCAATGTGAGCGGTTGCGACCTGCCGCAACTGCCCGCGTTGAGAAATCTCACCGGGGGTAGGTCTAGTGCGCAATTTTTTCTTGCACGTGTTAGCCAACTTAACATTGGCGAGCCGCTTGAGAGAAAAAACTCTGGTTCACATCACTTCATGAAGTTTTGCGGAACTACACGGACCACGGAGTGGGCATAACTCCGCGAACTCCACCGGCGGAGCGGAATTCTTCACCCACCCCTAATGCGAATAAAGGAAACAACGTATTTGGCTTGCACCATAACTGTTGAGTCCCTTATTTCTGCTAGTTTTGGGAGTTTCCAAATTTCTGCTGTAGCTCATCACGATGCCACAGGAATCCCACATTAGTGGATTGTCTGGAGGTAGACTCACCAGCAGCTGCTCAGGGCTTGACTTCCTATTTAGGTCTGGCTACTAGCACTTTACATTTTTAACATATTCTTGACTCTCTGTTCCATGTTACCCCCAGTGCTCTGTCCTCTCTCCTGGCGACACGTTTGCACCACAACACCAAGAGGGATACTTAGGGAAGAAAAGATCTGTTACACCCCAAAAGAAATCCTGGACACATTTTATTTAGAAAGGCACGCAATTGCTCAGATTTGATAGGCATATTTGGGACTTCAAAGTCCTAGAGGGACCAGTACTCATTCTTTTATTGGTTCTTAAATTTTTGCTTTGAGAAAAAGATGCACACCACCAACTTGGAGAACAACTAGAGGTGCATGAAGGTGCGGAGTAGATGTTATATCATGCTGTTCTTCATTGTGCATGGCATCTTATATGAGGAACTAAGAATGTCATAGTCAATTGCGTCTGATGTGTGTTGGTGTTAATGTGAGGTTTGTAGAGAGTAATTTAAAGACTTAAGGGGAGCGGTGTTGCTGAAGGGCGAGGCTGCTCTCTAGTACACCAACTACCCACTAGTGTTACCGTTTTAATGATTCTACAGTTACACAGCACAACACAATTTTCTCAGCCCACACATGTTTTGTTTTTTCAAGAGTGGAAAACTCAAAAAATAAATCGCAACCAGAAATTATAAGTGTAAGAAACTGGATGATTATTTGGGGAGGTCAACTGCCCAGTTCAAGGAATAATCACAACCCTTGTCAGGGTGAATCATTGAAGTCGCTAAATTAACCTGAGCTCAACCTCCTGGGAGTAATGGCACAGAGCAGACAGGCTTAATTTAGGGCAATGTGTAAAGTATCTATGCAGTACCAAAACAATAATAAAGTCAAAATGCAAAAATAATTTTAAAAAATCCCAAATTGATTTTAAAAAGAGTAAAATTCAATAAACAAAATGTTGCCACAATGACAAAAATCCAAGAAGGGGAACTGGAGATATGAGTTTTTAAAGATTTAAGAGAAAATAGCATAAAAAAGCACATAACACCAGTAATAGCCTTTGGTCACAGTAGACCCTGACCAGACACAATTTGAGGCTGATCGCAATTGAGTGCAGGTTGAATACACCAACCAGGTACTTCTGGGGCAAAGATTTTACCTTCTGATTTAGACTTTTAATTCCTAATCCACCACAGGTGTACACTTCTAAAGCACCGCAGGAACTCAGAGGAGGCACTTAGGGCCAGATACATGACCCGCCAATTAGCGAGTCGCAAATTGCGTCGCATTTACGACTCGCAATTTGCGACTCACTAATTGGGATGCACAACAGTGTCTGAGATACTGTTTGCGATTCCCAATGGGGTCGCAAATTGCATGCCTCATGCATATTAATGAGGCTGTCGCAATTTGCGACCCCATTGGGAATGGCTGGCACTCCCAGGGTTGGTGGCCTGCTGGGGTCAGCAGACCTCCATGTCTGGGACTGCTTTTAAATAAAGCAGTATTTCTTTTTTTAAATGCAGCCCGTTTTCCTTAAAGGAAAACGGGATGCATTAAAAAAATTAAATGAAACTTTCATTTTCATTTTTTAAGGACAGGCAGTGGTCCCTGGGACCACTGCCTGCCCATAAAAAATATTTGTGCATGCATTCACAAATGGGAAGGGGTCCCCTGGTGACCCCTTTCCGTTTGCGAGTGCTTTACCACCCTTCTGAGAAGGGTGGTAAACTGCGAGTGTTTTGCAACCGCAATTGCGGTCGCAAAACATTCTTACATAGCTTAAGGAGTCGCTATTAGGAAGGGACGCCCTTGGAATGCCCCTTCCTAATTGCGACTCGTAAAAAGGGATTAGTACATGGGCACAGGTTTTTTGCGGGTGCAAGCTGGTCTAAAACCCATTTGAGCACGCAAAAATTCTTTGTACATCTGGCCCTTAGAGACTCACAGGGTGTCAGTCAGAAGCTATCAGCAGGGTCCAGTGCATGTCCAGTTGTAACTGGTCATCTGTGTACCTCCTGGAAAAGGCCACTTGAAGCTTGTTGTCTCCCTATAGCCACACAGGAGGTCAGGCAACTAACCCTTGAAGTCCACTTCTTTTTCTTGGGTATACAAGTGAGCAAGTCCTGTCCTTCAGGGCTCCTCTCTGGTCACAGACAGCAGGTACAGTCCTCTTCTGATCTTCCACAAGTCCAGAAAGTGTTCTGAAGTGAGTGCCTGGAGATGCCACATTTGTGATACCCCGAAACCGGTCCCAGGATGCTTGTTTCTGGTCCAGAGAGCGCCTGGCCTGGCAGTTCAGGCTGAACTATTCCCATAGGGAGCAGGGGCAAGACTGATTTGCATATGGCTGGGTCCAAACTGGGGTGGCATGGTGAGCAAAAGAACGATGGATTTAACCCAGAACTCTTGACTGGGAATGAGTGCTTGAAAAGTTTCAGCACTCCGTCCATCACCTTGTTGTGTTTGATGTGTTTGCCCTAAGTGGCCAAGAATATGCCTAGATGTGGGTCCCTTGCTCGCTGTGCCACTGGATTCAAGCTAGCTGGGGTGATACCCACAGTGGCAGCTGGTGATCTTTGAAACTGGTGGGGCATAATATGTGCACTGAATTAGAGTGTGCGACACGTGCTAGCCCAAATTATTCTAGGCTCTCAGTCTCATACACACTCATTCTCAGTCAATCCCCATCACTTTTTCTCAATCTCTCATGGTTATTCTCACTCACATGCTCTCCCCTAGGCATCCACTCTCCTCACCGGTGATAACTGCATTTTCTTTTCCTTCACAGCTGTCAATATTTTACCTGCTGTGTATACCTTCTTTATACTTTCACATCAAATGGTAATTTCTATGGGCAGGTATATGACCATTGCCCTTTGTGCTCCACAGAGTGGCCATACCAGGGACTGGATGAGCATATAGTTTGCATACCTTATAACCTACTGGCAGGCACTGTAAGAATCACCAACTGCTGTCAGCCTCAATTCTAGAACCCTCAATTGTATCCCATCATGAATATCTACCCACAACCTGAACTCACCTAGAGGCGGTCCAGTGCTCAGTATCCACCAAACAGGAGTTATATCTTGCATGCAAAAACATACAGAGGCACACAATTTAGAACAAGCATAGGTCAGGCTTTAATATACTGATTCATACATACACGCACAGACATTCAGAGATGTTGTTTGTTACACAAATGCCGAGGCACATCCAAAGTTAGTCCAAGTCTGTAGGGTAGGCATTAGCCATCATCATGAAAAAGAGGAAGTCCACAAGATGTTCTTTATTTCCTTTTATGTATCCTTTATTTTCTTGCCAAAATCCATAACATAAGCAACAGGCAGCCGACACGTGTTTCGTCCGAAAGGACTTTCTCAAGGCTAGCAATGAAAAATGTCTTTTTTATATAAGGCAAGTCGTAGTTCCAGGTAGAAGAATTTCAAGAAACGAGCGTAAAAATGCAAGTATTAAGAAACCTGTAGTGAGGGAATTGGTTCGTGGCCGCTCCCGCTACGGTAGTTCGTCAGTAGCAAGCCTTGATAAGCCTGCAGTACTGGCTACTCTGGACTCGTCCTGGTCAGGCACGCCGAAGCACTGTCAGACGACCCGCATTTTACGCATTTTTACGCTTGTTTCTTGAAATTCTTCTACCTGGAACTACGACTTGCCTTATATAAAATAGACGTTTTTCATTGCTAGCCTTGAGAAAGTCCTTTCAGACGAAACACGTGTCGGCTGCCTGTTGCTTATGTTATGGATTTTGGCAAGAAAATAAAGGATACATAAAAGGAAATAAAGAACATCTTGTGGACTTCCTCTTTTTCATGATGATGGCTAATGCCTACCCTACAGACTTGGACTAACTTTGGATGTGCCTCGGCATTTGTGTAACATATTTGGGGACCTCACAGAGGATTGTATCTCCTTGGAGAGCCAGTTTGGTCATCTTAAGGCAGAGGAAGGCCTAATGCTTGGAGAGCACCAAAACATACTAAGCTGCTGAAAAACTACCTTCCGACGGACTGAGTGGTTGGATGTGCATTCGCAATTTGGCAGCTCTGCCTTGGTTCTTTGTGTAATAATTCAGAGATGTTGTTTGCCTGCATTAGCACATCAACTGCAGCTGTATTGACATTGCCAGTGCTTGTGCTCTTATAACGACGTAAGAGATAATGGTTAGTACCTCTGTCATATATGAGGTCATCTCCCACTAAAAGAAATCAACACAGGATAACAGCTTCACGGGCTTTAGCCATGCACTGTGACATGTAAACTGAAATGATGCACAAGTAATGTTGTAAATGATGTAATGTATGGTCTTCCTTGTAAGGTAAAGTGTTTACAATCCTACGGTTGCCTTCAGTCCTGCTTGGCCTCCACCCTGTCAACTATGGCATTTTCTTTATGTAACTCGCCAGACCCCTACAACTTTCTATGTTCACTGAAAACTTAATTTTGCATATCTACTCGAAAAGTGTGATTTGTTACTATAAACAAAATGCTGAGTCTCTCCGAGTGACAGTTAAGTCTGAGGCTACAAGTTGCACACAGATCTCTACAGCAGGCACTCACCCCAACTGAGCATTACCTTCCATGACTGGTCTTTTGCAAACTTTAATATCTTCTTGTGGCTTTCTACCCATCATACTAATACAGGTCCTAAATGGAGCCCACCCTGGCCATACGTTTTGGAGGCGGGCAGAACTATGTCTGTTGCCCCCTTGCTACAGTTATGAGAACACAGAGTGTACTGTTCCTGTGCGGATAACTAGGTCTAGCAGGTGCTAAGCGGAGGGGAGTGCTCCTTTTAGGAGCAAGGGCCCTCACACACCCCAAGAGGTGTCATGCTTCATCATCGGGCAGCTCCTCGTTGGGCAGGCGCTGCAATGCCCAACGGGCCCCTTGAGAGGGCTCTTAACCGGAGATCTTCTCTTTTTTAGCCGATGTATGTTGCATGAGTGAAAAATAAAGTGTGAGTAGAATGGGTGAAGGTGAAGTGTGTTAAAATTGGCTAAAGGGATCCGTACAGGAAAAAGGTTTTAATACTAGGGTCCCTTTGTCAAGAACAAAAACGTGACTTATGATATAATTGTCTATTTAGCTGCAATAAATGTGAGTCAAAAAGGTCAACATGTTTCATGCCTGTTACAGTCCCTAGCGGATAATGGCATTTCGTCGGGACCAGGAAGACTTTATTCTACCCTTCACAGGGATGGGCAAATAGAAAATGTGTGCACCATACCCTGTGTATTTAAAATAGACGTTCAAAGTATGCCCTGTATACTTTACATAGACAGGTAGACCCATGAATACGGGAAGCAATGGCCCCAATCGGACCGGACAAGGTGTACGCTCAAGAGAGTACCGTCAATGTGTGTTAAATTGCGGAGTGGCTATCGACCTACCCGGGGCCCTGCCGGTGCCGGAGTGCCCCCTTGCTACAGTCACCTGGTACCCTGGCATGCTCGTGGTGCCATACATGTCCTAAGCATTCTTCTGTTCTCCCAGGTTTGGCACTAACAATCAGCCGTAAATGTGGTGTAGTGGTTCCTTCAGAACTCAGAGTGTTGGTGCCAAGGACTGTATCTGCTGCACTATAGCAACTTACATACCAGAACAGGTAGCTCACTACTCTACACCTCCAGCCTTCAGTTGCGGATCATTCTGAATTTTTTATTGCCAGACCGTGAAATTACAGGATGACAGATTCTCCAGGCGTACAAAACTCACACAGGTATTCTGAAAGACACAGTGTCATATGAAAAAGCGAATGGAAACAAGCATCCCCGTTTACAGAATCAGGTGTGTGTGTGTGTGTGTACATCACCCAGCGGTGTGTTGGTAGACGTGTTGCCACAGAGATGCAGCTCACCCAGTGCATCGGCTGTGACACTGGAACGGGAAACACCCATTACAACGATGGTAATTGGTCGCGGTGCCATCGCAACGCAACTTTTACATCGCAGGATCCTTTACATCGCATGCATTTACAACACATGCTATAACTGCGCAATGACATTTCCATCGCATGCACTTACAACGCATGCTCACGCACGATGGAAGATGCCATGGACAGTTCAGTTAATAATGATGGACCGTACATTAATAATGATGGACCGTGCTTTGATTACTCATTCATTAGGTCACGGAGCCACGGAAGATGCAATGGACAGCTATGTTAAGGTACCACATTTTGGATTTTGGATTATGAAATATTGATATAATTATATGACATTCATAATAGCGGAAGATGGCAGGAGAGAAAGCGAGGCATGCTCATGTTAGCAATGAAGATGACATAATTACAGTATAAATAATGTTAGCAATGCTCACGGCATGATTACAACGCATGCTCACGCATAATATTGCCTAATAGCGGAAGATGACATTATTACAGTATAGATAATGTTAGCATGTTGCGCAATTAGCGGGAGATGGAAGATGACATAATTACAGTATAAATAATGTTAGCATGTTTCGAAACTATATTACATTAATAATGATGGACCGTACGTTAATAATGATGGACCGTCCTTGATTACTCATTCATTAGGTCACGGAACCACGGAAGATGCCATGCGTAATTAGCACGCACGATTACAACGCATGCTCATGTTAGCAGTGAAGTCGTTTCATTCATTAAGTCGTCGTTCCTATATACTTTTTTAATTATGGCATGGACAGCTCCGTTTAGGTACCACATTTTGGATTTTGAAATATTGACATAATTGTATGACATTCATAATGATTGACAGCTGCGTAATTTGCGTCATTCATTAGGTCGTCGCGAGTCACGGAAGATGGCATGGACAGAGAGCAGGTGGAAGGCAGAGCTCCGTCAAGGTAAGTGACTTTAACTTTCATAAAAATAAGAGATTAATATTGACAGCTGCGTGCTTTATCATTTGAAATTTTTACATAATTATATGACATTCATAATGATTGACAGCAAATAGGAGATTAATATTGACAGCTGCGTGCTTTATAATTTGAAATATTGACATAATTATATGACAATCATAATGATTGACAGCTGCGTAAATTGCGTCATTCCATAGGTCGTCGCGAGTCACGGAAGATGGCATCGACAGAGAGCAGGTGGAAGGCAGAGCTCCGTCAAGGTAAGTGACTTTAACTTTCCTATATAGTTTTTTAATTTTCTTGCCTGCAAAGCTTCATCGTTAATAGAAGACAATTGAATAAGGCCTTTGAAAACGCCAAACATATTTGGGTAGTCCATGTTGCTAAGCTGAGTACGTCTGCTAAAGGTATGTTCCTTCTTTGGAAGGCCACTGACGCTCACATAGCCATTGTTCCGGTGGAATCGGTATAACGTGTTGAGAATGCACAACCTCCTCTGATTCCATCTAGTGAAATTATCCACACGGCAAGAACAGCTTTAGTTGCTTTACTGACTGTTAAAAGAGCCATAAAAATAACAAACAGATGTAATTATTGGTACATTTATATATTACATATATGGTATTGTTTCTTACCCAGATTTATATACTTTTTAGGCATTATTGCTTTACTGTACGTTTTCAAAACATATTTTCGATAGTTGGTTACGTTTCATTATTGAAGTAGGTAAAATATAATGTAACAAAATAAAATACAAGGGGATATGTAATGTAACTGATAAAAGGGGATTGTTTTGCAGTATTGCTTTATTTAGTGGAAATTGTCGGTGGTATGTTCAAATATGATATATATGGTATTGTTTATGAAACATATTTATATACTTCGTCGGCATTATTGCTTTACTGTACGTTTTCTAAACATATTTTAACATCGGATTTTATCATAAGCTTTGTCCATTTTCCATGTTCACACTAGGCGATTACGTCGGCGCGCATACGTTCCTGCCGTTGTTCCGGGACTCGTCGCGAGACAGAGAGCAGGTGGAAGGCAGAGCTCCGTCAAGGTAAGTGACTTCAACTTAATCATGTACACTATGTACATTCAGTTCAATGTTAATATCTGTCATTATTTCTTTAAGGTTCGATGCGCATACCTTACACATTTTCTAGCCTGCAAAGCTTCATCGTTAATAGAATACAATTGAATAAGGCCTTTGAAAACGCCAAACACATTTGGTTAGTCCATGTTGCTAAACTGAGTAGGTCTGCTAAAGGTATGGTCCCTCTTTGGAAGGCCACTGACGCTCACATAGCCATTGTTCTGGTAGAATCGGTATAACGTTTTGAGAAAGCACAACCTCCTCTGATTCCATCTATTGAAATTATCCACACGGCAACAACAGCTTTTGTTGCTTTACTGACTGACACATAATAATAAAATATGGTTAATGAACCACTTTTAAAGCCTGTTATTATCAGGTTAAAAGAAAAAATGTACGCTTTCAAAAGGGATTTTAGAATATACCAGGGGGCCTTGGAAATCCAACATTGACTACAACCTGTCTTTCGTGGTACATTCAGTGAAACTGTGGTAGGACTTTTGTTGTGGTGCTTCGCAAAATAGTGTCTCACTATTCAGAGTTTTATTGATACTTTAAGAGGGTACGAAAATCCGCGTTCCTACTAGGGCTTATTAATAACTATTAATTAAAACGTCTAAATTAGTTTTTAACCTTTTGTAATTTGTTGTCAACCGAAAAAAAAATGCTTACCCTTCAAACAACTCCTTTAAAGTACCCTTTAAAGTACTCAGTTGTTATTCGTATGTTGCCATTTTTTCTAACACTACCCCACCCTAAAACCCATGCTTTACAGACATTCCGGCCCAGGGAGTTAATGGAATCAGAAAAAAAAAAAACGATGTAACGGGAGACGATTTGATCAACTGCGTTGTAATGGCACCAAACAGCCGAGACACTACAATCGCGTGGCAACAGCATGCGCAGTAAATGCGTGCGATGTAATTGCTTTTCCGATGTTACAACAGCGTGGTGATTGCTTGCGTTGTTACGGTTTGCGATGTATCATCATACATCCCACTGGAACAGACTGAAACTACTCTGAGTCTTCGCCAGGTAAAATGTTTGTTTTTCGCGCTGACATGGCCACTTTAGTTATTTTAACCAACTCATTTTACTTCTCTTTGTTATGCTATGGCTTCTGCTGGAGTTAGAAGAGGGCATGGAGGGGACTGAAGTCCTGGTGAAAGGCCAGCAGGAAAGGAGAGGCCACTTGCTATTGAAAGGGAGCACGGTTGTGGTTCTCAAACAACAGTTCTCTGAACAAGGACAAAATGGAAGTAAACAGATACACTGTGCATGAAGAGCTAAAGCATGCGCATTGTATCGGTTTACTGCATGTAACCTGACTTCACAGAATCGTTGGCGTTTCTGATGATGTCAGGTCACATGGTGAAGGTCTGATCCGCCCTCGTTCCTTTTTTACCTATCCTTATGTCATTATTAGTAAGTTCGGAAACTTTTGTAAAATTGTTACTATGTTGTTTTTCTATGTTTCTACTGTTCAATATTGAGCTCTGTGTTGCCCATTTTACTTGCACTTCCTCTGGTTTTCTTTTCATATTACTTCCTCACTCTGGTATATTTATATTTTTCTTTCCTTTTCTGTCCGTTGAAGCCACAATCTGCACGTCTGCATTTAGGTGTTCCACCACCACTCCCACATCCTCTGGGGTGTTTCAATTTATATCCGTATTTTTTCAACTAGGACTAGGAAATTTTAATTTCCTGTCTCTCGTCATTCATGTCTTTGGTAGTTTGTTGGGGGGATCATTCCCCACTTCTTGTTTTCTTTCTTTCCTATTACTCCTTCCTGTTTCTCTTTCTTCTTCTAGGAGTGTTACATAATATGCATTTATTAAATCAAGAATTTTTCAATCACATTAGCTGTAATGAATCTTAGAATTGTTACGTGGAATGTAAAGAGTTTAAAAACCCTGTCAAGAGGCAAAGAGTCTTGTCACATTTGACTAGGCTTAAGGCTCATCTAGTTTTATTACGAGAAACACATCTTTCTGATATTGAGGTTCTTAAACCTAAGAAGCAATCTATCTCTAATAAGAATGGTGTTGCTATACATTTTCACAACAGTTTGCCTATTACTTTTGTTTCACAAGAAAATGATTCTGAGAGATTTTAGTTAATCTCAATATAGAGGATAATATCTTTTCAATAATTTATGTATATGCCCCAACTCATCTGGGTCCATTTCTTTGAAAACTTATTTCACAGAAAATAGTTGAACGTTCTGGTGATAATTTCCTTCTATGTGGTGATTGTAATCAATTAACAGACCCCTTTCTTGATTGGCATTACTCAGCTAGATTTGCCCCGAACAGTGCTCATAAGGTATTTAAAAATCCCATTTCACAGAGCTCCCTACCTGACTCCTGGAGATTGTTTAACCCAGATTTTTTAGAGTTCTCTTTTTTCTCAACCACTCATAATTCTCAAACTAGAATTGACTATTTATTTTTAAGTAAAAACGTGGTTCAACATTTGGTTAATTCGGAAATTGGCTCAATTGTGATTTCTGACCATGTCCCCGTTTGGACAGACCTAGATGTTCTACAGAGCAATAATAGGAAATCTCAGTTGAGATTTAATAAATCCCTGCTTTCAGATAAGACTTTTATTACTATCTATGAAAACTTTGTCAAAGAATATTTTGATAATAATACAGGTTTTATAATTAGTTATGCTTCCTTCAAAATGAAAAATGCCAAAAACATATCTGCATCTATTTTTGACAACATTAAGAGGTTGGAACATAAATACTATACTTCAAAACATAATAAAGCTGATTTGGATGTGTTGATGGTGGCTAAAATACAGTTTATCAAATACACTACAAAAAAAACTTACGGGGTTCCTCTCAAGATTAATGCTAGGTATTATGGTGGGAGGAATAGAGCTGATTCTTTATTGGCTAATTATCTGAAGTGCAAAAGGGAGAATTCAGCTCTGAAATCTATTGTGAATGCCTTGGGTGAGAAAATGTTCAGAGATTCTGATACTGCTGCTTGCTTTGCGAACTACTACCAATATATATAATCTCCTGAGACTAGTCCTTCAGAGGTGCTCATTAATTCCTACTTCTCTAGGCTTAAGAAAAGGAATACAAATAATATAGATTTGTCTCCTCTAGAAAGCCCGTTAAAAATTGAAGAGTTATACTCTGCTGTTAAAGTTCTCCCAAAAGGGAAAGCACTGGGTCCATATGGATTTACAGTAGAATTCTATTTGCAATTTTGGAGAGAAAAAAAAATTCCAATGCTATTTGAAGCTGATTAATCACTTCTGTTGTTTGTAGGGCTCGATGGGTTGTTTTACGGAGGCTATAATTTGTATAAAACCTAAAAAGGATCAAGATCTCTCTTTGTGCAAGAGTTACAGACCGATTTCTCTTATTTAATACTTATTGAAAAATATTTGCAAAGAGCTGGCATTTAGACTAGTTAACTTCATACCAGACTTAACTGGCCCAGAACAGTCTGGTTTTGTTAATTATTATTATTTTTTTGTTGATTTATAAAGCGCACAGCTACCCAACAGGGTCTCCAGCGGTGGACAAGCGGAGGCAGAGCCACACAAGCGCTAGGCAACAGGTCGGAATAAGAGTCAAGCCAGGTCACTAAAAAGAAAAGTCTTTAAGTGCTTGCGGAAAGCTAACAGAGAGTGACAACTCCTGAAATCGATTGGGAGAGCATTCCAAAGCTTAGGGCCCAGGTAGGAAAAAGAACAGCCCCTCATACGGACAAGACTAAGCCTGGGAACTGAAAACAGTGAGAGACTAGAGGATCTCAACTGTCGAGCAGGAACATAAAGCGTTACCAATCTTTGAATAGAAGAGGGAGCAAGGCCACATTTGACCCGATACATGTAACATAGGGCCTTAAACTCGATGCCCTTATTGACTTTGAGCCAATGAAGTTGATAGAGCAGAGGTGATGCAGAAGCGCATCTAGGCAGACGGAAAAGAAGACGCGCAGCTGCATTCTGAATAACCTGCAACCAGTGGACTGAGGCTTTATCTGCACCCAGATACAGCACGTTGCCATAGTCCAACATGGATATTACCAGAGCCTGCAAAACCGTTCTCTGAGCTGCCGGTGGAATTAGCCAGAGGATTATTTTAATCCATTTAAGAACAGCAAAGCAGGACGCCGTGACCCTGGAGACCTGAAGTTTGAGGGAAAGATTTTTATCAATAATAAAACCCAGGTTTTTGACTTTGGAGACAGAGGCAGGCACAGGGCCCAGAGTGTCAGGCCAATGTTTAATTCCCCAAAGCTCAGGGTTATTACCCAGAACAAGCACCTCTGTTTTAGTGCCGTTTAGCTTCAGGGCATTACTGGTCATCCACAAGGAGACATTACTCAAGCCAAGTTTAAGCAGGGAGGGACCTTGATGCTGAGCGTTATAAAGTAAAAAGATAATCTGTGTATCGTCAGCATAAGAAAAGATGGTCAATCCTGACTTCTCAACAATGTTAGCCAGAGGGCAAAGATAAATGTTAAAAAGCAAAGGGCTCAAAATTAAACCCTGAGGCACTCCAGAGGTTGAAGCTAGAGTTTGAAAAGGCCTGGAACGTGCGGTCTTTTAAAAAGGAGCTCTACCATCTCAAAGCCAAACCCTCAATGCCAGAGGCTTCAAGACGGTCTGTCAGAATAGAATGTGACACCGTGTCGAAAGCCGCACCCAAATCTAGCAGAATGAGGGCGGCAGTACCACCGGAGTCGAGTTGTTGCCTGAGATATTCAGTGACCCCAAAAGGGCAGATTCGGTACTATGGCCTGGTCTAAAACCAGACTGTGAAGGGTGCAGCAAATTACGAGTTGTGATAAAAGAGGAATGTTGAACATTAATATGCCTTTCCAAAATTTTAGAAAACATGGACAAAAGAGATATAGGGCGGAAATTCGACGAACAGAGAGGATCAAGACCTTCCTTTTTTAATAGGGGAAGGACGAGTGCATGTTTCCAACTGTGAGGAACCGAACCTGTATTTAAAGAAGTATTGAGAAAGTTAAGGATCACAGAAAGGGCAGCCTCGTCCAAAAGACTAAGTTTAGAGGGAGAGAGGGGATCAAGAGGTGAACCAGACTTAATAGATCTCAACAACAGCTGCAGGGTAGGCAAATCCAAAGGGAGCCATGACCTGATCTGTGTGGATTCCACAGACTCAAAAAATTCAAGGTTTGGTTTAAAGGAAACGTTAGATTCCCTCGTTGGGAGGCATCAGCATCAAGTTGACCATGGATGGACTTGACTTTATTATAAAAGAACAACGCTAGCTCATTGCATTGATGTTGGGAAAGCAAGGGAGGGGGCAAGAAAGTACTAGCTGACTAGAGTTTAGTCACAACTTTAAACAAAGTTTTCTGGCAGTTTTGGGAGCTAGAAATCTTCTCAGTAAAGAAGGTTGCGCGAGCTGATCTGCAAAGATATATCTTTAATGCTCCCAAATATTCCAACTTCGCATTGGGTAAATAGTGTTTTCTCCATTGTCTTTCTAAGGCTTTGCAGCGTTTCTTCTCCTGTTTTAGAGGATCAGTAAACCAGGGGTCAGGAGGATGTATCCTGAGCTGTGGCTTTACTGAAAGAAGTAGGGCAGAATCGATGGCCTCTGTAAGCCATTGATGCACGGAAAGCTGGTCTTGATCAGGAAGGGAAACAAGAGAGGGGATTTTATCAAGAAGCAATTTGTTAAGCGCCGACAAATTTGGTTTGGACCAATTCCTAGTTTTAGGCAATGAGGTCTGTCTGGTAGAAGAAGTGGAAGAGAACTTAATAGTAAAAGGAACTGCAAAATGATCTGTCCAGCAACGCTGGATGGGTGGCGCAACAGATAAAGTGGAAAGATTAGAAAAAATAGGTTCCAAATTGTGCCCTGCAATGTGAGTGGGTAACAAATTTAGCAGCGAAAGATTAAGAGTGTTTATGTCCTCTATAAATGCGGATGCTGATTTATCATTGGGGTTCTCAAAGTGGAGATTAAGATCACCGAGCACCGAGAAATTGGAGGCCCAGAGTATATGGGGGGCCAGCAGGTCAGAGAGAGCTAAACACCAGTTGTGGGAAGGCCCGGGAGGGCGATAGATAAGAGCACCCAAAAAGGTAAACTTAGGGGAAAGAGGGATAGAGAAAACAAGGCTTCACAGTTGGGAATCTGGAGGTCCACAATTTTACAGTTATAGATTTTTAAAAAAATAATGGCGATACCTCCCCCTACTTTAAGGGGTCTATTAATTCCCAACAAGGAAAAAATGTCAGGAAGTGCCGATATAACATCAGGTAGGGACCCATCGTGAAGCCAGGTTTCAGTTAAAAAGACTACATCAGGGTCTATGTCGACAAGGAAGTTGAAGAGATAGAGCTGATGTTTAGGTAGGGAGCGACAATTTAATCTCAAACAGCGAAATTCACTAGTTGAGGAAGAAGCAGTTAAAGTGTTGGGAAATGAGCAAGGTGCACCACACCCAGTCTGAGGGTCATGGGAGCAGATGGAGATCGCGAGGGAAGATTCAACTCCAGTCTGGCAGCGGTGTCCTGCAACACCTGGAGTCTGGTATATAGCTCTTCATTAATAGAAGCCATCAGCGCGTTTCCATAGTCTAGGCGACTGATTATCAAACCCTGAACAAGAGATTTCCTTGATTCGAAAGGAATCCATTGGAAGATTTTACAAAGGGTTCGCATTATGCCATAGCAGGTGCACAGAACATGATTTACTTGGTCCTTCATGGACATTTTGTCGTCTATTTTTACTCCAAGGTTACTTACCATGGGCTTAGGGGATGGACAGGGCCAAGGCTCGCAGGCCACCAGTCATTTGACCAGAGTTCATGTGCTTTTCCAATAATATTATCTCAGTTTTACTAGAGTTGAGTTGAAGATGGTTAGTTTGCATCCAGGTGTTTATGAGTATCAAACAGCTTTTAAATCTGATTCTGGTGTCTGTTGGATTAGATCCAAGGGTGATTAACAACTGCGTATCATCTGCATATGAAACTACATCAAACCCATATGATCTAATTACCTTGGCCAAAGGTGCCACATAAAGGTTAAAGAGCATGGGACTGAGTATCGATCCCTGAGGGACTCCCTTATCTACAGTCAGACTGCGGGAGACTTGTGTGCCTATTTGTACAGCATAGGTTCGACCTCTTAAGTAATTGCTCAGCCAGTTAAGGGCTTTTCCTCCGACTGCCATCTCCTGCAACCTTTGTTCAAGAGTTATGTGGGAGATGGTGTTGAAAGCTGCTGATAGATCTAATAAGACCAGCATTGCTGACTGCCCGTTGTCCTGGGCAAGTCTTATGTTATCGACTACCTCTACCAAGGACGTTTTGGTGCTGTAACCATCCCTAAAACCTGACTGAGAGGGGTCTAACAGTTGATTGCTTTCTAGATGGGTTGTTAGTTGATTATTGACCAGGGACTCAAGTACTTTTCCAAGGAAGCGGAGTAAAGAAATTGGCCGATAGTGACTAGGCTCTTTAGGATCTGCCGATTGTTTTTTAAGGATTGGTTTGACCCTGGCTGATTTCCATTTAATGGGAACTGTTTCTTGATTTAAGGACATGTTAACAAGGTTGGTAGGACCTTTGAGGAGAACAGGGTAGAGAGTTGACAGGATATAGGGTGGAACAAGGTCAACTGGGGAGCCTGATTTGGTCCTAAAGAGGGCCACTCTAACTTGCTCCTGAGTAAATTCTGTGAAATCCTCTAGAAGTACTATAATAGGAGTCTGTGTGCTTTGCTCTTCAGTAATGTGTTTAGGAAAAGTATTGTGAATATTATCAATTTTTTACTCAAAAAAGGTAGACTATGTGTCTACCCAGTCTTGCGAGGTTGGACTGTCTATCTGACTAGATGAGGGGTTTGTGAATTCTTTTAATATTCTGTGTAGTTCCTTGTGGGAATTTGCTGCCTTGTCAATTCTATTAATGATATAAGTTTTTTTGGCTACCTTAATATTATCTAAATAGTGTCTATAGATATGCTTGTAGGCTAGTCTGTCCTCTGTACTGTTTGTTATTCTCCATTTGCGTTCTGCTTTCCTACTAGCCAGTTTATCGATTTTCAGAGAATCAGTGAACCAAGGTGACACTTTAGGCTTGTGTTTGACTTTAGACAGAGGGGCAATTATGTCAAGGGCCTGTGAGATTGCTTTCTCCAAGATGTCCACAGCATGGTCTATATTCTCTAGGCCTGTCAAGGCGGGAGGGCTAAAATAGGTAGAAAAGGATGTGAGGCTGACGTTTCTCCAGGGCATGATCCATTTCTGTTCAAAACTTGAATTTTCATAAGTGGTTGCTACTTGTATGCAGAATCTTAATAAACTATGGTCCGACCAGATCAAGGGGATAGGAGGTATCACCCTGATATTGGCTTCATTAGTAAACAAGAGATCAAGTGTACGACCAGCTAAGTGAGTGGGTCCAATCACCTTCTATATTAGTCCTAGTGTGTTTAGGTTGGTGATCAGTTGACTGGCATCTGTATCAGTAGAGAGTTCAGCATGGAAATTGAATACAGATTAAATAGTAAAGTCAGTCACATACACAACAATGGCCTCCTTTATTTTTATCATGGTGGGGTCGCATTGACACAATCAAGATGATTCTCCTCTCAATTGTAAACTTTTTTCTTATGATGATGCCGGTTAAACTTTTTTAATGTGTTTTGCTACCTTACATAGCACATCATCTAAGTGCCTTTGGAATGGGAGGAAGGCTAGAATTTCCCTAGATAGACTGAAAAATACCAGAGTGCCTGGAGGTGTTAATTTTCCAGATTTCTTCACTTATCACAGGGCATTTGGAACTAAACAAATTCAGGTATATTTGGTAGATCCTGTCTGCAACATTGGCAAGTTATGGTTCGATCTTGGGCTTTGGTTTTCCTTTTTCTCACAAAAATATTCTTTTTATGTCTAATCCAGCCAAGTTTTGCTTGACATCTACTGTATTACACTATTGCTCCTTATTCAGCCATACATGGTTTTAAATGTAACAACTTTTGATCAGTTTGTTAGCAGTCCCATCTGGTATAATAAACTGATTAAGAAAAATGGTAAAACCATATTGTGTAAAAGTGGATGGTAAGAGGTATTTTCACCATTTCACAATTATTAAAGGATACCTCTATTGTTTCTTTTTCCGAACTATCCAGCACATACATTCTCTCAAATAATATGTTTACACAATATGATGAGCTTAAAGGTCTCCGCCACATTGCACTTGGGTCACTCACCTCTTCTAGCCTTGTGTCTCCTCACATGCAAAATTGTCCTATTTCTAGGAACTTGCTCTCAAAAGCTCCTGTCATATACAAATTTCTCTGACCACCCAATATGGACAGACCCAAGTTTCCTAACAAAGCTTTTTGGAATTTGGAGTTGCATTATAGTTGGTCGGTTTTCACATGGGATAAAATCTGGGCCAAAGTGCACCCTACAGTTCGCTCTGCTACTTTAACAAAAACTCAGTTTTTTTCTATAATCAATTATTTTACACTTCAGTTTTTCTTTTTAAAACTAAACTCATTGAACAAGACACTTGTTGGTGTTGTGATGCACATGCTGGTTCATACTTGCATATGTTTTTTTTATGCCTAGTTGTTTCTGAATTCTGAACACATATTTGGCAAAATGTTGAAGTTATTACCAATGTTTCCTCACCTTTTTCTTTAGATAGACTGTTTTTGAGAGGGGTACACTCTGGTCTCATAGTATATTGCTAGGACAACTTGCAGACCTCTTAATAGCAATTGCTTTACAGGTTATTACCTCTAACTGGAAATCCAAAGAAAATATTTCTATTAATGGCTGGTGGAATTTAGTATGTCACAACCACAGATTGGACAGATTTAATCCAAACTCCTTACAATTAGCATTTAAACATGACAAACTGTGGTTACCAATTATTTATCTCAATGTGCTATTTTTAATGCTACTATGTTTACACAAGACTAACCAAACCAGCTTGTTTGATGAATTTCATCTAGGTTATGAGTTATTATTCATGTTAGGGTTCACTCTGAATTTAATAGGATATTTTGTTATCTCTTACTATATAATAATTTTGTCTCAACATGTAATTGATATCCTTCTTCTTTCCACCTTTTTACTTCCCTTCTTTTTTTCTCCATCTAGCTTTCTTTCTTCTTTTCTATTATAATATCACTCCATGTATTGCCTTTTTGGTGGTATATTAATTTTGACTTTATTTCTCTTTATTTTTATATATTTCTCACATCCTACTATGTTTTTGATCATATGACATACTTGCTTATGTTATGATTTATTGTTTTGATTCTTCAATAAAAAAATAAAGTAAAACAAAAAGTCACAGTAAAAGTTAATATAATAACATTTTTATTATGTACATGGTAAAATAGTTGTGTTGGACAAAGTAAGACCATCTAAAAAAGACATCAAGATGATACGCTTCATTGCCAGTGGGATTATGTTTGATATGAAGGCACCTCAGCGGGTCCAATTCAGATGTAAAGTTATTTTCTGGTATTTAACTGTTGTCACTGGCCCAGAGAAAGAAATTCCCTTATATGATGACTTTGCTAATCTGCAGGGTCTGACCAATGGGCCTAATTTTCCTTTTTTGTTTGTGATCCTAAGCTCACAGGTGAAATAGACTAACACATAACCAGGAACTGGATGCCAGAATTCCATAATAATATGTTGAACTCACTTTCATAAATAAAGGCAACCCCACCATCTTCTCCAATTACTATTATGGCAAGGAGGTACAGGGATAGATACAGCAGTGTTCGACTCTTTTACAGTCCAAGAATATCTCAGAATTCAGTAGTGGAGAAATCTTCCACATAAAAAGCTTCCTTTCCAGGTGATCTACAATTAAACCAACTTTTAAAAAGAAGAGAGAAAGAGGGGAACTCTAGCACCACACTACACATTGGGGGATATGTACAAGAAAATGTTGGAGTGCGGTGTAATGCCAAATTTGGCAACGCCATTATCTGACATTTTCAAAACACAGGGATGTGCCGTATTTACAAAAATATGGCGCTCCCCTAGCGCTGGCGCTAAAAAAGCTGCCTAGCGCCAGCGCAGGCACCCTAGTGCCATGTTGCAAGGGTGCCTGTGCTGCAAGGGTGACTTTATGTGCAGGAAAGGGCACCTTCCTGCACAGAATGCAGCACACACAGGAAGAGCAAAATACGAGGAGAAATTGATAATTTCTCCTTGTATCGCCATCCTAAGACCAGGTTTTACCTGGCCTTAGTTTTTGGTGCTGCCCCATCCTTGTAAATATGGGACAGCGTCAAAAAGCAATGGGTGTTGCATTGGAACGCCCACTGCAACACCCATTGCCCACCCCTTTGCCACAGCGGACTGCTGTGGAAAGGGGCGTATTTACCAGGTAAATATGAGGTAAGGAGCAACGCCACCAGAGCGTCAGAAAAAGTGATGCTCCAGTGGCGTTAGGGGCTTGTAAATAAGCCCCATTGTGTGATCTTAGCAGAGAGCAATTTAAACACTTACATTGAACGATATAGCTAAGGGGGGTTCCTTTTTCTACACCAGCTACCCACTAGTGTTACAGGTACCACATCCGAAGGCCCTCAAAATTTAATTTTTGGGATTGATTCACACAATGGCAGTCTTTATGAAACCACAGGAAAGGCTCTTTGATGGTATAAGTCTGAATTTCACCGGCTCTTCTGGATGGTAACCCGAACCTTGGGTCTGCATTGTGGATCAGTCTGAACAGTGTTTTCATGAACTGAGACAGGACTATCTTATGGTCCCACTTCTTGGGAGGACATGCACCAGACGTGAACATGCACCTCAAACACCTTGATGATTCTGTGGGAGAAGAGAATTTCAGTCTCCAAAGATCACAAGAATCTGAGTAATGCCAATAGAAAGGATCTCTATGAACTGCATTTCAACCCAGACTATGACAAGGGCAACAAATAAAGCAGAACCTGGAGTAGCTGGGAAGAGATCGGCTGCAGACCATATTGAAGGTACCAAACCTTCTCTACTTGTCTTCATGGATTATTTCTACCTTTTACACCAATGAGAACTCTTACAGACCCTCTAACTTCTACAAACAAAATTTGTGCAACAGAGAAAGCACATGAATACTAAAAAAATAATTGAGTGTTGTGAATCCCATTTCCCGGGGGGGGGGGGCACCTGGGTAGATCTCCTAAGTCCCAAGAGGAGTAATATATAGCATACCTTCTTTAAGAGAAAAGGAGAATGGGCAGGTCCCTCACTCACCACATATACATATAGATAAGGAGTGATGGAGTCAGACAACCTTGTCAGATTAACTATCATTTGCAGGGGGAGTATTGTTTATAGACTTGGATCCCCACCCAGGCCCCTAGGCACAGTAGAGACACACAGGTTTTTAAAAAAATTTAAATAAAAGGTTTTTTGTTATACACAATTCCTACATAAATCTTAAGTATCAAAATGATGGCAAGTATCACAGTAATCTCAGCAGTCATAATGCAGTCCAGTGTAAAGTGCAGGGCTTGTCTGGCAACACCATGCTGTGAGTTAGCTATTTTGTTACCACAAGTGTTGGCCTGTTTGGCATTGATATCAGGCCAGTAAGTATATAGACAGGCCTGACCACTCCCCTGACACCTGCACAGGCCCTTAAGTTTGTGGCAGAAACCCCAAAACTGCCACCTCCATTTCGTCACCCCAGCTTCTCTATTTCCTAAACAGCCTAGTGAGTCCATATACATGTATACCTTTTTATGTAGCTAAGAAAAAAACCTTAAACTCTCTCCAATTCACTACTGTCTCAGCCTATACCTCTTGAACTATATCCTTTTATCCTTTACCTCTACTCTGACTCAGCCCAAACCTCATTTTACTACTACGATCTCCCAAATACCCTTTTTAGTCTGTTCCCTACTCTATCCTATTCAATCCAACTAACTGACTCACATGTCCACTGCTCCAATTAACAAGTTCTATTTCCTTATACTAATCCACTACTAATCCACTTTGGGTTCCGTAGAACCTTTTACATGAACATTCTTCCAAAACCACCAGGATTTCTCAATTATTTGATGTTTTGCGCTCTAGTATAGTGGCCTTTTGAAAAGCAGGTCATGCCCTGTAACCCCTACATCACTCATCATGGCACATGCACAAGGCACATATGTGGGCATCTTGAATGTATATGGTATTTGTTGCCTATGTGTAAGACTCCTGTATACTGCTCATTATACAATGGACAAACTATTAGGATGGCTATCTAGGGTAAGATTATTATATTACACTTTCAATTGTACTCTCCTGGTTTTCATTTAAGAGTTTTTTTTCCCTGGCATTTTCTGGTCTGCATTTGACAGTGCCAACTTAGACTTGCTGAGGTACAAGCTACCACGTACCACTACGGGTACTGGAGAAAAACGATTGATGCTACATAGAGTACCAATGTGCGAAGAAGTTGCTCATTGTGCCATCATATTTTTGTGGAGCATGTTGAGAAGTTGGTGCAGGGAAGTGTCAGTGTGTTTGTAGGTAGTGATACCAACATATTAGCAGGCACCACAATAATGTGAGAGTGCCTTTTTCAGTACCTGGCAAACCTATGCTGAAATGGGGCAAAAGTATCTTATCATTATGCTAGGGTGTGTGGTACATCTTCGAATGCTGAAAGGAAAGCTTAGTTACTGTTACATAGCTTAGGCCTTGAAGGACAAGATGTCTTAGACTACCTTCTAGAACTCTTGGTAAAAGATGCAAAATGGTCTGGATGAAAACAAAACTTACCTGACAAAGTTTGTTATTCACTACCAAAAGTGAATAGGATTCTTGAAAGATTCAATTTTGGGAAGCTATAGCAAAACATTGATACGTCTGTGGAGGAGAATGTTATAGGGGTATGAAAATTAGCTTCCACATTTAAGTTTGGCAGCATCTTAGATAAGATAAGGTGTAGATGAATTCCGGCAGAAGGGTGATCCTCCACACAGTGAAGTATTCTTGATAGCAATGAAGCTTAAACATTGTATGGCCTGTGTAGAGGACATGTAAAACAGACAATAGACAGTTGGAGAAAGTACAATAGATGAAGGCAAAGTTGGTTGTGCCGATGTTTCAAGGAAAATGATTTAGATGTGGGACACATCACATGGCCAATAATAAGGACTGCCCAGCCTGGAAAGTTAAAAGCAAAAGGCATGGGAGGAAAGAGTCTCTTGAACATTGTGGCAGTTCCCTTCAGACTTTTTTATTTCCAACATTTTGTCTTTTCAGACTTCTATTTCAATAATATGCCCTTTTT
Source organism: Calotriton arnoldi (assembly GCA_963921515.1). Classification (NCBI taxonomy): domain Eukaryota; kingdom Metazoa; phylum Chordata; class Amphibia; order Caudata; family Salamandridae; genus Calotriton; species Calotriton arnoldi. The sequence continues at coordinate 395,461 of CAWUFW010007922.1, forward strand.
TCAGACTCAATTTCTTTCATCAAAAGGGTGAAGTTTTAGAATTGCATAGAAATGCTTGAAGTGTCTGCACAGTATGGATCTGCTCTTCAGAATTGTTAAAGAATCTAAATATACCTTATCATGATAACTGAGTTTACGCATTTGCCGCCATGATGGTTATGTTTTATTGCAGATTTGTTTTTTTTTATAAAGCATACATTACAAAACGTATCATGGGGGCAAGATGGCCGCCGGCTGAATGCTGTGAGAGCTGCTGCTGAGTTCTCTCCCCGAGAATGCTAAAACCACCGGCATGCTGATACACACTTACCTGGTCGATTGGGTGATCTTGTGGTGGTACGGTAGTGATCTCAGACGCAGATTGAGGGGGCTGACCTTTGCAGTCGAGGCGCAGCTGGGATTTCACGCTGCGGGCGGTGTACGCCGGAGAAACTCGGCCCAGGGAGGGACGATGGGTCCAAAGACCAACAAGCCGAAGGAGCCCCCGAGGGAGACAGTCACCGCAGGAGCCGCGGCTCAACAAAACATCAGCGTGGCGCGAGCTCCAAAAAGACCGAGGAGGCTGGATGCAAGGGGCGAGATGGAGTTATGGACGGGTGGAATAAGCCGCGAACGGCTAACACTGAGGGCATCTCTCGTCAGCCGTCTGTTGCGGAGGCTTTTCTGCTGGCTTCGGCCGGCAGCGCAACAAACACGACATAATCCAGGATAGTGGAGGCAGCTGGCGAGATAGGGTTAGCTCCACCCCAGCCTCCCGGGGATACAATGTTGCCACAGCAGCCCGGACTGGAGCTGGGAGAGGAGGCTGCTAATGGATCAACACAGGAGGTGCCGCCAGTGACTGCAGCTGCTAACGGGAGTGGAACGGCCAAATTAACAGGCTCTCTGCTCGGGACGGAGCTTAATGAGAAAGGTAAAGACAACTTATTAATAACAATGCCAGATGTCCCTGATCTAACTTTGTCTTCGGGGGAGGGCACAGGTCAAAACTTGGTATCATTATGGACTAAGCCTATTTTGGGATCTCCAGAGGGAGACAAGTTTTTTTCCCTGACCGATGACACGGACATTTCCATCTCAAGCGAGGGCGATTCTGCTGATGGAACGGATTCAGGGGATTCTTCCATCGCTCAAGAGGGGCGGCGCAGCAAGACTCTCACCCACATACGCAGGAATAAAGCAAGAGTCAGCCCTTCTAAGTCAGACACAACTACAGCCAGTAAGCTCAAATGGGACTACTCCGCTACCAGTCAGGTCTATGATGATGACGAGGCACACGCCTCAGCTCAAGGGGGGCCTGCTAATTCTGTGAGCTCTGCTAATGAACCTGCCATCCCACCATCACTTGATCTGGTGTACTCCACCTTGAAACAGATGCAGGGTGAGGCTAGGCAGGAGAGCCGCAGGGCACATCAAGCCACTAAGAAACTGCAGGGGTCCCTTCGGAAGGTGAACAAATTATGCACCGACATCGCAGAAAGGGTAACTTACGTGGAAGAGAGAACCGCAACTCTGGAAGAAGAGGTGGGAAAGCTGCAACTACATAGGGAGTCACAGGACAAGCAAGCAGAGGATGTGCTATGGAAACTTGAAGATTTTGAGAACCGGCAACGGAGAAACAACGTGAGATTGCTGGGCCTTGCGGAAAACATTGAAGGGGATAACATAAGGTCTTTCGTCGTGAATCTCCTGAAAGGAGCATTTCCCGATCTCTCTCATTGGAACTGGGATATGGAGGTCCAACGGGCACATCGCTTTCCGATGACACAGAGAAAAGGCAATGCAATGGATCAATTGGCGCGGCCCAGGGCAGTCCTAATCTTTATAGGCAACTTTCTTCTACGACAGGCCATAATGGACAGAGCAAGGCCGGATGCAAAGCGCACATTTGAGGGGCATACATTTTGCGCTCGGCCGGACTTTTGCCATATCACGGTTGAAAGGAGATGGAGGCTCTGACAAATGATAACTCCCTTTCAGGGGGCCGGCTGTGAAGCATACCTGCTATACCCTGCTCGGCTTAAAGTCATTTTGAATGGAAGGGTGCGAATGTTTACTTCTGAAATTAAGGCACAGGAGTATTTGCAAGAGATGAAAGAAGCTAAAGGAAGGACTGGAGCTGGGTCTACACGGTCTTCTCAGGAGGGGCCCACTCTAGGCTGAGACTTCTTGCACACAAGAGTGGCATAACTTTCCAGAAAGGCCTTTAGCCAAAATGTGTATCAGCACTGTTTTACAATTGGTGTATCTAAGGGATCGGGGTGGGAGCTCTACGGCAGCTCGAGCTGTGAGAACCGACCGCCACACATAGGTCATAGCTGACCTATTTGCTCGTAAGGGGTGTAGGGCGGGGGTGGAGGGGGCGGGGGGGTTATTGGGGGTGGAAGTGGGACGGTGGGAACAGGGAGGGGCAAGAGGGGCAACACAGTACATGAGGAATATTTTGATAAATGGGGAAACTAAAGATAGCAGTTTGATTTATAAAATAATTGGTGTCGGATCTCGAAGACATATTAAAGTTATTATCATGGATGGCAAACTGCGTTCATGTAGTTAATGAGTATTCAAATTATTACAATGAATATTTGTGGTTTAAATGATCAGGGCAAGAGACAAAGAGCTGCAATAGTCTTGAAAACTCTTAGGGCCGATATTATATGTCTCCAGGAGACTCACATAGAGGGCACTAGAGGGAGCATTATGGAACAATTGGGGTATAAGCTTATTGTCAATACTAAGCAGGGGGCTAGAACAAGAGGGGTTGCCATTCTCTCACGGCGAGGTGATATATTTTTCAAGAGAAGCCAATCTGACAGGTGGGGCCGTTGGGTGTTGGTTGAATGTATGTTTCAAAGTGTCACTTTTACTATTTGTTCAGTTTATGGCTCAACCGCGGATGACCCAGAGCTCTTTGAATTCTTGGACACAGAACTTGCATTATGGCCGACCCCCATAATATTGTGCGGTGATCTTAATCTTAATGGCTTGGGAGGACTTGGGGGGGAAACTGGTGATAAATATTTGGGACGAAAGAGAAAGACCTTTAAGGCTCTCACTAATCTAGTACAGAATAACGGACTAACTGATATGTGGTCGCATCTAAGACCAGCGGATCCGGGAAGAACGTTCTTCTCAGCCCCTCATAAGTCAGTTGTGCGACTAGACTACTTTTTTGTCTCTCACCAGTTAATCTCAAGGTGCAAAATAGAGAAACACCCACGGATCATCTCGGACCACAACCCCTTAACACTAGCAGTAACTTTAACAGGGGCAGAAAGATCAGAGCGGGTTTGGACATTCGAAAGAAGGCTTTTAAAAGATCAAGAATATGTAGCGCATATGAATGAGTGGATTAAGGGGTTCTGGGGTATTAATAGGGGGAGCACAAGTTTGGGGGTGGTTTGGGATGCGTTTAAAGCTGGGGTTAGGGGGGAGACACTTAGTTTTAGTCTACATCGGCAAAAGAGAGAGGCACAACGAGAGAAAGCGCTCTATAAAACCTTAATGGAGGTAGAAGAAGAGCTTGCAGCCGCCTTGACGTTAGGCATTTCACCGGATAACATATAGCTTAAATTGGCGATAGCCAAGGCAGAGATTGGGGACATCACCGCAGCCAAAGCAGCTGAAAGATTCCTTGGTAGGAGGGAGCTATGTTACGAGTTCAGTGAGCGGGTGGGGCCACGTCTTGGCAGCACGATTGAGACAAAAGAGCGCGGCAGGAGAGATCCTCGAAGTTTTAGACCCTAGCGGAAATTTGATTAGCGGTTCAGCTGGGATCCGGGAAGAATTTCGGCAATACTATAAAAATTTGTACTGCAAGGAACACCGAGGGGATGAGAGCCAGGTCTTCAATCAATCAATCAATCATGTCACTTATAAAGCGCACTACATACCCGTGAGGGTCTCAAGGCGCTGGGGGAAGAGGGGGTGGTGCTGCTACTGATCGAAGAGCCAGGTCTTGAGGAGTCTTCTGAAGGCCAGTAGGTCTTGGGTCTGTCGGAGGTTGGTGGGGAGGGTGTTCCAGGTCTTGGCGGCGAGGTGGGAGAAGGATCTGCCGCCGGCGGTCGTTTTCCGGATGCGGGGGACTGTGGCGATGGCGAGGCTGGTCGAGCGGAGCTGGCGGGTGGGGGTGTAGAAGCTGAGTCGTCTGTTGAGGTAGGCTGGTCCGGAGTTGTGGAGTGCTTTGTGTGCGTGGGTGAGGAGCTTGAAGGTTATCCTCGTTGACAGGGAGCCAGTGCAGGTCTCTCAGGTGGGGTGTGATGTGGCTGCGTCGGGGGATGTCGAGGATAAGACGTGCAGAGGCGTTCTGGATGCGTTGCAGCCGTCTCAGGAGCTTAGCCGTCGTTCCTGCGTAGAGGGCGTTTCCGTAGTCCAGCCTGCTGGTGACGAGGGCCTGGGTGACTGTTTTTCTTGTTTCGGTGGGGATCCACTTGAAGATCCTGCGGAGCATTCGGAGGATGTTGAAGCAGGATGAGGAAACGGCGTTGACCTGCTTAGTCATGGAGAGGGTGGGGTCGAGGATGACCCCTAGGTTGCGTACGTGGTCGGTGGGTGGCGGGGCTGTTCCCAGTGATGTTGGCCACCAGGAGTCGTCCCAGGCTGAAGGGTTGGAACCAAGGATGAGGACCTCCGTCTTGTCCGAGTTCAGCTTCAGGCGGCTGGTCCTCATCCATTCGGCGACGGCCTTCATTCCTTCGTGGAGGTGGGCTTTGGCGGTGTGAGGGTCTTTGGTGAGGGAGAGGATCAGCTGGGTGTCGTCGGCGTAGGAGATGATGTTGAGGTTGTGCTGTCGGGCGACGTGGGCGAGGGGTGCCATGTAGATGTTGAACAGCGTTGGGCTGAGGGAGGAGCCTTGGGGTACGCCGCAGATGATCTTGGTGGCCTTGGATCGGAAGGGGGCGAGGCGGACGCTTTGTGTTCTGTCGGAAAGGAAGGATGTGGTCCAGTCCAGGGCCTTCTCTTGGATCCCGGCGTCGTGAAGGCGTGTTCGTAGTGTGTGGTGGCAGACCGTGTCGAAGGCGGCTGATAGGTCCAGGAGGATGAGGGCTGCTGTTTCTCCGTTGTCTAGCAGGGTCCTGATGTCATCGGTGGCGGCGATGAGGGCGGTTTCGGTGCTGTGGTTGCTGCGGAAGCCGGACTGGGAAGGGTCCAGGATGTTGTTCTCCTCGAGGTAGCGGGTCAGTTGTTTGTTGACGATTTTCTCGGTGACCTTCGCGGGGAACGGGAGCAGAGAGATGGGTCGGAAGTTCTTGAGGTCCTTGGGGTCTGCCTTGGGTTTCTTGAGTAAGGCGGTGATCTCGGCGTGCTTCCAGCTTTCCGGGAAGGTTGCTGTCTCGAAGGAGATGTTGATTATTTTCCGGAGATGGGGCGCGATGGCTGTACTGGCTTTGTTGAAGATGTGGTGAGGGCACGGGTCTAGCGGTGAACCGGAGTGGATGGTGTTCATGATCTCGCTGGTGTCCTCGTCGTTGATGTTGGTCCAGGAGAGCAGGCGGTTGGTGGTTGTGGGGGCAGTGGTCTCGGTGGTTGCCGGGGCGGTCGTGGTGTTGAAGCTGTCGTGGATGTCGGCGATTTTGCGGTGGAAGGAGGTGGCCAGTGAGTCGCACAGGTCTTGCGACGGCTGGATGTCGTTGGTGTTGGAGCTGGGGTTGGAGAGTTCCTTCACGATGTTGAAGAGCTCTTTGCTGTTGTGTGCGTTGTTGTCTAGGCGGTCTTTGAGTGAGGCCCTTTTGGCGGATCTGATGAGGTGATGGTGATTGCGGGTGGCGCTCTTGTGGGCGGCGTAGCTGTCCGCTGTCCGTTCGTGGAGCCAGATCTTCTCCAGTTTTCGGCATGTTCGTTTGGAGGCCTGGAGGTCTTCGGTGAACCAGGTGGCTTTCTTGCTGGTGTGGCTGTTGGGCGGATTCTTGAGCGGGGCGAGGGTGTTGGCGCAGTCGTCGATCCACTGTCTGAGGTTGCGGGCGGCGGTGTCGGGGTCGGAGGGTTCGGCGGGTGGGCTCAGGGCGAGGGTTGTGGTTAGCTGGTCTTCCGTGACTCTGCTCCAGCAGCGGCGAGGCATTTGTTCGGTGCGGTGGTGCGTGGTGGGCTTCCTGTAGGTGAAGTGGATGCAGTGGTGGTCAGTCCAGTGGGGTTCGGAGGTGTGGTTGAAGGAGACGTGTGGGCTTGCGGAAAAGATGGAGTCTAGCGTGTGGCCGGCGGCGTGGGTGGGTGTAGTCACGAGCTGTCTGAGTCCGAGGGTGGCGAGGTTGTCGATCAGGGTGGTGGAGTTGGTGTCCTTGTTGTTCTCGAGGTGGAAGTTCAGGTCCCCGAGGAGGATGTAGTCCGTGGAGGCGATGGCGTGTATATACCCATACAGTGAATAACCCCTGAAGATGCAGAGTCACTTGAAACTTTATTGACCTTAGAGGAGGTCTATAGTGCACTTAGTAGCCTCCCCTCTGGTAAGGCAGTAGGACCAGACCAGATCCCACTGGAATTCTACAAAACCTTTCTCAATATAATAGGGCCGGATCTAGTGGACACTGTTCGACAAGCTCAGCAAGGGAACTCTGTTCCTGAGTCTTGAGCCGGGGCAGTTATCACTATATTTAAAAAAAAGGGCAAAACACCTAGAGAGCCAGGCTCTTATAGGCCAATCACGTTAATGAACAGTGATACTAAAATACTGTCTAAGGCCTTGGCGACTCGCTTAAACTATTTAATCGGTAAAGTGATCCATCCACGTCAGCATGGGTTTATACCTGGGAGAGGCACAACTGATCACACTCGTAGGGTTATAACTTTGTTTGACACAGCTGAAGTAGGGGACCCTATGGGCCTGATACTCCTGGATGCCGAAAAAGCATTTGATAGGGTCTCCTGGGACTATCTGTGGACGGTTATGAAATGGTATGGCTTCGGGAACTCCTTTTTCAGGGCAGTACAGGTTCTGTATAATGCACTGATAGCCCGGCTGAGACTGAATGGGGGGTACACTGCACCAATACCAATCACACGGGGCACCAGGCAGGGTTGTCCGTGTTCGCCTCTGCTATTTGCTTTATACATTGACCCTCTGATTCGGAAGATGGAGGCCAATAATGCAATCAGGCCAATTAGATTTCATGGGCTAGAAACAAAAATCCTGGCCTACGCGGATGACATAGCGGTGGTCACCCCCGATCCTTATACTGCCCTAGCCGCAATCGAGAAAGAAGCCCAAGGCTTCGGCTTGATCTCTGGGTATGCACTTAATCGACAGAAGACTCAGATAGTAAAGAATGGGAAGGTAGAACTAGATGACTCCCGGGTTACTGATACTGCAATATATTTAGGCATTTGCATCACGCCTGACCTGGGACTGCTAGTAGAAAGAAATATGGCCCCAGTAATTCAAAAGGCTAAAAAAGATTTTGACAGAATACATAACCTCCATCTGTCTGTGGTTGGATGGTGTAACGTAATTAAGATGTTTTTTTTACCCAAAGTGCTCTACCTTTTTAGGGCTATCCCATTAGAAATTGAGAAACAGTGGTTTTCAGTGCTGGAAAATATCCTGAATAGGTTTATCTGGGCACAGGGGAAAACAAGGAGAGCCCTAAGGTATATGACGCTACCAAGGGAGAAGGGAGGCTGGCCGGTCCCAGACCTTAAAATGTACTATTGGGCTGCTGCTTTTCAATATATGCGGGGGTTAGTAGGCGGGATTGTTGCGGATCCATGGATTAAAACCGGCTCCCCAGATGTTTATAAGTTACTACTAGGGGAGGATGCGGTGAACTGCTTACTGAAATACAGTGAACCTAGTTACTATAAAAGAACAAGATTCAAAACATTGGTGGCAGCATTTAAGATTTGGGCAGCGTTTAAAAAAAAAAAAACTGGCTTAGGCAGAGTCAATTTCTACACTCAGTTGTATAGAAATCCTATGTTTCCGGGAGTTTTCTCGGATAGCGCAATGTTAGAGTGGGAGGGGCACGGGCTACGGAAGGTAGGTGATCTCATAGGGCCAGAGGGAATTCGAGCACTTGGAGATATTCAGGCTAAATTTGGACTCGAAAAAAGAAACTTTTTTAAGTATCTTCAGGTACGGAGTTTTTTGGGAAGTAAAAAAGGCGGTCTGACTGGCTTCAAGGAAGTCAAAACAATTGAAGCTGTAAGGGACAATGAGAAATGTACTATTAGGAGAATTTATGCAGAACTATCTGTTTTGAAGCAGGACGACCTAGAGAAGTACGGAAAGAAATGGGCAGACAAACTTAGTATAAACCAAGAGGGATTTCTCGAGTCCTTAGATTTAGGACAGACTATTTTGTGCTTAGCGGGGCTGCAAGCCCAGCATTTCAAAACAATGTTCTCGTTGTATTATACTCTGGAGAAGATAGTGCAGTGGGAGGGACAGGAAGGGATAAGATGCCCCCGCTGTAATAGTACCGACGCTGATATAATTCATATGTTCTCAACCTGCCCACAGCTCCAAACATTAGCAAATGCAATTGGAAAATTCTTGGACCAAACTCTAAATTTAAAGGTGGCGTTAACACCAGAACTAATGCTTCTGGGGATTAATAGTGGGAATACGCAAGACCAGTCTAATTTTTTTCTTTTTTTTGGCCATGGCAGTGATGAGAATTTGTATTGCTTCTGTCTGGCTTGATAAAATGGCCCCGTCATTCCAGCAATGGCTTGCTAGGTTGCTTTCCATTTTTAATCTGGAAAAGGGAATTTATGAGAGAAAGGGCAGAAGTGGGAGAAAGCTTGGCAGGCGTATCTGGGCACCAATTTATAGATGGAAGGAAGAACGGGCTGAGAACCGACCTTCACTGACTGCTTGATCACCTTTCTCTTCTCTATTTTTTGTTAGGATGTTCTCCCGCCCATTTTTTACGTTTGAAGGATTTTGTTTAAGTAGATAGGGTAACCTTGGGGTCCATAAATCAACCTGTAGTACGATATTCCTTTTTTGTCAATGGATTTAATGTTTATATACTGTGAAGGTCCCCTTTTATCTTCTGTATGTATAAAAGATGACTGATAATTCCTCATGTACTAATTGTATTGGTGATAATGGTGTTGCAAAAATAAAAGTAAAAAAACAAAAAAACGTATCATGACCAGTTGACACACCCTTATCACTAGGTACCTTTCATGATGCTTCTCTTTTTTAGCAATAGAGGTAACTACATTGTCGACACATTGGGCTCGGTAGAGCCCTCATATTTAGTTGTACACATTTTCACAGACATAACATATTCAATGAAATTACCTACTCGGTCCATCATACTATTCTTAGTACATTTGTTGAAAGTCTAGACGCAGATAGACATCGCATTGTACATAATTTGAGCATACCGGGCAATATTTTCTACTTAGATCATTCTGTCTGGTCAGACGCCCCGTTCTCCACTCCTGTTTCCTTGCTTATTAGATATGCTTGATAAGGGTCCCAGCAGTTTTTAGGTCGACTTTTCGGGGGGAGTAGCTCGTTAAACATACACGATTGTGTGTTGCAATAAAGTAAATCCGTGTGCCAATCCTCTACTGTTGGGGTCTTGCCTATTCCCCACCGTAGTGCTATGCGCCTCTTGGCTAGTAATAAACCAATAGCTACTATAGGTCGGTTGGGTTTCTCGATACTTAGGTCATATCCCAATCATGCTAGTTTCGGGTCTGGCTCTATTTCTGTGGCTGTTATAGTTTCCAGCTCCCTAAATATTTTACTCCAATATTCATTTATTACGGGACATAACCAGGCCACATGCAAGTCCTCCCGGCACCTTCAGCATCGCAAATCTTCTCGTAGCCCATACCGATGCGGTCTTTCAGGGGTATAATAGACTCAGTGTATAAATTTAAAGTGTATGAGCCTGTGTCACCCGTTTAAGGAGATGGATTTGGTTTTAGCACAACAGTACTGCCAGTCCTTATCACTTATGGGTCCCCCTAGGTCATGCTGCCACTCAAGTCGCACCTTCAGCATCACTGACTTATGTACCTCCTGTGCATTTGTGTAAAATCTTGTGATTAATTTACATGGTGTTTCTGTCTGTATCAATGTTGAGAGTGCCCCCATTGTCTGGGGTTCTAGCATTTCTTCTCCTAATAACTCTTGCCATGTGCGCCTAGCACGGTGATAGCGGTACTTAGCAAGCACCGACATACCGGGGCACCGCTCCAGAATCATGTCCCAGCTACTTACCACCTCATCAGTAAAGAAATCTCCCAGTGTGCTTGTCCCCAAGGTACGTAATGCCTTCCTTGCCCCGCCTTCTTGACCCGTCGAAAACCACAGGCACCAGTGCAATGGAACATGTGGGGAGTTCAGCAGTGCTCCATTCTGTTTGCTTAGGAGTGCGTGCCACGCCTGTGTTGTAGTCGCCAGGGAATCAAAGTCCCCATGTCGCCGGGGCGGGTTGCGCAACAGGGTCTGTTGTAGGGTGGTCGGGTTCGCAGCCTCCCTCTCCAAATGTAAGTGGGGTGCATTATGTGGCCCATGTATCCAGTGGTGTGCAAAGGTACTCTGGGCCACCCTGTAGTACATTTCCAGGTCAGGAGCAGTTAAGCCTCCTAGGTCATATGGCAAAGTTAGTGAGTCCCAACTCACTCTGGGCTGCTTACCGGCCCAGGCTAGCTTAATCAGTTGCCTGCGGAGGCGTTTAAACACAGCCTTTGTTAGTGATATTGGTATGTTCTGGAAAAGAAATACAAATCTGGGCAATATGACCATTTTCATTACTGCTATGCGCCCTATCAGTGACAGAGGGAGCCTGATCTATCTGTTCACGTCTTCGCTCAGTTTCTGTATGGCTGCCCCATAGTTTTCCAATAACTCCACCGAGGAGTCTGTATGCACCCGGATTCCCAGGTAGCGTACCGACTCTGTTGTCCACAGCAGGGGGTACTCGAGTGTCGGAGCCGCTGTTGCTGGGGTAAGTGGGAAAATGATGGATTTATCCCAATTAATTTTCAAGCCCGCTAGTGCTCCAAACTGCACCACCTTTCTGAGTACAGGGACAAGATTGGTGTCTGGGTCACGCACGTACAACAGATTGTCATCTGCATAGGCCGATATAATGAGCCTATAGTCTGGAAACCGTAGCCCCCTGCGACTGTGATACGTGAACCTAGTGCCAGGCCAGAGGTTCGGCCACCACAGCGTACAACAGCGGGGACAGTGGGCACCCCTGTCTAGTGCCTCTAGAAACACCGAAGGCCTCGGAGACCATATTTCCAATCCGCCCGCGGGCAGTCGGTGCTGTGTATAGTGTGGAATATAACCCAATGAAGATGTTCCCTACGCCTATTTTGCGGAGGGCGGCTAGCATAAACCCCCATTCCACCGAGGCAAATGCCTTCTCAGCACTGACTCCTGGGTCCACTCGTTGCAAGACTCCGAACAGTGTGCGTAAGTTATAGGTCAGATTACGGCTCGGTACGAAGCCTGCCTGCTCCGGGCCTACAATTACTGGTAGTAGGGGTGCTAGTCTATTTGCCAGGATTTTTGCATAGATTTTGGCATCAACGTTAAGTAGAGATAGCAGCCTATATGATGAGCAAAGAGTTGGTGTTCTTCCTGGCTTGAATACTGTGACAACAATGGCTTCCCTCCGGGAGGGGGGCAGTATCCCATTTTCAGCCATCTCCTCGTATAACGTTTTAAGGTGCGGTGCTAACAATTCTTGATTGGCCTTATAAAATGTCACTGTCAGTCCGTCGGACCCAGGTGCTTTTTTCAGGCGGCATGCTCTGTAGTGCAGCAGTAATTTCACACAGTGTTAGGGGCGCCATTAAATGCTCTCTGAGCTCGGGGGCCAACCATGGCATTTTGAGATGAGTCAGGTAGTCAGCTATTGCGTCTTCATTGGTCTGTATTTGGGAGCTGTGTAACCTCTTGTAATAATTGCTGAATTCCTTTATAATCTCATCTGGAGCACTTAGCGTCCATCCTTCGTCCTCTGTAGCTTCTGTAATCACATCTTACATTCTAAGGGGTCTCAGTATACTAGCTAGTGTCGCCCCTGCCCTGTCTCTGCCCCCAAGGCCCGTGCTGTGGCATATTTCCCCACATGTTTAATTTCGTCATTAGCTACTTCTTAAAATTCTGCCAATTTTTGCTGAATATCAGCTCTTTTTTTGGCCCCTCCTGCTGCAGTTCCATGGCGGCTATCTCCTTCTCCAAGGTGTCCAACCTACCTCTGATAGCACGTAATACCCCTGCGTGCTTGGAATTCGTTACTCCTAGAATATAAGCTTCAAATGCCTCCCACACCATCGCAAATGTGGTGACCGAGTCAATATTATTTTCAAACAACTCTTCTATTGCCTGCTGTAATTCCGCTTTGAAGGCTGTGTCTAACAGGGAGTATGGCGGGAACTGCAAAGTGAAAGCTGGGATTCTGGGTGCGGCATGTACGAGTGTGAGCTGCACCAGGGAGTGATCAGAGTACGTTCTGGGGAGGTATAGGCAGTCAGTTACCCTCACTTTCATTTTGTTGGATGTTAGCCAGTAGTCTATACGGGTGTGCGTATCATAAGTAGGGCTCCCGGTTTTCCGTTTAAACGGATTTTTACATATAAATACAGACGGAAAACAAGTTTTCCTTTATCTGTATTTATATATAAAAACGGGAAAATACTAGTACATTTTGTCATTGACATCAATAGAATCACACCCCCAACCATCTGGTGTCTCCCCCTCCTTAGAGGGTTAAGAGGTGTCAGCCCGGGCTGAGACAGCTTCCCGGGCACACACAGCCGCACCCGAGTACTTCACAGGTCTTTGAAAGACCATTTACTTGTTAATGAGGCTTTGTTGTTCTTTCACCCCTTAACCCCTGCCTCTTCACTCTGCCGATTGCACCAGCACCCGTCTTTTCCTTGCAGACTGGGTTTTACAAGGGCAGCTTGCGATGCGCGCACATACAGGTGGTAGGTTAAAAGGGCTGATGCAGTATATTAAACCAGCCAGTTTACAGTCCACACCCACGCTGCGAACTGCTTCAGTTACAGCCAGAGCAACAGCAGTAAGCAAATCACACCGGCACTCAGGGAGACGGGTCTCAGGGGCTGCCTGTGTGCTGGAGGCGAAGCCGTGAATAAACAAACTCTCAGTGTAGTCCAACCAGGAATGCGGGGGATTAAGAGAAGTTTTCGAGATAAGATTTTTTTTAAAATGAGAAATAAACAAAGAGCTTTATTGTGCGTGGGCTGAGAAAGGAGACAAGAGGCGAGTCGATTTAAGCACCACAATTAAATGGATCCAAAAAAGAAGAAACACTTTTGCTGCAAATGTCTGTCTGACATTTTTCTACTCCAAAATGCAGCCTCAGGAGGAGAGAAAAAAAGTTTTACAATACAAACAATAAATACATAACTAAATAAAGCAAGACAGAGTAGTCACAAAGTGGCCAGATTGGTTTTATTTACACTGAAACACATTAGCGCCACCTTACAGATTTTGCCAGTGAAGCGCTACTTTTCTTTTCGTTCGCTTTTCAAGCAAAAACACTCCTTGATTTCTGAATAATGAGTGTAAAAGCTTTAAGTTGTATTCCCTATGAGTGTTTGCTTTTTTCCAGTATGTTGTTACTTTTTTCAGGCAGCATATTACTGTAGTCTAGTGCATAATTTGAATTGAATTGCTTCCAGGTGTTTAGAGCAGGGCACAATTGGGTTGCAGCTGAAGGCAGTGTGAGTTTCTCTTAGTGGGGCAGTATGGTGTTTAGTGGGGGAGAGGATGTGGCACTCTGCCGATGTCAGAAACTGGGAGGCTCTGAGACAAATGGCTTGTGATTGCCATTTGCAGAATGTCCCAAATATGCTTAAAAGTGCTAAGTTTTCAGATGAATGTATAGTGTTGACCAATAACAACTGAGCGCATGTGTGCATTGTCAATTTAAATAAATGTGGAAAAATACTAGCTGTAGCGTCATCTTTGCTTGTGGCAAAAATAAATGTGGATAAATACAGAAAAAATGCCCAAAAAATAAATATGGATAAATACAGACGGAAATGGCAAAAAAATAAATACCATAAAACCGGGAGCCCTAATCATAAGCAGCTGAGTAGTTTGTCTACCCCGCCTTGTCTGTGGATGTTCCATATGTCCGCTAGCCTTCCCCTCTGCATCATATCTAGTATAGCACTGGTTGACGCTGAAGGGCATCTAGGGTGACCTCTGGAATGATCTATATCGGGATCAAGTATACGGTTGAAGTCGCCCTCCCATACCTTGGCCTCCACTGTGCGATAGAATTGGGGATCGTCATAATTTGGCCCATATATTCCTATGAGTAAGAACGTCAGATCCTCTTTTCTACATTTTGCGATTGCATACCTACCCCCCGGTTCCTTGTATAATCCTGTTGGAGTAACCCCGGACTGCCGTCCCACCCAAATCAGCACCACTCTGGCATGAGACGTGTAGTTGGCAGCATTGCATTGCCCTTGCAACCTGCAGTCTGTACGTTCTTCTCTGTTTGGCTGTGTGTTTCCTATGTCCTTTAAGGTATGCCACTACCTGCCTGACCTTCCTGTTAAGCACCCTTATGTTCCAAGTAAGTAACCTCAATTGCCGTCCCACTTTATCACCGGTCTTGCTCGTGCCTATGTCTGCGATGTTACCTCATGTGAAGCTGTACTGTAGTGACAACCGGCCTCTGATCTGATCATTTCTTTCATTTCCCCAAACAAAACAACAATTGCGATCCCATTGATCCCACCCACACTATGCATGACCCCAACTAGCATAGCTTTCAAGCTCCCCTCCCCCTCCCTGTAACTCGCCAGAGTAACAAAACAACAAAGATAACATTGTTTGTAGTGAAGTACACTTGGGGGCAGATGTTCCCGACTTTGCTCATGCCATCCCATCTCCTCACCCACATTATCAAGCAATCTATGAGCAGTGCCTCTATACCGCTCAGATGTATCTTATATTGTGTAGTCTCTAGCGCGACCCAGGCTTTGTCAGAGTTTTTATATGGTCTTTCCAGGTGTGCTTATATGTCCATATGCCCCCAAACCGGAGTAGCATTAGGATTCCTACCGTTCCTCAATCATCAGAACAGTCTTACCGAGTTATTGGTGGGCGTTGGTGATACTTTCACGCCACCTCGTCCGCCAGCGCAATTTGATAACAGCAGCTTGCTCCCTTGCCAATGCCTCTCTTTAGTCTGGCCGCACAGTCTCACTGCTCCTCCAAGTCCTGCGTGTTGCTGTCATTTCCCTGAGTCACCCTTGGGGAGCCTCTTTTGCCTCCAGCGCGCTCCAGCTGCTTTACAGACTGCTGTGCGGACTTGTGGTCCGTGAAATAATTAAATCTAGCTTCCAACTTTATCCGCAGCTCCGCTGGGTATAGCATGCTGTATTCGGTGTGTAAATCGCAGAGCTTCTTCTTGGTAGGGAGAAACAAACCGCGCGCCTCCTGAACTTGCTGCGTAAAGTCGGGAAACAGAGAAATCTCTGAGCCTTCCAGCCGAAGTGTGCCCAATTCTCAAGCTATACGCAGGACCGCATCTCGATCTCTAATTTAACAGCCTAGCTATAATCGGTCTCTGAGCTGCCCCTGGCCAGGGTGCCAGGGAGCGATGTGCTCACTCCACAACGAATAGTGTAGAAAAGTTGTGCTTCTGTCCAGAAGTTCCACTAGTATGCGCTCCACATAATGCTCCATATTACTGATGTTAGTCGACTCCGCTGTTCGAAGAATTCTAATATTGTTCCTGCGTGACCTGGCTTTCCAGGTCATCCGCCTTAGCCTGGAGTGTCTTTAGGAGTTTGTCCATTGCTTTGTGCTCCTCAACCTCTGTTTGTATAGTGTCTTCTGCATTAGACACTCTTTGTTCGACAGCATCCAGTCTGTCACCCTGCTTATCTAATCGTTCAGACATTCTGTCCCTCCGGATGGCGTCTATTTTGCTGTCGATTTTTGTTAAGCTCTGTTGCATTGCATGCAAGATATGCTTGAGGTCCGGCTCTGCCACCGCCTCTGTGTCTACTTCTTCTGGTGGCCCGTCGGACTCTGGTGTGCTCGCTTCCCGGGACCGATGAGTCTTGCGCAGTTCAAACTGCAATTTGGATTGTAACTTGTCTAGCTTACCCATTGTAGCAGCTTTCGTGGGGTCGCGCTGTCTCTTTTTTAGCTTTGATTCCCTGTTGAAAGAGGGCACTGATTTTCTGTTGCAAGGATGCCGCTTCACCACTACAAGGACTGTCTTGCACGCGCAATTAACTCACAGTGCCATATACTCATCAATGGATTCGTTCATCTGGTACTGCGCGCCCGATTGGGGGTCAGGCTGTGCAAGTAATCCTTTGCTCGTGTCCCAATAGGCTCGACCAGGCCACCCCGATAAGTGGCGCACGTGTATTAGGCCTCAACTCCAGTATTAACTGATCCACACACTGCCAGTATTGCTGTTAAACCTAGGGTGACCAGAATTTTAAAGCAAAAAACCGGGACATTTCACAAAAATAGAGGAAGGACTATAATTGTACGTCAAGCGAGCGCACAGAATGACAGCGCTCCTCAGCAGAAAATTACAAAACAGGCAGTAAGAACATACATAAGATGCAATTTTTAAACCCAGTAGCTTGCCTGTGAATTAAATTGCTTTCTTGGAACAACTGCTAACTATCCCTGCTTTGTAAAACAACAAAAACACCTCCACCTGTTTTTAGTCGACCCTCTCCAAAAACCGGGACAAGAGCTAAATTTCTCGTAATCTGCCCGGACAGCTGGTGGAAAACGGGGACCGTCCTGGCAAATCCGGGACGCCTGGTCACCCTAGTTAAACCTCGCTCCCCTGGACGTTTATATTTTTGCCCGTTAGTCTGCAGGGTGCATCACCGTGACAGCTGCGCTGTGCGGGTGCTCTCTTTCACTTTGCGCTATTCCTTAACCCAGCACTCTTCAATATCAGCCGTGCTTTCGTTGGCGGCCTACCTGCTGGTTCCGTCCGGGGACTGGTCGGCTACAGGCTCCCAGGGCCTCATTGAGTGTGGCCGCACCGCTCTGGAGGCTGATGTTCACACAACAGGGCCCTGTTGTCTCTCGCCCCAATCGCAGCTCTCCCGATATGCTCACCCCGCCCGGGCTCCGCATGTTCTGTCTGAGTCCGTACGTATGCAGCCACACCCGTGAGGCACTCCGCCCGCACCAAGCGTTACAGGGCGTTCAAAGCGCGCCACTCTTTTCGCTTTGTGCTCACTCTGCTGGTTCGCTAAGCTGCTAGCGCCGCTTACTCTCCGTGCGTCTTACGGCGACACTCCCACCTGGCACCGCAGCTTCACATGCGTCTCAGTCTGCAGGCCGCTGGCTCATTCCCAACTGCGGTGGCACCAAGAAAGTTGCTTTTTCCGGGCTCAATTAAAACTGTTGCTTTATTGCGCACATTTACTGCTCCAGCCAGACGTATATTGTGCAAGAGGCACCAGGATTATGCAGGATAGGTGTGTAGGGTTCAGGAGAACTTCTAACTAGCCGCAATCTTGGAGCTAGGCAAGCTCCACACACCCTTATTGCTGATTCAGTGTCAGCTAGTCCCATCATTGTTTTCAAAATAGAAGATACGATTGAGAATCCTGTAAAAACCCCAGGAATCCGACCATAGTCAGAGAGGGACTAAGCTTCACATTGAGGCAGAGGTCATGCCAGTTTGCAGAATGAGCCTCAATAGAAGGTGATAGTGGTGAGAAGTGGCTTTCAGCCGATCACTGTTGATATTCCAGCCTTGAACAAGCTGTGATAGGAAACAGGTAGCTTGCCATTCCCTAACAAAAACACAGGTATGCTGTGCAAACCATCTCTGAAACCTGAGAACAGGCTTGCTTTTATTGCTTTAGCTAAAAGTTACCATAGTGCTTAGAAACCGCTAGAGGGTATTAGAACAATAAAGAGTTTTTCTTGCCGTTTTCAACTTACATTTCTCCAGGAAAATAATCAGTCTCCATAAAAGGAGACTGCATACTCATCTGGTTTCATCAGCAGGATTTGGGTGTGATTCTAATCCCAGTATGAACCTCTGATAGGATTAATGCAACTTGAGAAAGAGTGCTTTGTCGGACAATGGGGATGGAAAGGACAAACTTAAAACTGAGTTTCCCAGAGGTCTTCCAAAAACAATTAGTTTATTTAGAAGAGCACGTCCATAGGATCAAACTAAAAGAGGCGTTGCAAAAGAAGAGAAGTAAAGCTAGGGATGCGCTCACTACTGCTGTAGAAGCAATTACCAGAGAGCTGTAGAAACTAATGGAAGCAGGGATAATAAAAGTAATTGAAAGCATGGACTGGTTGGTGGAATCTACTCAGGATAGCTCAAGTCCTAGGTACATTACCACTGCTCTTGCAGTCTATGTATTGCATTTCCTGGTGGTATTGAGCTTGTGCCCAAGACGTTTCTTTGAGGAATGTGGTGATTTTTTGAAGATTTTATGAGACACTTTTAGAACGTGACGCAAACATGGGAAGTAGAAAGAGTGTTTGGCAGAAGTGTCATAATATTGATTAAACACAATCCTAGCGAATATAGATCACGTATTTTGTTGGATTACTTATACAACTGTTTACAGCATTCCCCTTTTGCCTGTGGTCTCGAATGCTTGCTGATATAGAACTAGCATTTTGGCTGGCCTTGGTCATGAAGAGGTCCAGATGACTCGTGCAAATTCTTATCATGACACTCCCCTGTTGTCTTGCTGACACCTTCAAATCAGTTTTTGCTGATGCCAGGAAAGACTTCCACATCCAGAGTGATATTGTGCTGAAGAAAAAGTTACTTTAGTAACGCCTTATCTGGTATTGACTAGCTGCAGATTCCTTACCTAAGAATTTTACTCAGGTGTCAGACTGGATCTGGAAATTTTTTGCGACCAGTACCCCCGTTTGCTTATAGGCAGTATCATTCAGCTCTGCGTGGCATCGTCCGCTCCACAAAGAGTTGATCACCCACCCGGAACGGTTTTGTGCGATCAACATAGAACAATGCTCTTTTTGGGTCAAGCTGGTGGAGTCTCTCCTCTTCTTTAGAGAGATGAGTTGGGGCGTAAAAGGTAGGCAAAGTGATGGACTGGCCTACGTGGAACGGGGTGCCTACCTTTGGCAAGAATGACTCTCGAGTCCCAAGGACCAGCTTTTCTGGGAAGAAAGACACATATGGAGGCTGGGATTACAGCACCTGCAGTTCACTGATCCTCCGAGCAGATGTGAGTGCCACTAGGAAGGCCATCTTGATGGTGAGAAGCCTAAGAGGGCAGGTATGAAGCCGCTCAAAATGGAGCACACATCAGAAAAGTAAGAACCAAGTTAAGGTTCCATTAAGCATTGCAAATGATGTTGGTGGCAAAGTATTGGATACCTTTAAGGAACCTATCGACAATAGGGGGACCTGAAGAGGGAAGGTTGATCTGGCAGTCGCAGGAAAACTGAGATGGCATATAAGTAACCCTTTAAGGTGCTCAATGCAGAGCCCTACTGGGCAGGGGTAAGGATAAACAACAAGACTTGAGAAAGGGAGGCAGATAAGGGATCAATCTGTTTCTCATCGCACCATGTCACAGATTTATTCAACTGCCGGCATACACCATCTTGGTGGAGGGGTGCTGGGCAGCCAAAAGAACATTGCAGACTTCGGGCGTAAAATCGAAAGCTGTAAACTGTCGCCACATAACCTCCAGGCATGCAGGCAGAGCATCGACAGGCTCGGGTGGAGAACCTTCCCCTGCGACAGAAGATCCTCCAGAAGGGGCAGCCTGATTGGAGGACTGATGGTCATGCTCAACAGCTCGGGATACCAAACTCACCGAGCCCAGGCCGGCACCACAAGGCTGACTTGGGCCGAGTCATTCCTGATCTTGAGAACTCTGGGCAGGAGTGGTATGGGCAGAAAGGCATACAGGAGGCCAGAGCTCCACTAGAGATGAAAATCGTCTGAGCGAGAGCCGCCTTGGAAACTCCAGGGTGCAAAACACTGTACGTTCTCTGCAGTGGCAAACAGATATAACCAAGGTTGTCCCCACTACTGAAAGAGACCTTGCACCACCTCCGGATGGAGTCGCCATTTGTGATCCACTAGGCGTCTGAGTTTGTCCACCCAGGCATTCAGAGAGTCTGCCAGGTATTGAACCACCAGAGAAATGCCCTCATGTTCCAGCCATGTCCAGAGACGCATGGTCCCACCCCACCCTGTTTCTTGCAGTACCACCTGGCAGGAGTGTTGCCCGTGCCTTTCCTTGATGGAGGGTAGAAAGGCTTTCAATGCTAGCAGGATCGCTCAGAGCTCCAACAGGTTGATGTGGATTCCGGGTTCCACCAGAGACCTCTGATCTCCACCTCTCCCAGATGGCCACCCCATCCCAGTAGTGACATCTGTCACTACCATGAGATCTGGTTGGGGGAAGGGTCTGATGCTGACCCCAATTGTGGTTCATTAACCATCACTGCAAATCTTTTCCAGTGGGCTTTGAGATCTGGACAATGTCGGAGAGATTCCCCCGATGCTGCATCCACTTGAGCTTCGGGTCCCACTGCAAAGCCAGCATATGTCAATAGGCATGTGTCACAAGCAGGAGTCTATGAGGCCCAGTAGCCTCAGAGTGAGTCTCACCGAAACCCAGGATAAAGGCTGGAACATTGCTATCATAGCCTGAATATCCTGTACTCGCAGTTCAGGAGGATAAGCCCAAAATTACATTTTGTCTAGAACAGCTCCGATGAAGGGGAGCATCTTAGAAGGGATCAGGTGTGACTTTGGCATGTTAAAAGTGAACCCCAGCAAGTGCAGGAGGTCTGCTGTAGTCTGGAGGTGGGAGACGACTGCCTGGGACAAGCCCGTGTTCAACAGCCAGTTCTCGAGATAAGGGAAGACTGGCACCCCTGATCTCCGCATATGAGCTGGAACCATCACCTTGGTGAACACCCGAGGGGCATTGGTAAGGCCAAATGGTAGTCCTGCAAATTGAAAGTCCTCGTGGCCTACAATGAATCACAGGTAACGTCTGTGGGCAGGCAGGACGGGGATGTGGAACTAAGCATCCTGCAAGTCCAACACTACCTTCCAGTCTCCCAGGTCCAGTGCAGAGGAGACCTGTGTGAGCGCGAGCATTTTGTGTTTCTCCTTTTTCAGGAAGGAATTCAGAGGGAGCAAGTCTAGGATAGGACGAAGGAATCTGTCCTTTTTGGGCACCAGAAAGTAGCGGGAATAGCAACCACACTCTACTTCTGATGCGGTCAGCCTCTCTAAGTCTCCCTTGGCCAATAGAGCGATTACTTCCTGGCAGAGCAAGGATAGATGGTTCTCGGTTAGTCTATCGTAAGTGGGTGGCATGGGTGTAGGGGTAGCCATGAAGGGGAGGGAGTAGCCCCTTCAGACAATCTGGAGGACCCAGCGGTCTGAAGTTATTGACCTCCAGTGGTGAAGGTGACTGTGTATCCTGCCGCCCACTGGTTGCCCGTGATGGTCGGAGGGCAAACTAAAGGGGCTTGGAAGTTGCGGCTGCCGGTGGACTGGGTTGACCATGGGATCTGTGAGTATTGGGTCCTTGGCGACACAATGGCTGGAAAGTTTTCAGCACATAAAGAGGGGCGTCATCCCGCCCCAACCAATTGCACAGCTCAATGAGCACCTTCGCCGCATGTTCTCTTGACTGCACATTAATCAATAGAATCCGTCTGTTCCATCTCTTTAGCTCATATTCACATCTTTTTAATATTTTTGCGCCCACACGTGGACTAGTATGCATTTTTCCAAGTTTCTGATGCTCAAAATGAGTCCATCCGGACCTCTATATATGAACACGACTGAAGCAGTGATTCATCAGAAGCAGTGTTTATTCATAAAAAACCCAATGCATTTCGGGCTGACATTGCCCTTCGTCAGGGGTCACTGTGAAACAATAGAACCGCAGAGCCTGGCCTCGAGTGACAATGCTCCCTTGTCTCGTTGGATGACTTAGACAGATGGGATAAATAGACCTCTTCGACTTCTCACTATCTTTTTGTGGGACTTACCCGAATGCCCGGATGACTTAGACAAAGATAGATGGCTCTGTGACCAATCCCAGGACCTTCCTCTCGACCGAGATGGAGACTGTCGCAGCGTCACACGTCGAGCGGCAAGGAGTGTAAGAAGCTGGCTCTGTATATGGTATGCACACTAGGTGTTTATACCGTGCACAGAGCTCAGGGGTTCCCCCAAAAGTGTACAGGGCTCAATGTAAAACCCAAAGTGCACTATTAGTGGTAGTGTGGGCGAGCAACCTTAGGCCTAACACAGAGGAGTGTAAGACATTTATTGCACAACAGTGACCAATAATGGATACACGACTCAATAAGGAGATCCACACCAATTTTAGAAAAATGCTTTGTTTGTATTCTATCTTATGACCAAGATCTTCATAATATGGCAAGTATGTTTTTAAATAAAAATACTTTTCACTTTTAAAAATCGACACTTAGAATATTTTCAGAACAGTTCAATGTTATCCTATGGGGGAAACATTGTGGTAATACAGGTAACACACTTACAACTCAAGTCTTCAGGACCAAAAGTCAGCGAGGGTCAGGTGAGTACCAAAACTGCACCACCAGCGGCACAGAGGCGGCTGGGTGCAGAGGTCAAAGTTGCAGTTCGGCCCAATGCTTTTCAATGGAGACTGGGAGTGCCTGGAACCACACTGCTTGCAGGTAAGTAGATCAGTTGCAGGGGCCAAGCTTTGGGGGCTAGTACAAGCACAGGCGGGGGGAGGGGCACAAAGCAGCACCAAACATGCAGCACCAAACATACCACCAGCGGCACAGGGGCAGCCGGGAGAAGGGTGCAAAAGCAGCGTCGGGCACCCAGTGCTTTTCAATGGAGTTTCTCCTTTTGGCTAACAGGCTGCAGGCGTTGCACCGTAGGTTGCAGGAGGGAGACCAACGACGGCAGAGGTGTAGGGGGTTGTAGAGGCACCGTCAGTTCAGCTCACCAAGGCCCAGGGGCGCCTTTCAACATCTGATTCTTCCTACCGGAGCCAGTTGCAGTCGGAGGGAGCCTCTGGATTCATACTGCATGCGCCGCTGTGGAGATCAGGAGAGGGCAGCCAACGCCGGACATGAGGTGAAGATCGCAAGGGAGACTTCACTGCACAGGTGAGCCACTCAGACTCCGGTCGTGGGTGCAGAGTGCCCAGGGATCGCGTTTCCAGCTGGATCTGGAGTCCTTGGAGTCGTTTTCTTCTGGACAGCTCCGCTATCCATGGGAAATTGGAGTCTTTTTCGAAGGCAGCAGTCCTCCCAGGGTTTTCAGAGGTCGCTGGCTGCAAGACAGGTTGCAGGTTTACAGAAGCTGGAGACAGGCCGGTAGGGCTGGGGCCAAGGCAGTCGTCGTCTTCAGTCTTCTCTGTAGGGATGTCTTCTTAGGTTGTTGCAGATCTAGGCTTAGGGAGCCACCTAAATACTAAATTTAGGAGGCGGGGAGTAGTAGCTAGGGCCAATGGGCACTTTACCTGGGGTGACTACACCCACTATTGTGGGAGGGGGCATAGATTTAGCCCTGTTTGGAGGAGTCCCCTCATCTTCAAAATGGAGGGGACTGAAAAGTGCTTAACTTCGCCTCCTCAGAGTGGTGGAGTTGGCAAAGGTGGGCACACCTCCTATTCTTTGAGTTTTCCCACCTAAAGTGGGGGTGTAAACTGGGGGCTGCCATCTGCTGCTAGCAGCAGAGACTGGGGGTTGCATTACAAAGGATGCAGGCCTTTGAAGCTTCCCCTTAGAGCACTGGCTCATCCTGGGAGGAGATTTTTGAATGACTATCTCGAAGTGCTAATTGGATATTTCACTTTTTAAATGTATTATTAACAATTCATTGGTTTTCCTTTATTTGGTTTGACCTCTGCTCATTGTTTATTTGTAAGTCCATTTCCTGCCTCCTATTTGAACCAACAGGCTAGAAGCAGTTTCTGCCGTACTAGTGCCACCGCCCAGAGTCTTCTAAAGCCTCCTGACAGCCCGCAACTACCTCTGAATAGCTTTTTAACATTTACACGGATACAAAGGTGTATCTGTGTCATAATTAGCAGTGGGTTAAGTTTGGGAATATTTAGTGACTTTGAGGATTCACCCCGACGAGGTTTGGGATTATTCCTTGAGTTGGGTAGTTACCCACCCCAAATAATTCAGGTTCTTACAGTAATTAAATCCTAGATCATCAAGCCTTGTGGGGAACCAGAAACAAAAATTTGAGCACTAGAGCAAAACTCTCCCAACTGGACACCATCACTTGACAGATCAAAAAAGGGCAGATTCACATCAATGCTCAACTCCCCACCCCACACCAACAGACTCAAACCGCATTGAAAAATCTGAGGAAAGCATATTTGTCTATAATTCTTCCTGCGTTCTATTATTGTTTTAGCCAATAAAGAGTCTGCAGTTCACTGGGAGTTTGGGATCTAGTGCTTCTTTTTATTATTGCAGAGAGATCACAATAGCATTTTTAAAGCAGGCCAAATGCAGCTTTGCACAAACACATTGACCAGACTAGCGATTTCTGCTGCTAGAATGTTAATCTGTTTTTTTAAATACACGGAAGGGAGAAGATAATCTACAAACCCCTACATTTTCAAATGTGACACTACTCAATCAGTGTCTTTGGGGCATAACAAATTGATGAAATCCCCACATAAAAGCTGTATGCCTTATTAGATCGCAGCATTCTTTTACCAATTTTAATTTTGGTCAGCAAATTCTCATTTTGTTTAAACTGCTTAAACTTGGCAGCTCAAACTATCACGTAATTCCTGATTAACTAGATCCAGGTATATATAATTTAGAGAGGGACTAGTACATTCTTTATATATTTTAACGAGTTTGTGAGTGAAACAACGAGCCCCATCAAGGTGCTCATCATGAAATCTAGGTTTGGCTTTCACTGTAGTGGTTTGATAGGCACAGTCATGTCTTTTTATAGACTAACTTACTGTGATCAAGTCTGGAACTAGGTCAGCGCCTTTCACGCAAACGACTGTTCAGTTTTAAATGGATTAGCTTACTCACAAATCAAAGATTATGAGGTCTAGAGGGATGTATTTTTTATTGGGAATAATTGTATTGTAATTGCATTTATATAGCGCTTACTACCCCTGACGAGGCGTCGAAGCGCTTTGTCGGCGAGTAGCACGCTACTCCGGGACCCAAAGAGGATTAGTGTTGAATTAGTATAGTGAAACATGCAAGTACATTTTAAGTGGTGGATAGGTTAGTCAGTTATTTGTATTTGAAATGATAGCAGAAGGATAGAGAAGGAAAAAAAGGTTTGTATTTATATAGCGCCTGTTACCCCTGATGGGGTGTTGAAGCACGCTACTCCGGAAGCCCATAAAGGATTAGTGGTGAATTAATATGGTGAAATATGAAAGTAGTTTCAGTGGTGGATATTAGTCCGTTATTTGGAGTGAGAAGGATAGCGGAGGGATAAAAAGGGTCAGAAAGGTTTGCATTCATATAGCACTTGTTACCCCCGATGGGTGTTGAAGCGCTTTTCTGGCGAGTAGCACGCCACTCCGGAACCCATTAAGGATTAGTGTTGAAAATTAGTATAGTAAAAAATGAAGTAATTTGAGTAGTGGATATGTTATTCAGTTATTTGGGTAGAGAAGGGTAGGTGGCGGGATAGAAGAGGGAAAGAGGTTTGTATTTATATAGCACTTGCTACCCCTGATGGGGTTTTGAAGCGCAAGTAGCACGCTACTCTGGAACCCATAAGTATTAGTGTTGAATTAGTATGGTGAAACATGAAAGTAATTTTAGTGGTGGATATGTTAGTCAGTTATTTGGATTGAGAATGCAGACCTATTGGCTTTGTGAATGATGCATTTTGACAATACTGTTCAGCATCCAAAAAAGAAAAAAAAGCGAGAAGACTTGTGCAAGTGCATGCATCATAAAGCTATAGTTTTTGACTATGGCCTTATACTTTAATTTTCATTCCGTCTAATGATTACCAAATACATTTTTTTAATGAATTGTTAGACTAAATGAATGCTAAAGAATGAATCCTTACTTAACCATTTTTTCTGGTACATCTGTTTGCTGAAGTTCCTTTATGGCATACTGGGTTGCCCTTGTGTTTCTTAGTAGTCGTGAAGCTACAGTGGCTCTACGTGATGACACATGCACATGCATGCGTCACCCAAGCAGGCACCCACACAGCACAATTTGGCCATTATTTACTTTTTTAAATTTACAGTAGCAAGATGGCAAACGACAGATCTTATTACTGCCCAACATGTCCTTAATTGGTAGGATTACGTCTGAAACAATATTACAATTTCCTTTTGAGACCTTTAATAAACGTTGCTGTTCTCCACATGCGTCACATAGTAAACCTGGAGGGACTTCTGAGCCAATTCTGTCTGGACCAGAGGCTCCGATTATGCTTCTCTTTCTATGCTTTATTTTTTCAGCAGCCACTCAAAAGTCAAAACTTAAAACACTACATTTCCCAAGAGTGTCCACAGTCACATGCACCAGTCATAGAGCCCACAGCCCTATATAACTCCAGAGCGCCATCTTGTGTCCTCTTTCTTTGCTGGTTCGCAGCCAGTTAAGTGTTTCATTCCCTTTCTTAATATGTTGGTCATATATATCTAGGGCTTTGATATTTAGCACAAACATGACAGACTGATTAGCTTTAAAATCAAGCAGATTATCTACAAAGAAAAACACAAGACGTAATTGATTCCTAGCGATTGTCATGAGGCTGCCTTCAATCAAAATGTGACCTGAACTCAGTTGCCCCACAAAATGAGGGGCTAAAATGATTGCTCACCATGCTCTTCTTGCACGACCTCAATGGATGCAGAAGAATGAAATGAGACATGTAGGGGTGAGGGAAATCATCCCCGCAGGAAGCTGGCTCTTTATACGATATACCAAAATAAGGTATATTGTGCAAAAAGTCCAGGTATTCCCTTATAAGTGGACAGGGACTTGCTCTAGCAATCCCAAGATGCTCTTCTAGGGGGTAGTGTGGTTGAGCAGCCTTAAACTTATCAGAGGAGTGTTCGACATCTGCAAATACACACAATAGTCAATAAATGATGCAAAAGACTCAATAAGGAGATCCACACCAATTTATAAAAAATAACATGCATCTTTATATATGTTTAGGCACCAGAATCAATATGATCAGATAAGTGCATTTTTGCAAGAGAAATACTGTTACGTTTAATAAGTCGACAGTGCATTTTTCAGAGGCTGCAATGTTATCCTATGGAAGGAAAAACAAGGCATTCAGGAACAGAACAGCGACTTACGATGCCAATATCCTGGACCTAAGGCAAGTATTGGGCAAGGTCCAAGGCAGCACCAGCAGGTCACCTACAGCCCACTAGGGCGGCCGGGTGATGGTGTGCAATACAGCATTGGGTACTAAATGTTAGTCAATGGAGATCGGACATCGTGCAAAGAGGCTGCAGGTTTTGACTGGGAGGGCAGTCGGGCTGAACCAACCAGAGGGTTCAAATCTTGCAATTCTAGGGGACGTGTGGACACCGGCGGTCCTCTTCTCCTCAGGCCAGTGCGGCCAGGTGTAGAGGATCTTTGAGGTGTCGGGTTTCTTTGTCCAGTAACACTTGTGGTTGAGGGGGCCTTCAAAGAGGCTGTAGGCGACGTCTGGGAGTTCACAAGGGCTGGCCCCAGAGAGGACTCAGTGTCTTGAGGGTGTGAGGACCACACCGACTGTTGGCCCACTTTGACACAGGCTGGGGGGCTCGGGTGCAGTGGTGCTTGGCGATGGCGGGTTTTGGCAGTTCCGGAGTCCTCGCAGTTCTTCTTGGGGTACTTGCAGGAGACCAGCTCCGCTGCTCCATGGGAGTTCTTGAGGCTTTAGTGAAGGCAGGCAGTCCTCCCAGGCTTTGGCGGCATGACAGCTTGCAGGATGAGACGTCTTTGGCGCACATTGACCAGAAATAGCAGACAGGCCA
This sequence comes from Calotriton arnoldi, assembly GCA_963921515.1. NCBI lineage: Eukaryota > Metazoa > Chordata > Amphibia > Caudata > Salamandridae > Calotriton > Calotriton arnoldi. The sequence goes on from CAWUFW010007922.1 coordinate 423,400, forward strand.
GGAGGGCTGGTGCCAAGTCAGTTGATCTTCTTCAGTCTTTGCTTTCACGGCTCTTCAGTGTCCTTCGTAGGTCGTCAGGATCTGCTTTTCTGGTGCCAGGGGCTCCCCAAAATACTGAATTTAGGGTCTTTAGGGGAGCATAGGATTGTAGCCAATGGGCCACCTATCCTTGGGGTCACTACACCTCATATATGACCACTTCCTGTGGGAAGTGCGCATAACCCTGTCCCAGAGTTCCTAAGTTTGCCATCACCAAGATGGCTAACTCTGAACAGTCACCTCCACTTCAGGTAGGCCACCTTAAGGGTAGTACTGGCCTGAGGGTGGACACGCCTGACTAATTTTCCCACCTGTACAGGTGCCAAGGGGCTCTGTACAAAGGGGGTCGGCATCCTCTTCTGTGAGAGAAGGCTATTTGAAGCTTCCCTGCCTTGGAATGCCAATCTGCAGGTCATTCTGTGGAGAGAGTGTAAACACACTCTACCCGAGCAGGCAGTGTTTCTGGCCTCCTGAGAGCAAAGGCCCTCAGCCTCGGGGTAAGAAACTGGTCTCTGGTAGCTGGCTGCCGAAAACCAGTCAGTCACCATACCAGACTGCCACTGCAGGCTGCGTGTCTTGGTGCTGAAAAAAGTGAAAACACAACATGGCACACATCCCTGGCACACCAGTAGCTGGTAGATTGAGGGGGCACCTCTAAGGGGCCCTCTGTGTGCATGTATTAATAAATCCAATACTGGCATCAGTGTGGATTTGTTAATATGAGATGTTTGATACAAACATCCTTATTTTCAGTGAAGTCATCATGTAGCTGGGGAACTCATTTTTACCAGGGTCCAGCACAAGTACTCAAAATGACTTCCATGTTCTCTTGTACTGGCAGCAATATAGCTGACCAGCACAAGGGCATATCTGCTCAAGCAGCTATGTCCTCACATGTAGTATAGTGCACCCTGCCTTAGGGCTGTACGGGTGACTTACCTATACTGCATGCTGTGTCTGTGCACACCGTGATGTGTGCCATGTCGTGTTTTCACTTTTGTCAGCACCAAGACACGCAGCCTGCAGTGGCAGTCCGAATGTGTTTGGCGAGGACTCCTTTAGGGTGGCACAATTCGTGCTGCAGCCCTTAAGGACCCTCCTTAGCCTCCTTGCCCTAGGGACCAGGTGTATCACTTATTAGGGACTTACAGGGAGTGCTAAAGGTTTTGCCAATTTGGGTACAATTGCACAGTTTTTGGGAAAGAGATCTGGCCCTGGTTAGTAGGAACCCAGTGCACTTCCAGCCGAAATCACATCGAAAACCAGGCAAAAAGTGGGGGTGACCATGCCAAAAAGGGGCCGTATTTGCACTCTCCTAGGTTAAGAGAGTGTCTCCCTCTAGCACTCGAAGAAAATGTTAAGTAGTTAATCAAGGTAATAATTGAGTACTCTACACCCTTGTCATCGTTGTATATCTTTGGTTTATTTTTCAATTATTCATGAAATCAATCAGTACTTTGAATTCAACGTTCATTCAAAGATGCCCAATGCATTTTGGGCTGATAAGCCCTTCATCAGGGGCTGGTATACTCTAGAAAAGGAAACAAGGTGTCAGCCAAGTAGTGCTGAATGTTCATTGTACATATATATCAAATAACCAGTAGAAGCACATATTCAATTGTGATGGTGACAACCCATAAGATGGTGTATTCATCGTAACCAAAAGTGCACAGTGAATGACAGGGTTAAAAGTTATCCGGTGGTAGATATCAATCGGAGTATGAAGTGCTGAACGATGTGCCCGTGCTACAAGCCATGAGTGAGTCAATAACATCAGTTGTCTTAATATTGCTTAACATGTCGGTGATTGCGCGGGTAAGTTGAAGAACCGTAAAGAAAATAAAAGATTGTACTGTGAATGAGATTATGTGATGGTAAAGGGATGGAAAAATGTGAGGGTGAAACGGGTCAAGTTATGCTAAACGCTCGATTTGGTAGACTACCAAATCTTAATCGACACACACTCTAAGTAAGTTTCTCACGCAGCACGCGTTGTGCTCAGTACTATGTTTTTATTTTTTTAATGAGCTTATTTTTTACTATTTTCTTACCTCGTTACTTTCACAGATTAATGCCTTAACGTCTTTCAAGACATGTGAGTTCAATCGAATCTCGATACATTCGAGCGTTTAGCATAACTTGACCCGTTTCACCCTCACATTTTTCCATCCCTTTACCATCACATAATCTCATTCACAGTACAATCTTTTATTTTTCTTTACGGTTCTTCAACTTACCCGCGTAATCACCGACATGTTAAGCAATATTAAGACAACTGATGTTATTGACTCACTCATGGCTTGTAGCACGGGCACACCGTTCAGCACTTCATACTCCGATTGATATCTACCACCGGATAACTTTTAACCCTGTCATTCACTGTGCACTTTTGGTTACGATGAATACACCATCTTATGGGTTGTCACCATCACAATTGAATATGTGCTTCTACTGGTTATTTGATATATATGTACAATGAACATTCAGCACTACTTGGCTGACACCTTGTTTCCTTTTCTAGAGTATACCAGCCCCTGATGAAGGGCTTATCGGCCCGAAATGCATTGGGCATCTTTGAATGAACGTTGAATTCAAAGTACTGATTGATTTCATGAATAATTGAAAAATAAACCAAAGATATACAACGATGACAAGGGTGTAGAGTACTCAATTATTACCTTGATTAACTACTTAACATTTTCTTCGAGTGCTAGAGGGAGACACTCTCTTAACCCAGGAGAGTGCAAATACGGCTGGATCATCCTCATACTCAGGAGGACTTACCTTCTTGCACCACTTACTTGATTACCACTCGAATATTTTGATCATCCCAAGAGTGCGCTATTCTCTCTTTTTTCACACATGTCAAAAAGGGGCCCTTTCCAACAACCCCCAAGTGAATTGCAGGTGTGAACTGTGCAAGAAGCAATCTTGTGAAATTGGTTGATTCTTATCCAGATCTTCAACATGTGCTCTTTTGATAGGAAAGCTTTCCCCTAAGACGTATCCACACTGCTTCCAAGAACTGCAGACAATGGGTTAGGAGCAACATTGATTTTCCTCTGTTGAAACGTAACCCTAGATTGCCAAAGAGATGCATGCCAACCTCAGCCTCCCAACACGATCAGCCAGTTGTTAGAGGAAGACCCTATGACAGTGCCTCTCAAGATAAGCCATCACTGTTGCCAGGCACTTGATGACCTTTGGAGAAGACTATAGGTCAAAGGTTGAAACTCTGAACTGGTAATGGTTATCTGACACCACAAAATCTTGCAGTGATATATGTGGATAGGAAAGTATGCTTTTTTCCAAGTCTGATATCAACTCTCCTTGGAGCAACTCCAAAGACTTCTTGAGAGTCACCATGCATTATGAGAATTTGGTTAACTGGAAAGAGTACCAAATAGGGCAACAATCTGTTTTTATTTCTTCATAGGGAAAAACCTTGGATAAAATCCATTGCTTCACAGTGATTTGGGCAAGAGATCCAAGGCCCCTTTTCAACATGTAAAAGGATTATAGCTGAAAAAAAACCAGATGTATTTAAGGCTGTCCCTCCATGTGGAGCCTGAGCAGGTCTCATGACAAATTTCAGAATATGGCCAAACTGGACAAGGTCTAGCATCCACCTGTCTAAAGTGACGGATAGCTATTTCTTGAGTTGGGGCTAAATTCTACCTCTCAACTGTCATGCCTGTTAGGAGTTTGGAGAAACTGTGGCAGGTGCATAGGAATAATATTCTCTTTTGTCTTGAGACAAACAAAAGAAGCCTCCTCTAGGTCTAGAAGGTTGCCTACAGTATAAGGATAACAGTGCTGGGTTGATATATGAATTATTGGGAGGGTTGGCAGTCTCTTTGAGGTGGTAGCAGAATGTGTTGCTCTATTGCAAAATAGCTTTAGTTTGTTCCCTTCTTCTGGAATGACTGCCACATAGGGGGAACCATCTTCTAGCCCAGTGAATGTAGAAATGATGAGATGACATTTCTGCCAAGAACCATCAACAAGATCAAACAAGCATTGGCATTGCCAATAGGTCTCGCCTTTGGGACCTTATAAGTGTTTAGCCATGCAACAGTTGATGTTGTTGCACCAAGGATTTTGTGCTGCATAACTAAATACTTATAAGGTCCCAAAAGCGAGACCTATTGGCTATGCCAATGCTTGTTTATTCTCCCACTGCTCCCTTTTCCAATATCTCCCTCATCGCCCAGGCTGTTTCTCTCCGTCTAACATTCTCTCCCTCTTTGTCTGTTTTCGCTTGTATAAAGTAAGAACAATACAAAAGGCAAAGGGAGCTGTGCGCTAAAGTTTGAAATGAGCTTGTCTCTTTGGCCTGCCGTCTTGCAACAGCCAACCAGACATGCGCATTTTAAACCTCTCTCACCCAGCTATCTTAGACATCTGGGCTAGAGAAAGCACAGGCCTCCAGTGCTCTTGAAAGCACTGAGTGAGGACGCTTCCTCCAATCTTGGTGCTGGTCTCATGCTGGCGAGAGCAGCACCAGGATTGGCTAGGGGCAGTGGTCAAAATGGGGGGATCTGAGGGGCACAACGTGCCAATACTTTAATTGTAGAAAAACAGTTCCCCTACATTTTGTTAAAACACTACCGTCCTGGGATGTTTCATTCTAAGAGGTGAAATGTAAGCAGGGAGTCTCCTGTGCTGTGATACCGAGGGAGGGGGAAACAGCAAAATAAGCCTATTCTCCAGGATGCCTGCTGCCTGAAACACATGTAAATGTGCACAATTTGTTAATCTGCAAATCCTGGAAGCCAGTATTGGCTTTGATTGATGGAATCACTTGAGGCTACCTTATGACACACATTTATTCTTTCTCAGAGACATTGTAAAGGAGCTACAAGCTAAGCTGTGAAGTGTGTACTTTTAAAAGACAGTTATAAAAAAACATTTGCACTATGTACAGTCTGGGTATAACAAATCTATATTTTGGACGCACTTTTTTTTTATCTTCAACCTTTTTGCACATTTTGTAGCAGCCTATCTTTTACTGTGGGTAATGCAAATTTAAAATGACTTACATATTCAAAGTGCTATCTGTCATAGAATAGGACCTCATAGCACTAAACATACACAAGTCACAATTCTCCACTGCACCAACCAGGATTTAATTCTGTGGCTTTGTGGTGCACTGCATTAACTAATAAGAGGTTTCATAATGTAGGATAGTGCAGTTACCACTGAGTAACTTGCATGCATTTAATTTTCATTTAAGCTTTGCTTTATTTTATATGTAGTTACCTGAAGGTGAAAGACCGAAAAAAGTTACTGAATATTTTTTTAATCACGCCTCTGACCAAGCTCCACGCTCACTCACCCCACCCCCACTGCATGCAGCCTCACAGTTCCCATAATTTTGCTAATGCACTTCGACCAATGGTTAGGAGAGCTGGCCGGGTCCCACGTTGGAGCCTGCCTCAAGGAGAGAAGATCGGGTGAGGAGGACGTCGCACAGCAAGCCAGGAATTTAAGTCAAACTTTTTTTACATTTTTATTTTTTTTATTTTCTGCCTCCCACTGCTAGTGGCACCCTAGATGGCCTCTGAACTGTAATGCAACGTGCCCTTTGCCTAAATTGCATAGTAAGTGCTAAGCGCTATATAAATGCAAATACAAATATGCACAGCTGGGAGCACTGACAGGGAATAGGTACGGTCACGTGTTAAAAGTACGGTAGTAGAAAATACCGTCAATCATGGAGGAAAAACGACTCGCGATATAAAAGCAAGAGTTATAAAATTATTCACCTGCTATCGAAAGCTGCAAAGAAAAACGAACAGATCAGACATCAGTCAAAAGTGTATTTTTGGGCGAAAAAATAGAACAAGGTTAGTTCAGGAATCCAAGGGAGTAAATATTCAGGGGAAGATGAAAGGGCAGGAAGGGTGGAATTGGATGGAATGTGAAACAAGAGGAGCGGGGAAGAGAGGAGCGGGGAAGAGAGGAGCGGGGGCGAGTGAGCGCGGCAGCCTGCTGAGTTGACCACACACTTGTGCACCATGGCCTTTTGCTTGCGGTTACCCGCACGGCCGCCATGTGTTTTCAATTATCGCGCCCGTGTCTGGGCACGATAATTGGAAACAGATGGCGGCCGTGCGGGTAACCACAAGGAAAAGGCCATAATGCACGAGCGTCTGGTCAGCTTTTTGAAGCCCCTACATAAAGTCTTCGCCAGAGCAGCGCTTGCGCGCTACTCTAGGCTCGACCTAAAAAAGGGGCGTGATGATTATGCAGGGGTTCTCATCACCCCTATTTCACAGAGAAAGGCAATGCAAGGCCAATGGATGGTGAAATCTACAACTGCAAATACAAGGGCAGCACCCGATGCTTGAGATCCCAGTGGACCTCAGTAGAGACCTAAAAGCCATGATGCAGGACTTCTACACCAAGGGCTCAAGATCCGCATCAAGCACCACAACCTTCTCCTTGGAAGTGGACTTCTCAAAGTAGTGCAGGAGATGCTTTTTTCTGCCCTTCAAAGTCTTTGGAGAGAATGTAGGTAGATCTTGCAATCTTTGTTCCATGGTTGGGATAAAGGCAGAATATGCATTAAATGTGGGGGGGGGGGGGGTGTCATAAGAAGGATCTTCTTTTGCCCACCAGATAAGGCACAAGACATTATCCAAGATTTATTTTCCATACAGGATTCAAGCATCATCCAAAAAAGGGATTTCTCCTAGGTCAAAACTCCAAAAACAACACTGCCCAAATGGAGAGGCAGCTAGAGTGTATGGTGAAGTCCATCAGAAGAGAAAAGGGGCAAACAATGTAGGGTATTTAAATATGTATCTGTAGACTAGAACACAGCTTTCAAGGGACTCCCTTCACAAATTTGGAAGATGTTAGAGCTATGTAGGTGTTAAAAATATATTCACATCTCTGGCTGGAGTTCTTCCAGTGATGTTGATGCACTGCTACTAAATAAACACGTTTCTATTACATTTCAGGCATGTTAATACTGTTTACAAGTTTTGTAAAGTACAGTGTCACAAGTGACTAAGGGAATGGTTCCATATGAATTCTGTAAATTCAACATCGGTCCACAGCTAACCACAAACTCAGTATGAATGACCTGAACCACCAGACATTTCAGACCAAAAGAAAATCTGGCAAGAAATATTTTCACGATTTTAACCTCTAGCCAAAGAAAATGATCCCATGATGGGCAATGCAAGTTCCAAGTGTAAATTTTGATGTGTTACACGAGAGAAAAAATAAAATTAAACATGTGATTTTTGGAGCTAAAATTATCATTAACATTTTCAGTGTTTACAAAAGAAAACAGCAACAAGATCTACGATCTCTACATCAGCCTCACACCTCGAGATGCCGCTCCAATAACTCAAGCCAACATAGAATTTACTTTGTCTGCTTTATTAACATTTATTTCACTACATTAAGTTAAAGTGATAATATTACAGTATCCCCGCTATTGATGGGATCTTGTTAGTAGACCTAAAAGACCAGCCCCATTCATAGTCTCAGCCTGTGGAATGAGTCAACGGTCTTTTTGTATGAGAGAAATGGGATAGCTGACGTTACCTCACAATAAAATTGAAGTGACAAATAAAACAGGCACAAAATAATGAAAGATTTTCTTTTTTGCATGGTTGACAATTCAATACTCTTTTAAACATGAATATTTTATCCATGGTCTACAATGCAGTAACAGGTAAAAGAATCACAAAAATTTACAAATTAAATTAAAAAAAACAAAAAAAACCAAGTTAACATTTCGTCCGGTTTTCCCACTTGCACTGCTCCTAGGCGCTCCCACTGCACTCTGGAGGTACACTTATTCGTCACACTCCGACCCATCAGTATACAGTTCAAAAGAAACAATTTACACCTAGACCAATCTGTTTGAAGAACCCTATTGCAGACAAATTTTACCTCTAAGAAATGTCCTTTCTTAGATTACTTTTTAAACTGAGAGAAGAGGATGACAATTGGAGGGCACCAAAGGTCACTCCTTAGACTTTAGTTTAGGAAAATCTAGAACCAATATTGAGCTATCCTATTATTATTTTTTAACAAATTAAAGTGGTTATATTTTGCAGGTAACAGTTACAAGAATACTATTACTTTAAACCTCAAAGACTGATCAATTGAATGGTGATATTTTATTATTTTCGTTCATGTGTACAATCTGGATGCACAGTGTGCGTGACACATTTTAGGCAAGTATGTGTAGGAGTATGAAGCAGACGTGATGTGAATATACACTAGTATATATTTGTCACTCTACCAAGAATGAAATCACTGGTACACCATCTAACTGCAGGATTAATCAATGTCCAGCTGACACAATGTAATGCGAAAAGATAAACTGAATAAATGTGGACCAACTTGACAAAGCGGAAGCACCCTTTGGTACTGTATGCTTCATGGCAGCGACTGAATCCTAAGTGTATAAACACCAATTGAGGCTATGTTATGGGATACATACAAGCCACATTGGAATAAATACTGTTAATGCCTCAAAGATAGGAATAACCCGAGAGGCTGTAAACATACAACAGTGGCGTGCTAAGACACATAGAAAAGACAATGACATGGTTAATATCCTCCCCATCACAAGTTAAGAGGGAGTTGTAAGCTGGAAATACATAAACTAATTTGCTGACAATCGATAGGACAGGAGGCAACTGAAGAGGACAGGGAAGAGGCGAGAATGGGCCTCAAAGACAGGAGCAGGAAATTCGCATTGGTGGATGGTCTTATCTTCTTACTCAAAACATTCAAATCCCCTTTATCAATGAATAAACCAGTTTTCTATACGTCAGCACAGAAAAACAAACATCCTCACCCAATGGCGAGCACTATCTTTACCACTACAAACAGTCTGGTACAGCACTACTTGTACAGCATTTCTACCCTGACGAGTAACTCCTGAAGCCTTAGCATATCCTCAAAGACCAAGTACAGCATCACTCCCAATAATGATAATTAATGTTTAGTTACAAGAGAAAAGTTTTCACAGGCACTCTTAAGAGTAGTCCCGGTGACAGCCAGTGGCTAATCCCAGCTGTGTGCTGTTGCTAGGTCTGTAACTAGCTAACCAATCAAGTATGGATTAAGAGCAAAGATTGCACTGTACCCAAATTAATCAATTTATGTGCTGTATTGCATGGGGAATAGTGAATAATCGTAAAACTATGCTAATCCAGCTCAGAAATAGATGGGGGTGAGGCAGATCACCTTGTACAAAACATTAGCATTGCTCTCATTCTAGGGTCAGAGTCTGGGCATTGTGGTTTGTAAAATTGACCCCAGAGTCAAATTACAACTGTCATAACTCAAAGTCTTGGGAAATTCTAATCTTGGTAACAAAACTCAAATAAAGAAATAGGGCAGTCGCCTTTACTTGGGTTGCTAAAAATAAAGCATGTCAACCGTTAAGAAAATATCCAGACCAGAAGCACAGCCATGACATATCTGGCAGTTGAGCCAGAACAATATATACAACAGCAAAACCAGCACAATAGCTAAAACCAATTACTAAATTAAAAATAAGCCAACTGTGCAAACTTAATTTCTTGCCTGGATGAAACCCACCTCTGGCATACATTTACGAACTCAAAGGAAAAAAAACACGCCAGAACAGAACTTGTCTCATCTTAATAAACTGGCAGGAGTCATGTTTTTACACTTATCTGCAACCTTGCTCTCCATAGATATTCTGGGGAATACATTAAAATCGGTGTCCACGTATTTTAAATTGCTGCATAGTTTATCACTAGAAGTTGAAAAGCAAGCGAGCAGAAAGGAGCACATTTCTGTTTGACAGTGTTCTTTTCTTATTAATAAAGATGTAAAAGGATTTTTCCCGATTTCAAAATTCTGCTTAAATATAAGTCTATGCAATGGGTTAAGCAAGATTTATCATGAAAGACCTACCAGTGAAGGCAGATATGAATCTGTGTGTGTGAATTACTTTTTTCCACATACTGGGGATAAACTTTAAAACCCCCGTGACTGCAAACATGCACTTTTGGTAATCAGCAAAAATAGATTACCTGTATGAGTGAGTTACATACGAAAGCATTTAGAGGGCTGACGCTACTGGGCCCTGAATAGCACAGAAAGCAGTATTTTCAGTAGGATTGTTGTAAAAGACAAGGAGGAATCCGCAGGAAGGTGGTAGTTCGTCGTTTGTTCAAATACAAAATACAAGTTACTTGGCCAGATTTCCTTTCCCTATCCCAGAGCCCTCCTGCCTAGCTACATCCTCTGATGTTCTTAATATCATACATAACGTTTTACAAGCAGTGTTGTCAGAATTGCACTGGTTTCGTTCCACGCAGAAGAGAGCAGATCTAATGTAGCCAGAACTTGAAGTCCATACAGTGTCGCTGCTCAAGGAACAACTGGACCAAGGCTGAGCTCCACATGGTGGGAGAGCCAAACAGCTTCTGATGAAGTGTCCCCTTCCTCAGTGGGGCGAATAGGAGTTGCTAGGTTCCTGAACTCGTGTTTTAGTTTGAAGCTCACCATCACTTGCCCCTCCTCTTGCTGTGGTGTGACCTTAATGAACACTCCCACTTTGTTAGCTTTTCTAAAGGCGACGACACTGAAAGACATAAATGAAGCGGCATTTAATAAAACACATACATCTAATACTGGTCTGTAACAATAGACAAAAGCTCCAGCTTACAGGCGGAGCTAATCAATGTTGAAAATTTCAATCAAGATCCCATGATGGGGAATCCAGATTCCTTATGTAGGTGACATGGTAGTGCTAATTTCTGTTTCAGAGAAAACAAGGGTAGTTTTAAATTGCTGCATAGGGAATAGGAGGTAGCATCTGTAATCCAGCAGATCAAAAGAAGGAAAATCAGTGACACTGAGGCAAAGATTATGGTGGCAGACACTAGTAGGACATGCAAACAAATCAACCAAGAGAGAAGAGTGAGTGCACACCAAAACCTTAGAGAATAAAGGTGAATCATTACGGATTTCTATGCATCTGACTGGGAGTCAGTCTTTTCAGAGGCTCCCTAAGTGATCAAAGCTGTACCAAGAACACTTCTGCGGTTAAACGGGGAGTCATAAGAGAAACTCACTCTGGATCATCCTGAAAATCCTGGGGTTCGGCAAGTTCATCATACTCTGCAGCAGCATCTTTTCCAGCAAGAACCAGCTCCTTCAAAGGAACGAGGACCTGTAACACAAGGCAGGGAAATAAAGAGCATCATTACCCAATTATTTTAGGGGTCTACATGATTTGTATTTGGGAAATTCTAAAGGCAGGCACTAAACACCGGCTAATAACAGGCTTTGAAAGACCTCCCAGTTACTGTTGTGTTCTGGAAGGTCAGACAGAGGTAGTTGTTTCCAACCGAACAGAAGAGCAGGAGGAGATGGAAAAAACACACAGCAACAAGTACTATGCCTTTACACAGGAATACATCAGTTTGCGGACTGAACAGGACAGAAACATACAATGCATCACTTTACTGGGAGGTAGTAGAAAGACTAATGTCTGTGAACCTTGACTCGAAATTAGGGTGCATAGGTTGCATGCAAAACCTACGTTGAAGTGGAACAAGAAGGAAATAAAGGCCGCTACTACGTTGGGAGGACATTTCTGTTGACACAACACTTGGTCAGGCACTATGCATCCCTGTGAAAAGAATGGGTTCCCGCGTTCATAGGTTGCCTAGGTATCCTTTGTGAGGTGTAATCATGCGATCACAAAGTAAATATTGAGCAGGAAACTGTACCTTAGCCTTGCTATCATCTTCCGGATCCTCTTCACAAGGAGCAAGCATCACATGGGTGATGTTCTCTACTGGGTTGGTCAATGTCAGGAGGACCTGACTTTCCTAGAGAAAATAAAAGCAAGGACATATTTCAGACGAGCTATCTTCACAAATGAGAAAGATATCCACGAAGACACACTTATCTAAGTAAAATGACCATAAACTCTTTATCTAGTGCTTGCTTCCAATCTTGCAGCACTGCAAATATGTTCTTTCCCCAAATTAAAAGTAAAAGTTTTAACAGCTTAGGAAAATGAAACGCAGGCAAGGCCCAGTTAATATTTTAATCTGCTCCAGCCCTTTGAAGAGATGGAAAACTTACTAACACGTAATCCTGGTTCTCCTCCAGGGGAATTGTCTTCGAAGTCATAATCATAAGCACTGAATTAGCCCATGTGTGGGCGGTACAATTCGGTGCTTATGACTATTGATGATGATGATGATCTCCTGTGAACAAAAGATCCCACTCAAAAGAACAACTGTTCTATCAAAGTCATGATTTGTAGAGTAACGAGGGCTGGCGCTTTTCTCAAAGATAGTCTGTATATTTCTGCCCATTTCTTTATAGAGTCCTAACATCCCACCTGCCCTTTTGTCCTTGCTTCTCCCAAAGGAAATTACTGACCTTCATATAGCGCAGGTTGGGGATGGACATGATCCTTACTTCCGGGATGTAGTTCCTACACATTTGAGAGTAACACAAATACAGTTTAAGTAAACAGAGTTACAATTCTTGGTCTAATAGCAACAGTTAAACAACAACTACATCCCTTTCTATATATGTTAGTATGTTTCAGATTAATGAAAACTGCACTACCTCTTTCCCAGCAATGCACGACAACGCACAAAAGCCCTCTTAAGTGAAGCTTGAAGATTTCTTACTCATTCTCTCGCTAGAAGTTTGTGGGGGATGGATGTTGAAGGGGTGCCAAGGATCTCATTGTTTAGCACAACACTATACCAAGAAGGCTATAAAGGTGACCTGATCATGTCTGTTGCTACAGTGTGCATTAAAGAAGGGAAATAAAGAGCCTTTCATCAAGTACATAGCGCCATAATCTAGAATTCTGAGAAGACACATGAAGATGCAAGTATTAGTTATACTGCAAGAAAATTCACTAGTAGTAACTTACCTGTAATCCTAGTTCTACTACAGGGAATCTTCATTAGAGACATAAGTGTGGGATGATTCTCACCAAAATGTTACCGCCCACTGGAACGAGTACCTTGGAATTGCCTTACCGACACTTGGGACGAGTCCCCCCCACAATTATCCTGCAACCATTTGTGTGCCGGATGAGCAAAAGAACAAGAAAGAAAGGCAACACATACAAATATTCACAGCAGTAGCTACATACAGGTATTCATAGCAATAAGAAGAGATCCCGGCCAAGTAGAAGAAGGGAGAGACAAAGACCCACCTACCACAGCTGGAACAGATGCACACAAAGCGGCAGGGAAGAATGATATATGTGGCAATACACATGTATTACTTGGGGTCAGGGGATAGAAATAGTGGTCCAATATCCCAGAATACTCACACAGCCACCAGCTGGATTTTAAATTTGATAGATGTTGGGTTAAACTCTGGTTTACTCAAGTTATGCTCGCATTTCTGTTGGAGAAGGGAAGAAACACGAAATAAATTCAGAGTTTAACCTGTGCTGCCATATTAAACTAATGGCAAATTGTGTGCTTCACGAATGCGGTTTAATACTAACAATGTCAAAACATGCCATTCTATTTTCTCAGTTAGGGCAACATGGAGGCATAAAATCTACATTGCATTGGTCAACTAGTGTGTGTTAAAAAGATGTATCATGGACAAAGAAAAATTACACACTTGTAATCATTCTTCCCCATTGGTATTCCAGCTTATTTCTTAAAAGGTGGACATCTCTGTGCATTTGCAAGATCTTGGAACACTTTTAAAAATGTTTTCAATCTAGAACACAGCTAGAAAACTTGGCAAATCAGTTATCACTTTCTTTCTCTTACTTTTTTTTTTTTTAAAGGTAATTAAAACATAACTTTACATTTGGCTGAAAACACCATTATACATTGTATACATTATACATTGTAAAAATTAAGCACAAAATGGTGCGCATACACAAGCATAATTGGTAATTAAAAGCGATCCCTGTCCATTATGCTCATCAGGGGGTCCGTTCATTGAGATCACAGGAAAGATAAGGATTACTTCACCACTGTGACCCTGAAACACAGTAAGGTGGGCGGTGCGAAATATGAATTCTAAAAAGAATACCCACCGTGTAGAACTCTGTTTAGAAGTAAGAAAAGTTGCTACTTGTAAAACTGGTTCTCAGTCACAGCACTCTGTTGAATTCAAGAAAAAGGAACATTTGTCTCCCTGTGAGAGCCTGGAAACATTTGCAAGCGAAAACTCTAGCAAAAAGTAAATCGTTTGATGCCATTAAAAAGGCATTTTCTTTAACATAAGACTATTTTTAAAACAATTTAAAATAGCCCACATAATTATACCTAACTTATGAAAATGAAAGACCATGGCTGCACTGCCCAGTTAAGGCCAAGGGTTGGCTCAGGTATCCCATAAGGCAAAGCTCTAGGTAGCTGGTCTCCAGTTCCTCTTGACGAGCCTCAACTTTCCCCGACAGAGAAGATGAGAGCTCACTTCTTCCTGCTTTTTGAGGTACCACATCTCGGTTGTATTGTACGTCAAGATCTGGATAGACTGACAGCAAAGGGAGGGGACGGAGGCCTTGCACACCAACCGAATCACTCAGTTTGAGCATGTTGATGTGGAATACCTGCTCCTCTGGAGACTAGAGTCCTCTGATCTCCCGCTCCTCTAGATGAGTCCCCCTCTGGAGAGTGGATACATCCATCACCACTGTGGCCACGACTGGTGGTGGGTAGAAGGAAATAGTTTGGAACAGGTTCTTCTCCACCAACCACCAATCCAGTTCACTGCAGTTTCCCTAGTGATAACCACGGAGTTTGGGAAACTTCTCCCATGCTAAGACTACAGCTTTGGGAGGCACCACTGGAAAGCACTTGCGTGCCAGCATGCATATGTGGACAGGTGGATGCAGGAAGCAAACAGGCCTTGCAGGCGTAGCCCTATAAGAACTCGAATTCAAGCCCTCTCACCAACCATTGTAATCAGAACCTGAATATCATGGAACCTATGACGAGGAGGAAAAGTTTGAAGAGATGAATTGCCCAATACTGCCCATATGAACAGGAGGTGCTGAAAGGCCTCTAGATGAGACTTGGGAATATTGATATAAAAGCCCAGGTTGAATAACAATGGCACTATTACCTGGAGGTGCTGCAACACCAGCTGCGATGAACAGGCTTTGAGCAGCCAGTCGCCTAGGTATGGAAACACCAGGACTCCTGACCTTCAGAGGTGTGCCATAACCACCAGTCAACCAGTTGTGCCGATGCAGGGCTAGTGAAGACCCCTTAGCCGCTGCAACAGAGTTGACTGTGTCCAGACCTGCCTTTATGATGTGCATGGACGCAACTTACCAGACCCAAAATACTTCGTAAAAATGCTCCTTGAGGTGATCTAGAAGGTGTGAAAAAATTCATGTGGTCCATATCCCACAAGGCATGGGTGCATCTCCTCAGCAGGCATGCAGCATTTAACGATTTTAGGGCCAGACTACTAACTGAAGAAACCTTGTCAACGGCTTCTACCTTCTTAGATTCTCCATCTACTGTGTCTGTCGGGAAGACCCCACAAGTCAGCTTCGGTCAGCCTGAAGCCTACACCACCAAGTTCTCTTGGATGGGTGGAGAGAAAGGGACAGAGGATGTCCTGGAGCAGGCCTGTACTTCCTTGCCACCAACCTATTCACTGCCGGGGCAGAAGTGGGTTCCTCCCACACTGCCATCTCATAGTCCATCCAAAAGAGTCGCTTGAAAGACAACAGTGGTTCTGATACTTACAGACAACCCCAGCACCTCTGCTAGTAGGTTAGATTTGTTCTTCTCTGTAGGTAACAGGAATTGCAGCACCTCTGCTGCCTTGGGAATCACGCATTGGACAGAAGCCACCTCAGGAGGAGGTGGGCCTGCAGGGAACTCAATCGCCTTCTTCAGTGATATCTCCAAACCACTTGTGTTCCTCAACAACAGATAGTCAGCTGTATCTGTACGCAGAGGAGTAGGATTGCTACCCCACTACTGTTATCTGTGAAATGGTGCACAATCTCAGGCATGTCGAAGTGATTAGAATTTGACCCAAAGATAGTTTTAAAACACTGCTCTCATGCTCCCTTCGCCCGCTCTTTCCTAGACTGTTGCTCATATATTGGGCATTGGGCCTCTGTCCTGGACCTAGGAAGAAGCTACTAGGAATTTAGTTGGGGCTCATCCCCTGAAGAGCCTAGTGGAGCTGGTATTTGAGGCTGCTCGAGATGGTGCCAGCAGCATTATAATCTCAAAACCTTGGGGGCGTCGTTGGCTGAGTCAGACAGGAACCTGCCAGTGAAAAGTCAGTGATGACATGACCTCAGGTGGAGCTGGAGGAGTAAAAGGGTTGAACGGTGCCAGGGAAGTACTCATTGACATGACATGAACTTGTAAGGGGCCCCATGGAGCTCGACATGTCAAACATTGCGTTGAGAAAGAGAGGAGGATCGAACCCTGGAGCCACGGTTCAGGGTAGGTCTGAGGCAGTCCAGAGTACTACAATGGTGCAGGGAAGAACCCCAAGGTTGCTGCCAACACCACATCCTGAGGAGGAATTGCCAAAAGCTCTGGTGACAATTCCGCAGGAGGTGGAGGGCACCTCAAGGACTTGCCTTTGGAAGAGGAATTATACTGTTTCTTCTTCTGGTGTTTTCTCCCTATAAGGCCTGGGAGAATAGGAGGAAGGGGACTCAGACCTTAGCCGGGACAGATGACGAGCTCAATAGCCATCCCGGGACATAAAAAGATTTGCCTCCCTTTCCTTAATCACCTTCAGATGCATGCTAAGGCAAGAGTCACATGACCTTGAGTCAAGCCCTGACCCCACAAACGTCATGGGGTTCCATAATTGAGTACCCTGAATGCTTGGCAGGTGGCGGTGTTGGGAAAGAACGGTCTAGCACGCTTGTATGAACTTTTTTCATGAAGTAAAGTCTCAGATAGCTATGGATCCAGTTTGAACGGTGAGGCAATAAGGGAATTGATGTCAGGGAATTAAGGCAAAAGTGCTCTGGTCATGTCACTGTGGTGTCTTTTCCCTGCACCGAAATGGATCAGCACCCTCTAAGTATGGAAGAGCTTTTGAACGTTTCCAGCTCTAGTTCGACACCTGGGATATTCAAAAGGAGGAATCTGCAAGTAGAAGTATTGATCAGAACAACTGTGTTCTGGAATCTTGCATATAATACATAGTTTACCTTTTATGAATTTCAGATAAAATCCTCTAGTGAAGGATATCCATTTTTCATAATGGAGAGCATCTAGTTGCCTTTGGTGAGGCTTTGCCACTCTGCCAAGCATTGAGATATGCTCCCTCCTACCGCAGTGGGTATAAATGAGGGTAGCATAGGAAAGTTATTGTCTTGGGTTTGACACAGCTCTCTCCTGCTGCTGATGGCTCCTGATCTCTATGTTCTCCTTAGTTGGCAGACAGACGTCTTTCATTTTCTCAATGGGGAATGATGGTGACCTGCTATTTATTTGGGCTAGGGGGAGGGCAGAGAACACAAGGGATTGAAATCAACTAAGATTAGCACCCTGGGGCTGGAGAATTCATACATGCGGATTAGTGCGAACTGAAAACGCAAAAAGCAAAGTTCTGCACCCTGGTATAAGAGCCATTTTGATCCTGATCCATCAAGGAAGTTATTGTTAGTGACTTTCTTACTGATCAAACAGACAGGGGTTTCCTGGGCTTTATCAGAAAGGACATTTGCGACCCTTAGATCCTCCGGGAAGCAGGCAGTTTCCACAGCCTCACTGAATAATTCGAGTCTGTGGAGCATAAGATGACAGACAAATTTCTAAAAACATTCAATGGGAAATCTGTACAGTCCCAGGGTTTTCCTGGTGTCCATTGCAGCTATAATCTCAGAAACGTCCTACGAGGATAGGGTAAGAATGGGGCAGGTAGACTGGGGAAAGTAGCCCTAACATCCGATGAGGGCCACACTCAATATGTAACTTTTACCCAAAAGTCCTCATCATGGCCTTTACTATGCAGTTTTTACCACGCAGGTGGTTTTTACCTTTGCCCCGCATCCTGTAACACAAGGTACTTTACTCTGCAGGTATTTTTTTTTTTTTTTTTAACAACATTATCGTAATTTTTAAAAAAAAAAAAAAAGAATTAAAAAAAAAAAAAAGAATTATAGGGTTAAGGTGCAGGTAGAGGTAATCGGGGAAAGGGTGACTTTAGGATTAGGCAGAGGTGAAAGGGTTTGTTAGGGTTCAAGGGCAAACAAAGGTAAAAAACATAAGTGGGTTTAAAAGGGGGCTTTGGAGGTTCCCTCAAAGCAGATCAAAAGAGGGTTGCTGGGGGTTACTACCCCCCCAATAAAAAGGAAATATATACCTAGACACACATATATATATATATATATATATATATATATATATATATATATTATCTACTGGCGGTCGCCAGTAGATAGTTATAGTTAGAAGCTATTTTCCATAGGAAATCCGCGACATTCTATTTGAAATAACTTGCCGGTTGACGTATCTTCGCAAAATTTTCAAACTTTGTGGGGCGCTCCGGTCCGCTCCTACCCTGAAAGTGTCGGGGTGATTCGTCAAGCGGGGGCCGAGAAAAAGGGGGTCCCAAAACACGTTTTCCCCATTCATTTTTCCATAGGAAACTTTAGACACGGCTACAGCCTGAACTGCTGAACGGAATTACACCAAATTTGGCAAAGAGGTAGTTCTTGGTTCAGAAAGAACCCTTTTGTTAAATGGTGTAAATCCGTTCAGTAGTTGCTGAGAAAATCAAAAGTAAAAGTACATATATATCTATGGGCACAGAGGATCCGCGCACCCTGAGCGCACCCTGCGCGCACCGTCCCGATCACGAGCTGCATGTTAATTGGTTGTCAGCGGGCTGTCAACATTCCGATTCAGGAAATGTTGGCAGCCATTTTGTCCTCGGTAGAACCGAGGGACAGAAACAAGTGCGCAAAGCGCACAAAGGGGGCAGGGTAGAAACACCCTGACCCCTAGGTCTGCTCAGGGGGTCCCATAAGGACCCCCTGGGCAGAAAAAAAGCATAAAAAAAAAATAAAAAAAAAAAAAAATAAAAATCGGCAGGATGCGCTCAGGGTGCGCGGATCCTGCCGGAAAAAAAAAAAAAAATCGGAGCGCGGTCTCCCGGATGGCCCAAGTCATGGTGGGGGGTTAATTTATGTATGGGGGCCTCAGAGGGCCCCCAATCCCCGGTGACCGCCACCCCCGGGGCTTTCATTTTAAAATGGTGCGGGAGGGCACTCGGCCTCCCGCAGCCCCAGGGACCACCACCTCCCGGGGCTTCTTTTTTTATTTATTTTTTTATTTCCTGTGTGGGGGCTCGAGCCCTCCACACGCCCGGGACCGCCACCTCCCGGGGCACTAACACATTTAAAATGGGGGTCCGTTTGGACCCCCGAAGCCCCGGGGACCACCACCTCCCCGGGGCTGTGCTGATCTGGGGAGGGGGCCGCGCGGCCCCCTCCTGGAGCCTGTGGTGGCCCTGGGGACCGCCACCCCCAGGGCCGGCTCCTGCAGTGTCCCGGGGTGCCTACCCCGGGACACTGCTGTTTGCAATGACAGGACGGGAGCCTCGCGGCTCCCGTCCTGTCATTGCAAACTGCTTTGGATATTGGAAGAGAGAGCAGGAAACCTGCTCTCGCTCCAATATCCAAAGACAATTGCTTTTCCACATGGGGAGCAGCATGTTAGCTGCTCCCCATGTGGAAAGCAATGCCGGCTCCCTTAGGACACGGGGAGCCAGGCGGGACTGTGGGGGGTTTGGGGACCCCCCACAGTCCCCAACAAGAGGCCAGGCCCCGGGGGATGGGGTCCCCGGGGCAAAAGGAGGCCTGAGGAGGGGGCCACGCAGCCCCCTCCTTATAAATTAATTTAAAAGTGTGGCCATGCCCCGGGGGATGGGGTCCCGGGGCAGGATTCGGCCACGGGAGGAGGGCCACGCGGCCCCCTTCCCGCTTAATAAAAAAAAGGGGTAAGGCCCTGGGGGATGGGGTCCCCAGGGCCCAAAAATATGAAAAAGGAAGGGGGGCCACACACCCCCCCTTCAGGGGGAAAAAAAAAAAAAAAAAAAAAAATCGGGCCTGCAGGCCCCGCCCCTTCCTTAACCACTCTGCAAACGCGCCCTGGCGCGTTTGCAGATGGGGAAGTAATTCCCTTCAATACTGGGGGTGCCTGGGGCCAACTAGCCCACCAGGAACCTCCAGTATGCGCCAGGGGCTGCCTTGCAGAGAGGTGTACAGAGGCCACGCCCTTTTACACCTCTCTGCAACGCAGCTCTGTGGCGCTTAATGGAGGTAGCTGGTGGGCTAGTTGCATCCCAGGGACCCTCAGGATTCAAGGGAGTTAATCCTCGACTTAAAACGCGCCAATGGGCGCGTTTGCACAGTGGTGAAGGGAGGGGCGGGGCTTCAGGTGACATGTGTGCAAACAGGCCCCGTGGCGCGTTTTAAGATGGGGAATTAAATCCCCTTCAATCCTGAGGGTTCCTGGGGCCAACTAGCCCAACAGGTACATCCAGAAAGCGCCACAGAGCTGCGTTGCAGAGAGGTGTAAAAGGGGTGTGGCCTCTCTACACATCTCTGCAACGCAGCCTCTGGCGCATACTGGAGGTTCCTGGTGGGCTAGTTGGCCCCTAGGGACCCTCATGATTCAAGGGGACTTAATCCCCAACTTAAAACGCGCCACGGGGCGCGTTTACACAGATGTCACCTCAGGCCCCGCCCCCTCCCATCACCATTGTGCAAATATTCCTCTAAAATCAGCCGAAATACGAATTCCGATTTACTCACCTGTTATAAGGAGAGACCTCAGTGCTGTATCTTTCAGCCCAGTACTGGTCCTGAAAAGTAATTTTAAATCGTACTTACCAGTAACTTGAATTTTCTTCCATAGGCTAACATTGACTGGTTTCACTTGGAAATTCTTCTAAGTGTGGAGTTTTGGAACTTTAAAATATTCCTCTAAAATCAGCCGAAATACGAATTCCGATTTATTCACCTGTTATCAGGAGAGACCTCAGTGCTGCATCTTTCAGCCCAGTACTGATCCTCAAAAGTAATTTTAACCGTACTTACCAGTAACTTGAATTTCCTTCCATAGGCTAACATTGACTGGTTTCACTTGGAAATTCTTCTGTGTGGAGTTTTGGAACTTTAAAAACTTCCTCTAAAATCAGCCGAAATACGAATTCCGATTTACTCACCTGTTATCAGGAGAGACCTCAGTGCTGCATCTTTCAGCCCAGTACTGGTCCTGAAAAGTAATTTTAACCGTACTTGCCGGTAACTTGAATTTCCTTCATAGGCTAACATTGACTGGTTTCACTTGGAAATTCTTCTAAGTGTGGAGTTTTGGAACTTTATAATATTCCTCTAAAATCAACCAAAGTACGAATTCCATTTTACTCACCTGTTATCAGGAGAGAACCCAGTGCTGCATCTTTTAGCCCAGCACTGACCCTGAAAAGTAATTCTAACCGTACTTACCAGTAACTTACATTTCCTTCCATAGGAATCCATTGTCTGGTTTTCAGCAGAAAAGTTTGTGTCGATTTTCACAAATTACAAATATTCCTTAAAAATCGCCTGTATGACAAACGCATTCTTTCAACTGTTTACAGGAGATGCACCAGTGCTGGATCCAGGATCCAACACTGAGTAAGAAAAAGTAACGATAACACTACTTACCTGCTAAGTGAATTTCCTCCCATAGGATAACATTGGTGATTCTATGTGAAAAAGTTTCTAAGTGTCAACTTTTAAAATACAATAATATTCCTTAAAAATCACTACTGTAACCAAAACGCTTTTACTCAACTGTTTACAGGAGATGTCCCAGGACTGAATCTAGGATCCAGTCCTGTGGTTAGAAAAGTAATCTATAAAGTAACTAATTGCATTTAACTAGAAATTCACATTGAGCTCAATGTTGCATTGTGTTTGAAATTGTGTTGCCCATTGCAACAACTGTAACTACTGTACTTAAAACTCTATTGCCTATTTGCAAACTATTTAAACTAAAGTAATTCATTCTGAGAAAGTATATTTTGTAATGTAATGTATAATGTAATTACAATGTAATTTAATAAATAAAATATATAAAAATAAATAGTTTTAAAAAATGTAGTAAATCAGTATCAAAAAATAAATATAACAATTAATACATTTAAAAATTGTCATTTACAAAACCTTTGAAATTCACTGAAAAAACCATAGGTTTTAGGGGCGTTATAGTTAGAAATTAGCATTTAAAAAACCTTTGAAATTCACTGAAAAAACCATAGGTTTCAGACACGTTATAGTTAGAAATTAGCATTTAAAAAACCTTTGAAATTCACTGAAAAAACCATAGGTTTTAGGGACAGTTATAGTTAGTTGGACATTTCACTCGTACAAAACCCGTGAAATTCCCCTGTTATAGTTAGTTCAGCTAACTATAACTCGCGCCCCCGCAATGCACTGCTGATGACGTCACATATTACATCACTCATGACATGGTCAGTGACATCACTGATGACATCACTGATGACATCTCAAATGACATCACTGATGACATCACTGATGACATCATCCACGTGATAATCTGATGCACCTCCTCACACCCTAATATAACCTTTGATATACCCAATCTAAATTACAGACTGCCATTCGCAAAACCATAGACACTCCAACACCAATAACTACATACCCACTCACTGATTCTTAGGTCTACACACACACACATCCACTCACTCACCCGTACAGTCACTCATACTTATGGTCACTCAGTACAGGACTATCATATGCACTCTTACTCCTATATAGACACTCAAACACCGCCACTCATCCATAGAGGTACTCACACACCTAGTCAGTCATGCAAATAATTAAACACTGCCATTTACTCACCTATACAGTTATACACACACCAGCTCACTTAATCATACAAATACTACCACATTGTTACGCTCTTATACAATCACTGATACAAGCACACACTCATCCATACAGCCACTATCACAATCACTCACTCTCGCTTATAGCTATTTATATACTCCAACACACATATATACTGCCTTTCACATATGTAGTTACTCACACATGTACCACTGGGACATATATTCACTCACTAACACACTCTTACACACACTCTTACACACACTTACCCACCCATACACTCTTGAAACCATCCACCCAGTGAATCACCCACTCACACATCTATGCACAGAGTCGCACACACCCCTCCCACACAAACACTGAGGCACCCATACAGATACTCAGAGAACCATTCAATAACTCATATAGACACTCATGTAGCTATTCACAAACACATGCAGCCACTTACACAGCAACAGACAGACGGATACAGACATTCACCCAGTTTAGTCACTAACCCATGCATTCAGTAAGATACGTTAAATCACTCACTTATAGAGTCAGTCACGCACCTACTAAATCATCCATACAGACACTTAGACACCCACTCATTCTTCAATACGTCTTTTCCTATATATATTAAAAATATTTAAACTTTACAGAAACACAGTCACTGGATGATGTCATCAGTGATGTCATCAGTGATGTCATCAGTGATGTCACTGACCATGTCATGAGTGATGTAATATGTGACGTCATCAGCAGTGCATTGCGGGGCGCGAGTTATAGTTAGCTGAACTAACTATAACAGGGGAATTTCACGGGTTTTGTACGAGTGAAATGTCCAACTAACTATAACTGTCCCTAAAACCTATGGTTTTTTCAGTGAATTTCAAAGGTTTTTTAAATGCTAATTTCTAACTATAACGTGTCTGAAACCTATGGTTTTTTCAGTGAATATATATATATATATATATATATATATATATATATATATATATATATATATATATAGACATATACACATATATACACACACACACAGTTATTCAAAACTGCCAGAACGCCGTACACCTGCCTTCCTGTGTCGGTGCAAGCAGTGGCGGCAGAAGCCACAAAATGTCCATGAGATCCAGTCTCAAGCGAAAGAAAGCGGCACACCAATTCTATCCACAAGTATTTTTATTCGTGCAAAACAACACGTTTCAGCCAAAGCGGCCTTTGCCAAGTTTGCATTACACAACCGAAGGGGCCATTAAATACACATGACGTCATCACAGACATAGAAGAAATCTTTCGGAACAAGCTTTTCCCGATGAATAAAATCATAATTTGCAAAGCTTTATTATTCATTAATTTCATAATTCTCTAGCGAAGAAATGTAATTAATTATAAGAAACCAACATCATATTTGAATACATCACTTTGAAAAATAATAAAGATAGAAAACAAGCTTTGCAGCAATGCTATCTTCTATGTGCCCGTGACGAAAAATATTTATCGTACCATGGCTCAGGGATTGGTTAAGACATAATCGCTTATTGAGTGTTTCGAAGTGAAAAAACATAGAATAAACCACGAATGAGTACGACCAGATTGCAATATGGAATGTCCTATTGGACAAATATGTCGAATACATGTTTGCCTGTTCTATTTTACAAGATATACATATAAGTATGATTTGCAGTAAATAGCCCTTCAACAGTACAGATTTGCAAGAATCCTGTATTGGACATTCCAATTAGATCAAATAACTGATTTTGGGCTAGTGCCCCAATCATATATATGTTTTACAGCCATTGCTAAAAAAAAATCATAGAAAGTCTTCAGATTTTAGATCATAACTGACCGTGGTATATCCTAAGTGCACCCAAAAACTATATAAAATATGTAAATATAAATAAGTTCTCTTATTTAAAAAAAAAAAGTTACAAAAAGAAAGAATTCTTCAAAATGTATATTGCTGTAAAGAATACATGGGAATATTAGAAATTCTTTGAAGGACTAAATTCCTATGTGTCGACAATTCCTCCTCCTTATTCAGACCAAATGGCATTCTGGTGTTGTACATAGCAAAAACCTGTAAAGGAATGCTGGAAATTCTAGTAAAATATGCCAAGATCGATTCGGATAAAACCAGACAGGATTTAGTGACATTAGGACTGGAGCTTGATAAACATAAAGGAGAACAACGTGGTAATCGAATTCCTGAAAACCTTGGATGGCCGTCTCAAAAACTTCCGAGGATGCAATAAAAGCTAAAAAAACAGCGCAAGTTCTTACGCGACAAGAGAGATTACGCAGAGGGTAGAATTTTGACTTACGCCAAACGCTTCGATTGGGCTCAACGTGATCGTCAATTTATTCACCAACAAAGACCACGAGATACAGATTCTAGTTCGGACTGGAGTTCAGATGCAGAGAGGCAAACTCCTACAGTCCCTTTAGCACTTAGAAACACTCAATAAGAGATTTTGTCTTAACCATGTCTTAACCATGGTACGATATATATGTATGGCACATAGAAGATAGAAAACAAGCTTCGCAGCAATGGTATCTTTATTATTTTTCAAAGTGATGTATTCAAATATGATATTGTTGGTTTATTATAATCAGCTACATTTCCTCACTAGAGAATTATGAAATTAATGAATTCTAAAGCTTTGCAAATTATGATTTTTATTCAATCGGGAAAAGCTTGTTCCGAAAGATTTCTTCTGTCTGATGACGTCATGTGTATTTAATGGCCCCTTCGGTTGTGTTATGCAAACTTGACAAAGGCCGCCTCGGGCTGAAACGCGTTGTTTTGCACGAATAAAAATACTTGTGGATAGAATTGGTGTACTGCTTCCTTTCGCTTGAGACTGGATTTCATGGATATATATCTCCATCTCCCTCCATCTCCCTCCATCTCCCTCCATCTCCCTCCATCTCTCCCCATCTCTCTCCATCTCTCTCCATCCCCCTCCCCCTCCCCCTCGCTCTCTATCCATCTCGCTCTCTATCCATCTCGCTCTCTATCCATCTCGCTCTCTATCCATCTCGCTCTCTATCCATCTCGCTCTCTATCCATCTCGCTCTCTATCCATCTCGCTCTCTATCCATCTCGCTCTCTATCCATCTCGCTCTCTATCCATCTCGCTCTCTATCCATCTCGCTCTCTATCCATCTCGCTCTCTATCCATCTCGCTCTCTATCCATCTCGCTCTCTATCCATCTCGCTCTCATCCATCTCGCTCTCTATCCATCTCGCTCTCTATCCATCTCGCTCTCTATCCATCTCGCTCTCTATCCATCTCGCTCTCATCCATCTCGCTCTCTATCCATCTCGCTCTCTATCCATCTCGCTCTCTATCCATCTCGCTCTCTATCCATCTCGCTCTCTATCCATCTCTCTATAGATATATCTAATTTGCCCTTCAGGGTGAAGACGCACTCCCTGCAGGTTAACTTTAAAGGTTCTTTATTTTGCTAAGCTGGAAACCGGCATTAACATCAAGATGACAATCCTGCCTGACGTGTTTCGGACCTCCCGGCCCTTGTTCACAGGCCAGGAGAAGACTTTGCACCAACATTTAAGCCGCACTTCTTGTCTGTATGCTAATTAATTTAATTGCCCTCTTCAGTGCAAAGTGCCTAGGTTTCTGTATACACACCCCTGGGAAAACAGGGGGGTGTTGGGGTACGTATTGTGTCTCTTCAGGTATGAGTACACTGTCTACCGGTGTCTCATTCAACTGTTTCTCCCTGCAGTACTTTAGGTCTCGGGATAGCAAATATTTTTGGAGGGGGGCGGAATGGTGTTTGTTCATACTCAAAAGATATGACAGATGGCCAACTTCAGCTGCCACCCGACAAATGCTCAGTTTCATGTGTGTCATTGTTCAATTTGGAGGTGACGATGTAGGGGGGAAGAATTATGGGGGTAACGGGGAACCAGTAAGGGCTGGGGGAAATAGGTAGGGAGCTCTAGAGGAGCAGGTCTCTTGGCCCTCAGGAGTCAATCTTGCAGCTGGTGAGATGGAAGGTGCGACACTACTGCTCTGCTGCCCCAATAGTAAAAGTGGAGGGAATGTGGTGGCTTGGCTGGTGGGCAAGGGGAAACAAGGAATTCCCTTCACCCCAGAGTTTTTCCATTTTCGTCCCCCATGCTCCTCACCCAAACAGAATAGCAGAGGCTGTATTCACTATGAAAAGACAACCATGGGAACGAATAGCAGGGAGAGCAGTTAGTCAGGCTGCCTCTCGTTTAGTTGCTAAGAGAGGCTGCAGGTATGGTTATAATTCTTTAGTGGTCCCAATGGTATCAAATATTTCAAGATTAAAGCCCACCAGTCCGAAGCAGTCCCTCAACCTTTCTGCCAGAGTGAAGAAGAGATAGCCTTTCCAGAAGGTTTATTATAATGGAACAATCTAAGGTTTCTAGGTGCAAATGCCCTGAACCTCAGTCATCCTTCTGGCCAATGTTGTGGCTACCAGAAAAGCAACTTTCTAGGAACGATGCTCCAGATCAATCTTGTGCATAAGTTCAAATTTGGGGGAGGAGGGGCATGGAAGACTAAGAAATACCAAATTCCAACAGATGAGGATTTTTATACAGGACGACATACTTTTCTCAGTTATTGTAGAAATCTTTAATCACTGGAATGTGACATAAGTAATGGTAGCCAAATGTACTATAGTAGAGAAAAAAATATATCCAGATTTAGCCAGGTAAAGAGCATATGGCAATAGCATTTTTTTTCTACCATGTTTTCGGGTCCCCTTGTTCACTGAGACACCATAGACAGTATAGTTTACACCTAAATGCACATGATCTTGTAGAAGGGCACTTTCCTCTTTCAGCATAGGGTTTCAAAGATATGAAAGCTTCAGGTGCCCATAGTATATGAATTCAGGAGCCAAGTAGTAAAACTTCAGAGATGAAAGGTTGGAATGGAGGGTCTAGCCCAGCAGTCCAACTCTGGCCTGGAGTAAGTCACTTGTTAGGGTTGAATTGGCAGCAGAAGGAGGTCTGGATGCCACCAATGAAGTAAAAAATATGGGAATATCAATCAGTTTTATGTGATAGGCTTGAATTTGTTGATCACCATGCAAACAAGTAGATTTGGAGGGGAAGTGGGGAGAAATCTTCTTGCAAAAGTTATCCAAAGAGCATTCCCCTGACACCATGGCTCCTGGAACTTGAAGGAATAAGTGAAAAGATAATGTCTTGCCACCCACAACATGAGAAGACTTCTGAGAGCACTTTGCAGGTTAAGACCCATTTATGTCCCTCTAGGAGTTGATGAATCAATTTGTTGGTGACTTCCAAAGATCAGGATGGTAAACAGCTAGGACTGAATGCTTCTCAACAGTCTCCTAAGCCAGATGACTTGAGTTACTTGTGAGAAGCTCCTGAATCCCATTACTTTCGCGCCAGAGTATAGAACATGTTGAGGCAGAACTAGTTTATTGTCTTACAATAATTTGCAAACCCGGATCATGAAGGTCTATATTAGCAGCTGTAAATCTTTGAAAATCTTCAATTAAAGGCTTTCATGAGCCCATCCTTTATGAAAGGAAAAACAAGGAAAAACCCAAAGTTTCCCCTTCGTTTCCTGTTACGCACCATAAACAAACTGGAAGTCGGACAATCTGAGCACAATTGGCAGCCCAATTATTCCTCAGAACTTAACCCTTTTGGTGCTTGCGTCGGCCAAGGGCCGACGCAAGCACTACCTCCCTGGTGCTGCGCACGTCCATTGGACGTCACCAGGGAGGGCACTAATTAATCGTCCGGTGCATCGCACCGGAGTTTCCTTTTTTAAAATTTTTTACTGGGGGAGACGCGGAAGGCTTTCCGCGTCTTCGCCCGCCCACCCGCCCATCTGTGACGTCAGCGCGCCGCGAGGTGCTCTGACATCACTGATTTCCCCACCGGAGCCGAGGACAGCAGCAGGTAAGGCCGCGCTCGACTCCGATGGGGAAATCTGGCTGGAAACTGCCTTCCCAGCTTTCAGGGAGGCCTCATTTGAAAGGGGAGAGTCTCCCCTTTCAAACGAGGCCTTCCTGAAACCCCACTAGACACCAGGGATGTCTTTGGGGGGGGTCGGCCCTCGTGGTGATGGGTCGCCCCCCCCCCCCTCCGGGGGCACATTTATAAATTAATTTACCTGGCTTTCCCTGGGGCGCGATCGCCCCCAAAAAATAAAATAAGTTTTTTTTTTTTAAATGGCGTGATATTGGCAGGGGGTCGGTCCTTCTGCTCAGTGGCCGACCCCCTGTGGGGACAATTATTTATTTAGATAAATATGGGCATTTCTGTGGGGGCCACAATCGGCTCCCAGGGGAGCCATATGCATGCACATAA
Source organism: Calotriton arnoldi (assembly GCA_963921515.1). NCBI lineage: Eukaryota > Metazoa > Chordata > Amphibia > Caudata > Salamandridae > Calotriton > Calotriton arnoldi. The sequence goes on from CAWUFW010007922.1 coordinate 452,634, forward strand.
AGTGCATATAATGTAAAGAGGTTAGTGGGTTACTGCTTCTGTGCCCTTTTGTTTTTCGTGGTTTTATTGGGCTAAACTGTCATACTAATGCTGCATGTAAACTTCAATGGATATGTTAGAGCTTTATGTTTTTTTGCCCAGTCTTTCATCATCTTAATCTTGTGAAAAGGGTTCATTTGGGTAGAAAAGAATTCTTATTATGAAAGAGAACCCCCAACAATGATGGTACGTTTTAAATTCTGGATTTGTGCTTTCCTAGAATAAGGACTCAAACTATATTGCCTGCCAGTATAGATGGCATGTTACTGCTACACTACACCTTGGCCTGTCTGATGTAGCATTTCCTATAAACTGATGTACGATTGTCTCTGTGCAATGTGTGTGTGTGTGTGTGTGTGTGTGTGTGTGTGTGTGTGTGGTGTAAAGTGCTCTGACACCGTACACTGGTGTGAGTGTTGCTATAAAACTAAATGAATCTGAGAGACAGTGGTTTTTGAGACTTGAGGGGCACTGTTAAATGGTGCTAGTGAGGGAATCCATGGCAGAGGGGGTCATTGGTTGGGCACCAGCCGACATTGTCGCACAGGGCGCCACCAGCGCTAATGCCCTGGAGTGAATGATACATATACACACACACATACACACACATACACACACATATATACGCACATACACACACACACATACATATATACACACATATACATACATATATACACATACACACATATATACATACACACACACATATATATACACACATATATATACACACATACATATACACACATACATATACACACATACATATACACACATACATATACACACATACATATACACACATACATATACACACATACATATACACACATACATATACACACATACACACACACACACACACACACACACACATACATACACACACACATACATACATATACATACATATTATCTACTAGCGGTCGCCAGTAGATAGTTATAGTTAGGACCTATTTTCCATAGGAAATCCGCAACATTCCATTTGAAATAACGTTGGCGCCGGTTGACGAATCTTCGCGAAATTTTCCAACTTGTTGGGGCGCTCCGGTCTGCTCCTATCCTGAAAGTCTCGGGTGATTCGTCAAGCGGGGGCCGAGAAAAAAGGGGGGTCCCAAAACGTGTTTTCCCCATTCATTTTTCCATAGGAACCGTTAGTCTCAGCTACAGCCCGAACTGCTGAACGGAATTACACCAAATTTGGCAAAGAGGTAGCCCTTGGTTCAGTGTCGTGCCTTTTGCTTAAATGGTGTAAATCCGTTCAGTAGTTCCTGAGAAAATCAAAAGTAAAGTCACATATATATCTATGGCCGAGTAGGGTCCGCGTACCCTCCCGATCACGAGCTGCATGCTAATTGGCTGTCAAGTGGCTGTCAACACTCCAAATCAGGAAGTGTTGGTAGCAATTTTATCCCTCGGTAGAACAGAGGGACAGAAACAAGTGCGCAAAGCGCAAAAAGGGGGCAGGGTAGAAACACCCTGACCCCCTAGGTCTGCTCAGGGGGTCCCACAAGGACCCCCTGGGCAGAAAAAAGCTTTAAAAAAAAAAAAATTAAAAAAAAAAAAACGAAGCGCGGTCTCCCGCGCCTCGATGCTATTTTGCCCCCGGGTGGCCCAAGTCCCGGGGGCATGCGGGGGTGGGTTTATGTTTTATGTGGGGGGCCTCTAAGGCCCCCCAAGCCCCGGGGACCGCCACCCCCCGGGGCTTTAAATAAAAAATGGTGCGGGAGGGCTCTCCGCCCTCCCGCAGCCCGCCACCCCCCGGGGCTTCTTTTTTTTTTTTTAAATAATCACCTGTGTGGGGGGGTCCAGCCCCCCCACACGCCCCGGGGACCGCCACCTCCCCGGGGCACTTAGAAAACAAATGTGGGGGTCCGTTTCGGACCTTCAAGCCCCGGGGACCACCACCTCCCCGGGCTGTGCAATTGAAGGGAGGGGGCCGCGCGGCCCCCTCCTGGAGCCTGTGGTGGCCCTGGGGACCGCCACCCCCAAGGGCCGGCTCCTGCAGTGTCCCGGGGTGTACCCCCGGGACACTGTAGTTTGCTATGACAGGACGGGAGCCTCCCGGCTCCCGTCCTGTCATAGCAAACTGCTTTGGATATTGGAAGCGAGAGCAGGGAAACCTGCTCTTGCTTCCAATATCCAAAGCACATTGCTTTTCCACACGGGGAGCTGCATGTTAGCAGCTCCCCATGTGGAAAAGCAATGCCGGCTCCAAAAAAGGGGGCCAGCCCCGGGGGATGGGGTCCCCGGGGCAAGTAGTGGCCCGGAAGGGGGGCCATGCGGCCCCCCTCCCCCAAATTGTTAAATAAAAAAAATTTAAAAAGGCCGGCCCCGGGGGATGGGGTCCCCGGGGCCTAAGGAGGCCTGAGGAGGGGGGCAACGCAACCGCCCTCCATAAAAATAATTTTTAAAAAAAGGTGGCAATGACCCGGGGGATGGGGTCCCCGGGCCGAAATTGGCCACGGGAGGGGGGCCCACGCGGTCCCCTTCCCGTTCCCATTTAAAAAAAAAAAAAAAAGGGGGTCAGGCCCTGGGGGATGGGGTCCCCAGGGCTCAAAATAATTAAAAGGGGGGCCACACAGCCCCCTTTTAAAAAAAAAAATCCGGCATCGCGCCGGAGGCCACGCCCCTCCTTGTCAGCACCCTGGCGCGCTTGCAGAGGGGGAACGAATTCCCCTTGAATACTGGGGTCCCTGGGGCCAACTAGCCCACCAGGAACCTCCAGTATGCGCCAGGGGCTGCGTTGCAGAGAGGTGTTCTGAGGCCACGCCCCTTTTACACCTCTCTGCAACGCAGCTCTGTGGCGCTTAATGGAGGTAGCTGGTGGGCTAGTTGCACCCCAGGGACCCTCAGGATTCAAGGGGGAGTTAATCCCCCGACTTAAAACGCGCCACGGGGCGCGTTTGCACAGTGGTGAAGGGAAGGGGCGGGGCCTGAGGTGACGTGTGCAAACAGGCCCCGTGGCGCGTTTTAAGATAGGGAATTAAATCCCCTTCAATCCGGAGGGTCCCTGGGGGCCAACTAGCCCACCAGGTACCTCCAGTAAGCGCCACGGAGCTGCGTTGCAGAGTGTTGTAAAAGGGGCGTGGCCTCTGAACACCTCTCTGCAACGCAGCTCTCTGGCGCATACTGGAGGTATCTGGTGGGCTAGTTGGCCCCTAGGGACCCTCTGGATTGAGGAGGAATTAATTCTCCAACTTAAAACGCGCCACAGGGCGTGTTTGCAGACATGTCACCTCAGGCCCCACCCCTTCCTTCACCATTGTGCAAATATTCCTCTAAAATCAGCTGAAATACGAATTCCGATTTACTCACCTGTTATCAGGAGAGACCACAGTGCTGCATCTTTGAGCCCAGTACTAATCCTGAAAAGTAATTTTACCCGTACTTACCAGTAAATTGAATTTCCTTCCATAGGATATCATTGCCTGCTTTTTGCTGAAAAAGTTTCTAAGTGTCGATTTTGAAACTTACAAATATTCCTCTAAAATCAGCAGAACTACGAATTCCGATTTACTCACCTGTTATCAGGAGAGACCTCAGTGCTGCATCTTTGAGCCCAGTACTGATCCTGAAAATTAATTCTAACCGTACTTACCAGTAACTTGAATTTCCTTCCATAGGCTAACATTGACTGGTTTCACTTGGAAATTCTTCTAAGTGTGGAGTTTTGGAACTTTATAATATTCCTCTAAAATCAGCCGAACTACGAATTCCGATTTACTCACCTGTTATCAGGAGAGAACCCAGTGCTGCATCTTTTAGCCCAGCACTGACCCTGAAAAGTAATTCTAACCGTACTTACCAGTAACTTGTATTTCCTTCCATAGGAATCCATTGTCTGGTTTTCAGCAGAAAAGTTTCAAAGTGTCGATTTTCACAAACTACAAATATTCCTTAAAAATCGCCTGTATGACAAACGCATTCTTTCAACTGTTTACAGGAGATGCACCAGTGCTGGATCCAGGATCCACCACTGAGTAAGAAAAGTAACGATAACACTACTTACCTGCTAAGTGAATTTCCTCCCATAGGATAACATTGGTGATTCTATGTGAAAAGGTTTCTAAGTGTCAACTTTTAAAATACAATAATATTCCTTAAAAATCACTACTGTAACCAAAACGCTTTTACTCAACTGTTTACAGGAGATGTCCCAGGACTGAATCTAGGATCCAGTCCTGTGGTTAGAAAAGTAATCCATAAAGTAACTAATTGCATTTAACTAGAAATTCACATTGAGCTCAATGTTGCATTGTGTTTGAAATTGTGTTGCCCATTGCAACAACTGTAACTACTGTACTTAAAAGTCTATTGCCTATTTGCAAAGTATTTAAACTAAAGTAAATCATTCTGAGAAAGTATATTTTGTAATGTAATGTATAATGTAATTACAATGTAATTTAAAAATAAAATATCTAAAAATAAATAGTTTAAAAAAAGGTAGTAAATCAGTATCAAAAAAATAAATATAACAATTAATACATTTAAAAATTGTCATTTACAAAACCTTTGAAATTCACTGAAAAAAACCATAGGTTTCAGACATGTTATAGTTAGGAATTAGCATTTAAAAAACCTTTGAAATGAATTGAAAAAACCATAGGTTTCAGGCACGTTATAGTTCGGAATTAGCATTTAAAAACCTTTGAAATTCACTGAAAAACCATAGGTTTTAGGGACACTTAGTTAGTTGGACATTTCACTCGTACAAAACCCGTGAAATTCCCCCGTTATAGTTAGTTCAGCTAACTATAACTCGCGCCCCGCAATGCACTGCTGATGACGTCACATATTACATCACTCATGACATGGTCAGTGACATCACTGATGACATCTCAAATGACATCACTGATGACATCATCCATGTGATAATTTGATGCATCTTCTCACACCCTAATATAACCTTTGATACATCCACTCTAAATTACAGACTGCCATTCTCAAAACCATAGACACTCCAACACCAATAACTACATACCCACTCACTGATTCTTAGGTCTACACACACATCCACTCACTCACCCGTACAGTCACTCATACTTACGGTCACTCAGTACAGGACTATCATATGCACTCATACACCTATATAGACACTCATACACCGCCACTCATCCATAGAGGTACTCACACACCTAGTCAGTCATGCAAATAATTAATCACACTGCCATTTACTCACCTATACAGTTATACACACACCATCTCACTTACTCATACAAATACTAGCACATTCTTACGCTCTTATACAATCACTGAAACAAGCACACACTCATCCACACAGCCACTCTCACAATCACACACTCTCACTTATAGCCATTTATATACTCCAACACACATATATACTGCCTTTCACATATGTAGTTACTCACACATGTACCACTGAGATATACATTCACTAACACACCCATACACACACTCACCCACCCATACAGTCTATCACAAATGCACTCTTGAAACTATGCACCCAGTGAATCACCCACTCACACATCTATGCATGGTCACACACACCCCACCCACACAAACACTCAGGCACCCATACAGATACTCAGACAACCAATCAATAACCCATATGCACAAGTTACTAACTTGTGTAACGATACATCTTTAAGAGACAGTAGTTAGTGACAGATTCCTTACCTTAGAATATCCCCAGGCGTCAGGCTGGATCCGGAAAGTTTTTTGCGTAGCAGTACCCTTGCGCGTCGGTAGGCGGCGGCGTGCGGCTCTGCGTCCGTCGTCGTGATCGCCGGGATGACGTCGCGGGCAGTACTTAGGCGCCGCCCCTGCGCGCTGACGTCAGTTCTGTACACGACTATCCGCGCCAGGAACGCAGAGCCATGCAAGAAGCGGACATAGGTGTCTGAAAAATACTAGGGCCCTGAAAGGGATGTCCTTAACCCTAGAAATCAGTTCGCAGAACGGGGAGGATGGTGGGCGGTAGGAATCGGTCACTAACTACTGTCTCTTACAGATATATCGTTACACAAGTTAGTAACTTGTGCATCTGAAAGAGACACGTTAGTGACAGATTCCTTACCTTAGAATAGATACCCCAGCAATACCAACCCCGGTGGTGGGTCTGCGAACAAAGATCAGACAAGGAAGTCCCGGAGGACAGAACGGCCAAAGAAGCCGTCCCTCCGGACCCGACTGTCAAGGCAGTAATGCTTGGTAAATGTGTGCAGCGAGGCCCATGTAGCTGCCTGACAGATATCCTGCAGTGGAACACCGCGGCCTAAGGCCGTGGTAGCAGCCGTTGCCCTGGTGGAATGGGCACGCAGCCCAACAGGAGGCTCCTTCTTAGCCAAAGAATAGCAGGCTTTGATACACAAGGTGACCCAGCGGGAGATGGTTCTCTTGTGCACCGCCCGACCTTTTTTGGCGCCCACGTAGCCAACAAAGAGCTGGTCATCCACCCGGAAGTGTTGTGTGCGGTTGATATAAAAGGAAAGCGCACGTTTTGGGTCCAGACGGTGGAGCCTCTCTTCCTCTCTGGAAGGATGCGGAGGCGGAAAGAAGGTGGGCAAAGTGATGGTCTGCCCAATACGGAAGGCAGTAACCACCTTTGGCAAGAAGGACGGACGCGTCCTAAGAACAACCTTGTCTGGATGGACAGACAGAAAGGGAGGTTTGCATGATAGAGCCTGGAGCTCACTCACCCGCCGAGCGGAGGTGATGGCCACCAGAAAGGCTGTCTTCAAAGTAAGAAGACGAAGACGACAGTTATGTAGAGGCTCAAAGGGAGCGCACATTAAAAAAGGTAAGAACCAAGTTCAAGTCCCACCCACTGAGGCATGACAAACGGAACAGGAGGGAAGAGGTGTGTAATGCCTTTAAGAAACCTGTTAACAGGGGACTTGAAAAGAGAGGGCTGATCAGGGAGCCTGAGGAAGGCCGAGATCGCACAAAGATAGCCCTTGATGGTACCCAGGGCAGAACCCTGTTGGGCCAGCGAAAGAAGGAACAGAAGAACCTCAGAAAGAGGGGCAGAGAGGGGATTCACAGCCTTTGCTGTGCACCATGCCACAAACTTGTTCCACCTGCAGGCGTATACACCACCTTAGTGGAGGGACGCCTGGCTGCCAGAATCACATCACAAACTTCGGGAGGCAAGTCGAAAGGAATCAACTGCCGCCGCTCAATCTCCACGCAAGCAGGTGGAGACTGGACAGGTTCGGTTGGAGGACCGTCCCCTGCTGCTGCGACAGAAGATCCTCCCGAAGACGCAGACGGATCGGGGGATCGACGCTCATACTGAGTAGCTCGGGATACCAAACTCTTCGAGCCCAGTCCGGAGCCACAAGGATGACTTGGGCCCGGTCGCGCCGAATCTTCTTCAACACTCTGGGTAGAAGTGGTATAGGCGGAAAAGCGTACAACAGACCGCAACTCTACTCGTGACGAAAAGCGTCGCCGAGCGAGTGCCGCCTTGGAAATTCCAAAGCGCAGAACTGATGACATTGCACGTTCTCTTCGGTGGCGAATAGATCTAACCAAGGCTCTCCCCACTGTAGAAAGAGTCCTGGCGCCACTTCCGAGTGAAGACGCCATTCGTGATCCATCATGCACCTGCGGCTGAGTTCGTCCGCCCTGGCGTTCAGGGAACCTGCCAGGTGTTGAACCATCAGGAATATGCCCTGATGTTCCAGCCATGTCCAGAGGCGCAGAGCCTCCTGACAGAGGGTCCACGACCCTACCCCGCCTTGTTTGTTGCAGTACCACATGGCGGTGGTGTTGTCTGTGAACACCTGCACTACCTTCCCTTTGACAGAGGGAAGGAATGCCTTGAGTGCAAGTCGGATCGCCCGGAGCTCCAGAATGTTGATATGGAGCCGGGACTCCGCCGGAGACCAGAGGCCTCTGATCTCCGCCTCTCCCATGTGACCGCCCCATCCCAGAAGGGACACGTCCGTCACGACTGTGTGCTCTGGCTGGGGAAGGGAGAGGGATCTGCCCATGACCCATTGCCGGTTCGAGAGCCACCACTGCAACTGTTTTGCAGTCCCCTCCGAGATCTGGACGTGATCGGACAGGTTCCTCTGGTGCTGCGCCCACTGGAACTTCAGGTCCCACTGCAGAGCCCGCATATGCCATCTGGCATGATCGACCAGCAGGATGCAGGAGGCCATGAGGCCCAGCAGCCTCAGGGTCATCCGTACCGAAACCCAGGATAAAGGCTGAAAGATCGGAATCATAGCCTGAATATCCCGGACTCGCCGTACGGGAGGATAGGCCCGAAACTGCGTCGTGTCCAGAACTGCTCCGATGAAAAGGAGCTGTGGAGAAGGAATCAGGTGAGACTTCGGCACATTGATGGAGAACCCCAGCGAGTGCAGGAGTTCGGCCGTAGTCTGGAGGTGGGAGACGACTGCCTGGGACGAGGCCGCCTTCAGCAGCCAGTCGTCGAGGTAGGGGAAGACTGGAACCCCTGCCCGGCGCAGATGAGCTGCGACCACCGCCAACACTTTCGTGAACACCCGAGGGGCACTTGTGAGGCCAAAGGGGAGCACGGTGAATTGAAAATGCTCGAGGCCCACCACGAACCGCAGGTAACGCCGGTGGGCCGGCAGGACGGGGATGTGGAAATAAGCGTCCTGCAAGTCCAACGCTACCATCCAGTCTCCAGGGCAGTCAAGACCTGAGCTAAGGTGAGCATCTTGAACTTCTCCTTCCGGAGGAAGCGATTGACGTTCCGGAGGTCCAAGATAGGACGCATGTCCTCCTTGTCCTTTTTGGGCACCAGAAAGTAGTGGGAGTAGCAACCACGTTTTACTTCTGGGGTCGGAACATGCTCGATGGCCCTCTTGGCCAAGAGGGCCGTGACTTCCTTCTGCAGAAGCACCAAGTGATCCCCTGACATGCGGTGGAATTGAGGTGGCATGGCTGGGGGGGTGGTCTCGAAGGGAAGGGAGTAGCCCCTCCGGACAATGTCCAAGACCCACCTGTCCGAGGTGATGGCACGCCAGTGGTGAAGGTGATGGCGGACCCTGCCCCCTACTGGCGTGCTGTGCATCTGAAAAGAAAGACTAGGAGGGCTTGGAGGCCGCGGACGGGGTTGGTGGCCTGACCCGCACGTTGGTTGCCCGATCCGCCACGGCGGAAGCCACGTCCTCGGCCACGTGAAGACGCTTGCTGTGCGGGCCGGTGGCTGGGCAGCGGACGTGACTGGGCGCCCCTTCCGTGGCCACGAAAGGGGCGAAAAGCAGAGGTTAGCGGAGGGCGCACAGCAGAAAGGCCCAGGGACTTGGCAGTAGCCCGTGAGTCCTTAAAGCGCTCCAGCGCATGGTCCGCTTTGGAACCAAAAAGACCGACTCCATCAAAGGGCATGTCCATGAGTGTATTCTGGACATCACCCGAGAAACCAGTTGTTCTCAGCCAGGCGTGGCGACGCAGCGCCACCGTCGTTGCAAGCGATCTGCCCAGCGAGTCGGCGGTATCAAGGCCACAACGGATGGTGTACTTTGCCGCATCCCTTCCTTCCGCAATGGTGCGGGAAAGCAGTGTCTGGACCTCCTCAGGACACTGGGGCAAAACGAGCGCCACCGAATCCCACAGAGAGTGGGAGTATCGGCCCAAAAGGCAAGCGGTGTTGACGGACCGCAAGCCAGCACTGGAGGAAGAAAAGGCCTTCTTCCCAAATTGGTCCAGGCGTTTGGATTCCCTATCCGGAGGGGCGGTAGGGAAGGCGGTTTGGGAGGCAGAGGCTTGGACAACCAAGCTCTCGGGGTGGGATGTTGAGAGAGAAACAAGGGGTCGCCCGGAGCAGGGCGATGGCGTCGGGCCACGTTCCTATCCACAGGAGCCCCTGTGGCGGGCTTGGACCAGGTGCCCAAAAGAACGTCAGACAGTGCATCATTAAACAGCAGCAATGGCTCCGAGGAGGTAGCTGCCGGCTGAAGCACTTCCGTCAGGAGGTTAGTCCTGACAGCCACTGTAGACAATTGGAGGTGTAAGGTTCCAGCTGCTCTATGCAACACCGTTGCGAAATTTGCTCCCTCCTCCGTAGCCACGGAAGGAGGAGACAGCATGCCAGTGTCAGGAGAAGTGTCCAGACCACTGGCATCCCCAAGTTCCTCCGCCCAGTCCTGATCATACTCACACTGCTGTGTGAGAGGGTCTTCCGACCCCTCCCAGCTCTCCTGGTCCTCCTCCGACTGAAAATAAGGAGGAGGGGGGACTTCAGGGACCCAAGGTCTCATTGGCGCCGGAGCCGCCGTCGGTCTGACGCCGCGTCCAGAGAGAACCGGGGAACGACGCCGCCCGGAGCCCCGGACGGCGTCAGGAACGGCACCGGGGACATCAGCGTCGGCGTAGTTAGGTCAACCAGCGTCGATGGGGGTTGCGGTACCACCGGAGCCGGGAGCGAGGCTGGTGAGACAGGCGGCGCCGGGACCGGAGTCGTCAGCGGCGCCGGGGCAACCCCATCAGGGCCCGCGGGGCCCGAAGGTGCACCGTAGGGGCCTTGAGGCCCGAAGAGACGGGCCATGGCCGACAGGAATTTCTGTATCTCGGCCGGAGTCGCACCCGAACCCGGGAAGGACGGGTAATGCGGGGGCGGCTCCACAGGCACCTCCGGAGCCGCGGGGACGGTGCAGACAGGGGTCTCAGCCGAGTCGCGAGACCGGCGAGGCGAAGTCTTAGAGCGATGGTGCTTCTTAGACTTTTTGTGCTTCGACTTACCCGAAGAGTGCGAAGACTTGGACTCCGATGACGGGCGAGGACTCCGCGACCGGCCCTCGACCTCTCCCGTGACCGGGCTTGGTGCGGCGCGGAGCCGACTGCCGGACCTCGAGTAGCTTTCGAGACCGCTCTCGCAAAGCCTTCGGGTGTAAGGCCCGGCAGTCGGAACACGACTTTGTGTCGTGATTGCGGCCGAGACAGTAGAGACACTCTAAGTGCGGGTCTGTGATCGACATCATTCGACCACAGGCGTCGCATGGCTTGAAGCCGGGCATCCCTACCGACACCTCGGAGCCTAGATGACTCGAAGAAAAACTGTGAAAAATCACCAAAAAGTTAGTCAAAAATTGACTAGGGCACTGCTCTTCCCGGATCTGCGCTTACTGGCGCGGAAAAAGGAAGAACTGACGTCAGCGCGCAGGGGCGGCGTCTAAGTACTGCCCGCGACGTCATCCCGGCGATCACGACGCAGACGACGGACGCGGAGCCGCACGACGCCGCCTACCGACGCGCAAGGGTACTGCTACGCAAAAAACTTTCCGGATCCAGCCTGACGCCTGGGGATATTCTAAGGTAAGGAATCTGTCACTAACGTGTCTCTTTTCAGATACACACATGTAGCTATTCACAAACCCATGCAGCCACTTACACACCAACAGACAGCCGGATACAGACATTCACACAGTTTAGTCACTAACCCATGCATTCAGTAAGATACGTTTAATCACTCACTTATAGTCAGTCACGCACCTACTAAATCATCCATTCAGACACTTATACACCCACTCATTCTTCAATACGCCTTTCCCTATATATATATATTAAACGTATTTAAACTTTACAGAAACACAGTCACTGGATGATGTCAGTGATGTCATCAGTGATGTCATCAGTGATGTCACTGACCATGTCATGAGTGATGTAATATGTGACGTCATCAGCAGTGCATTGCGGGCGCGAGTTATAGTTAGCTGAACTAACTATAACGGGGAATTTCACGGGTTTTGTACGAGTGAAATGTCCAACTAACTATAACTGTCCCTAAAACCTATGGTTTTTTTCAGTGAATATAATATATATATATATATATATATATATATATACACACATATATATATATATATATATATATACACACACACACATATATACACATATATACACATATATACATACAGGACTGGTGGTAGTGGTGGTGAAAATAAAGCAACTCTGAAACCGGTCTCTGGAGTGCAGCATCCTTTGTGTTTCTGAATTTAAATATCGGGTAAGGATTCTACCCGTTGCTGCCTGCACCAGGTATTGAGCTCGCTGACATTGGGATAATATATATATATATATATATATATATATATATATATATATATATATATATATATATATATATATATATATATATATTATTTATTTATTTACAGAGATATTTCTCAGTGCTGAAATTATGAGACTGTGAAAGAACTAGGAGTCTCTTTGAAGTTACCTGAAAGGCAGTAAAGTGTGGTACTGCTGCAGAGTACAAAAAAATAATTCTGCTAGATAGAGATATCGGACTTTTGTGTAGTGGCAGTTGACGCCATAAAGGGTATGCTGAAACTAACAGATCTGTATTATGTAGACAGCTAAGTGGATTAAATGTATGTGAGAGAGGGGCTATGGAGAGATGAGGGGCACGTTTGCAAGGATGGTAGTGGGCGCATCAAAGGAGGTCATAGTGTGCAATTGTAAAGCACACGTTCACCCGTAGGCATCTTGGCGCCAAAATGATGGTCGCACTGGCTCCCACCAGCGCTAAAAGGCTGCGATGATGGGTATGTGGCAAGGTAAAGTAATACTGTGTCTTTTTCTCTCTTTCTTAGTCTTTTTGGAGAGTGTACGGATTTCGCAAAGGTAAGGTGACTTCGTCATTATTGACTTAAACACTTCACTCACGCACACACCCACCTACACTTTAAAACCAACAACCTATCTGCCTTCTACGTAGGATAGCGTTTTAAAAGGATAGTGACTTTTCAGTCGGCGCAGTTCCATCTGATGACTCATCGTCCAGCGATTCTGAAGGAGACAATGTCAGTCGTGCTGTCCCTTTGCCAGCACAGTCTGTGCAGCAGGACACCCGTAACAGGTTAGAGCAACCCAGAGTGCAGGCACGTGTGGCCGCAAGCACAGACTGAGTGCTGTCTCGGCAGCCTCCCAATTTAGTTCAGCCCCAAATTCCACCTTTCACTGGTGACGCTGGATGTAAAGTAGATACGGCAAATTTTTTGCCAATTGACTACTTCCATCTCTTTTTTGGTGTGGACTTCCTAGACGAAATTGTGCAGCAAACAAATTTGCGTGCCTAACAATTTCTGAGGGAGCAAGGAGGCACTCTTGGGCCTCATTCTAGGGCGCGCAAGTGGACTCCCACTTCTCTAGGGGAGTTGAAGATATTTTTGGGCCCCCCGCTTAAAATGGGGGTAGTGCATAAACCAACCTTGCTATCCTACTGGTCTACTCGCACGGTTTGGTTAACCATACATGAGCAGAGATCGTTTTTTGCTATTGCAGCACATGCTGCATTTCAATGACAATTCTGCTGCATTGCCCCGGGACCATCCAGACCATGACAGTTTGTTCAAAATTCGGCCTGTCGTGGAACATTTGTCTGCCAGGTTTCCAGAGGTTTATACTCCTGGAAAGAATATAGCCATTGATGAGTCCTTGATCTTGTATAAAGGGCGCGGCTGTTTAGGCAGTACATTCCGAGCAAACGAGCTCGCTATGGCATCAAGCTGTACATGCTGTGTGAGAGCTCGTCTGGCTATGTGTACAGCTTGAGAGTGTATACAGGGAAGGACACAACTCTTAACCCTGTAGGTTGCCCTCCCATGCTAGGGGTCACAGGAAAGATCGTATGGGAGCTTGTCCAGCCACTTCTTCACAAAAGGTTATAACGTTTATGTGGACAATTTCTATACAGGCGTAGAGCTGCTCAGTGAGCTCTACAAAGCTGGCACCATGGCTTGCGGTACAATTCGTTGTCGCCGCAAAGGATTCCCGCAGGAGCTTGTTTGCAAGAAGCTCCAGAAATACCAGAGCGTTGCGTTCCAACGAACTGCTCGCAGTTAAGTTCTCAGATAGGCGTGACGTGTACGTGCTCACTACAATTCATGCTGAGAGCACTTCCCCTGTCACGGTTTGGGGTCAGATGACCGAAGTCCACAAGCCCACCTGTATACTTGATTACAACAAGTACATGGGCGGAGTGGACAAGAACAACCAGGTTCTTCAGCCATACAATGCGAGTCGTAAAACTCGCACTTGGTATAAGAAACTGTATGTTGCCATCTGGATCAGGTGCGTAAACAATGTGTATGTTGTTTATCGTGAGACCACCACAGGAAGACTCATGTCTTTCCTTGACTTTCAATTGTCTATGATTGAAAGTCTTACTGCTACAGAAGCAGAAGCCTCCACTTCATGTGTTCTGGAGGATCGTGGCAAGGCTGCAGGAGCGACACTTTGCAGATAAAATTCCTGCAATACCCAAAAAGGAGCGACCATGTCGTCGTTGTAAAGTGTGCTCGATGCAGGGAAAGAGGCAGGAGACTTGTGTTTACTGTCCCCAGTGCCCAAGTAAGCCTGCCTTCTGTTTTCCTACTTGCTTTATGTTGTATCACACTAAAGCAAAATACTGGGAAATTGACTGAGGTGGAGCTGCCAACAGGTTAACCTTTCAATTGGTGTGAATGGATACCTACTGTCTGTGGGCCACTCCTTCACTACGCAAGCAGCTGCAGGATATTTCTTCCTCTACTTCATGAAATCATGGACTTCTCAACACCTTTATATGGTTTCAGAACGTGGTAGTTGTTCTGTTCGCCAATTGACAAGTGCATTATAGTCCCCACGCTGCACATACTGGTGGACAGAACATATGCCACGTTGTCATGGAGTACCCGTGTTTCACATTCAACCGTTCTTCGTAGTTTATGATGTTCTCTTTAGGAAGTTTTTGAAAATTTCCAGCATGTTTGCCTTAGTTTCAAAGGTAGATATGCTTGCTCAGCTCGAGAAATGTTTTTGCGGCATACTGGGCACCCCCCAACTTGCATCCACAAACTGGAAGGAGTTGGATAGAGCATTGTGAGAGCATTGATAGCTCGTGACAGAAATGTTCACTCAAGCTTCAAGTAGCTAGAGATGAAAGGCATTAGTATAGGGTCTCTTAACAATTGGACAGGGTTAGTCAGGACTCTGAGGACAGACACACGAACGGGTTAGAACAGCTTACGGTAGGTACGCTTTCCGAGGAATATTGCAAAGGTAGAAGGCAGATAGTAAAGGTAGTATAGATACACGTCCTGACTTCTTCACCCATGGATTCAAATCCATTGATGCCACACTCACACTGAATTTACTGTAGTACTTATGGGTCAATGCTGCTTGCCATGTTCATCCTCCGTTAGAACTTAGTAGATGGTCAGTTTGCTGTATGATAAGTGCATTACAGTCACTGCACATAACGGTGGATTGGACATATGCTACGTTGTCACGGACTACCCTTGTTTCACATTCATCCGTTCATAGTTTATGATGTTATCTTTTGAAAATTTCCAGCATGTTTGCCTTAGTTTCAAAGGTAGATATGCTTGCTCAGCTCGAGGAATGGGCTTTGCGGCATACTTCGAGCACCCCCAACTTGCATCCACAAACTGGAAGGAGTTGGATTTAGCATAGTGAGTGCACTAAAGGTGCATGAAAGACATGTCTTCCTGAGCCTCATGTGGCTGTCATGGAAGCCATTAGTATAGGTTCACTGGGCATGAGTTCGGTAACGTTCTGGAAGAAGGAGGTGGAGGCTTGACAGGTGGTAAAATATAGTCAAAGTCATTATGTCTTGTAGCATATGAATGTGATGGGCCCTTGCATGGCGGCAGTATGTTTGTGTGAGTGCAAGTGATATGGTTGTTTGGGCCCGTGGCTGGCGGTATGGAAGTCTTGTGTGTGGTGTGTGAATGGCGTGTGAATGGACCATAAAGTGGTTGGTGCCGTGATGTGGCTTTATGGCTCTCCTTCAGAAGGCTTGGCTTCAATATTTATATACTTTGATAAGTATTTGTGCTTTGAAGCCAGCGTTTCTGGAGGTGCTAAAACCAACCAGTGTAAGTGGTGGATTAGCTTTATTAAATTCGTGTTAGATTTATATTTGTGTCGGTTTAATGGCCTTTTGTAAGATTTTTTTTTTGTCAAAATGGGTAGCAGGGGACTTTCTGCCCTAGCTCAGTCGTCACCTAGGCAAACCTTTACATTTTTGAGTAGTAGACAAAGGGGGAAGTACAAGGGTGAATGACTTGCGTGGCTCTCACTGCTTTTTTTTACCCAACATGCCCTGCTAGCCTCATATTTAGTTGGGAAAAAAAAAATCACTTTTTCCACACATTTTTGTGTGGAAAGTTGTGGCATCACCTGCCTGACACGAATTTCCTACCACCTAGCGTTCCCTCAGGTCTCCCGATAAAATGGTGCCTCACTGCGTGTGGAGGCTCTAGTACCCGCGACAGGCAAGGGCCCAAAACGTATTGAGGCGACATCAAAATTGGCTATCAAAAACAACCTGGTTTTGCGAGGGTCACCTGGGTTTGGCTCGTGCTCGGCGGCCAGCTAGGGAAACCCATCAAACCCACACATTTTCTGAAAACTAGACACTCGGGGTTCCAGGGAGGTATGGCTTGCGTGGATCCCCAACGTTTTCTTACCCAGAATCCCTGCAAACCTCGAATTTAGCTGAAAAAAATCACTTTTTCACACATTTTTGTGTGGGAGTTGTGGCATCGCTGGACAGACACGCATTTCCTACCACCCAGCGTTCTCAGGTCTCCGATAAAATGGTGCCTCACTCAACACGAGTGAGGTACCATTTTATCGGGAGACCTTGGGAACACTGGGTGGTAGGAAATGCGTGTCTGCCCGGCGATGCTACTAACTTTCCCACACAAAAATGTGTGGAAAAAGTGATTGTCAGCTAAATTGGAGGTTTGCAGGGGTTTCTGGGTAAGAAAACGTTGGGGGATCCACGCAAGCCTTACCTCCCTGGAACCACCCTCGTGTCTAGTTTTCAGAAATGTGTGGGTTTGATGGGTTTCGCTAGCTGGCCGCCGAGCACGGGGCCAAAAACTGAGGTGACCCCCCTTGCAAAACCAGGTTGTTTTGTGACAGGCAATTTTAATATCGCCTCAATACGTTTTGGGCCCTAGCCTGTCGCGGGTACTTGGGCCTCCCACACAAGTGAGGTACCATTTTTATCGGAAGACTTTGGGGAACACGGGGTGTGTGGAATTTTGTGGATCCACGCAGATTCCAGACCTTTCCACCACAGAAATGTGAGGAAAATGTGTTTTTTTTGACAATTGTTTAGGTTTGCAAGGGATTCTGGGTAACAGAACCTGGTGGGAGCCAGTCAAGTCACCCCATCCTGGATTCCCCTGGGTGTCTAGTTTTCAAAAACATAGGTTTGCTAGGTTTCCCTAGGTGCCGGCAGAGCTAGGGTTCAAAAACTACAGCTAGGCACTTTGCCAAAAAAGGGTCATTTTTCACTGTGAAATTGGGGTGTGTCCACGTGGCGTTTTGCGCCGTTTCCTGTCGCGGGCACTAGGCCTACCCACACAAGTGAGGTACCATTTTACTCAGAAGACTTTGGGGAACGCGGGGTGGGTGGAAATTTGTGGATCCATGCAGATTCCAGAACTTTCCACCACAGAAATGTGAGGAAAATGTGGTTTTTTTGACAATTGTTTAGGTTTGCAAGGGATTTTGGGTAACACAACCTGGTGAGAGAGCCAGTCAAGTCACCCCATCCTGGATTCCCCTGGGTGTCTAGTTTTCAAAAATGTATAAGTTTGCTAGGTTTCCCTGGGTGCCGGCAGAGCAAGGGTTCAAAAACTACAGCTAGGCACTTTGCAAAAAAAGGGTAATTTTTCATTGTGAAAATGTGGTGTGTTCACGTTGCGTTTTCAGCCGTTTCCTGTCGTGGGCACTATGCCTACCCACACAAGTGAGGTACCATTTTTATCGGGACACTTAGGGTAATTCAGATTTGTAAAGCAACTGTTATTACCCATTGACTTTCGATGCATTTCTGCCTTCCAAATGAAAGACAATGTGTAAAAAAGAAGTCATTTTGAAAAATGACCGAAAATTCTAATGCTAGTATGAGTATTCCCAATTTCGGAAATGTGCAAATATCTACTGTTTCTAAACTCTATATTTTGTTCCCATTTCAGAAATACATAGGAGTTTTTCATACCGAATTTTCCATGTATACATTTTCCCAGAATTGCTATATACCCGGTACATAATAAAAAACCATTGCAAGACGCTGCTCAGTTTTTGGCTCTGGGTTCTTGGTGAACCTACAAGTCCTATATATCCCCACAACCAGTAAGGTCCAGTGGATGTAACGGTATATTGCTTTCAAAGAGCTGTCATAATTAGAAGTTACAGGTGAAAACGTTGACACAAAAGGCTGTTTTTTTCAACAAATTTTCCATTTTTCCTATATTTAACTGTTAGTTTCTATAAAGAAGCCTTGATGGATTTACACAAATGACCCCTTGCTGAATTCAGCATTTTGTCTACTTTTCTAAAATGTATAGATTTCCAGGATCCATTATTGCTTTCATACCCATTTCTACCATTAACTGGAAGGAGGTTGAAAGCACAAAAAATAGCAAAAATAGGCTATGTCCTAGAAAAATGCCAAAACTGTAAAAAAATTTGGTTTTCTGACAAAAGTCTGTCATTCCCTAAAAGCTGGGAAAATGGAGATTTCAGCCCCACAAACCCTTTTTTGATACCATTTGCAGGGAAAAACCCAGACGCTTTCATTTGCAGCCCTTTTTCCCCATTTTTCCCAAAAAAAACAAAATTTAGCTGTATTTTGACTAAAATCTGGGACCCCTCCAGGGGAATCCACAAACCCTGGGTACCTTTAGAATCCCCATGATGTAGGAAGAAAAGGACGCAAATTTGGCGTGGATACCTTATGTGGTCAAAAAGTTACAGAGGCCTAATCGCGAACTACTACAAATAGCCAAAAAAGGGCTCAGCACTGGGGGGGGTCCAGCAGTTAAGGGGTTAAGTCACTGTGTAAATATAAACTAAGGTTGTATATTTAAAAAAAAAAAAGCTATTCAGAAAATACTAGGGTTTAACTGTATAGACACTGTTGAAAATAAAACACAAAGAAACAGACATTTTTAAGAATGAATTAACTACTACCTCTAATCTGGTTCCTCAACCTTTCTATTCCCAAGAGTTCTACAATGACTTACTACAATACTTTGTTGATGAACTCAATCTGATATGTATATCTGTCCATGATTGTGCCACAGTTTAGATTAGAAATTCTGGTTCCAGGAGGGGTCCCGCTGCCTCCAGATTCTTTGGATCGGTTTCACAAACTGTGTATAATCTGCTTCAATTCATTATGAAATGTAAATCTGGCTCTCTGACAGGCCAAATTCCCTTTAAAATTCTACACACAAACTCCTGAACTACACAGGCCATCCTTCAGATTAATATGTCTTTAAGCTCGGGGATAGTTCCAGTAGAACTGTCACAGGGAACTGTTAAACCTATCCTTTAGAGGCGAAACTTAAACTCAGACCTTCTGCCGAACTATTGTCTCATTACACTCCTACCAGCCTTAGCAAAAATCCTACCAAATGCAGAGACCAAACAGCCATCATCCTTTTTTGAGAACCACAGATTAATCAATGATGCAAAAGTGAGTTCCAAGAGAAGCACTAAATCTGCCCTTGTTTCAATTGTTGACGACCTCCACCTGGCTTCTAACTGCAACAATATGCATGCTTTAATATTATTAGAAGTCTTGGTGGCTTTTGAAACCAGACCATGATATATTAATCCAGACCCAACAACTGCAGTATAAAGGGGACTGTCCTGACATAGATCTCCTCCTTTCTGGAATTCATATATCCTAACAATTTTCATCACCATCATGTAAAATACATTCTGGTGTCCCCCAAGGGGCTCCATTCTTATCTCCCAATCGGTTTGACATCTAGATTCTCTCAATTACATGCTTAATTAGAAACTTTAAACACAAGGAGATGATGGACGGAGTGCTGAAACTTTTCAAACACTCACCCCCAGTCACAGATCTGGGTTGAATCCATCATCATTCTTTAGCTCACTTTGCCACCCCAGTTCAGACACAGCTATATGCAAATCAGTCTTGACCCTGTGTCCTCATGGGAACAGTCCAGACCGAACTGCCAAGCCATGTCTTCCCTGGACCGGAATCAAGCATCCTGGGACCGGTTTCGGGCTAACAGCCCTCATCAGCCAGGCTAGCTTGAATCCAGTGGCAAAGTGAGCAAGGGACCCACGTCTGGGCATACCTTGCCAACTTAGGGCGAACAAAGCACTGGGGGTGAATGTATGATTTATTCAGCATTCCGTCCATCATTTGCTTGCGTAGCACTTTTCACTTTAAGTGGGATGGGTATGCCCAGACGTGGGTCCCTTGCTCACTGTGCCACTGGATTCAAGCTAGCCTGGCTGATGAAGGGTAATACCCAGAAACCGGTCCCAGGATGCTCGTTTCCGGTCCAGGGAGTACCTGGCTTGGCAGTTCGGTCTGGACTGTTCCCATGAGGCACAGGGTCAGACTGATTTGCATATGGCTGGGTCTAAACTGGGGTGGCATGGTGAGCAAAAGAACGATGGATTTAACCCAGATCTCTTGACTGGGGGGTGAATGTATGATTTATTCAGCATTCCGTCCATCATTTCTTTGCGTAGTAATTAGAAACTTTGGCTGCTTATTCTATGCAGACAATACACAGGTTTGTGTCTGAAAGGGACCAATGGCATACTTGACACACTAGAAAATTGCCTAGTCAATGTGAAGATTTGACTAGACCTCAACTGGATGAGAACTAGAATGAAAAGACAATTTCTGATAGCAAGGAAACCGCCTTAATGAACTGCTACACTTTATTCTGCTTCCCTAGATGCTATTTAATTACCTAGGTGCGAATATCAAAATTCTTGGCATTAAACTAAATGCCAAACTGAAAATGAATACCCAGTGCTCGGCTGTTTCCTCCTGTACAAGCTTAAGCACCAAACTGTTCGGCTCCCTCTCACTGGACGACAGAAGATCGGAGGTTGGTGCAATAATAAGATCTAGATTCGATCATTGCAATTCTTTTAACTTGGTATATTCAAATCCCCTCTACAATGACTTCAAACAATTCAAAATCAAGCAGCAAGGCTGATTGCCACAGTACTCTGTTTTGCTAAAGCCAAGTCAATTCGCGATAAACCACATTAGCTGTCAATCCACCACAGAATACACTTTAAAACAATTTGTCTAGTACTCCGGGTCGGTCTTGAAATGTTCCAGAAGTTTTAAAGAGTCCATCAGATATTTTTACACTCTTTGGTTTTAGCAAACCTATCATTTCAAAACATTCTACTATGGAGGGAAATCTTTTGCCATTCTGGCTACTCACCTTTGGAATAATTTACCCTCAAATTGAAAAAGTAACTTCTCTCACTAAGTTTTAATAAGAACCTGAATACCTTCTCTTTTCTCGTAACCAATACAGTAAATGCAGTTTGGTTTCTTTAGCTACTTTAGTGCCAGAAGACACAAAGGTGAATGCTGCACTTTATAAATATCCAAAATAAACCACGCAATGCATTTTGAAACAACCACAGGCTCCAATCTTACACCAAAAGAAAGAACTTTTAAGTTATAGTGCTTCGCACACACACTGAACCGAAGAAAGTTCCTGTGCTTTGCATAAACTGGGACATGAAACTAGGCATCCTAGTGAAACCATCCCTGCAGATGTGGAAAATCTGGTGTAGAACCAACATACTGAAATTTTCTCTTGACCACCTCGCTCAACTTCTGTATATTTAAAAATCGAAAAATTCTTGCGTTAGTGTATTTGTATATTTATATATTTGTATTGTAATATTTCTGAAAAAGTGATCCTATTAGCAGCTTAGGAGATGGGTCCTTGCCCGCATCTTGAAAGCCAAGAAAATGTAAAGCACATCCACTATTCTATTAGGTCAATAGCTCCTTAAGTCATGGTCTAGATCTAGACCTCCCATTTCTTTGATCATAAATGAAGGCTACAGCAACAAGGTCTACAAAGATAAAGGGCAATACGCGTCTGTCAATTTTGATTTTGAAGAGGTAGGCAGCACAGTCATTGTTGGCAAGAAGTTATCGCTTCATATATCTAGGCTCGATGATGTAATAGGGTTTCTCAACATTCAATTATGTGTTGTGACTAAACTGAGTTTCTGTAATATTGTCCTAGTTAAGGGAGATGTTTTCTGTGCGGGGCTACGCCCTCTTGTGACCAATCTTGAAGTGGCCAGGCCCAGAGGGTCAAACTTAGACGACTCACTGCAGCAAAGAGATGATGCTGAAGGTTAGAGCCCTCATATTATCAACAGAGGTTCTCTAGAGGGATTAATCTGTACTAATTGTCAGCTCAACAATAGAAATTTCGCTATTGGAGAATACAAATGTTTTACTAAATCTTGGAAATTTAATTTGCTTTGTTCATAATAAGATTATCACATCATTATATATACACAAGACATTGGACAAGAACATAAAAGTAAAAGCTAACAAGACCCAACAGAAAATATTTGCGTTCTCGTCAAATTTTATAGACAAACACTTCTTGTGTGTTTATTCGATGTGGGTGTCTCAAAGAAAATTTCTTAAAATAAATCCACCCTAATGGTCATCTCCCAAGCCATCCAGGACAGCCCTAATTATCATTCACTGGGCTTCTAGATGTTCTTCAGAAGTTCAGTCTTGTCCACAGTCAACGAAGCTTTGCATTTTGGGAGATTCCACATAATGTTTTTAATTAGACGCGTTTCCGCCCTCCTATTTTGGGTCTCCTCAGGACCATACACAAGGAGTTGTTCAGTTTAAGCATTGCATCTTTGGACAAACTAACAAACATGTATATAGTTTGTACAAACATTTCATGCTATTTCCATGAAATGTTTGTATCAAGTCACCAAATGCCAAAGGTGTTTAGAAATGGAGAGATAGTTTCTCTCCCATACTCGACGAGGTTGAGGAGCAAACACGTAGAGACTGTTAAGAGAGCGTGGTCCTGTCCAAGAAACTGTGCTGCAAATAAAAGGTCACAATGCGTTAGTCTAAAGTAACTGGACCCACTAAAGTCATTATGGTCGAATCCTCTTGTTCCTACCTTAGGGAATGCATTCTAACAACTCTGTTGTTTCATGTCGTTTCGTATGAGATCGGTTTAAGTATTTTCATTAAATGAACCGTGTCCGTTGTCATCTTTATTAAACCCTGAGCTTTGTGCCAGCACCACTAGGAGAGACTCATGATTGGACACGCTCGTCTGTAACAATCATTGCCAACAGCGCAAAGATTAGATCCTGGACACAGATTGTGCACAGCAAGGTAGCAGTATCCATTACAACTAGGACGAGTCGAAGAAAGAGGCTTTGCTTTTATGGGCAGAGCTGACTCTTTCACCCTGTTGCCCCACTTGGAAAGTTTTTCCATCTTGGTAATAATAGCATTTCCTTTAAATAGGCTGAGCTATCGTTAAGAGAAAGTCTGAAAGAAATTTGGGATAGCAGGTTCAGGGGCAGGAGTGTGAGGAACTTTGCAGTGACACTTCCAGTGCATGGGCATATGACACCTCTCATACAAAGAACTGAGCTGGATTTCAGTGCCCAAATTATAAACTCTGGCCCATAGAGCAGTCACTTTCAACTGATAAGGGAAAACATTCAATGTAAAGTGCATGAGAACATTCTTGATAAGTATCACAGAGAAAGCTGCTCGCATATTTCACATTGCTTAAACAGTCCTGATTAGGCAGATAACCAGATTAAAAGGAGCAAGACCCACTGAACTCTGTGACAGCCTATCCCAGAGAAATAACTAACCAGCCAGCCAAGGCCCAGTTTTAAACATTAAAACCAGCAGCTCTTCAGAAGACATTGGCAACCATTGTGTGGGAAAAGTGTATGACACTGGAGTAGGAGAAGGAGATCCAAATCCACCCACTCATTGGCAGAATATAGCCCAAGATGCATGGGCTAGTAAGATTGTATAATTTGTGCACTATTAAGTATGTACCTAGGGTTTCCATTCTCATTAAGCACATGACTATGAATGATCCAACCCGAGTACCACCAGACTATACAATTTCATAAATCATATCACTGAGTGGGCGATGGCAATTCACAATAGCTTATCTGAGGCAGATGTAATGCAGATGCCACTCTACCTTGGCTGGTACAAAATTGTCCCCACCACTGCAAAGGAATAAACATACACTGCCAACACTTGCTGCTATACTCGGGATAGATTTAGCAAACACACGAACAGAGCATGTAAAGCCTAATCAACAGGATGCCAAAAGTTGGCAGTAACCAGATTTTATATCTGGTTAGGACAACTAAACTGCAACCAGGAGATCCTTAAACTTCATATCATCATCATGAATACCAAACTACAGAAGCACATAAACATATCACATGGGCGTGGAGGAGATGGGAGAGGCAGAAGGGTAGTGATTCTGAGATATGACTGCACCTACTACACGGACCTCTATGGGAGGGTGACCTCATGTCTACCATGTACATGACCACAACCTCACTAGGCAGCTTTCATATAAGTTGGGTATTTGCATAACACTTACCCGGCAGCGCAGTGAACGTTTGATCAGAAGGTGCTTGTGCCGTGGATGCAACTGGGATGCACAGATTGGCTGGAAGTCTGGCTGCAGCAAACGCTGATGGAGGGTGGTCACTGCAGACAAATAAATACACATCAGACTCCTGTACCATTCAACAGAAAGGGTGCAGGCATGAAACTAGAACAAAACTGTACAGATTAGGACCTCAATACACATGCAGTCAAATGAAGCATTGCATGACAAATGGATAGTTCACAAAGTGAGTGTCTCGAAGAAAAATTTACATTTATATGTACACACAATACAGCACGAGACTGGGTATAGTGGAGCCAAAGTCTTTTGAGATCTTCTTGCTCTGCAATGGAAAGATACAATCAGGTCACAGATACTATCGACCTCACAAAGGCAGCTACCCTAGCAGCAGTTTTTTTTTTTTTTTTTAATTCAGGTGGGAATGGCATACACCTCACCTTGCAAATTTACGATAAGAGAAAATATATTTTTTGCCCATTTCAGGGGTTTTACTCTTTAGATTTAAAACACTTCTTTGCAACTATTTTGCTGTAATACAAATGGGCTGCAAATAAACATCTCTGCATATTTTAGTTTCACTGATGGAGTAAGTGGACTTCTCTGTTGTAGTGGGGTAATCACTGTGAATCTGTAAGAGACGATGAGACAGGTACACTTTTTCCATAGAAGAATGGCTGAATGGGCAAAGGGTTCAGCGGGGGTGGCAGGGGTGTCGGGTTTGGGGGGAATCCTGAATGAAATCACTGGACTTGGGAGTGCTTTATTACCTTGGTGAGGAGGTAGTGAAGGAGATCACTGACTGGGTTGTTGACAGGGGGTGGGTAGGAGGTGGCTGTTGAAACAAGGTAATCAATGACAGAAGTTATCGGGGAGATGGACATGGCGCAGCAGATGGAGACACAGTCACCGTTTTTGCCTTTACGTGGGATAGACACCATGTAGAACACAAGACCGGTAAGACACAAGACCAGTAAGGTGGTACATCTGCCTAACTCAGGGTAGACCGGAGAAGGAAGTAGGTCAAGTAGGTCCCACCAGTGCAGACGAAGGGAAAAAAATGTCAACAAGGGTTTGAACATCTAAATAGATGCTTCGAAAACCAGTCCAATCATGCAGGACAGATATGCAAAAAACTCGTACCCTCAGTCAGGTTAATGGGCCGTGTGTAATAGTCTTCAGGCAATGGCTCCACTTCATCCACAGCCTGCGCAGGTTCCACCTTGATTTCTTTCTGGTCCTCTCCTTCTTTTAGCCTATTACAATGTGAAGTTTGGTAACAAAAAATGTTAAACTGGTGAGCAAGTCTTTTTTGATATTCCTTCAGTTACCAAGCTGGAGAGAGCATGCAGGTCCTTGAATTTGAAGCTGGAGCAAATCTCTTATCTAAAGCGATGTATACTTTGGGCCCTCTCGTTGGCTGTCTATAGTGAGGGGGTGCAGGCCATTCCAACCACAAGAAGGCAATCAAATACACTACACTACAGTTCTATGAAGAAATAACCGGACATGCTCAATACAGGAATGACGCCACATTCCACACTTAAAAGTAGCTCAGGGAATGGAAGAAATGATGCCCAATGCGTTTATTGTAGGCCTGAACATTCAACACCACAGGAAAAAAGGTAATCTCATAGGAGATTATGGATGGGTGTGAGACAGGTGGGGCGGCAAAGTTATTTTGACTTCAGCGTTCTTACTTCTCCTGTCCTGGTAAGAATAAATGGGGGTAGAAGGTGTACAGCAGACTTTAATGGCATGATGGGAGTCTAGAAATGACGACAACAGTTAAGATTCCCTTTCCTAAGCGAACTCCCTGGACTAACATGCATATAAGAATATAGATGGTTTTAAACTCACGAGAGTCCAACAAGCGAAGTGATGGGAGCCCCAGATCGCTGGCGCTGGAGCCTGGTTCCTCGGCCATACTTGTCCTATGGAAGAGATACATCCACAAGACATGGCTTGTCAGGTCAAAAGCAGCAAACAAATACTAGTATCTCACAAACTGAAGGCAGCATTCATCTCTTTGCAACAATAGTACATAACAAAATGCATTGGCAAGGCCAATAGAGCCGTCTTTGTAGACCCATTGGCTTGGCCAATGAGTTTGTCGATGCTGTGTGGCATCTGGAAAAAACAAAATGCTTTTTGCTGATGCTGTGCAGCATCGCCACTGGAAAAAAAAAAAAATAGAAAATGGTGTGATGCATCATTCTGCTGTTGGGCACGTGTGAGTAAGTATCCATGTGGATGAATTATTATGCATGCAACAGCAGAATGACATGCACCATTTTCTTTGTCTTTTAAATATGGATCCACGAAGGCAGATGCCACTTGGATAGGTAAAAAAAAAAAAAATTATTTAGTGTGAAAGCGCTTTCTGCACAGAAGAATGGTCCAGCAGCAGCCTTGCCTCGAACCCCCTAAATAAATCAATAGAAATGGTATGCAGAGAGTGGGAGTGAGGGGGGAGTTGGTGGAGGGTGTGGCAACAATGAGAATGGTGAGGCTGGGCACAAGGGGAGACCGGAAGAAAAAAAAAAAAAAGAAGTCAATGAGGGGTGGGGTAATCAATAGGTGAGCTGCCAAGTGACACCCATCAGGGGTAAGACAATTGGGTACATCTTCTATTACCGCAAGCTTTGTGATTCATCTCACAAATCAGCAGAACTCAAAGCTGATCATATGTACTTTCAAAATCGACCACATTTGTAGTGTAGTCCAGTAGTTCCACCCCCTCACACAGCTTGCACCAATCATGGAGAAGCCCATGAACTAAGACTTAATGGAACATAAAGAGTTTGCGCTGCACTCCTCCAATACTATTATTGCTGCAACCACCACCTTCCTGTGTTTTCTGCCATTGGATTCATCAAGTCAGCTACCTACTGACGAGACACTTTAACATTGGTGTGTGGTGTGATGTGAAGTCGGTTAGTGTGACTGCGTCTGGAGCATCCCCTCAAGAACCACCAGATGTTTAGAGGATCAGGAGAGCCAGGATTATCAGTCAAGGGAAGTGAGAAACGTTGCAATCAACGATTTAATAGCAGGATGGCGGCCAGTGTGTGCCACATGGTAGGTGTCAAGTTGCTTCCATTTTCTGCTCAAGTGGTACGTGGGTGGAGCTTCGAGCCAGGCTGCTCGTGACAATGACAAGAATGACTTAAGCAGAGGTAGGAATTGAAACATCCTCTTGGAAGAAATCTCAGAGGATGTAAGACACCGGAAAGCTTGGTGATGCAACAACGGCAGGGGAAGGCATCAACAACTTAGTAAGCAACAATTAGTATCTATCTCTTGGGGTTTAAGGGAATTAAAACCGTATTCCGCTGTGGACCACTTGATCCAAGTCTGGTAGGAGGGTTGTGGAAAAGAGAATCTTGTAGCGTCAAAAGTTGCAATCATTTGCAGTGCTGGAGAAATTAAGATTTAAATAAAGTGATTTCATTTTGCATGGGAAATGACAATTGACAGTTATGAGCCTGGTTAGAGTCAAGTGAAGTTCTTTCTTACTTTCGGTCATGTGCTTTTTTCTTTTACTGCAATTTTTAGACTTGCAAGTTTACCAATCTGAACTTATGAAGTCATTACATGTTAATGTGAAGCTTGCCTGCGCTGCCATTAGACGGTGGGAAGGGATGGCATGACATCTGACAAATTGCCTTATATGATTTGGGAAAGATTCAACCATACCTTTGAATTCTGGAACATGTAGGCCCATTTATTCGCAAAGTGAAAGCTGAAATGACAAGTCCCACTCTAGATTGTTCATTTAGATAAAAAGGCATGGTGTTGTACCTGCGGCTCAGCCAGTGTGAATGTGGTATGGAGTGTTGGTATGGATGATGCTTTGGAATGTTGGGTGAGTGGAGACTGTCAGTTGGGAGATTTTCTTCTACCTTACTTCTCTTGAGAACTCTATGCCGAGGAAGTTTTATGTGTGCTGTCGGCAGTTGAGCGTGACCGTCTTCTCATCATTTGGATATATGGTGAGCTGCTTCTGGTGTGCAACTTGGCGACAACGCTTAACTTTTCGTGTGTTCTTCCTGCGCTGACTTTGCCAGAAAGCGCCTCCCGTGTTGATCCACTAATTTGGCTGTTCTTGGAATTCTGCCTACGCCGACTGGGACACTTCTAAACTAGTGTCGTTATTGTTCATTGAAGGGTGTCTTTCACCATCAAAGTGTTTTTTTTTTTTTTAAACAGTGTGAGGGCGTGTCATTTAGGCATACAGCCTCTCAGTGTTTTTCGTGTGTGGGTGGTGGAGGAACTTTTACTGTTGGCATGGCCTTTGTTATTCACTTTGCATGTGTGTGAGTAGGCCCTTTGTTGCGGAGTCTCTTTTCCTACCACTATCTTTTGTGATTGTGGGGTGACATTGGTGTTACCTGTGTGGGCAATGTTTGTACTCGACCCCTTGTGGTTGTTGTGGGAGTGTGTCTCACCGTTGGGGTGTGTATGTGAGAAGGCTCAGGTGCCTCTCTGGCCTACCACTATCTGTTGTGATTGTGGGGTGACATTGGTGTGTTACCTGTGTGGGCAATGTTTGTACTTGACCCCTTGTGGTTGTTGTGGGAGTGTGTCCCACTGTTGGGGGTGTGTATGTGAGAAGGCTCTGGTGCCTCTCTGACCTACCACTATCTTTTGTGATTGTGGGGTGACATTGGTGTGTTACCTGTGTGGGCAATGTTTGAACTTGAGCTCTTGTGGGAGTGTGTCTCACTGTTGGGCATGTGTATTTGAGAGGACTCTGTTTTGGAGCCTCTCTGGCCCACCACTTTTTTGTGGTTGTGGGTTGGCTTAGGCTTGTCTCACTTGTGGGTCTTGGTTGGAGTTGACTATGTTTTTAGTTACTCGTGTCTGCCACTTGTGTGTGGTTGGTTGGTGGAGTTCTCTTCACCCGTAACTTGGCGTTTCTGCCGAGTTTGTCCTCCCTTTCCTTACTCTCTTTAAGCCCTGGCGTTTTGTCCTGGTTGAGCTTCTGTGTCCTGTGGCGTGTTTTCTTTTGCACCTTTGTGGTTTGCTCCCCTGGTGTTCACGTTCATTTTCGGCCTGGCCGGCTGATTTGTTGGTGTCTCGGGGGTTGGTTGGTTGCGAGTGGTGTAGGAGTGTGTGGCTTGTTTGGTTTTGTGGGGAAAGGGAGTGGATGTGTGTATAGGTTGTCTTTCTGCCGTTTGTTTGTAGGTACGTGGGTGGGCATTGAGGTTTTACAGTTGCTGTGCCTTGTGTGAACATTCATGCATATTACCATTTTCACCTCAGCTTCCTATTTTGGATGTTAACTTGTAACCCATAGTACTGTGTTTTCCTTACTGTTCATTCCTTTCTGGTTTGCCCTCAACCTTTCTCAGGTCTATGCAATGGTACCTTTCAGATTTTCGTAAATGTTACTTTCTTTGTGATGTGCTTTTCACTTGTATCATTGCATTGTGTTTTGTTTAATATGAGGAAAGGAGAAGTGTTGTACCTGCTGCTCAGCCAGTGTGAATGTGGTATGGAATGTTGGTATGGATGATGCTTTGGAATGTTGGGTGAGTGGAGACTGTCAGTTGGGAGAATGGGCTGAGCGGCAGGAAGGCTGCTCCTGGTGGGGCTCTCTGTATCTTTAATCTTGAACTTACTATCATAATAAATACCATCTAAGTTTACCTGGAACTGGATCTTCCGTTTATTTACAACACATGGCTAGCTGAAAGTGTAACAAAATCACATGGGACCACTTGCAAATTATATACTGTGGACCTCGAGCCTGCATATATTGTGTTTCAACAGTTGGGCTTGTGTGGTTATGGGTTGTCTGGTGATCAGACACCTTCCTGAGCATATTCACAGAGTAATGCTGGGAATGGATAGCTTACATGTACTACTTTGACGATCTGGGGTATATAGTAACAGAGGTGCGTTAGGGGTTGGAAGCTTGTTTGCACTGTGATTGAGGAGCTGAGTAAGTGTGGCCACTGGTTTTCCAGCCATAGAAACCAACATCAATTATAGTGTTTTTGAAGAGCTAGCGTAGTGTAACCTTGTGTTCTGGGCATCAAAAGCCTCTCTGCACTGGTTTTGAAAAGCTAGAGTAGTGTAGCCACAGGTGTTCTGGACATAAGGAGCATCTCAGCCACAGATGCTCTGGGCATCGGGAGCCTTTCTGTACTGTTTCTGAAGAGCAAGAGTAGGGTTGCCACAGGTGTTCGGGCATCAGACACCTCTCTGAAGTGTTTTGGTAGAGCTAGCGTAGAAAGCCTCTCTGTAATATTTTGAAGACCTGCAGTAGTGTAGCCGTACGTGTACTCTAAGAAAAGAGAGCCTCTCTGTAGTGCTTTTGAGGCGCTAGGGTACAGTACCACACGTGTTCTGGGCATCAGGAACTGCTCTGCAGTCTTGTTGGAGATGAGAGTAGTGTAGCTACCAGTGTTCTGGACATAAGACGCTCTCTGTATTGTGACTGAACAGATGAGTTCAAGAATGATCATGTGACTGGAAGGGTCAGAATCCTGCCTCTAGTGCGGTTAAGGAGTGGTGCATTTCAAATAGGGCTCTGCAGTTTAGTCCGTTTCCCTGGTGACACTATGTCTATGCACGGAGGATGGGGTTATTATCACGGTCATTTAGGATCATAGAGCATGTAGGGTAATGTATAGTCTGATACTCGTGCGCTGCATCAAGGACATTCATGGAAGTATAACAATAAAACATTAAGCGTTAAACAAAAAATATCATACATAGACAATACCACAGGGGTGTAAATGTCACACAAACTGAAAACTTGGCAGCATTGCGAGGAAGCAACATGGTTTGTGCATGGGGTGAGAAAGTTTGGAGGGCGTTTGGCAGTGGGAAAGCAGAGGAAGGCTAAAAGCCAATCAAAAAGATGGTTAAGAGGCTATGCTCCAGAGGAGGAGCAAACAAGAAGAGGAAGGCAAGCATAGGAATTAAACAAATGAGTGAATAAAGCCAATGGTAAGCAATGGGCAGGTTCAAGGCCCACTAAGTTTTTGGTATGATCCACAAGAGGCTTTCGCTTTCAAACAGCTAAAAGCTTAATTGTACGTGGGAGCTACAAATCACAATTGTGAAAGGCTCAAAGATAAAGATTTGTAAAATACATTTACAGTAGCAAAGGTAAAGTCAGTAAAGTAGTGGGGACAAGCCTTTCTGGGTGCTTTACAACTGAAGGTTCAAAACACGAAAAGCATTTGTCTTCTTTGATCAGACCCCCTCCTCCCACTCACCCTGTCCCAACTGGCTTTAAAATTTCCATGGTGGCAATAGAACCAAAACACCTAAGTATTTCAAAGTAAATTTCCACAAGTTTTTCAAATTGCCATATACCATTCTTAACAAGGCAGACTAAAATAAAATAAAAAAAACACCTAAGAGTTACTCTTCGACGCCATGCTGGTTTGTGTGATTAAGTATAGCAAGCAACTTACCGCCACATGGATAGTATGTTGCTGTGCAGTATCCCAAATTATGCAGCAGGTGGCAAGAGACAAAAAAAAAACCACAAAAAAAACACGCAGCAGTAAGAAAAAAGCAAGCAGGCATCTGGCCCATAGCAGTTAATCACAAAACGTGCAAAGCTGGCATTGTTCTAGGGTGCGCTTAGTGTCGAACCAGAAGGGCTTATAAATAGTTTAGAGTAATGTAATGCAAGTTTATGCGGATATATTTTTTAAAAAATTGACTAGCTACGGCCCGCAGAGTCTAACTTGGACACCTTTGTACAGAAAGCACAAGAGCTTAGAGCAATTTAAATACCAAGAAGAAACCAACAAAGGCCTACAGGCTACTTTATTTATGGTGGCACTACTGTGGGTTTCTCCTCTGCAGCGTGCCTGGATGGATCCTATAGAGCATTTATCCTCACTGCCTGCAACCACTGCACTCACTCCCTTTCACTCATCGGTAGACCCCAAAGACTTTTACTATGGCTTTGTTTCCTCCGTTTACGCCTGGAGGTTACCCTTCTTTGATTCTGGATGGCCCCTTTCATTTACTATGGCTGGCTATACAGCGCATGCAGGGCCACTCGCCTATTGTTCCAAAGGACTATATGGTGGACATGTCATGACTGCCTGTATCAAATGCATGCCGTGGGCTAACCCTTTGTCTCCCGGGGGCATTCCACAGAGACCTTCTCAATGAGGAATAACACCAAATTTAAATTGCATGTTTCATCTCACTCTTTTTTAAGACTGGCTTGACAGAGCATCGGTCACCAGACTAATGTAATCAACCTAAAAAAGAACTTTTAGGAGTACTAGAGAGAGGGGCTTTGGCTCTGCCCACACGTTGTGGCACCCAGGAATACATGTGATTGGGCAGAAGTTGTGTGCTTCCAAAGAAGCAAGTGCATCCCCTCCACGCACTTGTGTATTATTTGCTCATGCAAAGTAATACCTGCTATACAAAGCCCAACATCAGGCAAACTCAATTTCTTTAACTTGGTTGTCGCACAAAATAATGCGGGGTGAAAGTTTTTGGGTCATGGAAGTCTCACCGAAAATGCCAATGGCATATAGGCCCGGCGTCGCACCAGCTTCTTGCGGTCCCGCTCCAACTTCTCCTTCTGTGCCAGCTGCTGATAATACTCCACTAGTTTATTGATCTGTAGGGAACAAGAGGACATTAGGGCAGACAGACAGGCACCAGGTAGGCCAAGGTACAACAGCAATCAGAGGAGCGAGACAGCACAATGCATCAGAACAGACAACAGAAACTGCTCAACCAACGAATTGATGTGCTAGTACAGTTTACCTTTCAGTTACACACGAGAAAGTAAAGTGAAGTCATTATAAAAGATTCATGGGGACTATTAGGGATTTTATCAAATTACTCTACCTTTACAATGTTAGCATACCGTAGTGTTGAAGTCGCAGGTGCTTGAATTCAAGATAGTGCATGTTTTGTTCACAGGTACCAAAGATGTAGGGAGGAATAGTACTCTTATGGTTAGTGGTATTAAAGGTACCAATGACATACATACACAAATATATATATATATATATATATATATATATATATATATATATACACACACACACACACACACATATACATACACATACACATACACACGTGTACATACATGTGTTTGTGTAGAGAGTGAGGAGAGGACACGGTAGGAAAGATGGAGATCAAGTACTGAGGAGATTAGATGAAGACACGTCTCGTGATGTCAGGTGGGTTCGGAGGGTGGGGTTTCTGCTGAACTCTGTGACCCAAATACGATGTTCTGCTTCAGATGTTGCATGTTATCTAGCATTATCTTGGTGCTAAAGGCTGGAATCAATTTCCGCTGGCACTTCCGGCCACCCCGGAACTCCCAATTTTCAGGAAGAAACTAAAAACTTGGCTGTTTGGCAAATGAGGTAACCCGTCCCAGTCTTGATGTGAAGATGGCCTTTCACTAGCACCGGGGCACTCCTCCGAGTAGCCATGCGCTCTATAAATGTCGTTTCATTCGTTCATTTAGGATAGTGGCCGAATCTTTTATCAGAACGCTTGCTTCTGGTAGGTGTAGTGAAGCAGCCTAAAAGGGTTTTCATACACTCACATTTTGTTTCCTACTGGTTGTCAATGAGGACAAGGCCATGCATTACAGAAGATTCATCATTACAAAAAGAACATGGCTGGAGGGAAGGTAATGGTGGGGGCTGGGGGGTGAAGAGATGCGCAACAGCAAACTGTCTTAAAGGTCCACAGCTTGAGAAACAGTGGCTCAATCATCTGACAAGCACATTCAACTCATAAATCTGTATCTTTGAAATACTTCGTTTCAGGCTCTAGTGAGACATTTTTTGGCCCTATATCAAAGTTGCTTCTTGTTGCCAGATCTGCAGATGTTTGCGCACAAAATAAAGATCAAATAAAACTCCCAATGTCTGTATTGTGTTCATCTTTGTGTACAATTATGGGAGCTTGTCCGAAAAGATTTTAACTCCCTTCAGAATACTGTATAATTTTTGAAAAGCTACATGAGTGCCAATATTATGATTTCCTTTTAACTTTAATGTATTTTTTGTAATACAACAGCGTTAAGTCCTAGGTCGCACTTGATGAAAAGAAGAGGCATGGAAAACAATGAGTACTTGACTTGGTGACACGGTTTCTTGGAGTGGAGTGCAATGAATAAGGTCTGATGGTACATCAGCCAGAGGTACTTTGAATTCAGATATTCACCATCCTTTGAAAGCATGCACCACAACATGGTACGTGCAACCGTTGAGAACGTACCTCCTGGAAAGTTCATCACCGGAACATCTACTTTCTCTGGTGGGTTGGCACCTTCAGAAGAAGGGTGCATGGCGATGAAGAGAACCAATCTGTTAGGAGCACTAATAAGCGTTGCCTTGACACGTCCCATTTAAGACGCTCAGATGCACACAATGTAACAAAATGTTTCCTCACTTACCCTTTGTGTGTGTGGATTATCCGGCTCCTGCCAACCTCCGCTGGCTGAAAAACAAAAGCAGACATATATATTTTCATATCACGTGCACGGTAATCAATGTATTTATTATACAACAAACAGGAAAGGTTTATATTTCCAATCCAGTCGGTGTGCAAACCAGATAACGTCTTAATGTGGACACGATGCACTCATTGCCATAAGCAGATTAGAAATACAAATTACTGCAGCAAAACTAACCTCGATACATATTTGGTATCTATGATGGACTAAGATGGCTGCGGAGTGGAACAGATGTTCCTTCCAACACTGACACCAACGAACAATTTCATAAGTGAGTCTATTAGATATGCTGTTTGTGGTGTTACGTTGTTAATTTAAAAAAAAATAAAAAAAAAATGAAGGTTTTTGAGATCGCCACGTGCAGTTAGCCACCCAAAAATGATTGGTTCCTGAAGCTCAGTGTAGCTCTAAGCAGAGGTTAATCTGCCCGAACCCATGTGGGCGTGCCTATGTTTTTCAGAACATTAGAAAGGTAGATCTTCTGACAAACAATCTAACAAAATGTGCCAGGACTGGACATTCTGCCACGATGGCATTTCGCCCGTGGGCTGGGGGCTGCCACAACCCAACCATGCCACCAAGGACCTCATTCTATTCATGGGCTCCAGCAGTGCAGGGCCGCTTTGACCATTTTTGCCAGGGCTTCATTTGTCATCCTCTGGCCGGGCATGTTACAATCGGTCACCCTACAGAGGAAAGTTCTGCTCTGACGTGACTTTCCCTAGCATTTCTAAAAAGAAAATAAAGTTAAAACACATTTGCAGTGAAGTTAGGAACACCTTGCTTCCACAGAGCACATGTGTTGCTGCTCACCAACCCACTTTACAATGAATGAAATATCGAATGAAAACTGAGCAGCCGCCAAAAAGAATACTGGAATTGTTACAATCAATCTCAGGGAGAGAGGGTGCACACTAAAACATCCTAAAAAACACACCGAGGCGCCGGATCCTACAACTGGCTACTTTTTGTGTACAAAACCCCACTGACTTGCAGCCCAGGCAATACGTTTTCGACGACGCGGAGGAATATATTTGTACCCAAAGAGAGCAGGCTGACACGACCTGGAGGCTTGAAAGTACTGAATGGGGCACTGGCACACGAAGCTCGTGTTCCTAGGAAAAGGCAGACAGTCCGGGATTTAAAGACGGCAAAGGATTTAATAGGCTTGCGTAAGTGGACTCGATTCCAAAATCACTTTACATAATCAGTTAAGGATTGTTGTTACTTTCAAGTGAGGCAGGAATCAGGCTGTGGGAAGCGTTTAAAAGAGTTCGTAAAAGGAGTTAGAGTTTGGAGGTTTAGACCAGAAACAAAATGAGACGGGGAATTTAGAAAGGGGCTATGAAAATCTTTTGAAGATACACAACGAATAATGACTAATAAATTTTTTTTTTTTTTAAAACGTGATTAAATAAAGAATTCAGTGGGGCAATTCTGCACGCTTCACTAGTTGAGTTCTATAAAGCCGCTACCAAGCTGAACATGGCAAAGAGCGTATCTGAAATAATAATACTAATAGTGTTTTTGTAGCGCCTGCACCCCATCTTCTGCTTCGTAGCACTAAAGGATACCATTAAATGGACCTAATTATCTAATCGGCCATTCAAGGATGCGAATGGCCGAGTCGGACATGCCGCTAATCAAACATGTGCCTGCACAATACACACAGACTCAGCCACATTAAAGCGCATCTTGTCACTTGGCACTATAATCAGGGAGCAATGTTTGTTTACAGAACAGAGGCTCGGTGCAAAGGCATCATCACGCCCAGACATTCACCAGCTGCCAAGAAGCAGCACTCTCAATGACGCCACACCACCTAGTTGATAAACAAAAAGAATAATAACTAGAGCTCAGCTTCGGGAGGGACCAGGCGAAGTTAAAGAGGTTTTAAAGAAAACAAGTACAACACAAAATAACAATGTTGAGGACAGTTGTAGCCAATGTATCTTAAATTGTGAAACTAAAAGCGGACTTAATTTAATCCCTGGAATGTTATCACGAGCTCTCTTCGGTAGCTGTGGCTTTGACTACCCCTACCTCCACAATCGGATGTTCCCTACCCGTTTTAGGGTTTCGTAACTTAATACAAACAAGAACTAAACAATGCCAAAAGGTCTGGCTTACAAATGAAAAGTGCCTCTTCCATCACTGATGGGTTCAGGCATTCACTAAGCCAACATAGATTTACTCTGTCACCCCACGCACCTACCCACTTACACAAATAAAAAAAAGAAAATATGCTGCCACCTAAACATGGAAGTCATAGTTGTGCAGTAACAAATAATATTAAATATAGTAGTGGGTAGCCGTCTTGCATGGTATTATTGAGTTTCATTGCTTTAAAGTTCCAAAATGGCCGCCGCATTTAGAACCAACTTGTTGGCCTTCCTGGAATGGTGAAACAATGATACACGATGGTCAATACCATTCTATGATGTCTTCTGGTTTAGAGCAGTGACTGGGTGATATGCAGTGCACAGCAGATAAAATGAGCGGCAAGTAACCCATAGGCACTATCTCGGGAACTGTAGCATGTTCTAAAAATGAAATTAAAAAGGAGAACATTGAAAACTAAAGAGCACTGAAGTACACATTTTCAGGCAGATGCGCAAGTGATCAGACAATGTCCCTCAGAGACCAATAGAGTGAATTGCTGAGTGGACCGATTCTTCGTCCCATGCTCAGGGGCGTAGCTACCATTAGTGCAACAGGTGCAGTGCACTGGGGTCCAGAGCCCTGATAATTGCTGCATTTTACTACCCCAACAATAGTCAAATGGGTTATTTTTCTTGCTTGCCCCAGGACCCATGGCATCATTGCTACAGTACTGCCCATGCTGTGTGCGGTCATGGATGGGAAGCGAGTGTAAATGACATGCCTACAGACCAATGGCAGAAAAGAGCGGACCCAAAGCCCGTGCATGTATGTGTATATACATTTTGAATGATTTTATTTTTTTATTACAAGATCCTGACAAACCACTAAGTCTACCTTTAAATGGGCATCCACAATTTCAAGACCGTTGCAATGCATCCTCAGTTCATATCAGCTTGACCTGCTGGATATGCATCAATTCACACTATTCAAAAGATGGGAGAGGGGTACAATAAAGCGCCTTGCCTTTTTCCAGTATACCAGAGGTTTTGTGCCCGTTAGTTTAAGGCAAAAATGGAGGCACTTTATAATTTAAGATTACTTTAACTTCGTTAAAGGAAGTAAGCAACTTAAATTTGATGCATCATGTGACTGAATCATGAATTTATGACCCTGAAGAAGTGATTGGCTATTGTTGAACACATGTTGGGAAGAGTGTATATCAAAGAACATCGGTCTAACCTTAAAATTGTGCCCCCTGCCTGCTTAGAAAAGAGACAACTATGGCTGCTAGGCCGTCTGGAAAGATTCTAGCAAGCATTACACTGAAATATTTTCACACATAGGGTTTCTGAAATGGGGTAATAAACACCGAAATTCTTGCCTAACAAAGGTAACTTATAAGATTTCAAGTAACAGAATACATGCCTGCAGGTTTTGCCCCAGTGCAAAAACAATTTACCCTTAAAGGCCTATTGGCTTTCACATATTTTTCATAATAAATAAATGAGCCTTACTGCCTCCGTCAATTTTCAAAATAAGCAGCTTAGAAGTATGAGATCTGGTTTAACTTTTCCCAATGAACCAATCCGGTCTATAGCATTTATCCTCACCCTAACAACCTCAGGTCTACTGCATTGAGCGTAAGCTTTCCCACAAGACAACCATCAGTCATGTAGGCATAAAATGACAGTAATCAAAGTAAAATACTATCTCCCTTAAGAACACCTACAGAGGATTATCACAGTGCTGATCTATCCTCGTGGTTTGCCTTGGAGGAGAATGTGGGGGGGGAAAAAACTTGTCTACTGCGGTTAAACGTGCATTTCCATTTAACCACGTATTACAGTGCCCTTTTTGTATGGTCACCAACCCCCCCCACACACTTTTTGCTCCAAATGCTGATGGTTATGACTCCGATAGTGCAATGGAGTCTGCTGCCCAGACTCCAGTGCCTGTGCTCTCTCCTAAAACTGTTATGTTCGACTTGTTAACCCTAATTGGCAAAAGCTTTACCCCCTTATAAGTCCCTATTATATGGTACCGGGTACCCAGGGCAGGAAATTAGCTATTCAAGAGGTGTACACCCCCAGGTAGGCTGGCCACACCTAGAGTGGGAAACCTGGTCTACACACCTAAAATTGAATTCTGCCATCTTTAGGAGGGCAGAAATAGTGGGTTCTGGGTAGAAAAGGGGACTTACACCACTGGATGTGGTCACCTCAGGTGTGGACTAGCTGCCCATTGGCTACTAGCTCCCATACCCCTACCTCCCCTAAATCTAGGATTTAAGGGATCCCCCGGACACCAGAACCTCAGATTGGAACAACTTACTTCAAGGAAGGACCAAGAGGAGACCCATGTCATTGAAAATAGGACTTTGCCCACCAGCATAAAGCAAAAGAGGGATACTTTGCCCCTGAGGCAACAGTCTTGGAACAGAGTGTGCCTACCGCTGCCAAGGCTTGTTGGTCACCGGTCTGGTAACCGCGCCCCACACTCGACGCTGCAGCTATAGAGAACATCATGCAACCATCATCCAACGCCAGCAGCAGTGTACCTATTATGTTTTTGCATTTCGTTTCTTGCAGCACTGTGTAAGCAATAAAAACAGAACCACCACTGGCTCCCGTTTAGCACCAAGGAAAGCCAGAACAACTCTGCGCCCGGACTCAACGGGCTGGGTAAAGTGATCTGTCTTTTGTGCCTGGTACTGGGCCGCATGACCTTACCCCTGCGAGGGCTGCAAGTGACAGACTGTCACTAGCGGATTTTGCCATTGAGCGCAACGTTATTTTGTCTATGTATTTTACTACACTGATTTAATAATGCGTCAAAAAACGATAACTCCGGTTATATGCAAGATAGCCCGTTCATTTTGGGGTCTAAATTAAGATAAAAATGCCCTCGGATTATATAAATTGGTGTCGGATTTCTCTCAAGTCATGTAAATTACTCATCATCCATGTTGGTACTCTGAAATGCTCAACACATGTTCCCCTATTAATGCCCGACTGCTCTTTGCCACTCTACCTGGACAATGCAAAAACAGATGATGGATGGAATGCCGACAAATCTAACATTCACCCCCAGTCACAGATCTGGGTTAAATGCATCGTTTTTTTGCTCACCATGCTATTCCAATTTGGACCCAGCCATATGCATTCCTCATGGGAACAGTCCTACCCAAACTGCCAGGCCAGGTGCTCCCTGGACCAGTAACAAGCATCCTGGGAACGGTTTCGGGGTATCACTCCTCATCAGCCAGGCTAGTCTGAAACCAGAGGCATAGCGAGCACAGGACCCATGACTGGGCATACCCGGAACACTTAGGACGAGAAAGCAAAAGACACGCAGATGATGGACAAAATTCCGAACAAATCAAACATTCACCCCAGTCCCAGATCTGGGGTAAATCCATTGTTTTAAAAAAAAAAAACAAAAAAAAAAAAACCACTTTTTTAAACCAGGAATGAGGTAAGGATTTATTAGTATAAATCCAAGGACCATCTTTGGGTTATTGTGATAATATTACATAAGGCCTCTGAGCCATCCCACCTAATATTCCACTTTCCTACATTGGTGTTACAGAGGTGGGGATCCTGAACCTGTGTTTCGCAGTACCACTTGGTCAGAAAATATTTTGTATAAGAAATCCACTTAACTGTAGCATCAAAAATATATATTTTTTTTAAATGTTTTCAATTTTTCTAATTCGACTGTTTGGGCCCTGTGTAGACCCCGGTTTCATTTAGTACATTTTAAAAGACTTAGCAAGTCAGGAAAAGTTTCAAAAGGGTTTATGCATGTTTAATAAGGTCCCAACTACTAAGCAAAAGTTGGGCACAATGGAGGCTGGTCAGAATCTCAACCTGGCTGTTATCCCAGCCCTGAAGATCAAGGATTTGAAGAGGTTGTGCAAAGCAAGGGGCAAGCTACAAAGTGACAGCTAAGAAGGAAGACCTGGAGAGATCTCAGCTCCTACAAGAAAGAGAAGAGAGAGGGAGGCCCATGCCTCAGAAGATGATCCTAATGAGGATGAAGCCCTAGCCCAGATGAATAATTTTGGGTAAGAAGGTAAAGACCTCAACACTCCACCCTTTCCCAGACCCCCCTCACCAGTGGGAAGTGACAGAAGTCACTCTAGCAGATCCCCCCCCTTTACTGGAACGGTGGTAAGACTCCTTGAGGATGAGCTTGACCAAATCACCCAGGAGGAGAGAAAGCTTGAACTTGAGGAGACCAGCCCTTGAAGAAAGAAGGGTTAAGTTAGGCCTTAGGCACAAAGATGGTGGCGGCAATAATAATACCAGGAATAAGGAGGAATCCTTTGGCCCTCAGATCCCAAAAGGGATTGTCCCCAAGTTTAGTGATGGTGATATTGACAAATGGTTTGCAGCCTTTGAGAGGGCCTGCAGAATAAGAAGGATAGCACATCAGCACTCCCAGAGACAGACTTCTGAACCTCAACGAGGAGGTAGCCAAGTCCTATCAGCATATAAAAGAGACCGATAGAAGA
Source organism: Calotriton arnoldi (assembly GCA_963921515.1). NCBI lineage: Eukaryota > Metazoa > Chordata > Amphibia > Caudata > Salamandridae > Calotriton > Calotriton arnoldi. The sequence goes on from CAWUFW010007922.1 coordinate 494,224, forward strand.
TTTGGACTCACTACAGAAGAATACAGGGTAAAGTTCAGAGATGCCCATAAAGAATAAAACCAGACATGGGTGGACTTGGTGGACTCTTCAGTCAAAGCACTAAATGGCTGGATCAAGGGCAATGAGGTGGACACTTATGATGGGGTGTATAATTTATTTATGAAAGAGCACATTTTAACTAATTGTATCACAGAGAAATTGCATCAGCATTTGGTGAATTCTAAGTGATCTTATCCCAGAGAGCTGGGTAAGATAGCTGACAAATGGGTCAGAACCAGGGTGTCCATAAAGACTCCTGGTGGAACTGACCAGAAAAAGGGTTCACAGACCTCCCAGCAGGGAAAGGAGGTGATAAAGGAACAAGAGAAAAAGAAGGAGCTCTCTAAAGGCCCCCAAAATACTTCTCATGATGGTGGGCCCAAAGACTAATCCTAGTCCAAAGGCAAGGGGTTCCAGGGTAAAAACTGGGATCCAGTAAAGGATTCTGGGTTATGTCATGACTCATCAGGCAGGTCATAAGAAAGGAGAAGCAGCATGCGCCAAAAAGTACCCCAATGGTGGACAGTCCAAGGGATTGGCTAACATAGGAGTGGGGGTAGAGGTGTACTCTGGAGAGGCCAGAGATTACACAGAGGCTACTTTACGTTTCCTGGGTGGGGTGGACATTGAAGCCCTGACTGTCTTGTCTCCAAGCTTGGAGAAGTATAGACAAAGGCCAAACATCAATGGGACGGAGGTAGAGGCTCTGAGGGATACAGGTGCCGGTGTCACTATGGTGGCAGCTAGACTGGTTTCCTCAGACCAAATGTTGCCTGGAGTTAGTCACCAGATTACCAATGCTGACAATGAGACTAAGCTTCATCCAATGGCCTTGGTAAACTTAGAATAGGGAGGGGTTACTGCCCCAAAGGTGGTAGTTGTGTCCCCTGCCATCCCAGTGGAGTGTCTGCTGGAAAATTATCTTGAGACTTCATCATGGACAGAGGTGGAGAGGAAGGCTCATCCAGAAATGCTCTGTCTCCCTGTGTGGGTGTGTGTTACTACCAGAGCACAGGCAGCACGCCAGGAAAATCATGGGGCCTTGGACCCTGAAATAGTGGATCAAGTGACCCCCAACAAGAGAAAGGGCAAGAAATCTGCTAAGTCAACTTCTAAGAGGTCACAGGACCAGGGGAAGAGTTCTCTTGAGGGAGATGCCCTGGTGCCCGAGGGGGAACTGCAGCTGATGGAGCCTGGCTCCACCTGGCAGAACTCAAGTGCAGGGGGGACCCTCCAGAGAGGACCTACGCCAAGGGCAAAAGCAGTGCCCTATTCTTGAAGGCCTTCGGCAGCAAGCTGCAAGGCAAGAAGGAGATGTCACAGGGTCTACTGGGATGATGGGCTACTGTATACTGATGCCAGGGACGCCAAACCAGGGGCAGACATGAGACTGGCGCTCCCACAAATGTACAGAGTTCATCCCTACTTTGGCCCATAACATCCCCCTAGCTGGCCATCGGGGACAAACCAAAACCTGGGACAGGATGGCTGCCCATTTTTATTGGCCCAAATGTCTGGAAAAAGTGAAGGAGTTTTGTTGCTCCTGTGTGACCTTACAAGTCAGTGGCAAGACAGGTTCACAACGAAAGGCTCCCTTAATTCCACTATCAGTGGTTGGGACACCCTTTGAGAGGGTAGGGATTGACATGGTTGGTCCCCTTGACACTCAAAACTACATACGGGAATAGATGTATCCTAGTAGTGGTGGACCATGCCACTAGATACCCCATGGCAATTCTCCTCAGGACTGCAACTGCTCCTGCAGTAGCAAAGGCCCTCCTTGGAATCTTCACCAGGGTTGGGTTTCCTAAAGAGGTGGTCCCTGATAGATGGACTAATTTCATGTCTGCATACCTAAAAACTATGTGGGATGAGCTATAAGTTCACTACCCCCTATCACCCTCAGACAAATGGTTTAGTTGAAAGGTTCAACAAAACCATGAAAGGCACAATAATGGACCTCCCTAACAAACTCAGGAGATGGGATGTCCCGTTTCCTTGCCTACTGTTTGCATACAGAGATGTGCCACAAAAGGGTACTGGATTCAGCCCATTTGAACTTTTGTTTGGCCATCCTGTAAGGGGTCTGTGACCAGCCATAGGTCTTTACGTTCAAGCAAACACTCAGGAACTGGGTTATCTTTTGGTAATTTATTTCAAAAGACAACTAATAGACATTTCTCTGAAGAATGTAACATAAAGGTCCATTTTATAATTAACCACGTCTTCTTTTTCAGGTTCTTCGGAGTTCCTCTCCGCCAGTACCCTAGACAGAAACAAACATATAGGTAAGAGTCTGTCCTTTTTATGTATTTAGCGGGTTGTGGTTTAGTAGAGTGCCCTCTTACTATCCTTTCTGGTAAGGGGTGTTGGTTAATAAAATTGAGTGGGAAAGGACTGGAGAGAATTCTTTTTTTTTTTTTTTTTAAACAGCACTCTCCAAAGAAAGAAATATCAATGTCTACAGAAATATTGCATGAACCACTCTTTTATCCTTGGGTTTTTATTGCCTCTTAATTTCTTTATAGGTTCCAGGATTTATCTCGCCACTCTTTCCCTGGTCTCCCTCTTCCGCCGCTCCTTCAGCCTCGCCGTCTCTCCTCTGCCAACGCGCGAGCGGATGCTGTTCTTCTTCTACCTCTTTTATGCGTCTTCCGGATTGCTGCGCTCCATCATCACCAGCCTCTTCCGGGTCGTGCTGCGACTCCTGGTCTCTCTTCTCTGCCTGACTTCCGGGTCGGGTGAAGTAAAACAAGCCGACCTCGGACTCCGGAAGGGCGGGCTCGTCAGGTCGGTGACAGGGTCCATGGAGTCTTGTAAGGGAAGGATGGGCGAGATCTCTCAAAGAGCCCAAGCAGGACATAGAGGACTATGTGCTAGGCCTACGTTCACGTAAGGCAGAGTACATGAAGAGGGCAAACGGGAACCTAGAGGCCAGCCAGGAGCTCACCAAGCACTGGTGTGACCAGAAGTCGGCACTAGTGGAGACCAACCAGGTCAGCTGGTGTGGGTGTTAGAGCCTGTGACTCCCAGGACCCTCCAGGACAAGTGGACTGGGCCCTATCCAATCTTGGAAAAGGGGGGGGAATGTCACCTACTTGGCTGACTTAGGCACTGCAAGGAGTCCTCAGAGTTCTCCATGTAAATCGCCTAAAACCCCACCAGGACAGAGCTGACATGACCATGCTCATGGCCAGTGATGGAGGCCAGGGAGGAGGAGGAAAGTTAACCCCTCCATGACCTGCTGCCAAACAACCCCTACGATGGGTCAGTTGAAGGTGTTGTCTTGTCCGACACCCTCACAAAAAAAAAAAAGCAATCTGACTGCAAGCAAGTCCTAGGACAGTTTGCCGAGCTCTCTTCCTTAACCCCTGGACAGACAACATGGTGTACCCATGATGTGGACACTGGTGACAGCCTCCCTTTCAAAAATAAGATTTACAGGTTGTCAGACCAAGTCAAGGCTTGCATTAACACAGAGGTCTGCAAGATGTTAGAGCTTGGGCTTATTGAACCTCTTGAGAGTCCCTGGGCTAGCCCAGTGATACTGGTCCCCAAACCTCACTCCAAAAGGTGGGAATCCTGAGATGAGGTTCTGTGTGGATTACAGGGGTCTCCATGCAATTACCAAAACTGATGTTCACCCCATAACAAGAGCAGATAAATTGATTGACAAGCTGGGAGCAGCCAAATTCTGGAGTAGCTTTAACATCAGGGTATAGGCAGATTGGACTCACCGAGGGAGCAAAAGAGAAGTTCACATTTTCAACCCCAGAAAGCCACTACCAGTTCAAAGTGATGCCTTTTGGATTGAAAAATGAACCTGCCACCTTCCAGAGGTTAGTGAATAGTTTTTTCAGGATTGGATGACTTCAGTCCAGCATATCTAGATGATATGGCGGTCTTTAGCTCCACCTGGAAGGTTGGCCTGATCCACCTCAAGGAAGTGTTACAGGCCTTGCATCAGGCAGGCCTAACTATCAAGGCCAGCAAGTGCCAGATATGGCAGAGTTCTGTAGTGTATTTGGGCCACCTTGTAGGTGGAGTCCAAGTACAGCCTTGATTTAGGCTATTCTGGACTCGGAAGCTCCCAAAACTCAGACTCAAGTGAGGGCATTCCTTGGCTTGACAGGAGGTTTGTGAAGGGGCATGGGACCATTGCGGACTCACTCACTGAACTTACCCCCAAAAAGCAGGCTAAGAAGGTCATATGGACCACAGGATATCAAAAGGCATTTGACACCCTGAAAGAGGCTATGTGCTCTGCACCCTGTACTGAAAGCACCCAACTATGGAAAGGTGCTCATTATCCAAACAGACACTTCGGAACACAGGATTGGGACAGTGCTAGCGCAAATCAATGATGAGAGCCAGGATCAAGCAGTTGCCTAGATCGGCAGGCGACTGCTCCCTAGAGAGCAGTGTTGGAGTGCCATTGAGAGGGAAGCCTTTGCTGTGGTTTGGACTCTACTTGTTTGGGACTCATTTCAAAGTTCAAACAGACCACCGGCCTCTCAGATGGCTGATGCAGATGAGACTGGAAAACCCCAAACTGTTTAGGTTGTCCATTTCCCTACAGGGTATGGACTTTACAGTGAAACACAGACCAGGGACTAACCATGCCAATGCAGGTCTTTCCAGGTTTTTTCTACTTAGACGATGAGAACTACCAGGGGCTAGGTTAGTTGATCACCACCTTTCGGTGGTGGGGGGTATATGGGAGGATCATAAGGAAAGTGCCCTTTTTGTATGGTCACCCTCCACTTTTTGCTCCACATGCTGATTGTTATGACTGATAGTGCACTGGAGTCTGCTGATCAGAACCCAGTGCTTGTGCCCTCTTCTAAAACTGCTATATTCGATTTGGTAATCCCAAATTGGCAAAAGTTTTACCCGTTTGTAAGTCCCTAGGATATAGTACCAGGGGTACCCAAGGCATTGGTGGTAAATGGGTCCCCAGAGCTGCAGCACGAGTTTGTGTCACTCTGGGCGACTCATGCCACCTATTGCCAGCAGGCCTGCCATTGCAGACTGCAGGAGCAGTGCAAACTGCTCCAACTCGACTGTGCCCTCACCATGTGCGGCACAGTCACATATCAGGGCTCGAAAAAAACCACTCGCCTGCATTTGCGAGCCAGATTTAATTAGGATGAGCTATTTTTAGGTCCTACTCGCCTTTTCTGGCGAGTAGGAAGACAAACTGACTTTTGACTTCTGTCTCTGAAAGCAGAGCAAATGTGACAAGATAGCAAGATTTAAAGGCATCTTTATTGCTCACAAAGTGAATGAGCAATGAAAATGCCTTGTTAACTGGTCACATTTGCTCGGCTTTCCAAGACAGAGGCCAAGTGCATTACAGTTAGGTCAAGTAGATTTTTTAAGTTACAAGACCTGCAGTTCTAGTACCAATTTTATGATTTTTCGAGCCCTTCATACATTGCCTTTAATGTATGTAAGCCACCCCCCTAAGGAAGGCCTCCTCAGCCCAGGAGGCAAGGTGCATTATATATAAGGTGTGGACATGTAAGTGCAAGCCTATATGTCCTTATAGTGGCGCTCCCCTATTGAAATCCTCTATATGTGTTAGCGGTCCATTGGGTAACATGGGCTGCCAAATGGCACCCTCGAGATTGGCATCTCCATTATGGTACCACTAAAATAAGTCATGTTTGGTATCAAACAACGTGCCTTCTCACGCTTGGCAATTCTCGTGCGCTGGGCGATGTGGCATGCACCCAAAGGGAACCTTAGAGGTTACCCTTGAGGTTTCCCCAGTTTTACTATATTCTGGCTGACCAGCTCACACTTTCCCACACCTGCTGCCGCCAAGACATTCTGACCATCTGCCATGTAGTGTGATCACTCCCAGGAGTCGGAGACAAAAGCTGTGCAGGAAGGTCACACCTCCCTCCTCCCCAGATGGCTAATGAATTGGCACATCAGAGCAGTGAGCTTCAAAGGCTACACCACCTCCGATATTCATCTGGGCTGTCTCCCTGAGGAAATAGCCCCCCTTGCCCCAGGCGCTCTTGCTCCCGGGTAAGGTAGGACATTAGCTACACAGGAGATGCACACCACCAGGTTAGCTGGCCACACCTCTAGGGTGGGCAGCCTGGTCTGTACACCTAAAATTTAATTCTGCCATCTTTAGGATGGCAGAAATAGTGGGTTCTGGGTAGAAAAGAGGACATACACCACTGGATGTGATCACCTCAGGCGCGGACTAGCTGAAGGGACTAGCTGCCCACTGGCTACTAGCCCCCACACCCCTAAATCTAGTATTTAAGGGATGGCCTTGACACCAGAATCTCAGATCTGAACAATTTACTTCAAGGAAGGGCCAAGAGGAGACCCGGGTCGCCGACAACAGGACTTTGACCAAAAGCACAAAAGCAAAAGAGATACTTTATCCCTGGGGCAACAGACTTGGAACCGAGTGAGCAACCACACTCCCGAAGAGAGCGGTCATTGTGGAAGCCAGAAGCACCCTCCGTCTCCCTTGGACTAGTGGAACTAGTCTCCTACAAACTGCACGTAAAAACGCTCACCGGATCTAACAAATTGCTGGCCATCTGGCCCTCCGAGGGATCGTCCAAATTCAGGTGGTCCAGTGCATTGTGGGAGTTGTAGCCTTGCCTGCCCCGAAGTCTCAGGCGGCTACGTGACTCCCCCAGACACAGTGAAGTTCCCATAGCTTTTCGTTGTGCTTACTGCTGCCAAAGCTTGTTGGTCACCAGTCCAGTAACTGACCCCACACTGGATGCTGCTGCTACGGAGAACATCGTGCAATCATCATCCAACGTCAGCAGCTGTGTACCTGTTGTGCTTGTTTCTTGCAGCATCGTGTAAGCAGTAAAAAAACAGCACCACCAGGGGCTCCCGTTCAGGCAGAACAACGCTGCACCCAGACTCCACAGGCTAAGTAAAACTGATCTGACTGTTGTGGCCTGGTCCTGGGGTAAAGTTACACAATGACTTACAGAAAACTACTTTAGAATTGCTGTTCAAGCCCTCCGTCGTAATGCCCTATTCTTTGGCCTCCCAGACTCAACACTGGCTCCTCTTAGGGGCATTGAACACGCTGCAGCATGTCACATCAAGGGCTTGAAGAAATGTGATCACATCATCCACTTCCAGATGGAACTCCATTGGTTCCCCTACCCGGCCCGCAACTTCTTCAAAATCAGCTGTACCATTTACAAAGAACGATCAGCAGCCCCACTTATCTTGTAGTATCGCAGCCCCACTTATCTTGCAGTGTCTGAAACAGCATCCCGGTAAGCATCAGGCCCTTCCCAATGATACTCCAATTTAGGAAAGAATTGAGGACTCGCCTCTTTAAAGAAGACCACATCACAATGCATTAACCATCCACAACCAAGCTCCTTCTCCTCTTACACATTGACTTTATGCTGCTCTTTGACCATGTACAGTGTTCTACTGCTTTTGGCTAGGTTTGTGCTATAGAAATACCATATTTATACCATACATAAACATGGGGCTGACTGGAAGCCCATGTATGTTCTTGGTAAGTCCACAACAGGACAGCTTACACAGTCTTGTAGGTTCAACCTAAAAGTAGCCTCCGTGTGAAAAACCAGACACTGAACACCAGTTCAAGATTTGAAACATAAATTCCAACCACTACATACCAAGGACCTCATGAATGACATCACAAATTACATCACTAAACACCTCACATAAACATAATTTGTAAACAAAGGTCACACCTTTCACTCATAGGCTGCAGTTAGTGGTCTTCCCCATGAGGAGAGGGTTCCTGCATACAGGTTTGGCCATGGCAGTGTACAGGGTGCAGCCATAGGTCATGTTCTCTGCTCAAGGCATACTCTGTGCAGCCTTGGGTTCGGGCCATGTCGGCTGTGCATATGGCATGGCTGAAGGTGATATATGGACAAAATATCTACTCTGCAGGCAATCCTTTAGGGGAATGGCATAAGGGTGCACAGAGAGATATTTGGCCAGAGCCACAAGCTTGTTGTTCTTGGCGCAAGTGTGTGCACAGGGGGAACAGGACTCGGAACATTCATGCAGGAAGAGTTGTTGATCGCTGGGCCTTGGCCTGAGGTTTTGTATGCAGAGCATGCTAAGCAGGAGCAAACAAGGAGTTTGGCGTGTGGTTTTTTGAGCAGCTTCAGTAATGTCATATAGCATATCAAGGGTGAACTGATACATGAATTCACAAGCTATCGATAAATTGGTTACGTGATTTCAGTAATGACAGTGCTGTAGCTTCCAAGGATGATGTGCAATGCATGGTTGGGGTGGAAGATATGGTGGCTGACAAATTTCAATGCTTTAAATGTTGGTTAAGCCCCACTTTCAATAAGAAAGGCATTTTTTTTTTTTACTTGCCAATAACTTTGGTCCCTATCAACAGATCTGCACAAAATGTGTAACTCATTTAGCATAGCCGATGTAAGGACCGGCATTCCAAATGTCATGCAGTTCTGTGAAGAGGATACAAAGTTAACAGAAGGTTCAAAAATGTTTTTCCCATTTTAGCTCCCATAGGAATTTCTGCTCACAACTACTACTAAAACCACTGAATGATTTACATCAAACTTGGCATGAATGTAGAACTTTATTCAGAAAGTGTGCTTTAGTTGGTTTGGTGCAAATCAGTTCAGTAGTTTTTCAGATATTAGCCTTTGGAAAGGATGGTGTGTAGGCTTGAAAGGGTTAACACTTTTGTACATCTTTTCAGTTGAAAAGCCTTTCATTGATTTGCTTTAATTTTTTTGATTTAGTAATAGCTTTAGCACAGTTTGATGGACTTTCACGATATTTTGCAGAGACTTGGAATGTTCAGCATGGTTTTGGTTTACTCAATTTCATGCATGACATAGGTCAAAGTAGTGTTTGTTCATTTGCTAATATGGCACAGTTTAATGAATCAACACAAAATTTGGCAGACACTTATAAGACTTAGGATTCTGCTGGTTATGTCAAACTTTGAGTAGATCGGTCAAAAGTCAGGGCAAAGACAAATAGGAAAAGGGAACAACGTTTCATTCACTAATAGTTGAACTTTGCTAAATTTCATGCAAATAACAGTGATGACTAGCAAATTAAGCTCAGTGCCAGGTCAGGCAGTCCCTTCAACCAACCTTCCTGCATACAGACAAAGCTGGTTGGGCACAGGGGCTTGAGGAAGGCAGTGCAGAGGGGCGACTGGGTACACTGTAGGTGAATGAGATACATCATGAATTTTTTTTACATTATATGAAAATGCCCCAGTTAAAAGGAACTTACAGTTCAGCAAATACAAAACCAAAAAACCCTGAAATTCATCAGTTATGGTGTGCAACACACCACAACTCACAGCACTGCCGTATTAAAATGTTTTTTTTTTTTTTTTTTTTTTTAAACGCCACCTACAAAAAGTGAATATACACTCACCAAAAACAAAACCCCACACAAAAGCCACTCTGCAACCAGCAGTGTGGAGCTGTGGTCAGGCGAAACAAGGGGTGAAAATGGTAAAATGGCAGGTAGGATCTGCATATTTCCAAATAAAATACAGAAGCCCAGCTCACTGGATTTCCACAGCATTTAAAACCCTGAACGAACCACAAATCATTCATAAAATGCAATTAGTAGAACTAGTAAAGTAAAAATTATGCTCTTTAAGATCACAGAACATGTACCGGGGCAGCAGTCTGAAAAGGGATGAAAACCAGGAAGACTCCAGAAGGCTGCAAACCGGGGCTTACGTACATTATGAAAATACTCTTCTTAGTCACAAGACATTCTGGAAGGTTTCTCCTGTAAGGAGGACGGTAGGGACAGAACTATCCTTTGTATGGCTCTGAAGATCATGCATGCTTGCCCCATTTTCCTCATGCCTCTCTAGTAGATTTGATATTTCACCTAAGCACATATAGCTACCAGGCATGTTCGTTGAAGAACTTCTGTGAAATAGCTTGAGCCCCATAGGGGAGTCTGGGGTCTGAGGGAAGACACCAAGTGTGCTGCTCCTTTTAACTAAGTAATTTTAATTAAAATAATTATGGTCTTCTCATCAGGCCTAGAAGAACTGGCAGAAAATTATTATATCATGAGGAGCTGGCGTTTTTTACTACTGCTGCCTTCAGTGAGAGTCGCCTACTGGCCTCTTCTGTTTAAAAAAGATTTGTCAGATCCTTACAACCGGGTACCTTGCAAAATCCCAGTGGGACATGGATGGAAAAGGCTCGTGTCAGCTGCATGTATGAGGCAGAGTGAACCTGGAGTATGTGTAGTGTGTCTTGCTCTACTGCATATAGTCAGGAATCTATTTTGGAACTCCTGTGTCTGGATGGCAGACAAGATGGAAATTGGGCATAAACCTACCAGAGTCGGATGTGATTTGGTGGAAAGGCAGGGAACATTCCTAGGACTCTTTGAAGTGAGCCAGGCTCCTGTGAATGGACAGTGGGTACACAGGCCCTTCTAAAGTGCAGGTGCACACCCTCTCCTACAAGAATAAACACCCTGCAGCACTAATCTTTCTGCCACATCTGTAAATCAGAAGACGTGTGGGCTAGGCAGCCTTCTGTGTGCAAGTTGTTCGATGCCTTGAAAGAAGACCACATCCAAAACAGAGAAAGGCTCTGGAATTCACATCACATCTGTGTCTGCCAGTCAAGGATAAAGAGTCCAAGTAGCTGTCAAAGAAATCTCTCGCTAAATGGTATTCAAGTTCCACAAACCAATGAGGGAGAGAAAGTTTTCTGAGCTCCAGGGGTGGTTTCCTTTACAGCTAGCACCCCAGTCAGACTGGGAACAGAACCTGATGTCCGTGTTCCTGTAGAAGGTGCTGAGGAGCTTCCTCTGGACTGGAGCCAACTTTGCACTGAGGAGGAAAAATACTTGAAGTGACTTTACACAAGGTCACCGTCTAAAATATTTCACCCAAGCTGCCTGAAACAAAGAGCTGATGAGGGGACGACTAGAATCTTCATGACACACAATGCACGAACCAGAAGGAAGGTCAGTCCTACAAGGAACTTTTGTGAACTTCATGTGTCCCTGAATCTCTTACTTTTGCTTCTGGTCACTCACAACAGAACTTTGAGCCTGCTCAGTCTCCCTCCCATGTCTGGGGGGTTTCAGAGAACAGCAAAAGGTGTACACTTTCCAACTCCACTGACCGTATCAGACTCTATCCACGATATCAGAATTACAACCCTTTAAAAACCTCTTCCTTGAGCACCTAATTGCAGTAGCCGGAATAAAACAGTACTGCAGTGAGTGGCTTCTTAAGTACAGGGTTTAAGAATTATTATGTGGTCAACAGTTCACAACTGTCGCCTACTTACTACTGCTGGGACCAGGGATTACAGAGTATGGGCACCGGACTCATCTGTATTCCCCAAATGTGGGCTCACATACCACTGGGGCCTTATCTCCCATTTTGTGAGGATCACAAGTGTGTGGCTGGGTGGCCTCATAAGATATTTAGACATGCAGCACTGGCCCTAGCCAGTGGAGAGTGGTTGAGCATGCTTGGCAGAATAGGCTAGAATGCGACAATTCCAAATTATCTCAGAGCAGCACCCCCTTGGAACCTCCCCACCACTAAGCGCGACCAACCTCTGTGCCAGCCAGCCATCCCTACTCTGATGATCGGCAGATTACACATGCAAAAACTTCACAGGAGCTGAAGCTGTGGACAGGGAGAAAACTTTTTCCGACAATAAGACATTGTATTTAATGACATAAGAACCCAGAGCGTGGGTCTGGTTGCAGCAAGTTCAGAAACTCCTTCACAGAGATCTATATTGTCAAGCATGGTCAAGTCTGCCAGCAGAGAGTCAGTAATCATTGAACCCAGTCTGTAAAAACCAGTATGCACGGTGGGACATGCATGTTTATGCATTGCTCTGCTTTATTCATGTTCATCTAAATTCTCATGTGTAGCATTTAGTTGCATATAGAATGCACTATTTTTAAGACAAATCACACGCTGGAGATTGACAGATTACATTTTATTGCATATGGAGAGTTGTGAGTCTCTAGCCCACTAAACATCCAAGCAAGCCTTCGACTGCTTTGCTTCGCTACCCTCAAGTTCAGGTGCTACAGGGACGCTCCTTGGGCACGGTTTTAAGTCCCACAGAAAAGTAAAGGTAAAATGCTCCAATTGTCACCATTGCAATATACGAGCATCTGTATGCACTGTGGTCCTCGAATCCATTCCTTAGACCATGTGTCACTGCTGCAGAAGAAATACATAGCAAGACCTCCCAGGCTTTTCATATTCCACAAATTAGTAAAAAGGGTATGCAAGTAAAACTCACAAAAGGCAAAGAGGTTTCCCACTAATAGCAAGAGTGTTCCCATGCTTTATCATACAGAGTTTCAAGTAACAGTAAGCGACGAGGCAAAACCCATGGTTAATAGATGGCTCAAAGTAGTCAGAGAAATAATGTTCCAGTTCTGCTCTTTCATTTTACTAAGAATTGAGAACGGATATTTGGTCTAAGTGAAGTGAATGAGCAATGTAGCATCCAGAATGCTTTGGTGTGCAGTGTAAAATGGAAGCATAAAACTGGACATGTGGCGAGCATGGTATAAGGACACCCTCAAGTAACCCTAGCAAAAGATGGCAGAGAAATGCAACCACTTTTTAGTGTCTGTGGATTACAACAAGACTTTTGCAGCGTGATGGCTCTTGTATATTCACATGTGATGCATAATTCCTCCATTTCGTGATTAGGTCAGGAAGTGTTAAGCTATAAAAACGTTTTATACCTTTGGTGGGTGTCAACATAGGTGGAGCCAGAGTAGGACATTTACCGTAAGTCCAAAATACCACAGTATGTGACCACTATTTTAGATTTTTTTTCTGCGGTTAGGTTCAGAGGGGCAAATCGAGAACTCCCGAGAAAAAAGCAGATAGTCAGCAGATAGCAAGACGATCCCAAAAACTCGATGCTGGATTGGCTCCACATGCTGGGGCAATTTGGGCTTATGGTCAACTTTAAGCTCACTAAAAAAACCATCACAGAAACCAGAGCTAGGAATTTACAATACATGGAGGATTTAACCAAGGTCCCTACTTCAGAGAGTTGCAAAGCCACGTGAACTACATAAACAAGCATTTTTCACATTTCTCATAAGGACTGGCAAAGCTTACCAACAGACTTGTCCGCCATACCAACATCTCTGGAGGTCCAGCGGCAAAACCCGCAGGCAAGGTAATAAGCCTTTTTCATGGTGGTCTTAGCTGGGTCATCAGGAAGCGGAGTTTGCATGCTTGTGGCGCGGGTGGAAAGTGTGTGCATACAGCAAGGGCAATCAAAACAGTTGGCACATCTGTCAAATAGAATCAAGAGGGAGAGACTTTAGGCAGAGAGGAACAGTGCAGAATTGTACTATAATATTCCTTTACAAATATTAGGCCACTCTAAAACACCAAATTGCTAAAAATATGAGAACCTGTACAGAATAACAGTGCACTAGAAGAGGTATACTAGGAGTGTTCAGATCTGAATTGAGGAGAAGCAACAACTGGGATTTTCGAAGAGAGGAAGAAAGAGTGCTGCATAGTTGTAGTTTAAGGGTTGCTTGAAGACATAGTCGCTCATACCGTAATCATACGTGTACTCGTCTACATTTGTGAAATGTTTATGTCAGCAGGCTGAATTTCACGCATTTGCTCAGCATAAAAACAAGGCTCAAAAAGAATCCTGGGCACACATGCGCCCTGCCAAAGTTAGGTCCTTCCTCAGAGTGGGTGCCAAGTCATTGTCCTCTATGAAGATAAGATCAAGGGTCCTTTAGCCAGCAATGGGAGAGATGGTTATATTACCTGGATAAAAGATGGAATTAAGGCCTATAAGAACAAGGGTCACAACAATAAGTAACTTCTACTTACAGCTATGGTCATTCACCCTCCTCCACACACAAGACTCATACAAAGGATCCACAACTAAACACGCATGACAAGAAGCACCACATTACAAAGATGGCTCTGGTACCCAAAGAAACGTCAAAAAAGGTAGCACTAGAGTTAGCTGAACCCTCTTAGCAAAACCAAACAGGCTGAAGAATACCACTTTTATTCCACAATAATGTTGTAGAGGGAAAGGGAAGCAGGCATGTGAGCAAATCCAAAGGGAAGGAAGTTTACATCTTACATCTCACAGAACTATGATCCTACACAACAGGGAAAAAATAGAACATGACCCCTGAAAAGCAAATAAGCGAAATGAAACGATCACCTCAGAGCTACACATCCTTAATATTAAACGTAGCTAAAACATAATTTAATTACACCATCTTTTTATAAGCAGAGTAAACCATCTACGTAATCAATGTATTTATTGTTCCCAAAGGAAAAGATATTGATTTTATTATGGCCGTTCGAACTGGCATAGTGGGCAAAAAAAATTGGCCTGGAATGTGGCACTGAAAAATGACCAGTTGCGGAGACCAATTCAAGTATCACACCAGTCACTTTTATTTTTCATGGTCACAGTCGTCCGTATATTTTGAAAAACTTGTCAATATTTAATGTTTTTGTAGATTTTTAAAAACATTTTTTTTTTTTCCCCACACAGTTGACTGTTTGGTGTGGAAACTTTGGGTCATCAACCACATTCAAATTTAGGAAGAATATGATTGGCTGAGAGAATGGTTTGTGGAGTGGTCCAAAAACAACTATGTTTGGGTGCTGGTTTATTACTGAATGCGACCATGTTAGGTTTATGAACTTTACTAATAATGCTAATAAAACAAGCATTTGCAATGCAATAGGTCTCGCATTTACGTGACTTTAAGCTATTGGCATTGTAAATGACAATGCCTTTTATTTATGTTTTAAAAACAAAAACAAAAATAAAAGGCATTGTTATATGCAATGTCAATAGCTCAAACCCGCATAAATGCAAGACCTATTGCATTGCAAATGCTTGTTAGATTAGTGAGTAGAAATGCTCCCTTTCGGCCCGCGCGGCAAATTAATTAAATAAACAAGCACAGCCGCTAAAGTGAACCGCGCTGCAAATAATAAAATAATTAAAAAAAATAAAAAATAGTGCTTACCGACTTATGAAGGAGACCGTGTAACGCCACAAGTAAAACATCCAGTTCTCATGGGAGGTAACAAATGGCGACAGTGCGGTAACAAGGAGGGACTAACAAGCCTCATTATTAATCAGAAACCAGCATTTACCAAGGACAATGACACCAGCCAATCAAAAATATGGGCGGAGAGAAGGCGAGGCTTCCACATCATACTGGACTACCGCATGCCTCGCAGAGCGAGCAGCGCATGTACGCTGCCGCTAGGCTCAACCTAAAAAGGACACCCTTTGTACTCCAATGTGCACGGAGGTCTGTACATTCAATATGCCACACTAAAACACCAAATTACTGGAAATAAACGGGCATTCATACTTTTCTCACAGAATTTTGCCAACTGTAACAGGCAGGGTAAAACCATTTATCCTCGGCACATCACAGGGCTGATGGATTTCTCTATGTACCAGATAAATATCATCTTCCACTTAAATGTGTATGGTGAATTAGGAGAAGGCCTCTTGGCCTATTTCAAGAATAAATAAACAAAAGGAGAGTGATTCCAAATGATAAGCATTGTATGAGGAGTCACACGAGTTTGAAGAAGAACCCTCACTCACCAACCTAGTTGGTGACATGCTTCATCATAGGGTTCCCACCCAAGAGGCCGAGTGCCTCTCGGGTGTGCTTCAACGCCCGATTACAGCGGAGCGGGTTTTTTTGGAGTGTGCAATATGTGAATAAGTGACACCGTGATGGATAAAATTACCTTTACTTATCCTAAATATATTTAATAGTGGAGAAGTAAGGCAAGATTAAAAGGAAGGTGATAGTGGTTGTTTTTAGCTGGTTAGATTGGCCAGTATCATCCTTATAAAGTGATGCTCGGTCTACATGTTTCAGCTTCCTATCTCAATTTGCGAGGCTTTCGTCAGGACCAAATCTGTCACGGGGGTATGCACACGCTAAGGTGCACCCTCACCAGTGGCAGTAGTGACCGTAAACTTACGGTTTCAAAACAATCAGCGTCGTCTGAAAGGAAATAAAACTCTGAAAGAGAAAGCACATATCAAGACATATATAGCATCTTGTAAATTTACTACTGTGACACAGGTCAGTGCGATGACCCTCATACCGTCAAACGTGCTATTCAAACGTGCGCTCAACAGGCTATTTGTGCCTATCGTGACTATTGTGAAGTGCTGCTGATTTTAGCACTACTCGGTATGCGTTTTGCAAAACGTGTATATCCAACGTATCTTTGGAATCCAGAAAAGAGCACAGCATACTATGCCATATTTTATCATCCATCGGCAACTCGTGTGGCCGGTATTCATAATCTTATTTAGATAGAAAGAGAAATCTAATTAACCATGACTAAGATCGGTATATTAAAGTTCAGAGGAAACACTCAAAACACTCAAACATGGGGGAGAGAAATGGTGTAAGGCTTACATGGGCTGTAGCAAATTTCGACCCCATGGATCCAAGCAGGGGACGTTGATTTATAGTCACACACTGGTTCTCTTCAACCACGTCATCTTGAACAATAAAGTTTGATGAAAGTCATCCTACAGAGAGGGTTAGCTTTCCACTCTCTGCTCCCTGGTTGCAGCCAATCACGGCGACAACGTCTGCAGACACGTTGACACGTTCTGCATCATCACGCTTCACGTGATGATGCGTCACATCCTAGAATCCAGTGATGCCGTTCAAATACGCCGGTTGTGGTCTTTCCCGCATCCACGGGGTCCCCGATCGGTTCCACACTAGGTATCGAGCGGGCGTTTGGTTTTGGCGTTGAGTATACGTGAGAGCGCTCCTGGCATAAGGTACTTCTGTTTGCTATATTCTCTCTACTTGCTCCAACGCAGTACATTTTCTCGCCCCCCATCCAGTGTGTGACTATAAATCAACGTCCCCCGCTTGGATCCATGGGGTAGAAATTTTCTACAGCCCATGTAAGCCTTACACCATTTCTCTCCCCCATGTTTGAGTGTTTTGAGTGTTTCCTCTGAACTTGAATATACCGATCTTAGTCATGGTTAATTAGATTTCTCTTTCTATCTAAATAAGATTATGAATACCGGCCACACGAGTTGCCGATGGATGATAAAATACGGCATAGTATGCTGTGCTCTTTTCTGGATTCCAAAGATACGTTGGACATACACGTTTTGCAAAACGCATACCGAGTAGTGCTAAAATCAGCTGCACTTCACAATAGTCACGATAGGCACAAATAGCCTGTTGAGTGCACGTTTGACTATAGCATGTTTGACGGTATGAGGGTCATCGCACTGACTGTCACAGTAGTAAATTTACAAGATGTTATATATGTCTTGATATGTGCTTTCTCTTTCAGAGTTTTATTTCCTTTCAAACGACGCTAATTGTTTTGAAACCGTAAGTTTACGGTCACTACTGCCACTGGTGAGGGTGCACCTTAGCGTGTGCATACCCCCGTGACAGATTTGGTCCTGACGAAAGCCTCGCAAATTGAGATAGGAAGCTGAAACATGTAGACCGAGCATCACTTTATAAGGATGATACTGGCCAATCTAACCAGCTAAAAACAACCACTATCACCTTCCTTTTAATCTTGCCTTACTTCTCCACTATTAAATATATTTAGGATAAGTAAAGGTAATTTTATCCATCACGGTGTCACTTATTCACATATAGCACACTCCAAAAAAAAAACACTCCGCTGTAATCCGGCGTTGAAGCACACCCGAGAGGCACTCAGCCTCTTGGGTGGGAACCCTATGATGAAGCATGTCACCAATTAGGTTGGTGAGTGAGGGTTCTTCTTCAAACTCGTGTGACTCCTCATACAATGCTTATCATTTGGAATCACTCTTCTTTTGTTTATTTATTGATTAAAAGGGGACCAAGAGTGGCTCCACTATAAATCCCTTTCTCTGTGTTTCTTTCATTGAGGCAGCGCACAGCTGCGAGAGTTCCTTTTAGTAGAGAATATAACCATTGCCTGCACTGAACATCAACAAGGGGGAGAATCAAGGCTCGACCTTTTCTGACGCTGAGGTTGATGCAATCTTGGCAGGCCCCTTCTATTCACTGACCCCAATATTGCCCAGACTATCTCCCAGACTACGGAATGGGAGAAACTGACCTAGCAGAAGCGTAACAGAATTAGAACTATCCTACACGGTACCATTCTGACTGAATATCTCCGTAACAACACGGCACAGAAGGGCCTATTAGTAACTAATGCACCCCGCATATTCTTGGAGGATGCGACTTTTAGGAAAGAATGGGCGCAGATCGCGTGGCACTGCACCTGCGACTGGCTAGTTCCAATTATAAAAACGGCTCTGAGATTGTCAGAAACTATGCTGATTGAGATCCAGCTCACTGAGACTCACTTTAAAACAACCATTACTGCATATAAAAAGAAGTTGGACGAACTAAATAAGGAAATTAATGAATACAAAGAAAATCTTACACAATCTAGGATCCAGAAGTTTCAAAAAGACCTGAAACGTTTTTCGTTCAACAAAAATTATCCCTATGCGGATCCAGACTTTGTCCCTCCCACCAGAAACACTTACAACTCAGAAGCATCCGAGGATGACTCCTCAACTAACAGTGGATCTAGTGGAGGTAGTTACAAATCTAGGCAAAGGGGGAGGAATAGATACAATATTACTCCACAACCTTGGCCCCCATATTCCACACCAGGAGGGGGTGGTCTCCCCAGCCATTTCCATCCACATCAATATCCGATGATGGGCTGGAATCAAGCCTTCCTACATGCACCACAACCTCCTCTCTTCCCCCACAATGCATATAGACCGCCTTTTTTAGGGAGAGGCAGGAGAGGAAGAGGCAGGAGTAGAGGGTTGAACCAGGTACATTGGGAAGAAGACGACCCAATAGGGAGCAACACCCGCAGCAAGTCCCGGGAACAGGCAGGGACAAGCAACCAGAGAGTTTGATCACAAACTTATCCTCAGTCACTCTGACAGCTACAGAAGAAAAAGTACTTAATCGTGGATTGGGCTTTGTACACCAACGGCCCGCCTCAACAAATTCAATTTGCACTGCGAATTGTCCGAATTTTTCAGGAAGCTGAGACTCAAAGCTTACTTTGAAAAACAAGAGGCTAGGGAAGATACCAATCCTACAGGTGAAATAGGATTACGGTTAAAATCTACCTTTTGTCCACCACCGCACACTACACCTGTAGAGATTCTCACATTCGAGCAGGAAGTGTTTAATGACATTGAATCCATAGAAGATAAAGGCAGCTTCAAGAATCTAAGCAAGGAGGAGATGATTGCCCTTCAACGATTACAGACTCACGACACGATCGTAATCAAGCCAGCTGACAAGGGAGGAGGGGTGGTCATACAGGACAAATGCGAGTACCAGAAGGAATGTAGGCGTCTTCGGAATGTCCGCATGAACTACACCCCTTTGACTACTGACCCTACCCCGGCGTTGAAGAATAAGATCAGGAGCTTGGTGGACTACTCGGAAACCAACGGGCACATCTCTAAACATGAGGCAGACTTTCTAACAACGGGGAATAACAAAATCCCGTACTTCTACACCCTGCCTAAAACACACAATAGGACCCCTCCCCCTGGCCGTCCCATAGTCTCGGGGATCGGATCCCTTTTGGAACCTCTGTCTCGCTTTTGCGATTTTTTTCTAAAACCCCTCATTCAACTAACTCAGACTTACTTGAAGGATACCAAAAGCCCCCTTAATTTGCTACATGATTGGACAGTGGATGAGGACTCCGCCATTCTGGTGACCCTTGATATCGAGAGTCTGTACACCAGCATCCCTCAAGACGATACAATAAATGTAATTAGCACTATTCTGGCGGGGGCTGATTGGAATTTCAGAACACCGAAACAATTCGTCATCGAATGTGCCAGACTGGCACTCAAAGTAAATTTCTTTGAATACGAAGGGGATTTGTTCCTCCAAACCACAGGCACTTCGATGGGCAGCACCTTTGCCCCCAGTGTGGCAGGGCTGTATATCCATGATTTCGAGCAGAGATACATCCTGGATGAAAGCAATCCTTTTGGCACATGTATCTCGTTCTGGAAGAGATACATAGATGATGTCCTTGTCATTTGGCAAGGACCGGAACAGACACTCAGAGAATTCCTGGAATGGATTAATAACTGACAACAACTTGAAGTTTACCCATTCTTTTGACAGGAAGGAAATGGTTTTCTTGGATGTCACCATCACCAAAGAAAACGGTAAACTTGAGACCAGGACATACTACAAGCCACTGCAAAGAACAACTTGCTGGATTTCTCTAGTTTTCATCCAAGGGCTCTAAGAGAAAACTTGCCCTACGGACAATATCTCCGTTTAAGAAGAAACTGCAGCAAACTAGAGGATTATTGCACACAAGCTACTGATCTCACTAAGAAATTGAGAAATCGAGGCTACCCAGATAAAATCCTGAACAGAAGCCAGAAACGCGCCAGAAATCAACCCCGTGATGTTTTGTTAGAGGATAATCCCAGAAACACTAAGGAAATCCCCTTAACCTGTGAGACCACCTACAGTACAGCATCAAACGCAGTGACTAAATCAATCAATAAGCACTGGCGTATTTTAGAGACCAACAATAGGAAGTGGGAGAAACCCCTCTTCTCTTTTAAAAGAGCCCGAAGTCTGAAGGACTCCCTGGTGTCTACTCGTCCCAGAAAAACTGATTGTGAACCTAACCCCTCAGTCCTCAATGCCTGGGGGCTGCCCAGTGTGACAGGGCACTTCCCCTGCGACAGTTGCAGTGGGTGTCATTTAACGTACCCAACCAAACACTTAGACCTTGAGCCCAACAAAATATGGACACAGAGCACACACTAATTGTAATTCCACAAACGTGGTTTATCTGATCACATGAGCGTATGAGCACGCACAGCGAGGATATCTAATAAAAATGTATCGATGTAGCGTGCACCGGAGGTATCACCCTCTGGAAGGGTGTTACGAGAAATCAGCAAAGGTAGCGCCACTCGCATGAGTGGTGTCCCTCCAGGCACAGCTTTAGGTCTGCCGGAAGCAGATTAAAAAATTGTAATCCCAAAATTACAGACGAGCCGGAAATTTATGCCGAAAATTTTTAGAGCTCTTCATCAAGTTTATTAGGTGCTTGAATTTCATTCAATCAAGGATGCATAACAATGAAATAATCAACTTCAATTTCCAAAATTCGGGAATTCATCTCCCGATGCATTTTGGGCATAAGAGCCCTTCTTCAGGGGAGAATCTAAAATAATGCGGAGAAAATGTCCAGCTTACAATCTGCCCATACACGAAATGTTAAAAGATCGTGCTCTAGATAGAACCATTGAAATGAAAACGGCTGTGACGAAAACATGTGTCTAAACTATACTCAGCTCAACCATGGATGAAAACCCAAGTTCGGTACACCACGTGAAAAGTGAGAACTCCGCGTCCCATTCAAAAGGAATAGTCGTGTAGTTACTATAAAATAATAAAAATGATGAAGGTGGTGTTTCAATAAACGTGAGACCGCTACCAAATAAAATACACCAATAAGTGTTACAAAACAGAAGAAAACTTACATTAACCCGACGTGTGTGCTGCGTACTCCATGGAAATTTAGAAAAACGCCGAACCAGCGTGCATCGCCTAATGTTATACGATCTCGGTGTGCATGGAAATGAAAAAGGACTCCTTCGGATAACGAGCAACCCGACTAGGAAATGTATATGAGTGCCAACTTTGAATAGGTGAAAACGTGCAGATCTCTCTAATCATTATAAAAGCATTCAGTTTCAAAATGAAGATGAGATTTGGCTATGTACAGCAGACGTGAAATCACTGTACACTTCAATTCCCCATAACTTGGGCCTGGAGGCCATTGAGGACATGTTATTGAACTCGGATTTAAGTACGGATTTTCAGCTTTTTTTAATGGAATTGGTTCAGTTTACTTTATATCAGAGTTATTTTCAATGGGAAGATCAATGTTATCTCCAATTGTCTGGAACTTCAATGGGCAATTGTGCCGCGCCTGCATACGCGAATACCTTCAAGTGCAAGTTTGAGGAACATTACATACTCAATAACACACCATGGAAAGAACATGCCATTACCTTTCTTAGATATATTGATGACATTCTTATTATTTGGAAGGGTTCTTATCCCAGCCTGGTAGAGGCTCTTAACGCTTTAAACAACATCAACGAGAGAATTCAGTTCACTTTCAACATCGATCAACAATCTATAGCATTTTTGGATGTTTTGATCAGCAGATTAGGTAACACCTTAGACACCAACATCTACAGAAAAGATACTGACAGAAATAATCTGCTGCACCATCAAAGTTTTCACCAGACGTCTCTTAAAAACAATCTACCATACTCGCAGCTTCTTAGGGTGAAGAGAATTGTTTCAAACTCAGACAACTCTACACAACAAACCAGAAACATGTTGGACAAATTCAAACAGAGAGGATATCCCCAAGAGATTCTTGACCAAGCTGACAAACGATGCAGCGAAAAGAACCGCACACAACTTTTGACTTCTATTGATAAAACAATACTTAAACGCACTGTGGTCGTGTCCAAATTTTCTACCCTTAGTTCGCAATTCAAAAAAATCGATTACAACACACTGGCCTATCCTAAGCATGGAACCAGATTTTAAAGGTATTTTTCAAGTTTGCCTATACAAGAGGGAAGAACATTAAAGAGTTCATTACCAAGACAGTTACATCATCTCCGGATCTGGTTTATAGAGGGAATTCACCATGCCTCAATTGTAATAATTGTCATAACATCATCAAAGGACCTATCATAACACATCCTATGAAAGGCACAAAGATTAAACTGAAAGTCAATGCCAATTGTGATTCTAAGAACGTTGTTTATATGCTCAAATGCCCTTGCGGGCTGGTCTACGTCGGAAAGACGGAGAGAAAGATTAAGACTCGTTTGAATGAACACAAGAGCAATATCCGCAACAATAATATCAAATCTGTCATAGCGATACACTTCATTGAAAATCGACAACATCAGCCAACTACAGTTCGCCGTCTTGGAAACTATCAGACGTGAAGGCAGAAACAACAGTAACTTCATTCTACAAAGCGAAAATCATTGGATAAAGTTTCTGGACACGATGAAACCGAACGGTCTGAATGACCGGATGGAATTTCATTGCGATCTGTGATTTCTGTACCTATTAACTAATCTCTTATCTGTTCTGATCACACGCATCTTCTTGCACATTGTCCTTTATACTTTTCACTATTCCTGTGCCTATTCACTTCGTGATTCATGTATTATCTGTTCTGATTATTTGTATTTCCCAGTACATATGACCCGTTTTATTTTGAGTTCTTTATTTATTCTACTCTTTATTCATTTTACTGGTTATTATGATTTTCTTCACGCATTTTCATTCTATTTTATCTTCTCGATATGATCTCCTCACAGATTTTTACCTTAGTTGTAGCTAGTACAGTCCGCTTGTTTTTTTGTTTTTTCGATAAACTGTTTACACGTTACCACACATCTCACTCCTTTCTCATCTTTTTGATCATGCTTTGAAAGCTTACATGCACCATTGTTGAAACCCGTTCGCTTTATCTTCATTTTCATGGTTTTTGTACATATTGTTTATTTGGGGTTCGCAAATCGAATGTTTACAGCTCGATCCTGATGATCGTTATATTTTCGTAAAAACAAGATCTGTTCACGTTTCTTTATGTGTTTATTCATATGCTATTTTCACACGCTTTTATAATGATTAGAGAGATCTGCACGTTTTCACCTATTCAAAGATGGCACTCATATACATTTCCTAGTCGGGTTGCTCGTTATCCGAAGGAGTCCTTTTTTCATTTCCATGCACACCGAGATCGTATAACATTAGGCGATGCACGCTTTTTCGGCATTTTTCTAAATTTTCCATGGAGTACGCAGCACACACGTCGGGTTAATGCAAGTTTTCTTCTGTTATATAACACTTATTGGTGTATTTTATTTGGTAGCGGTCTCACGTTGATTGAAAACACCTCACCTTCATCATTTTTATTATATTATAGTAACTACACGACTATTCCTTTTGAATGGGACGCGGAGTTCTCACTTTTTCACGTGGTGTACCGAACTTGGGTTTTCATCCATGGTTGAGCTGAGTATAGTTTAGACACATGTTTTCGTCACAGCCGTTTTCATTTCAATGGTTCTATCTAGAGCACGATCTTTTAACATTTCGTGTATGGGCAGATTGTAAGCTGGACATTAGATAAGGCTAACCTTTTTTATTGGACACTTTGTTTATATGAAGAGCATAGTGACACTCTGTTTTCTCCGCATTATTTTAGATTCTCCCCTGAAGAAGGGCTCTTATGCCCGAAATGCATCGGGAGATGAATTCCCGAATTTTGGAAATTGAAGTTGATTATTTCATTGTTATGCATCCTTGAATGAATGAAATTCAAGCACCTAATAAACTTGATGAAGAGCTCTAAAAATTTGTGTCATAAATTTCCGGCTCGTCTGTAATTTTGGGATTACAATTTTTTAATCTGCTTCCGGCAGACCTAAAGCTGTGCCTGGAGGGACACCACTCATGCGAGTGGCGCTACCTTTGCTGACTTATCTGATCACATGCCCATGTGGCCTCAGATATCTGGGCATGACTAGTAGGAAAGTGAAACAACGTATCTGCGAGCATAGAAGCAACATCCGCTGCAAAAAGAACACGACTCGCATGACTGAACATTTCCTACAGTTAAACCACACTACCGATTACCTAAAATGGACCATAATTGAACAAGTCAGAACTGGCACTAACACCGCCAACCTCTTGTTCGAGAAAGAACAACGTTGGATTTATAAGTTGTCCACGCATAAACGAGGGTTAAACGACAATATCCCTTGGAACTCTGTCATGCGGAGGTAGTTCATATCTCACGACAGGCCAGACATTCATCCTATAATTCCCCCCCCCCCCTTCTTTCAGGGCTTGACGCCTAGCTTTTTTACCCTTTTTATCATGCAACACATACTATCCAGTTGACATTTGATCTAATAGCTCTTTTATGAGTGGCTCGACGTCACACAGAGCCCCTATTAATGAGGTATAGGATATCACCTATATCGAGAATTTGTTCTTAACTGTTTTATATTTATTGCTTATATCGTGATTGTGTACACACGTTGTCATATTGGTCATATCAGCAATTTGCCTAAATTAAATAACACCCTACAGAGTAACAGAGTTGATACTCTGCTTCTTTGTAACGTATTTGCTGCTATTCTCTTTGCTTTGGGCATCTCTTAAATGTTTTTAGTAATTCGTTTTTATCTTTAAATAAGAAATTTGCTGTGTTGTTAAATTTTGTACTGTGCTGAATTTGAGGGGGGCACTTTATTGCTTGTGCACTTGAGCAGCGGGAGGTGGATTCGAACCCTGCTTTTAAAATTTTACTCACACCGACGCCGCCATTTTTTGGGACGGACGCGGTCTAGCTGTTTCCTAATGGTGATTATAAATCGGGACGCTGCGCGAGCGCGCCGCACCGAAGGCAAGCCCGTCTACGCCCGTCCGCGACCAGAACGCGGCCAGTGTTAGTTATACTGCTCAAAATGGATCTGGGGTAAGAACTAACTGGTCTAGAAAGCAGCTCTTGGACTATAATGTGGGGCAATGTACCCATCCCACTTACCCTGACCTCTGCTTGACAAATTGGGATCAGGGCTTTCAATGCAATACCTGCTCCTTTGTGATTGGGGGACTGGAGGGGTTACAGGAGGCAGAGGCAGGCGGTGTCAAGTCCTCGATTCCCGACACGGACGCTAATAAGCCTACTATTAGAGCCTGCCTGGTTAACTGTAGATCTCTCCCCAAACACTCAGAGGACATTTGGCTTTCCCTCGAGCTCAATCTCTGGGACCTTATGTTTCTGACAGAAACTTGGCTCACAGATACCCCTTACCCTGATATCGCTCTGGCATTACCCGCTGGTTTTAAGATCTCCAAGGTGAATCGGGCAGACAACAGGCGAGGAGGGGGTCTTGCGATTATTTTTAATCATAAGTGGGATATCTCTTGTAAAAAAATTGAGAATATTGGCTCCATTGAGGCCATGTCTTTCTATTCAAACCTTTCCAGGACATACCCTTGCGGGTATGTTGGTTTATCGACCCCCGAGCTCAGCAGCTGCTCACCTTTCAAAATTAGGGGACATTATTGCTGACCTCTCACTAAGATATGCTAAACTTACGGTTTTGGGTGATTTTAACGTCCATATGGACATGCAGGATTGTGCCTTGGCGCTCCAAGTGACTGAGATGCTGGGAGGATTAAACTTGACTCGGCAGGTAATGTCCGCCACACACTGCGCTGGTCATATGTTGGACCTTATTTTCTCTAATGACCCCACCATCAAGGTGGAGGCTCCTCTGCCTTTGACGTGGTCAGACCACTGGTTGGTCCCATTTAGTTTGTCCAGGCACTGTGGGACACACAGGATGAGACCAGAGTTTGAGAAGAAGAGAAATTGGAGGAGAGTATCTATTGAGGCCATGGGTCCTGTTTTGCGTGACATCTCTCTCCAGCTAACAGGCAATCCTAGCTTAGATGCAATCTCGTTTAATGAATGGGTTACTGCTTCCCTGGATGCTATAGTCCCATGAAAATGATTAAACCTGCTAGGAAAAAGCCTTCCGCTCCTTGGTTCTCATCAGAGCTTCAGTCAGAAAAAAGCACATGCAAAAAGCTGGAGCGTATCTGGCGGAAAACTTATAATCCAGACGCGAAGAGCACTTATAAAGCAGCACAAAAAAAATGTCATGCTCTCAAACGCCTGGCTATTAAGAATCACCTAGCCAATCAAATTAAAGAATCGGATAATTCTCCTAAAGAAATATTTAAGATTGTTCAAGATTTTCTGAAACCTGAGGCCACCTTGAGCATGATTACGCCATCAGCCGTCCTATGTAGGGATTTGTCAACTTTTTTCCAGGAAAAAATTCAATCTATATACTCCACTTTCTTGGTGCCCGGAGATAGGCTAACCACACCTGCGGCTCCTGCTCCTCCCCGTCTCTGGACTGAATTTCAGCCTGTCAGTCTTTGTCCTTGAGAGACCTTGTCAGAATTAAGTCAGGCTCGCACTTGGATCCCTGCCCAGCTAGATTTTTTAACTCGCTGGCTCCCCTCCTTAACTTCCAGTTAAATGTTATTTGGAACACTTCTCTAAGGCTAGGTAGCTTCCCCCTCAGTGTGGAAAAAGGCCCTGGTCTTGCCAATTCTCAAAAAGGAAGATGCAGATCCGAGCATACTTAAGAATTTTAGGCCTATCTCGCTCCTTCCTGCCCCTGCTAAAATCTTGGAGAAGGAGGTTCAGAGACAACTCTCTAACTATCTGGAGTCTAATAATCTCCTTCACGACTCCCAATCGGGCTTTAGGAAGGGCTATAGTACTGAGACTGCTCTGTTGGAAGTGGCGGAAACCATCCGAGAATCCCTAGACCATGGCAGCTGTGCCATGCTCGTGCTGTTAGATTTATCTGCAGCCTTTGATACGGTCTCTCATTCGATTCTCTTAGACCGACTGACACAGCTGGGTATCTCGGGTACCATCTTAAATTGGTTCCAACCCTTCTTGGATGGGCGATCCCAGCAGGTCCTCCTTCGCCCACATGTCTCCTCCTCCTGTTCCATGGGTTGTGGAGTACCTCAGGGTTCTGCGTTAAGCCCGACCCTGTTTAATATCTATCTTGCCCCTCTGGCAGCACTAGTTGAGCATTGTGGCGTGCGTATAATCTCATACGCTGATGACACGCAACTGGTGTTCTCATTTAAAGACTCCAAGATGGCTGCATTTGACAGCTTTAGGCATTGCCTAATTAAGATTGTTTCTTGGATGACAGATAATCGCCTTAAGCTGAACACCGATAAAACTGAGGTGATGTTCTTTAACCAACCATCACCTCCATCGGCTGATCTATGGTGGCCAATACAGTTGAATCCCCCTCCCACCCCGGTCCTATCTGTCAGAAATTTAGGTTTTAGATTTGACTCAGAACTGTCGGTGAAGGCCCAGATTAGCCAAGTTTCCAAAGCGTGTTTTTGGAAGCTCAAAAGTCTGCGCAGATTTCTTTATTTACTACCGATGGACTGTCGGGCCACTATAGTCCACGCCTTGATTACATCCCAGCTGGACTATGCTAACAGCTTGTATCTCGGCCTTCCTGCCTATCTCATTCAAAGGCTCCAGACAGTCCAAAATGCTGCTGCTAGGTTTCTCAGAAATGTGCCTCTCCGGCATCACATTTCCCCCCACTTGCGTAGTCTTCACTGGCTTCCGGTGAAAAGGAGAATCGAATTCAAGGCCCTGTCACTTGCCTTTAGAGCTACTAGAGAAAGTGGACCGGGTTATCTGAGGCTAAGACTTCAGAAATACCATCAGAACAGGACCTTGCGCTCGAATTCACAGCTTCTTCTCTGCTCTCCTTCTTACCGTAAAGCTAGGATTGGAGGGCGCACCTTGCAGTAAGAACAGCCGCCCTATGGAATGCTATGCCTCTCTACTTACGCAAAGCTGAATCTGAATCCACTTTTAGGAGTGCCTTGAAAACTTGGCTTTTTGATCTACCTTAGTTTGTCTTTTTTTCCTTTCTCCTTTTCTCTTTGTCTCTTTGTAGCACTGGGACACCGCCGTTGGTGGTAGCCGAGCGCTTTATAAATGTCCTGGTATGGTATGGTATATTTGTACTGAGGTCTGCGCAATCGAGATTCTGTTTCTCTGCAACCACATCATCTTGAACAATAAAGTTTGATGAAAGAGTCATCCTACAGAGAGGGTTAGCTTTCCACTCCCTGGTTGCAGCCAATCACGGCGACAATGTCTGCACGCAGACGCGTTGACACGTTCTGCATCATCACACTTCACGTGATGATCCGTCACATCCTAGAATCCAGTGATGGATTTCAAATACGCCGGTTGTGGTCTTTCCCGCATCCACGGGGTCCCTGATCGGTTCCACACTAGGTATCGAGCGGGCGTTTGGTTTTGGCGTTGTGAGTATACATGAGAGCGCTCCTGGCATAAGGTACTTCTGTTTGCTATATTCTCTCTACTTGCTCCAACGCAGTATATTTTCTCGCCCCCATCCAGTGTGAGACTATAAATCAACGTCCCCCCGCTTGGATCCATGGGGTAGAAATTTGCTACAGCCCAAGTAAGCCTTGCACCATTTCTCTCCCCCATGTTTGAGTGTTTTGAGTGTTTCCTCTGAACTTTAATATACCGATCTTAGTCATGGTTAATTAGATTTCTCTTTCTATCTAAAGATTATGAATACCGGCCACACGAGTTGCCGATGGATGATAAAATATGGCATAGTATGCTGTGCTCTTTTCTGAATTCCAAAGATACGTTGGATATACACGTTTTGCAAAACGCATACCGAGTAGTGCTAAAATCAGCTGCACTTCACAATAGTCACAAATAGCCTGTTGAGTGCACATTTGAATAGCACGTTTGATGGTATGAGGGTCATCGCACTGACAGTCACAGTAGTACATATACAAGATGTTATATATGTCTTGATATGGGCTTTCTCTTTGAGTTTTATTTCCCTTCAGATGACGCTGATTGTTTTGAAACCGTAAGTTTACGGTCACTACTGCCACTGGTGAGGGTGCACCTTAGCGTGTGCATACCCCCGTGACAGATTTGGTCCTGACGAAAGCATCGCAAATTGCGATAGGAGGCTGAAACATGTAGACCGAGCATCACTTTATAAGGATGATACTGGCAAATCTAACCAGCTAAAACATCCACTATCACCTTCCTTTTAATCTTGCCTTACTTCTCCACTATTAAATATATTTAGGATAAGTAAAGGTAATTTTATCCATCACGGTGTCACTTATTCACATATTGCACACTCCAAAAAAACCCAGCTCCGCTGTAATCAGGCGTTGAAGCACACCCGAGAGGCACTCGGCCTCTTGGGTGGGAACCCTATGATGAAGCATGTCACCAACTAGGTTGGTGAGTGAGGGTTCTTCTTCAAACTCGTGTGACTCCTCATACAATGCTTATCATTTGGAATCACTCTCCTTTTGTTTATTTATTGATTACAAGGGGACCAAGAGTGGCTCCACTATAAATCCCTTTCTCTCTATGTGTTTCTTCTATTTCAAAAATATTCATGCAGTTTGGTTTAAAATCACTGCATCAGAGGAATTCAAATGTGCGGTGGGGCACACATCTTCCTAGTGTCTTTTCCCCCAGCAGCTTGTTGTGCACCAGCCCACAGCGGCCCACACAACATCCAGATATACTCATTTATGAGCAGTCATTCTCGTGGACAGCTTGCTGTTAGCAGTGCTGCCACAGGAGTTCCTTCAGTCCTCTGGCATCTCTGCTGTCTGGATGTTGAGAATAATGCTGGCTCCCACGAGGGTGGGCCGCAGCACAAGAAAGGTGGTCAGGGAGCAGCCCTCTCTCCCTTGTAGAGTCATTACCCACACCAAACCTCGCTACACCAGAGACATAAGTGTCTAGTACTAGGAGATTAGACATGCAGACCTCAGAGAGAATACAAATGGGATGGTATTAGGAAAAATTCTGGGCCACCCACAGAAAAGTCTAAGGCATCCACCATCAATACAAATCTTCCATGTTACCTCCAAGCACTAACCTGTATTAGAAGAAGCATTCGGCAAAGGGAAAGTGGGTGACATGGGTTATGAAAGGGATCACTCTCTCAGATTTCCTATATAAAAGGTAGTCCCCAGAGTAGGCAGTAGAATAGTTCTGGAGTACTAAATCTTGTCTTAGCCTTAACTGCTGCCTTGTTTTCTACTCAAGAAGACAGGACTACCAGGACCTAGCATGAGGACTAGAATCTAACCATGACCAGTACGCAGAGAAGAGGAAGGTAAGAACTGATAATCTGTTCTCGATGGAATATGGCATTATATGGAATATAAAGTAAGATCCTTAGGAAATAATTTCACCCCAAAAAAAAAAAATCTATCTCAATAAATAAATATTTTTTCCTTATCATATTAAAGGTGTCGAAGGTCATCATTATGAGGCACCAGGCTAACAAGTTTAAGAAATGCAAGTTGTCAAGAAGGACCTGCCTTTTGCTCATCATTGCAAGCCTGGGCAGCATTCTGTCTGGCTTCTCTGAAAAAAAGCAAACCTGTGAACAACCACTACTGAGGCCTCATATCAGGACACAAAGACTTAGCAGTCAGCATTTCTAGCAGTTGTGGCAAGAGCCACTGAAAACTTAAAAAATCCATTCAAGGACACTAATTCTTGCAGTGTTGGAGTAATCTGCACACCTGACATTTAATGTCTTTTTTCCCCCCCATCTGAACAGAGAGATTGCTCCCATCTTAGCCTGAACTTGTTTTCCTACTTTTAGCCCTAGGACTTTGGATTTAGTGAAGTTACTCTTGAACCAAGACCAGTCCGTAGTGTTGTAAAAGGGGTATAACCTCTTGCATGGAACTTAAGGGGTCCACAAGAGATAGCAGATCATCTACGAAGAGGTGCATCTTGTGTTGCGAGCCTCCAAAAATAATTCCCAGTACCATAGGAGACTAATCAACTGAGCTAGGGGTTCAAACAGTGCAATTAGAAAATATAGGAATAAAGGACAGCCTCGTCTGGTCCCACTGGAGAGCCCGATAAAATCCACCCCCACCCCATTGATAAGTATTCTAGTTTTCGGGGACTTATAGCGGACCCATATATTTTTAGCATTAACAGTCCAACTCCTTCCTGGTCCAGCAACTGTTGGGGGCAGGAGCAAGCTGCGATACAAGTTTTTTCCACGTTGATCGCCAGCATCAGTATGAAACACCTATAACAATCAGGTGCAGAAGGACCCTATGTATTTTATCAAAAGTCTAGTGATTCTTTATGAAACCCAACTGGTCAGGATCAATTGAAAACTGCATGCTTATTTCCAATCTGTTCGTCAGAACGTTCGTGTAGATTTTAAGATTTGGTCTGTATACAGTGCAGGCCTTGAAAAATCATAAAAATATTACTAGACCTTCAGGTCGAGTAACTTCAATAATCTACTCGACCAACCTGTAATGTACTTGACCTGTAAACTGGTCTCAAATTGTGTGATCATTGGCAAATATTTCATTTCAGCATTTGTGCTGTACAAAACAAAACTCTTGTTTGATTAAATAGACTAAACGTTTGCTCCATGTGTAATAAGAATCTAGCAAGAACAGAGGTATGCAGTTCCTAAGGGAGAGGAAACGGGAAGGCGATGCACGCTGGCACACTCTAGTCCTCCTACTTCACGGGCACTCACGCTGATGTAACCGCCACATCACATACTTGGACATCCCCGCATATGTCCAGACGTGGGTAGGTCCTGCACTGTGAAGCACCTCATACTGAGTAAGTACTGACTCTGCTTCGCTGGTCCTTCCCTTTTTACTGACAAGACGGCTGTCTTCCGATCTCTCCATTACATTCCCATACATGGGTCCCTGAACCCTTACGCTGCACAATGCAATGCGTCCATGCGAAATCACCATTACCCATGGCGATCTCCTCATTGAGGCTATCCGGGCCCCGTGGCACAATACACCCTTCGCCCTGCCAGTTTATTTATTTGCGCATTTGCCCGCACAGGCTCCGCCCATATGCAACTGCCACGCGGTGCCTCTGCTCCTAGCCCGTCGTCCTCATTGCCTTCCACTCTGCCGCTTGTCCACACCACGTGGACATCCAGACAGGCTGCCGACCCCTGCCTGATGGGATTCGTGGTGCCAGCCGCCTTGGACAAATCACGCTCGGTACCCACCTACCACAGGGTGCATTTGCATTGACATATAATACGTCCTTCCCGGGACCGCTAGACCACGCAACACGAACTCGACCTCTAGTTGTCAACACCCGCTAGAATCGATATGAGGCGCCTCATGCTCTGTACTAGCTACCCTTCCCTACTACCTAAGCCCTGTAGCTATTCCCCGTTGCCAGACCCCCAATACCTGTGATAAGCTCTCTCTTGCGCATGGACTCTTTTGTTGTGTTTTTTGACTCTCATGTGCCCTTTTTGGCCAATTGGCGAGTATCTCGGACATCACGGTTGG
The DNA here is from genome assembly GCA_963921515.1 of Calotriton arnoldi. Classification (NCBI taxonomy): domain Eukaryota; kingdom Metazoa; phylum Chordata; class Amphibia; order Caudata; family Salamandridae; genus Calotriton; species Calotriton arnoldi. Next base: position 527,428 of record CAWUFW010007922.1, read on the forward strand.
GGCCATTAATACATCCCCTCCTAGGAGAGTCCATCTCCAGTATGATAGGGACTCATGCAGCGGGATTCCTCCACCCGCCCCGCAGGACGATCCCACACCCCTGGGTACAATAATGTTTTGTGGCGTTGCCACACACAACGCATGATCAATTATTTTAAAGTGTCTGCATGTCCTCTAAGTTCCACCACTGTGTTTGAAGTTGCACTCATGCTTTTTAACTAGTTTTTAAACTGATGTCTTGCGACTACGCCCCTCCTTGGGCTACGTACCACCATGTACCATGTGTGACTGACAATTTACCCATGTTATTATTTTTTCTTAGTTGTTTTCCTCCCTCCAGGTGTACTCCAGAAGGTATTACTGCACTTTTGGCCACACTTTCACCTTTACACAGGACTACGACACGAGTCCAGATTACAGGGGACGTGATCTTTGTAATCCACATACTCTGACCGCCCCCATTAGAGTAGATGAGGATCCCCAGGTCCTGAAGAAATGCCATAGATCCGACTGGACTATTTTGGGAATGAAACATGTCGACCATCTCCACCCCACACACACGACTCCGAGCTGCAGCAGGTATAATTTTCCTGGCCAGCCACAACTTTTACAGTTGGTTGTTTTTATCTGTAGCATAGGAACCCAGTGAATAAAATTATTTTGAGAATCTAGCTATTTTTAACTCACTTTTTGCTTCCCATCTCTACTCCCTACACACACGCCCCCACATCACGCTCTAGCTTCAGGTGGGCAATCAGAGAAGACCTCCGGCAAAGAGCCTCCCTGTGGGGCCCGTTGGGTATTGCATCGCCGGCCCAACAAGGAGCTGCCCTATGATGAAGCATGCCATCCTTCGGGGTGTGAGGGCCCTTACTCCTAATTGGAGCTACTCCACCTACAGTTCCCCTTCTACACCTGGAACACACAACCATCCACTGCCCCCATTCCCGCCCCCCCCCCTCTCCCCTACTACAACCCCCCATCCCATTTCCTCTCCCTTAGGAACTGCATACCTCTGTTCTTGCCATATCTACTAGGGGCCTGTATGCTGGACCTACCAAGCCCCTGTCCCTCCTTTTTGTGATTACTAATAAGAATCTAGCCCACATGATCTCCGACTTGCCTCTCAGTTTAATCATAGCATTGCCATCAGGGCAGGAGTGTTTCTCAGTTCATGTTTAAACACTGACTTTTAAGAAATATATTACTAAGGCATGATGTTGTAGCGCACGGTCCTTTACCAACCGTACATTTCCAAGAAAATCGCCTAAAACCTTCCCACTACCTTGCAGCTTTATATACTATATAATGTGTTAATCTGTGAAAATTGGGTTTCAGAAAACATCATTTGCACAGTGTTCTGGTTTGTTTTTCATCATATTAAAATATTTTTTTCATCACAAGTACAAAAATGGGCTTTCACAACTAGTGAAATATATTTTGAACTGTTTGTACAGTTGACTTATTAGCTATTTAATGCGTGTTAGGAAAAATCTGATACCCTACAGTCTTTCATTTCACATAGCAGATCAGACAGTCCACTTTTCAAAATCCTGGAACTCTGCAGTCAGAGAAGGAAAAGTAAGTATAAACTGACTTCGGACATCTGTCTCTGTACATAGAGCAAATGTGACAATAAAAAAACAAGATTTAAAGGCATCTTTATTGCTCCTTCACTTTCCGACTGTACAGAGCACCTGTTCTTTGTCAACTCACCAGAATGGGTGAGTAGGTCCCAAATATAGCTCGACCTGATAAAATCTGACTCGCCATAGCGAGTGGATTTTTCTAGGTCTGCAGTGTATTGTTCTTTAGCTTTGCCGGTCTTATGTATTAGAGTTATTTCGGCTTCACTCAGTTTCCTTTACACACCCTGGATCTCATAAGGTACTAAACACCTTGGCTAGCGGGGGAAATCAAAAGTGAGGCAAAGAGTTTACAGAACACATTAATCAGGCCATCAGGGCTCGGTGTGTATGTGAAGTAGGTTTTTAATAACCCTCTATATAACTTTTCATTTGATTTCCCATTCCAATTCCTAATTTGTGTTCTGTGGTAGGGTGGGCAGGTGTATGGGCATTAGAAAGTCAGTTATTACCTGCTATGGTGGGTATTGGCTTTTGAAGCTTACTTACTGACCGTTATGCCTGCTGGCGTGTAGGACAGCAATGAAGGACCTCCACTTTTTTCGGCCTTGGGCAAGTTTCTGTATGGCGCTCCAGCTGTAGTTCTGGGTCTTCATTTCATTTTTCACAGTTCGTCTCCCAGTGTTCTTTGGCCAGCCTCTCTTTAGTTTGCCTTCTGTGGTTCAGTGGAGAGCTGTTCTTGTGATGGAGTCATGTTCTCTTTCGACGGTGTGTCCTATCCATCCTCTCCTCATAATGATGAGGTCAATGAACTCTTACTTGCATCTTGTGAGCAGCTCATGGTTGGAGATGGCTTGTGGCCAAAATAATAAACATTCTTCTTAGATTACTGGTGTGGAAGGTTGACAGTTTGGTTTTGTTGCTTTTCGTGATCCGTCAGCATACTGATCCATACAAGAATGTGGACAGAATGCACCTCTGGATAAAGCCTCAACTTGATGTTGGTGCTGTACTGAGACGACCTCCACACATTGTTCAGCATCCTAAAGCATTTCTCACTTTGTTCAGTCTGCTCTTGAGGTCTCTGCCTGCCCCTCTGTCATGTTGGATAATACTGACTAGGTAGGTGACCTTTCCAGTAAAGGTTAGGTCATCTCCATCCACGTTGATTGGTGAAGGGTTTGGGATGTTGAGGGACATGACTTATGATTTCTTCATGTTGATCTTCAGGCCCACTTTCCTGTTTACAAACCTGGCTTTTGTAAAGCTTTTGATGAAATTCTAGTAAGGTTTCCCTTTTTCATTTTCCACCCCAGTCAAAAACCCATCTTATTGCCAGACACTGGGGATTCCGATGTTGTCTTTCGTGCATCTCACACTCGTCGCTAACAGCTTATCACCCTTATTGTTTTTTTGAGCCATAGAAGAGGTTTCTCTGATCTTTCCATCGGACGTAAATCTAGTTGGCTTCTCAGTTTTGTATTTCTCTTAAAGAAGAGGGAGGATTTTACTTTCCTTATACTGCTGTTCTTTAGTTCTAATATCAGACTCTAGTTTTTACTTAGTGAGGGACCAAATGAGTTTTTGATAAGTTTTAATCGGATTGGCTTTGCCAATGATTACCGCCTTGAAGGTGTCCTAAATGATAGCTTGCTGCGAGTTAGAGTGTGTATAATTAGAGAAGTTTTCCATTATTTGGTCTTTCATCTCTTTCTCATGGAGCCTACCTTTTAAGTTTGAATGAGTTACATTTCCAAAGCCTCCTCTTTCTGTGGGATTCCCGCCATATGAATCCCATATCATGGGTGTGTGGTCTGATAGAGTTATCAAGCCTGTCTCAATTTTAGCTGTTTGAGTAAACATGGAGCCTGCCCTACATATCTGGTCAATTTTAGAGAAGGACCGATGGCTGTGAGAAAAAAAAGTGAACTCCTCATCTATGGAGCATCTCTTCCTCCATAAATCCTACAGCCCTGTAGTCTAGACTGGAGACCCCATGACATGCCTCCCACCACGAGGCGATCTAGTCAGTGTTTATCCCTGTTTGGGTGGAGAGCCGTGTTAAAATATTTTGCTCACAGAATTTCTCCCCTGGTCTTTCTCTGAACCAAATCCAAGATCATATAAATATGCAGATCCTGATTAGTGTTGGATGCACAGGAGGCTACCAGTGTTACCAATCTCCCACAAAGATTGTCTAGGAGAATTAAGTTATCTTCCCTCATGTATCTATAATCTTGAGGATACTTTTAGATGGTGAAAATGACTTAACTGGTGCTCCCCTTACATCCCACACCTTCCTTGTGGGTTTGGATAGGACGCATTGAGATGCAGTGGAGGCTTATGCTCCCCTTGGCTTTTCAGATGGTGAGAACCACGTGCTGAAGATCCTGATGAGGGCGTTGAACATTTCCTTAATCTGGAGTGATTAACTCCATGGTCCTTCAAAGTCTAAGACATTCTCTGACATGTAGGGAACTCACAGACAAGTGTGACAATCAGAAAGGTTTAGGCTACAGAAGTTAAAGAAGGTTCTCTCCGCCCCTCCCCCAACTTTTTCCTCACATGAGGAACTCTACACAAATGACAAAGGTATGATGAAGTCTGCTCAAACTGTCATGAGAATAAAATTCACTTCCACATAAAGGAAAACAAAATAATTGTAAGTGAAGAATCTCACCCCAAGACATCAAATTCTGTTGGTCAGTTCCACATAAATACAGAGCTCATTGCTGAAGAATCCTAGCTGGGTAGAGCACCAACATTAGCCTCGCAGGTCTGCGTTATGAGACACCCATAGGACAGCCTCAGGCTTAAAGCAGTTCTGTTTCCGTCTCTCTCCTTGGTTATACTAATAAGCTCGGAACTTTTTCATTTATTTCAGTTTTGAAAAAAAAAAAAGGGTTTGGAGAGTATGAATACTATTGCCGCCGAATTGTCAGTGTTACTATACAATTGGCCAACTTGAAAAAGGAAGAAATGGCGGGCAAGCTGGGGGAAACCAAATAACCTCCACTCGCTCTCAGCACCCCTACACTCTGGCATTGTGCAAGGCAAGTAGCTATTTTTTTTTTTTTTTTTTTTAAATATCGCCTGGTGTTTGTGAATACTAGGAGAGTATTACACTTTGTCCAGATTGGCAGTATAATATGCTATTTATTGTAGTTGACAAGTGTGAAGGGCACAAACACAAAGGAATGGGTTGAATACTTGCAAAGTCACAGACACTGTCAATTGCTCTGGGCCACGTTCCAATACATCGTTTCTTACCATCATACTATTTCAGACAGAGACCAGCTATGTGCAAATCAGCCTGCATATCGTGGTGCCATGACTCACCAGGGGAGAAGCATTGAGTGGGTCATGATGCCTCTCTCCGCTCTCAAAAATGGTAATAAATAGCATATATTGTTTGTGTGTTGGCATTTTTTTGTGTGTACATGTTTTTTTTTTTTTTTTTTTTAAATGGGTATTTAACCAAAACCGGGATTCAAGGGCTTGAGTTACTGCTGTAAGTAGTGAAGTAGGCCTCGCGGCTATTTGTAGAATTATTTTGCTTTTTAAAGTCATTGTACCATGCATTTAAGCAGAAAACTGTTTTTCTAATGTTAATTTCGCTATACTATTGTAATAAACTGAAATTGGACCTTTTCACTATAGTAATAAAATGTACGTTTATTCATACATTTGCGCTACTTAATTTTTTATTCGGCCATATTTACTTTCACTGGCATGGCTTCTATATCTTTCATGGGCGATTATAAATATAGATTCTGAAAAACGAAGTTGGGAGGGAAAAATAAACATAGAACCCTTGAGAATTTCCTGTTGTTGTCGTTGGGTACATACACCTTAACTCTCCCCACACAAATGGGCTGTTCATGGCTCCCTAAACATCATTCACTTTCAACATGATTCCACATAAAGAAACAGTACTGTATCTACAGTGCATGCCACCTTACTGTTAACATTATCATAGACATCAATGTCACCAGTCATGTCATGTCATTTACATCCTTTGTGATGAAATGGGTTACATCGTGCAAAATCACGAACAATCCATTGAGGGGTTAAAAATGGTTCTCTCTGAGGAGGGGGGACTTCTATTGGTGTAGCCAACCATAACTGGCTGCCAATTTCGGTGGGGGGGTAGGGGGCTTTGATTTTATTTCACCCATGTCTTCTTGTGGACAACTCGGGTTTTCTTTTGTTAAGAAAATACAATGCAATTCTAAGTTTGTTAGATTTTTGTAATTAGTGAAAAACCTTATTCCGAAACATACTGTTTGCCTTGAGAAAGTCACTTAGTCATGGGTTGCAGAAGAGTTTTGACTATTTTCAGATTTTGAAGTGAAATTAGACTGTAAACATTAAGAGGAACCAAAATAAACTGTACTGCAAAAGAATTGATGCGGTCTGATTGATAAGTGGTCAAGCATAATCGGTCTTTTTATCATAACTTATTTAGTTCAACCGAGGGGAAATGAATGACTAGTACAGGGTGCTACAGCTCAAAGAAAATGATAGATGGGACCATCAGTACTCTGGCTTGAATGGCAAAAGGTTTTTCAGATCAGGAACGATGGCCTTTTGGATGTCCCAAGACCTGAAAACCTAAGAAGCTCCAAATGACAGGAATGGGGTACAGTGGTGGGCGAGTCTTTTCATCGAGGTGCTATAGGTCAGAACTGAAGGTGACTGAGACATCAACTGACCATGTGTCAAAACACACATATTGGGAGAGCAGGAAATGGCTCCAGGTAATGAAGAAGCTTGGGTGGAGCTGGTCTAAAATGCCAAACACTGAAGAGCTGTATGTGTGAATGTAAGAGTCCTAACATTGTCATGACCGGTTAGTGTAAGGTGCCAAGCAACGAAGTTTGTAGATACCCTGTACACAAAAGAACAAAAGACAGCAGGCTAAATTCCTCTGGAGTATTAAAAAAACATATTTGAGAGATGCTCCTATACCAACCTGTTCTTCTTAAGCTTGGCTTCAGCTGATGGCATATTTTCCAGGCAGCTTGGACAATAATGGGAATCCACCTTCAGAGAAAATAGACCGTATTAACTACAAGGCTGCAAAACAGGCCATAGCATCACACAATGACTCCTGACCAAACATTCCCAACTCCTTGAAAGGATGGTTTCAAAATTTTGCATGCAGTGCTTTTAAAATCCTCAGTATAGACCGGAATGGTGAGACCAACACAGGGGACAGTCAGCTTTAATTATATTGCCTTCATGCGATAGTCCATAACCTAATCAGCAGGCATCTATTACCTTGCACAACCCTTAGTGATAACTGTTGCAGCTCTCGACTCACAGCAAATATAAAGGTAATAATGACCAGAGAGAAGGACATTTCCAAGTAGCTAACTGTCTAGTGGAAGTACCTTCAGAAGACAAACTACCAGAGGTTATGAATGTCCAAATAAACAAAAAATGGGAAACAAATTTTAAGTGCTTTTCAAAATCTTAGAGTGGAAGTAACGTTCTCCAGAGAACTGATGCCCTTAGTCCTTTGCTTCTGCTCTGGGTGAGAGAGTTGGGTGTCATAGGACAATGGAAACATTGCCAAATGTTGTATTATCACAATACCTAAATATAATGTCACTTTAACCTTTGGGTTTTTTTTTCCAGTGAATTGCTATTGTTTTTTTAAACGTAAAGTTAGATGTCCATTGCCTTGCGCGGCATGGGGTTGGGCGCATTACCTGGTCTATGGCCAGGCCCTGCACCCAAGCCCTTGCTGGTGCCCAAACCTCCACTGCGCAGGGTATTTGGCCGTGCATGGGACAGGCTTTGGGAGCAGGGACATGCCGACCAACCCCATGCAGGCGCCCTTGCGCGGCGTGGGGGATGGGTGCAGTGCACCTAAACCCCACAGGTGCTGATGATTGACTATGTGATGTTACAATATATAAAGTGTGCCATTTTAAGCAAGGCAGACCTACTGACTGTCAAAAAATTAGCACACCAAAATGTAAAATGTGGGCCTTGTGGGTTTATGAAGCTTTCAGCATATCAACATAAACTCCCCCACAACCCACTCACCCGCAAATATACAAATACATTCCCCCCTTAGGCCCTGGCCCACCCCAGTCATCTTTTAATGAAAGGTGGGAAAACGCACCAGGCCTAGGGGGGCAATTGGTCATGTGCTACCTCAGCTTTAGGGTATTTCTCTTCATCGCTATTGTAACTGGATGCCCAATTATAACCAAGATGGCTAGATCAAGAGCCCCCACTAATCAGTCACTGGTAGTATACAGGTTTCTCCGGTATGGAAACTACATAGACAAGCATTGAAAATGCAATAGGTCTCGCCTTTGATTAAGTTAAAGCCATTTGCTTTGCTAATGGTATTGTATTCTAGCTTTGCATTATTTAGTGTATATTTGTGATATGTGCATATATTTGCTCTCCCCTCACCCCTTTCGTCTGCCTTATGCTATTGTAATCCTCACTATACAAAATTAACACATACTATTCTTCTATTCATTCACCTCCCAAATCTGAAACACTGCTCTTTTCCTACTAACGCTATGCTTTAAACTACTACACAGCGAACAAAACAATTCTAACTACATACAACTACAACATATCACAAATATACACTAAATAATGCAAAGCTAGAATACAATACCATTAGCAAAGCAAATGGCTTTAACTTAATCAAAGGCGAGACCTATTGCATTTTCAATGCTTGTTAAGTAAGGATACTGCTGAATGGGCCCCGCCGGCTGACAGCTTCGATTTCTGCTCTTGATTCCATCTGTCTGTTTCAGAAGGACTGAAGCATAAGTGAGGGAAAGGCGTTCATTAACTCTTGGTCAGGCATTCTCCAAGGTGAGGGTACAGGCCAGTCTGCCAATAACTGCCAAGGTTTCAGATGGCTATATGTGACATTTTCATAATTTCATTGTAATTATGGGTCAGCCACCGCAGTTGTTTGCACCAGTTTTAAAATCTTACAGTTTCTCGGTCTGATTCATTTCTGACATTTTTATGTTTCCCTTTCTTCATTGCTTGATTTTTTTCTCGCAAGAAAGTGTCACGCTTAATCGTTGAAATGTCACTCATAATTGCATTTAAATTTTGAAAATGTCACTCATAGCAATCTGAAACCTTGGCGCGAACAGGGTGACACACCGAGGGAAGAGAAGGAAGGTGTATGTGGCGGGAAGGACTCTTATTCTGACACTACTTTCTTCCTTCCAAATGAGGGTCTGGAAAAACTGAGCAGGCGAGCTTGGCTCCCAAATCACAGCATTCCCACTGACACAAAGCCAGGCAGAGGAGAGAGAGAGAGAGAGAGAGAAAGACAGACAGAAGCAAGAGCGGGGCGAAGAGACCGCAAAGAATGAGGAAACAGGGGCGCTGGAAGTGAGCGCGGAAAGAAGAGCAAAGAGAAATCAAAGAATGTGGAGAAAGAGAAGGGGAGAGAGAGAGAGGGGGAGATATGGGAAAGAAAGACAGCTGCAAGATGGGCCGAGGAGAATGGAGAGATAAGTGGGGATCGAGAGAAAAGGGAAGACGGGCAGCGGAACAGCAAAGAAAGAGGGGGAGGAGAGAGGGAATAGAACGGAGAGCAAAAGAAAGAGAGGGAGACGGAGGAGCAACACAGACCAAGGGACACATAGGCACACAACGAAACAAATAAAGGAGAAAGAAAGTGCAAGGGAAGACAATGAGCGTTGGAAAGTACCGAGAGACTGCGAAAGAAATAGCGCAATATGCAATGGAGAGAAAAAAGAGGGAAGAGGATGGAGAGGAAAGATGACAAAGAGTGTCATAGAAGTGTGGGGCAGAGAGGGTGAAAAGGACACCCAAAAGAAGAAGGAGAGACTGACAGAAGGAGTTAGAAAGAAGAGGACTAGCGAGAAATGAAGAGAACACGTGAGAAGAGAGAAAGATGAGGAAGGAGAGTGGAGGGAGACAGCATGATGGGGGAGGGAAAGAGGTGAGAGTAACAGAAAGATGAGAAGAGGAGAGGAACAGAAAGTGAGGGGAACGGAGAGAGAAAAGGAGAACGATAGCAAGCGATGAAAGTAACAGAGAGAAAGAATAGGAGACAGGGAGGGGGTTAAGTGCGCAGACGCCTCTCCGGACCCACGCAGGGCAGGCAGCTGCCGAGCGCCCTGTTACGAGGCTGCGCTCCCGGCTGTGAAGGCAGGCGAGAGGTGGGGGAGGGACGGGTCACATTTCATCGGGAGGGGTGCGCAGTTAGCAGGGGGATTGTGAAAGCAGGCAATGAGCCCCTGTTTGTGATCACATTCCTGAGCAGTGTAGTCTGTACACAAAAACACAAGTAGAAGCATACTAGGGCACATTTAACACTACAAACACACGCGCAGAACATCTCACACGTCATCACTGCTCCTGCACACACAGGCTGGAGGACACTGAACTCTACCAATGCGTACGACAGGCACCGACAGATAGAATCAATCTCTCTTTGTCTCACACACACACGGACAAACACATGAACAGTTAATCACCACTGGGACACACAGACTGAGGTACGGTCCTCAGACACGCTCAGACACGCTGAACCCCAAAAGCTCTCACACACACACACACACGTCACGGCAAACCAAGGCCTGTTTTCAAAGTTGGAATGCAAGGTCAGATATTTTGTCGTCGAGCTCTGGACCTTCGCCGCTGACAGCAATTTATACCCAGCTAAGGATTTTACAGTAGTAAAAGTCACAGAGACTATAAACTTCAAGACGGATAGAATCCTATTGCAGCAACACACCCTATAAACAGCAGTGATTAGAGAGGAGCACTTGAAAAGCCTTGTTGTTCCGGCAATGCCTTTACTTGCTGCAGAAAAGCAGCTGTACTCTGCGTAATCAGGCACGAGCGATACTTGATTAAGTAGCGGTATTTAAGTGCTACGGAGAACAGAAACTTAGGCGCTAATATTTAACGGAGCGCGGGCATCCGGTATAAAATAAATAAACGGAGCGCGGTGTCCCTAAAGTGGGCGCCGTGCTCCGATGTAAAGTAAAAAAATAATAAATAAACAGCATGCGCCGCGCTTCAGCCGGAATGACACAAAAAGTCCTCACCCTCTAATTAAAGGAGATAGTAACACGCCGCAAGTAAAGCATCCAGTCCCGGTGGGCGGGGCTAAAAGTGGACAGGGTGGTAACCAGGAGGGACTTAAAAGCCTCACAAACAATGGGAAGCCAGGGTTTAGCATGCACGATGACGCTAGCGAATGGAAACCGGGGGGCGGAGCCTACACTCCACTTCCAAAACTGTATCGATTACAAGAAGCCCTCGAATGGCGAGAGCTGCGCATGCGTGCTGCTAACGCCAGGCGAGACCTAAAAAACCAAGGTGTCCAATTTGCACCAGGCTTAATAAGAATGTAATTGCAAAGATGCTGCTTTGTTCACATTTTTATATTAGTTATAGAAGGGTGGGGGGGCATGGGTGTAATTTAATTGTGATTTTTTTGTACTGCTCTTTTCCAACACCAGCAGTATGGTATCAGCTATAACAAGCATTGGCAAAGCCAATAGGTCGCACATTTGTGACCCATTTGCCTTACCAATGGTTTTTGCCATGCAAGTGTTCGTGCCGCCCTTCTTCTCCACGGAGAAGATGGGCGGCACGGACACTCGCTACTAAGTGGAGCTTACTATGGGCTCCCATCTAGCCTAACAAGACATGACCTTTCACAATGTTTGACTGAATAATCAGTGTTATCCCAATTCTTTGGAAGCTTGTTATGCAGTGTGACCAAGAAGGACTTTACCTTATTGCTTGTGGTACACGTGACACATCGAAATTTACTTGATTTTACTACACAACCGGATTCCCATACTTGGGAATCAAACGCAGCTCTGTGCCCTCCCCAAGGACTTCCCAATAAGAAAGACCACTTTAGCGTGCTGTGGACGACTGATTGGATCCTGAGATATCTCTTCTCTTTCTCCAACCTTGAAGATGTCACGAAGTGGCTAAACACGTGTCGGCTGTGTGTTTTCTGAAGAACACAAGTCTGACAATCATATGTAACAATCACATCTATTAGTAAATCAAACTCTTACATATGTTTTGTAATAAACAAGGAACTGTGTTTGTTAAAAAGTCTGTATTGTTTGGACATTATATTTTTTGTTTAATATACGCTTGAGAGTGCTTTGGTTTCATGTATGATAAAAAGAAATAGCTTCAAATCAAATTCGAGATATGGATCCACCAGCATATTAAATGCTTTGATTATTTGTAGTGGGCAATTTTCAACATCCTCTACTTGCACTGATATGAAGTATGTAAGCTCTGTATACTTTGGAGATGGACAGTTAAATTAAAGAGTGTTCGGATTCAGTTGAGATGGATTCACAGATGTTTGAGTTTTGTTTATTAAAAATCAGAGAAGGTCTTTGTAGTGGCGTTGGAATGTGACCGAGTTGTTTTTAATCCTGATTGGGTTGATTCACTTTTAGGTCTTGCCTAGGCAGCGATTGCGCCGTCTCTTCGACACATGCTTTATTCAGGGTATGGGCATGAAGCTCCCCACTTTCCGCCCATCTTTTTAATTGGCTCCTGTCATTTGTAAATGGTGGCTTTTCATTGGTCAATAGGCTTAGTAATCCCTCCTTAGTACCGCCTTTTCTCTTCTTGTACCCTCCCATGAGGACACCCCGTTACATATGTTGTTACTCTGTATTTTTGAATTACAGCCTCCGAGCACTATTTTCTTATAAAGGGCCCGCAGGCCCGTATAGGAGACATCTATCACTCGACACATTCTGAAGCGCCATTGAGAGTAAACAAACGTTGGTAGGCCATTGCCTGCAGCGTGGAACTCAATATCCTAAGATAAACCTTCTTTGCCCTGTGTGCTGCCGAAGCGAGCACAAACCTAATGTGGTACGAGGAGGTAAAGGTTACGGCATAGAAGTAGAATCCACTTCCTTCGGTACTTATGGTAAATCGGACAGAAAATTACAACATGTTGTATGGATTAGATCACCTGGGGACAGTGGGACAAAACTCATCAGACTCTTTGGGTGCACGCAGCCATTTTGCCATTACTGAACTGAGTGGCAAGGTCCCTACCCGAAATTTCACATATGTTTTGACCACAGGAGGCTCAATATTGTCCAAATATCCTTCTATGCTGTAATCATCTTTGAACTCAAGGAAGAAAGCGGTGAGGGAAGCCACCCTAGCGTGCCCTAAAATCAATGAATCAATATAGCGCCAGTATATATGCATTAGTGTTTCTTTCGAGACCCCAGCAGCTTCCACGGGGGTGGACCAGAGGTTCCCACACCACATCTCGATCAATCAAGTTTTACAACCCTGAGCCAGCGGATCTTAGAAGCCCCAGAACATCTTCCAGACCCCGTCCGTATGGCAGTAGTTCTGGAGTCAGCCAAATCCTAAGACAATATCGGTGTAAGGCCCACTTTATCGAAAAGAGATCCGAGGCCCAAGTCAAGCAGTTGGGGAATAAGTGCGGTACAGACAGGGAGGTTAATAAGGAGTCGCAAATAATTATCAATTATCTCCAGGATGGTTACATCCTTATGACTCCAGAGTTCCCCACCATGTAGGGTTCCACAAGGACTTGGAGATTTTTAAATATGGAGGGCTAGGGATACAGGACGAAATGAAGAACCTCATGACCTCACAATACCTCCTGTATATTGCTCCAGCTTGAGCCTACACTTTTGGATGTGGGGAAGCAGTCAAACTGCTTCGTGAGCATGACCCATAGATAATCAAATACATGGACTTTCTCCAGGGTGACACCATTTAAAGTCGGATGGGAACAAGCTGATGGGCAGGGGATTTAAAACCATGTACTTTGTTTTACTGTGAATAATTTCCAGCCCCCACTGCTTTCAGAAGATCTCAGACTGGTCCAGGAGCTTCTGTATTCCCAATGGAGATTTTGAAATCCAAAGAGTCTTCTGCAAACAGAAAGGCCGGGACCTTCCCATTAGCTAGAAGCAGCGTCATTCTCACACAACCCAAGCTGGAGCACTAAATCATTAATATATAAAAGAAATAAGTTGGGGCTAGCACACACCCTTGCCACACGGCCTGATGATTGACTGGGACGGGGGGCTGTCAGTTCACCCGGAGGTCCATATCTGACCTAAGCAAAATTAGTGTGGAGCCTAGAAATAACATCAAGGAGGTACTTCGGGACACCTATATCCAACATAACCTTCCACAAGGACTCCCTAAGTACGAAATTAAAAGCAGAAGGAGGCCCACAAAGATCACATATAGGTGTCCTCCCACAAGAATAACATATTTCAAATAAATCAGTTGAAGACGAAACAGCTGTTCAGTGGTGCTAATACCATCCCTAAAGCCGGCTTGCAAGGAAGACAACATTCACACATCTGCAAGTCAGTCATGCAACATCTCCAGTATAATCCAGCTAAAACATTTCTGGGAACGATCAGTAAGGCTAATGGGCCTATAGTTAGATGGAAGTGATCTAGAGCCCTTTTTAAAGATCGGGATTATCTCTGCCTCGGCCCAAGATGGTGGCATGGGGGGGGGGGACCGCTCAGTATGGCATTAAAAACAGTGCTTAGAAGGGGCACCAGATATCCTTTTCAGCCATAAAGAGGTCACCAGGGATCTTATCTAGCCCAGGTGCCTTATTAGGGGTGATCCAATCTATTGCTTTATTAATTTCACCCACAGAGATAGGCTAAGCTTCTAGGGTGTCCTGCCCGGGGTTGGAAGTGCCTGAAAAAGCATTAGCTACAATACTACCCCCGTCAGCGACCCAAATCTCTCACACTCCGAGGGGTCCGCATCTGCACAACAAAAGTACAGTTTACAAAAGTGATCAGCCCAGGCAGCTGCAGAGATGTTGCTGTCAATTGGTGAACTGACGTCAGGGCCAGCATTTGCCAGGATGCGCCAAAAGGAACGATGGTCTTTTCCTTTGACAGTGGTTAACATGGCATCTCATTTTGTATATTCCTAATCTATTTTAGCACTTAATATAGCAGCTTTGTAGGAGAACCTGGCTTCTTGGATCAGATTCCTGCAGGGATGTGGAATTCTTATAGCCGGACGCCCAGGACCTGTTGTTTGGGGTCAAGGGCAACAAGTTTTCATGTGTATTTTGTCCTTGGGACAAGTAATCCCAACCCTCTGCAGCACAAACCCTTAGGCTGCCAGTTTGTAGTACCACATTATGGATCAGGGAAGGGCACTGTCTGCAGTTAAGGTAATATTTTTGTCCATATGTTAATGCTGTTCAAACTTGTATTTATGGTTCATTAATTGAAAGCCCTTATTAGGGTGAGCGCTCTAAGTAAATGTTGTAAGCTCTGACTGCACTCCTGACAGTGGTTCCAGTATAAAAATGTGTACACACGTTTTCGAAGTTTAGCAATATGATGCTGTGTATAATGCTCCCAGAATGCTCTCCGATTTGATGTAAATATTTGCAGAAGCTTGAACATTTTTTGCTTTCAAAATAAAATATTCATAAAAAAATGTAAGCAGGAAAAAAACATTTCACTAAACTACCAGAAAATTTCAGGTACCATTTCTTTGCAGCATCATTTAGTAACATATGTTGATGCATGCTAGTATTTCCCAAAAATATTCATAATGGAGAATCAGTGTAACCAGTTTCAATGAGATTATGGGAAACTAAAATAAATAAGCATTGGCAAAGCCAGTCGGTCTGAAATTGGTGGTCAGCTTTTTAGTTTTGTCAATGTGTGAATTGTTTTGGCATGGTTTTTGTAAACCCTTATTGGTTTGGGAGCAACCGGGCCCTCACCATTATAACAAACATTGGCAAAAGCAAAAATAGTTTTTGGTCTCAAAAAGCACACACTGCCACAGTAGTTACTGGCACTGAACCAAACTACTTTGTGTGCGCTGATATGCTCCTTGTGAAAGAGCAGAATGCTGTCACTCACAGTGAAGCCAGCCGATACAGAGAGAGAGAGAGACAGAATTTTATTAAACAAAAAAAAGGTCATGGTCAACGCCAGACCAAATTAGGGGCCCATTTATTAAAGAAAGTCTCAAAAGTGCACTCATGGTATACGTCCTTACATTAAGTGCAGCTATACGGCGTCCGTGAATTCCCAAGAATTTACAGAAGTAGGACAAGAAATAGTACTCCTAGAAAATATTTGTAAACTGCATTTTAGCCTGAGCAAATATGCATGTGTAGATTTGCTCATGCAAAAATCTGAGTGTTTGCAAGTTCACTTTCCCTCCAACCACTTTCCTCTTCTCCCCCCCCCCCCCAACTCTGGAAGAAGGTTTACGTCTGCCATTGTCAGGAGTAAATTTCCAACATTTCTCAGTATGGCAAAAGATTAGAGAAGAGTTGTTAAAAACCCTTAAAACATGCAAGCTAGTAGGTTTACACAGACTCAAAAGGGCATTCTAACCCTGGAACTATTGCTTGCCACTACCTTCAGCCCCAGTATGTAGATCTGCAGAAATGTGGCAACATAAGAGGATTGCAAGTATTCAAACACTACTATGGTATGAGCCCTGACATAATCAGAGAGGCTTTATCAGAGCTCTTATATAATGAGATTGCTGCCATAATTTGTCGCCGCACTACATGGCACCAAAGGAAAAAGTGGATTTCGTTACAGGACAAGTAGATTTATGAAGCAACCTGCCCCATGGACAAGTAGATATTTTATTAAAATCCACACCCCTGTTCCTGGTCCCATCTTTGATAGCAATGGACAGGGCTTGCCTCGCAATTCTACATGATTTGGAGTACCAGGAAGCCTCCTTTTTCCTCTTCGGAAGGGTCCTGGACTCCACCAAGAACAAATTCCTAAGAGAGGCATACATAGTATTATGAATGTAACCAAATCTCGCCAGGGAGTCAGGTTACAATAGGTTAGTGCCCTCAGCCTGCACAGCTTCCAAGCCAGTGGCAACCACCTCATAAACCTGCCTCAAAACTGCAACAGAGCTCCACTTTAGCCTACGGCGATTGCTAGTAGGGGTGAGCCTTCTATCAATGGGTTCAGTGTGGGAACTGGAAATATTAGAGCCCAGTGATCTTAATGTAAGATCCAGAGCGCTATGGTCGCTATCGAATCAGGGTATCACCTGCATTTCAATCATTATGGGCCATATTCAAATATCCAACAGGATATAGTCAATAAGACTAGTCCTATACAAGCAGTTCAACGTATGCCTCCCCTCTGACATCGATCTCACGTTACAAGCTTGAAGGTAATTGTTCAAGGTGAAAGCGTTTAGCTGTTAAGCAGCAGCTGTCCACTTGATAGGTGGAAGTGAGAGCGCAGGAACTGATCAAGTTAGATCCTCTTCGTCAAACAGGATTTCAGAATTAGTACTGAGAGGCTCAAAGTTACAATTAAAATCACCTGCCACAATTTTAAAATAACTAACCAGGAGAGAACCATATGAGCATTGATCATATCAATGATTGACATTTCAACTCTGCTACCACCTTACCTACAATAAACATTATATATACACAATAGCTCGGAGACTAGCTTCTGCTAAAGGTAAGCTAGGAAAATTCATACTGTGCTTTGTTCACCACACCAACTGCTCACACTTTGCTAGTAACTGTTTATACACAGTATTTATTAGTGGCGTCTCTACACTGGGCCACAGATACAACTAGTGGGGCCACCTGTAAAGGGCGCACGAGGGTATGTGGGATGTTTGCTTAAAATATTTAAATCTGACTTTTTATGGCTCTGTACATATCTACCTATACAGATACATACATCTAAAGTGAGATTTAAACATTTTAGGCAAACGTAAACTTGTGTACTTCCTTAAACACTTCCTTGCAGTGAAAAGAAGATGTTATGTAATGTTAATTGGGATTTATAAAGCGCATAATCACCGGCAGGTCTCTTAGCGGGGAGAGAGAGTAGCTGAAACCACACCATCGGCTATCTGTCAGTACACCAGGTCAAAGCGTATGTTGTTCCCCGGCCTCTGAATAAGAGGGTCTTAAGTTTTTTCCTAAATGGGAGAAGGGCGGTTTCCTTGCGTAGGCTTTCTGGTAGTTTGTTCCCTACCTGAGGGGGATCAGGACAGAGAAAGCTTGCCCGCCTTGTGTGGTTTTGCAGTAATGCGAATAGGACAGCAGGCCTGCCTCGGACGAACAGGGGGTGCGTCCTGGCACATAGCTCCCCAGGTGCTCCTTGATGTATACTGGGGCTTGTCCATGCAGGGCTTTGTGGGCGCTGCAAAGGCCCTTAAACCTGGGTCGCTGTTTTTAAAAAAAAAAAAAATTATTGAGCGTGAATAGCAGACATGATAATCAAGGTACATACACCTCGCTCGCTGTTTGATGGGGAGCCAGTGCAGCTGCTGCAACAAAGGTGCGGCTTGGGAGCTTTAAGATCAGCCTAGCTGCATCATTCATAATTACTTGCAGCTTGCCTAACAGCTTCTCTGTTAGTCCAATATACAGGGTGTTGCCGTAGTCCAGACGAGACACAATCATTGTCAAAACCACCATCCGCAGAGTTGAAAATGACAGGAGAGGTGCCAGTTTCCTCAGTTGTCTCATCAGGGCCACACAGGTCCCGACCACGGTGGACACTTGGTTCGACAGGGTGAGCTTGCTTGGCATCTATTTTGATGCCTAAGCTCTTTACGACTGGCACTGGTGTGGGTGTGACGCCTAACTCTTGTGGCCAGAAGAGGTCACTCCAGGGGTTACTTCCCGTGGTAATGGCTAGGACCACTGTTTTGTCAGGATTGACTTTGAGCGAGTTGGCCGTCATCCAGTTGACTGTATCTGAGAATATTTTGTACACACGAATGGGCTGGAGGGGAGCTGTCAATTTGAAGAATTGTGTGTCATCTGCATAATTGAATACCTGACAGTCCATTTGGGCCAGAGCTGCCACCAGTGGCTGGAGATAGATGTTGAAGAGTAGAGGGGACAGCGCCGAGTCTTGTGGGACTTGGCAGGTCAATGCCACTTTGCGTCCTGTCAGAAAGGAGGAGATCCCTTGATGTACCACCCCACAGATAACCATATCAAAGATGCGGGCCAGTAGTTGATCGTGACTCACCATGTCGAACGCGGCTGTGAGATCTAGCAGGACTAAGGCACAAGGCTTCCTGCTATCGGCCGTTAGCCTGAGCGCACCAAACACCGATAGCATCACCAGTTCTGTGCTATGGTGGGCCCTAAAGCCTGCCTGCCGTACACCTGGAGTAACTGTTGTTTCTCAATTAATAGTGATAGGGTTTAAACCGCTTCGCCGCGATCGGAATTCCGCCCAGGTGCTGGACATTCCGATCGCAGGTGTGGTCGTGACGAGCTCAGCTCGTCATGCGCACAGCGCGACCGCGCAGCATGACGAGCTGAGCTCGTCATGAGCATCGAAGGGGTTAAGGATGTGCTGTTCCATTACTTTGGCCAGAAAGGGGAGCTGGGCTATGGGCCTAAAGTTCTTCAGGTTGGCAACATCTGCCAAAAAGAGCGTGGCAAGGTGCAGTGTCTTTTTTCTGTCTTGCCTTTGCACATTCAACAGTTGTGCTGGTGGGGCCCAAGAAGGGGGCATGAAATAAAAAAATAGAACAGGGGCACAGGCTTCATCTGGCTGACCTCTATTGGCGCTGTTTTTAGTTTTAATGTTATATGACTTTCTTGGTATATGTGTGGAGCACATCTGTCTTTTGAAAGTGGCACTGAGATGTATTCGGAGGGCCTATGCATTGACTTGAAAGGGGCCCATCTTTATCTTCCGTAGATCCTGTTTTATCCACTCTGTTCCTGTAGCTCTCATGTCTTCGGGCACCTACAATCTGCGTTTGGAAGTTATGCATGAGCTGCCAACTCACTCAAGACAACCATCAGATCGATCTGCCCCGAGGTTGTAGCTCTTTCCTGGCCCCTTATAACAGTAAATCTCAAGCTGGGACACTGGAACGGTCAGCTTATGCCTGTGATATGCGCTTCATGGACAGGAAACCGGTGACCGTCCTTGCAGACGACAGAAAAAATCCTCCCTGTCAACAAGGAGACCAAATATGCCCCGCAACATATAAGGCACCCGGATCTATCGATGGAGACACAAAAAAAAGTGACAGCTCTTTAGGCCCACACTCATAGCCCAACACTTCAATCCGCCCCCATTCTCATGTGGAACAGCACACGCTACCAGTCAGCAGACGACCTCTCATAACCACCAACTCGAGACCAATCAGAAGAACAAGTTTTCCACCGATTCCGATCATTTCCGGCACCAATACATGATATTGTCCAATCGGAGCGGTTTCCAACTCCCAGCCTGTCATTGAGACAGCCAATAGAACCGTATGTTAGTTTGTAGTACAGGCGCAGCATGAATCACTCGGACCGCACGCTAGAGACAGGGCAGACAGAGACTCACCTCATGAGAAACGCACTCCAGGGAGCGAAGCTCTCCACAGTACCGGCAGAAGTAGAGCTGCGAAAGGGGCGAAAGCAACTGCTTCTCGCCATCAACTCTATAGAGTACCCGATCCGACTGCAGCAGCGACGCCATTTTGAACAAGCTCCGCCTCTTCTTCGTCACAGGCGCAAGGTCGTTACTGGTACGTCAAGACGTACATGATCTACGCATATCATCACGACGAATTCGTTCTAACTCACAAAACTTTTATTTTTGAGAAAAGTTAGAAGAGTATCCCACAGGACAGTTCTTTTGACACTGTTTTCTAGTTTTCGCTTATTAGTATTAGCCAGTACTGGAATTGAAAAAAAAATGTATTCAGGGAACCCCTAAATAGGAGGGTCAAAGTGTGGCAGAGGAAAGGGGGTGGAGTCACGAGGGTGGAGCTTGGAAAATAGAGTCTGGCAGTGAACTTACGCCTTTATTTAAACAAGCATTTGCAATGCAATAGGTCTCGCATTTGTGAAAGTTAGAGCTATTGGCGTTGTAAATGGCAGGACATGTCCCTAGCTGTAAACACTGGAAAATGACACTTAGATTAAGTTTGGCGAGCCGCGCAGAGGAAAGGTGCCGCCACTATTGTTGAAGTGCTGCGTGCCGTGCTGCTGAAATTAAAACATAAGATTATGCGCAGCTGGAAAAAAAATAAAGCACGGCATGCCACGCAGCTTTTTAAAAAAGTGCGTCGTGTTGCGCTGCTTTTAAAAAAATACATTATGTTGTGTTCAGTCTTAACATCAAGACCAGGCTTCAGACACACAAAAGCAGCAAGTGATAAGCTGTCTGAGGAGCTGCTATAAATTGCTCCCATAAATCTATATCCCATGAAAACAATGTATGTGAGGAGACTTCAGAATGGGCTTCAAGTGGAAACATTTATCTACATAATTTTTTAAAATATGTATTTAAAGTAGCAAACGTTCACATTTTTAAAATATTTGTATTTCTGTTGTAGCAGAGGCTTTTCTCACATTTTATGGATCATTAGTTTATAGTAATAGTCCCCACTTTCTGTGTGATGTTGCCCAAAACTAATGCATCTAATAATATACTTTCCTAACCACTGAGTAAAATGTCAAACACAGAGCTAGGCGAATGATCTAACATCTTGAAACGACGTTTGGAGCATAGCCTACAGAAATTATTTATTACAAAGTGTAATTAGTAGCGCTTACTACTTCAAAAGTGACAGGCTACAGACGTAGACGAAGTTCTACAAAATTTCAGTGAAAGCATAAGGCTACTCTAATAACACTCGCTGACGATGGCTGTGGCAACGTAGTTACAGAGCCTTTGCTGCAGTGGATAGATTTCACTTTTAAATGTAACAATATTTTCAGCTCATAAAATATTGATGTTTATGTCGTAATACAACGGTAACAAGTAGAGGTTAACTTTGTGGTTCACTTTAAATATGCACAGTTTGGCCAAGACCTGTAGCAATGATTTGCACAGTGAAGGAAAAAGGTTTAGTATCAGGATCCAGGGCAATGGGGAGATGCTGAGCCGATGAAACTATCTGCTGTGTGCACAGCATTTGTTTCCATAAATGTTGCACTTGCTTTGCATGCTACAAGCTACATCTAAGCAAACAGGTCACAGAAGTTTGATAAACTAAAACAAACCGTAGCCCATGTCAAGTGGGGATGCTACCACTTCTCTGGTGTAGGTAGAGAGGAGGTCTTTCTTCGTATCATGCTGCATGCGAGAGGGTCCGATGGAGATGAAAGCATGTGCAACATATTATTTGTGGTGTTCATGTAAACCCTAGCTTTATCACTTAAAACTGGGATTTGTATTTACTTTTGATTAAAGTATCGGGCGTTTGAACAGAAGTAAAAAAAAACAAGCATTGGCATAGCCAATAGGTCTCGCCTTTGGGACCTTTTAAGTGTTTAGCCATGCAGCACATGTATACACAGGAGGAAGGACACTGAAAAAAACATGCAAATATGCTAAAAGAAAAAAAACATAAATAGATATCTCTACTCTCAAAGACCAACAGACTTACAACCCAGGGGGCCGCATGTAAAGGTCAGGAGGGTCGCATGCAGCACCCAGGCCGTACTTTGAGTATCACTGGTATGGAGTATATT
Source organism: Calotriton arnoldi (assembly GCA_963921515.1). Lineage (NCBI taxonomy): Eukaryota > Metazoa > Chordata > Amphibia > Caudata > Salamandridae > Calotriton > Calotriton arnoldi. Next base: position 549,544 of record CAWUFW010007922.1, read on the forward strand.
GGTTTTGAGCAAAGTGACAGAGTGTAGTGGCGTGGACTGCAGTGGCATGCAATAGAGTGGCGTAGACTACAGTGGCAGTGTAAATCCCTTCAGAGTACAGTGACGTGGTATAGAGTGCAGTTGAATAGAGCAGAGTGTTGTAGAGAGCAGAGAGGAGTGGTGCAGAGTAGATTTGAGTGGCAGAGAGCGTGTGGTGTTGCAGAGTATACTGTTGTAGAGTGCAGTGGTGTATAGTAGAGTGTCAAGGAGTGCATTGGCGTAGAGTGCATTGGCACAGAGCAGTGGTGCAGAGTAGAGTGCAGTGTTACAGAGCAGGGTGGCACAGAGTGGTGTAGAGTGCAGTGGTGCATAGTAGAGTGTGTGGCATAGAGAGGAGTGGTGTAGAGTAGAGGCACAGAGTGGAGTGGTACAAAGAAGAGTGCAGTGACAGTGTGGAGTGGTGGAGTGTCTCACAGTAGAGTGGGGTAACGTGGAGTATGCATGGTATGTTAGAGCACTGCTATTACAGACAACACATCTTCAGTTGAAATGAGTTACATATGCACCCACATACAGTTTTACTGATAAAATTATACAGCGCACAAACTGTGTGTGGAAATGACAACACCCAATGTATTGATTTGATCGTAGGCATAGGTCATTTGCAGACATTTACATTTTGTTGGGTGCAAGAAAAACATTTGACCTCAGTCTTTGAATGCACAGCAAATGTGACAAGATAAGAACAAGATTTAAAGGCCTGTTTACAGGAAGCAAGTTTATGGAAGAACACTTTAAACAAGGTTTGTGCAATGGGAGGGACAGAATCAAGCTGAACAGCCTAAAGCAAATAAAGCCAACAAATAGAAAGCCAGAATATGTGAGTTACAACCCACAAAGCCAATGGTAAGCAACGGGCGGAATGTATTCCCAGGTCAACTTTCTGAATGTCCCCAAGGCTGCGACCTAAAAATGGTAAAGCTGAAGGCTCACCAAAATATTTCTACCCATCACTGTGAAACGAACATTATGTTAGAGGAATCCCAATCCGCCAATTCTATACAATCGCCATATATTCACAAGCATTTGCAATGCAATAGGTCTCGCATTTGTTAAAGTTAGAGCTGTTGGCGTTGAAAATAACAATGTTTTTACTTTTGTTTTTTTATTTGCAGTGGAGTTATTATATTTGCATAGCTCTATTACCAATGGTATAAAAAAGCAAAAGCAAAAACATTGTCATTTTCAACACCAACAGCTCTAATTTAACAAATGCAAGACCATAGCATTGGAAATGCAACTGGTCTCGCATTTGTTGGAGTTGGAGTTATTGGCATTAAAAATGCCAATGTTTTTTACCTGGCCATGTTGCAGGCTGCAGTACCATGTGAGGCCATTTGCCCACATATGGTACTGCACCCTGCAAAGTTGGAGCTATAGGCATTATACTTGGCAATGTTTTTGCCTAGCCATGTTGCAGGGTGCAGTATCATATGTGGCCAAAAGAGGTTCCATGGGACCTCTTTTGGTCACATATGGTACTGCACCCTGCAGAAGATATGCTAAATCCACCCTACCCATAATGCATTGCATGCAAGACAGTACCACGAAGCCATTCAAATAGCTATGTCCCTATATACAATTAGTAGCTTTGAAATGTAACAAAAGAATTATTATATTAATTCCAGATTATGTTGTACTCTGGAGCTGATGAAGTGAAATTTATAGAAGGTGTCAAATAAATGTGAGATGTGCTAGTTATTAAAGTAACCACTGCCAGCCTTACTTAGGACCACGTGTGTGTTCGGCCTTTAGCCCTTTAAGAAAATAGTGCTCTGAGGGTGTGTTTAAAACCTAGGGAGTAACAACACATGTAACAAGGGATGTCCCTATGGGAGGTTAAAAGAAGAGAAAAGGCAGTTCTACGGAGGGATTACTAAGCCTATTTACCAATGAAAAGCCACCATTTACAAAGGACAGGGAAAGGAGCCAATTAAAAGATGGGCTGAAAGAGGGCGGAGTTTTATGCCCATATCCTGAATACATCATGTCTCGAAGAGACAGCGCAAATGCTGCATATGCGAGACCTAAAAACAACACGATCTCGGTCCTTGACTACACAGCAGCCCCCAATGTGTTCCTGCTCGATGCTCTTTGCTGCTGGCAGGCAGTCGAACATTATGAGCAGCAATTGTGGATTATGTGCCAAGTTATGATGCCAAAGAGTGAACAGTGAACCTGATGACTAACTCACCAGATTACTAACAAGGGCCTCAAACAGTAGTGACACTACAATACCCAACATGCACCACAAAGAAGACGTGTAGCAGTGATAGCACTTGCTGTTAACGTCAAAGAAAGTAATACAAACAAAAAGACCCTGCCGGAAGTCAGCAACGCGATGGCTGTACATGAAACGCCAAACCTTAAGAACAATAAGAGCTAGATGACCTCAAATTCAGAGCTATATATTCTACAACTATTCCCAAACTTATTATCTGGGGCACATTACAAAATGCATATGTTTGTTTCATCCGTATTTTTCATTCAGTGCATTTAACCATATGAATTCAGGGCGAGACCTAAAAAACTGTGACTGTCTGTGTAAATCCGGGACGTCTGGTTCACTCTACACCTGGCCCTCACTGTGGCTGTGTTGTCTAGGAGCCCTCCCCGTCTGACTGACAGACACAAAACAAGCCCAAGCACCGACCTCACCAAAAAACTAGAGCTGCGCTGCCACGAAGAAAAACAAGCAGTGTTGTGAGGGTGCAGTACCATAGGTTGTCATTAGGTGTCCCTTGGGACCTCTTTTGGCCACATATGGTACTGCACCATGCAACATGGCTAGGGAAAGGATATGGCTCAGCGGAGAGAGCTGCTGACTGGGAAGCTGGGGATCATGTTCGAGTCCGGTGTTGGCAAGCGACTTATTTAAAATAAGATAAGAATTCAAAGTACACTATATAAATAAAAGCAACTAATTTAAAATAACATAAGAATGCTATATAAGTAAAATAAAAGACAAATTAAAAAAAAAATGAATTTAAAGCAGCAATCTGGGAGGTGGGCAAGCAGTGTGTGCAAGGGGGTGAGAGTAGACTGCTTAAATTAACCAAATGAGCAAAACAGCAGTGGCCTCAGAGGGGTGGCGGGGGGCTGCGAGCAATGTTGTGGGAGGGGTGAGAGGGAGGCATGGGAAATAAGAGACCGATGCAGTGTTGTGGGAGGGGCGAGGGGGGCACATGGCAAGCAAATGAAACGACCAAAGTTTAATTGGACAAGTAAACAGAACAGTTAACGAGCAAAGAGGCAGGCCAACTAAAAAAAGAGTTCTGTAAGTATGAATAACCTGAACAATAAGAACACATGTAATAGGGCCAGTCCTCATGGGAGGATACAAAGTTCCAAAAGGAGGGACTACTAAGTGTATTTACCAATAAAAAGCCAGCATTTCTAAAGGACAGCAAGAGGAACCAATGAAAAAGATGGGCGTTTTATCAAGCCCATATCCTTGATACAGCATGTATCGAAGAGACGGCACGTACGCTGCCTAGGCGTGACCTAAAAAATGTGCTGCAAATAAATTGGCAGCAAGGACAAATGTGACAGTAAATATGTTCCAGCTTACTCAATTGCATACATGCCAATTTACCCAAATGAGGCGGGAGACTTCCGATTTGTGAAGCTAAAAATGGCTTTATTCTGGCTGTCTCCCGAATGAAAGTGCCTCTGCTTCAACAGAAGTCAATGGGGGAAATACATTCTCCCGGTTATTTTGTTTAAATCTCCCACTTTCTTCTTCTAAAATGTTAGCATGTATGCAATTGGTCACAAAGAGGCTGCATTTTAAAAATAAAATAAAATAAGGCAACTGCTGCAGAGATCTTTGAGTGCCCAGCAATTTTGAGGGGATTATGATAGCAGTCGGAGCACACTGGTTGTTAATGCAGCTCTGGGAGAGTTCTCTGTTTTGTCCAAACACAGTTTTGACTAAAAGTAGCATAAATTGTTAATGTGCCTTCTGCAAAGCAAGTTTTGTAAAATGCAGGTCAATGATTTGTATTTTATGTAGACAGGTAAGTGGGCTACTGCTTTTGACACTGAGACCATTTTGTTACTTCCAGTTCATAAATTGCAATCCTTCTAGTATAGCAAATATTGATCTATTTATTGCCATCAAGGAGCAGCATGCAAACTGGGTTTAGATCCTTATTGTTTATTCTCTCAATCTGTTGTTATTCTTAGAGTGCAAAGCAGGGTTCCTTTGGGAAGAAATAAGGTCTTGTAAGTACAGACAACCCAAATCACTACATTTTATATCAAGACTTTGTGTTTCTCCGACCATTTACTTTTAACATATAATGTCTACAAGCATGGACGATATGTGATTCTTACACATTATAACCCTTATTACCCTCATTTTCTTATATAACATTTTCTGTACATTGATTTTCACACTAGTATTATTTATTGTGTCTGTGTGTGATGTAAAGCGCTCTGACACCCTATACTGGGATGAGAAGTGCTATAAAAAATTAAATAAAAAAATAGTAGGTGCCTTTTAAATCTTTATTTGTGTAAATACACACTGATACATCTGGCATTGTTATAGTACAAGCACATAACTTACATTGGGAAGATAAACAAAGTTAAAAACCTGCCTCCAATAGTTTCTTTTAAGTTCCTGTGAAGTAATAACAAGCCTTATGCTTTTTTTCCCATCCATTGCATAGGGGGGGCAGCTGTTAGGCTTGCAGTGGCTCCCAGCCAGGATGATATTTCAACAAAAGAAGGGCTGATGGCCCTTCAAATCAGCCCTTTTTTTGGGCCTAGCTGGAAATTAAAATAAGAAAGCCCCTAGCCACCTGCAGGTTGATGCTTTAACAGAATGCAGACAGCGTGCGAACGCCGCTGAGTTGTGTCCTGGTGCTGCTGTGTTACACTAGGACAAATTGAGTATATTTGTCTGGATTGGAAGGATCGTAGGTCCGGTCAAGAATAGCATCCGGAACCAGGTTACCCCGGGTTCCCAATACATTCCAGTACTGATGAGAGCTTTATCTTTCATTTTTTTCTTTTCCTCATTACTTTTTGTGCAAAGAAACTGCATAAACAATTTGGAATTTTTCCCTCCCCCTTGGAGTGCTTTCCCCCCCCACTATTTAATAGGGACTACGTCCACTGAACTGTAATACATTGTGTGTCCCCAATTCCTGTGTGTCTGAGCTGGTGGCTGTAGTACTGAGAGTGAATCATGTCAATGTTGGTGTGTGGTGTGGAGTGGAAGATAGGAGATAGGGACTGGTGAAGCCCTGCCAAGTACCATACATTAGGAGTTAGACTAACTCATTTTAGTGCTGGTGTCCACATCACTACACTAAAATGCATTAGTCACGCATTACACCTCTTCTAACCTCATGTGTATATGTGATGCGAAAATATATTTAAACATCAGCCAGCGCAATTCGGCTAATGCTGCTCTGCACTACTCGCAGCCCCAGGCCATTTACTCACAGCTGGCCAGGCCTGGACTTGCTGCTGTGGTCTCGGAATCAGGAGAGCGTCTTCACTTAAAACATAAACAACAGCAAACGCCGGCCCAGCTTGTGTGGATGCGGTGCCTTCTGTTGCTTTCCATTGACGCCACAGTTGATTGGTTCCAGGAGGTGTCAGATCTCTGATTCTTTTTTCTTGTGCTGCACAGTGGACTGTGTGAAGGTCCGGGCAGCGGATGCCTTCGGCACTGTCCTTTTTGGTTTCTGCAACTTTGGCAGGTGTCCTGATGCTTATTCTGGCACTGTGTGTGATGTGAACAGTCTTTATTTCAGTTTATTCCCTGTACCTCATGTTCGAGTCTCCGCGTCCATTCAACATCCTGTGATTCTGGGCAAATAAATTAATCTCCCTGTGCCTAAAAAATGAATGTCACCTTGTGTAATATAACTAGTGCTCATGTAATAACTCTAATACCTTTGGGGTGAGTTTGCGCTATATAAAACTGCGAAAAAAATTATTCTCTGTTGTGTAGCAGGCAAGGACATAGTTTAGCATCGGAATGCTGACATTCACAAAGTCGCTGTCAGATAGCGAGCTAGATTACATTATGAGGAATAAAAACTTCCTCCATGCATAATTATTTTATAAAATTCCCTAAAAAAGTAAAGAAGGTCATTTTTGCTGTATCATAAAAATGATAGTCTTCATAATGTTGCATGCAAACAGCAAACAGGTATTTTACTGGGAAATGTCCCAGTGGAAGCGTTTTTGTGACACACTGTCAGCTTGCCAGCATGTATAACATTAAAATAGTTGGTTTAATTAATCTAATGGGGTCTGCACTGGGACCTAGGAAACCACTGCAGAGCTTCCAGCTTCCAGGATCAGGTTTTGCTTAAGACACGCTCAAATGTTTATTTATTTCTAATTTTGTAATTTTATATAGCATGTATATGGCCTAGAGGCACCAGAGCCCTTTACAAGAAAATATTTACCACCAATCATCTCACAAATATATATGGCATACAGTACACTAAAGAGCAATGATAGACATTTGAGAGTGAGTGTGACATCATAGATTTTGCCCAAATGCCTTTAAAAGGGGAGATCCTTAAGTTAATTTTTAAAGGTAGCATGGCATGTGGCCATACCAATGCTCAGGGTAGAGATTTCCAGATTCTTGTGACACTTCCCAAGAATGATTAGTTCATGTATTGTCTCATTTAAAGGTAGGAGGCTCCAGGAGAAGGGATTTTGCTTTTCTCAAACCCTGTTTTGCGCTTGAGATTTTCAGTTATCCAGTTAAGTAGATGGGTGAAGAGGAATGCCGGGCATTGCGTGTGGTGCAGTTAGTTTTACACTGAGCTCTTTCCTCAATAGGAAGCCATTGGAGAGAAAGCAGGATAGGTGTGATGTGTTCAGATTTCTGGTGCAACGAGCAAAGTAGGCCGCAACATGTAGGTCTGCTCTGTGTTGAGTTAAGTGAGCTTTGGTGATGCCTGAGAGAAGTGAGCTCCCATAATCTAGTCTGGAGAGAACCAACGCCTAAACATCTGATTTTAAGTCATGTTCCAGAATAAGCTGTCTGATCCCCCAGAGTAGCCGTAGTTGGAATCAGGCACTCTTGGCCATGGGCAAGATTTGACTCTGGAGGTTGAGCCGATTGTCAAGGTTGAAGGCAAGCAACTTGGCGTTCTAAACAATTGTGGGATAGCATTCCGGTGGAGGAATGATTTTATCCATTCTTGAGCAGGTAGTTTGGATTTCTATGGTGCGATAAGAAGATTTTATTTTCTACAGGGTTAAATTTAAGGTGGTGAGTTGACATCCATGTTTGAATTTTTACCAGGGTGTTGGAGAGAAGTGTGATTTCATACGTGATGAGACCTTCAGGTAAATCCTGTTTCATCGGCATACAGCTGAAAGAGGATCCCAGAGTTCTTAAGGGTCTCACAAAGTGACTCAAGATAGAAGTTAAATACGGTTGGTGAAAAGATTAAGCCTTGAGGAACCCTTGTTACAGGGTGATTTGATCTTTGATGGAGTTCCCAATTTTCACTATTTATGACCGTTTCATCGGATAGAAGATAAGCCAGTGAAAAACAAACCCTGCTGTGCCCATTCAAATCCTCAGGATGGTGATCAAGGTGTGGTGGTTGAGTGTATCAAAGGCCACTGAGAGAAATTTCTGGGAAATTCTCAATAAATCAATAATACAATGACAACATAAAGGTGCCCCCGTTGTAACTTAACTATTTTCCAGTAACATAACATGTGTATTTGTAAAGCACATGTTCACCCAAGGGTATCTTGGCGCTGAATAACAGATGCATATTGTTATCCAACTCAATGGGACTCATTTTATCGACCTCAGAAGGGTGAAAGCTGAGTGGACCTGCAGGGATTTGAACATGTGACCATGAGGTCGAATACAGGCCCCTACAGTGGACACATTAGTCCACTAAGCCACCAGATCCGTAAATGAGAAGAAATCAAAAAATCTGAGCTAAGGTACTCGCTTTACTCCTATACTCAGCTTGTAAGTGAGTAAGGATAGGGTTCTTAAGCATCCAATCATGAAGTTTATCAAGCACCTGCAGACAAAACCTTTTGGGAGATTATCAATTAAACTGGTAGTTGGCCGGGTCCTCTTTGCTTCCTTTTTTGTAGATTGGTACAATTACAGCACCCTGCCAACTATCTGGGATGTCAAACCCTGTTGTTATTGCATTTGAAAGCTCATTAATATATGGGTCCCACACCTGTGGTTCAGAAAGAAAGAGGCCCCCGGGAAGTTTGTCAGGGCCAGGGGCTTTATCATGCTTCACGGACCCAATTACCTAAATAGAATCTTGTAATGAGAACCCTAAACCCTCTTTGTCAGAAACTACTTCAGATACAGTGTGTGCCTTTTCCACATGGTTGGTAGTTGGTATTGTGGGGTATAAATCTCCAAAATATTTAATCCATAAGTGTGGCTGTATATGGCAGTCCACAACTGTCTGAGTATGTCGATGTTAGACCTGGCATCCTTGGTGTTGTTTTCCCCTTAACGTTTTGCCTTCAACCCTCTTGTTTTGCTGACTTTGTTTTTGCTGGCTTTAGGACTCGGCACACTGTACCACTGCTAACCAGTGCTAAAGTACTTGTGCTCTCTCCTCAAAACATGATAGAACTGGCTTATACCCAAATGGCATATTTAATTTACTTGTAAGTCCCTAGTAAAGTGGCACTGCCTGTGCCCAGGACCTGTAAATTGAATGTTACTGGTAGGCCTGCAGCACTGATTATGTCACCCACTTCAGTATCACTTTAAACATGTCTCAGGCCTGCCATTGCAGCCTGTGTGTGCAGTTCTAAACTGCCATTTCAACCTGGCATAATAAACCTTTTGTCAGGCCCAAGCCTTTCTTTTTAATACATATGTCACCACTAGAACGGCCCTGGACAGACCGAGTGCAGGGTGCAATGTCTTTGATAAAGTAGGACAAGCACTTTTAAATTTTACATGTCCTGGTAGTGAAAAACTCTCAAATTCATTTTTTCACTACTGCAAGGCCTACCCCTCCCATAGGATAACATTGGAGTTACCTTATTACGTTTAATAAGCTGTAATTTCCAAATGGGAACAGGTAACCAGTTCATGTTTGGTGTCTTTGGAATTGTAATGAAAAATCCTATCTTATGGTGAAGTCAGATTTTTAGTTACAATTCTGAAAATGCCACTTTTAGAAAGTTGGCATTTTCTTTCCTTAGCCATTTAGTGCGTGCAGTCTGTCTCTGGGTCACATATCTGGGTGTAGCTGACATTTGGGCTTTGTGTATTCTTCCTAGACAGCCACACACAACAGAGAACTTAGGTGTGCCTGGATGGGCCATCAGTAGCAAGATGGGAGGGCGTAGCTCGGCACACCCCTACTTACACTTGTATATGCTGTGTCCTGCCTCTACAGAAAGGGCTGCGTACTCCCTGTAGTTAGGTTGGAGCCAGGACAGGGAAGACAGGATGCATTGGGACTTCAAAGGGAAACCTCTAGAAGTTTCTCCCACTTCAAAAGAAGGCCCAGGTATAAATATTGGACCCCAGACACCAAATCTTCAGTACACTTCTGGACTTGTGGATACTCTGCCAGGAAGAAGGACTGCAGTGCTGCTGAAAGGACTGCCACTCTGCTGGACTGCTGCTCTGGAGGACTGTTGCCCTGCTGTGCTGCCCAGCTGCCCTCTTACCTGGGTGAGAAGGACTGGACCTACATCTATTGAACCCAGGACCTCAGAGTGACTGCAGACCTAGTTGGCTGGCCCCTGACTTGAACCTCAGGGACAGAAGGCTCCTACAACCCTGATGCCAGCACCTGGACTCTACCATCTGTGAGTATACCCTGTCAAGTGGTGCCAACCCAATCCTTGATCCTTGGAAGTGGGCCTAAGGTGTTCTGCCAGCCTCTGTGGATCCAGCAGGACCAGCGCATATTCTCTGCTGCACGGTGCAACCCCGAACAGAACTGATGCATCGTCACCGCTGCGTGGATCTTCCCGTCATGAAAACCTGCATTGCATTGCAGCCCGCCACCTCATCGGAATCGCCGCGGTGCAACGCATCTTCGGTGCAGGCCCTCAAATCCCTCATCGACAGCAGCCTCGACGATGACGCCGGACTTCGCATCGCAGCCACGCAGCTCTTCGAAACGGACGTATCGCTGGCCTTTGCATCGCAAGCCGTCGGTGACAGGAACTCGACAATGACGCAGGACTTCACATTGCAGCCTCACCGAATCTCAGAAACGACGCATCCCTTCGACTGCGTGACGCATTGTCAACATGGACCCTGGCAACGCTCTGCAAACCAGGATTTAAGGTACTTTGTTCAGTGGGCTAACTGGGTCCCTGTAGCCTACCCACGCGCTATCCCGGTCGGCCTGAACTTGTGACTTTGTCCCTGTCCGGCACGACCAGATATCCACAGTTGGCGCTTTGTGCTCTTTGGTGCTATTTTCACTGAAATCTTTAACATCGCTGTTTCTACTGATTGGATTTTGTCATTTTGGTCTTGTTTTATTTATTAAAAATTACTCTGTTTTTCTAATCTAGTGTGGCATTCTTTTTGTGTGGTGTTTTCACTTTGTTACCATTTGAAATGTTGCACAAATACTTTACACATTGCCTCTGAATTAAGCCTGACTGCTCTGTGCCAAGCTACCAGAGGGTTGAGCACAGGTTCATTTAGGGTTGGCATGTGCCTCACCCTAAGATTGGGGTTCCTGCTTGACCAGGACTCACACACCAGTCAACCAACAACCCAATTTCTCACAGTCGGCTGTGTATTTGGTGTTAATCAGACCACGAGATGAATGGAAGACTGCTTTTAAAACCCGATATTCATATTTAGAATATCTAGTCATGCCTTTTGATCTGTGGAACGCCCCATCAGCCTTTCAATATTTTGACAATTACATTTTTAGAGCTGTGTTCTATATATACTGATAATTAACAAGAAAACCACACAGACGCCAACATTTTCTTTTTTTTAAATTGAAAAATAGTACATTTCACTCGATCTATGCTGCTTTGCTTCCATCTATTGTCAAAACAGTTTAAGTGCAGCCCAAAGTAATAAAGAGAATGGGTAAAGAGTTTCCTAGAAAGTTATTACAAGCCATGATTTTCCTGCGGTGGCACTACACTGACTCTGACATTTCTCTCCACAGGGAGTGTGCTTTGCAGGCAAACTCTAGTTCCCTAAAAATGCTTGCAATTTCTCAGGCTGAGCAGGGAGGTATTTTAGCAGACGGCAGAGAAACAAGCATTGGCAAAGCCAGTAGGTTTTGCGTATGCGAGATCTATTGGCTTTGTCAATGTTTTTTTTTTTACGTTACACTGCAGCACGAGACAGCGATGACCGCATCATAGCACTTTTTTTTCTTTTTACTTTAAGCCATGTTGCACAACAGCATGTGTGCAACATGTAAAAGACATGGAGAAAACCAATAGATCTTACTTGGGCGAAACCAATTGTCTTTTCTAATGCTTGTTTTTACTCACCGTGGCATGGAGGTGTTTTACTTTTTGCTTCCTTCTCCTCGAGCAACTCTCAAAAATAACAATCACATCCCAAAGACAAAAAAAGAATAGGGTGAAATGTGTCAGTCGTTAATAAACATATTTGAGAGATATATAACTTTTTGACAAAGGCACATTTAAAGTGGGACTGCCTATAAAATTATTTACATAACCTGAATATTTTGTTAGAGAATACTGACTTGGTTTAATGACAAACATTGGTAAAGCAGGTCTCAGCAATGCCTGAGCTATTGGCCTTGACAATGTGAATGTCTTTTAGCCATGTTTTCTAGCAGCACATCTCCTGTTCAGCCTGGCTGGAAGTCACTGAATGTCCAGAATCACAGGATGTTGAGCCAACGCCGAGTCTCTTCACCCCCATGTTGAGTTTATTTTCCTGCCCCACCTAACACAAAAAAGCGCTATGACGTGGCCTGCGCTGGCTGCATCATATCACTTTTTTCAATGACTTTCAGCCATGCTGAACAGCAGATGTGCTGCTAGACAACACGGCTAAAACACATTCACATTGACAAGGCCAATAGCTTGTGCATTGCGGAGATCTATTGGCTTTGCCAAAGCTTGTTCGGTGTTAACGGGGTCTTGCTGAACAAATGTGGAAGTGATAGTGAGAAACAGTTGAGGTGCTTTGAAGAGAAGTGAGGATGTGGCGTAACGGCCAGCGCTGCTGACAGGGGGAACTGGGGAACTAGGTTTGAATCTTTGGGTCGGCTGAACAGTTTGTGATCCTGGGCAAATCACTTACGATTCCCCCTGCGTATGACAATTAAATGTCATTGTGTAATGTAATTGGTGAACACTTAAAGCGCTCCAATACCATCAGCTGGCTTTTGTACTGAAAATAGGATCAGCTGCAAAAATGAATGTGTCATTGTGGAATGTAACTGGTGAGCAATTAAAGCGCTCCAATACCATTGGCTCATGTTCGCGCTATGGCAAGACGGAGGACGGAGTAAGTGCTCCAATACCATCGGATTTTGCAAAAACAAAATAAACAAGTGCTGTACGTGTTTTAGCAACTTTTTAAGAAATACAGGGCGAGATGTATGACCCTACCAATTTGCGAGTCGCAAATTGCGTCGTTTTGTGACTCGCAATTTGCGATTCACAAATAGGAATGTACAACAGTGTCTCAGACACTGTTTGCGATTCCTAATGTGGTCACAAATTGCCTGCCTCATTAATATTCATGAGGCAGGTGCAATTTGCGACCCTATTAGGAATGGCTAGCACTCCTGGGGATGGTGGCCTGCTGGGGTCAGCAGAACACCATGTCTGCGACTGCTTTTTAAATAAAGCAGTTGAAAAAAAAATGCATCCCGTTTTCCTTAAGGGAAAACGGGATGCATTTAAAAAAGAAAAATGGAACACTACTGTTTCATTTTTTAAGAGTAGGCAGTGGTCCGTGGAACCACTGCCTGCTCTTAAAAAATATTTCCAATGCCAGTCACAAAGGGGAAGGGGGCCCCCGGGGACCCCTTCTCGTTTGCGAGTGGGTTACCACCCATTTGAAATGGGTGGTAAACTGCGAGTGTTTTGCGGCCGCAAAACAATCTTACATTGAAGTGCGAGTCGCTATTAGGAAGGGACGCCCATGGCACGCCCCTTCCTAATAGCGAGTCGCAAACCCTATTTTACAAGTCGTTAATAGGTTACCGACTCGCAAAATCGGGTTTGTAAATAGGGCAGACCTATTTTGCGGTTACAAACGGGCCGATTTCGCGTTTGCGAGCGCAAAAAATGGTCGCACAGCTGGCCCACATTGGTTTATGTATGCTCGCATGCATTTTAGTGGTTTGTGTGTATGTGTATAAGGGAGACGGCATGAAAACACAAGTACTCCTATGGAGTGTTTGAAAACAAAGAAAAAATTGCTGTGCAAACCCCGAAGCAGTGTAAAGAGACATGGACTTGGCCCATGCGCTATGGGAGGGCCAAACACAAGAAGAAGGCATGACGCCCGCATGCCATGATGTATGGCATCAAAGAAAATGAGAGCAACGCTGAACTTTACCAATGTTAGGAGATGGGCGGCCTGTAAGCCCACAGATAGAAGACAACATGTGTCTTCCAGATAGCACATGTGCTGTCCAGCCGAGCAGCGCATGCGCTGTCTAGCCGAGACCTAATAACAATAGATTTCGCACAGGCGAAACCTACTGGCTTTGCCAGTGTTTGTTGTGTTTGGAAAAAGGGAAATTAAGAAATGTATCCGTAATCCCCAAAACTGGTGCTAAAGTAAAGCTCTCCAATACCTTTGGGTGGTGTTGGCGCTACCTAAAACTGCACAAACAAAGGAAAAAGGTAAAAGCAGAGTTGGGGAGGAGGGAAGAGGGGGAAGAGGGGATCTGTGCAACAGGAGTTCAGCATGGGCAAGCAGCGACGGGTGGGAGGTTGACGGGCAACCAGCAACAAATGCGGGCTGCCACGGGGGATTAAGTGATTTGGCTAAGTTTACGGTGTCCTTAAAAAGTAACTGGTGCTAATGTAAAACGCTCCAATACCTTCAAGTGCTGCTGTCGCTATACAAAACTGCACAAAAAAATGTGAAAAGCAGAGTCGGTGGAGGATGGGTTCTGTGCAACAGAGTTCAGCGGGGCAAGCAGCGACGGGCGGGAGGTGGATGGGAAACCAACAGCAAATGCGGACTGCCACAGGGAGATTAAGTGATTTGGCCACAATCACAAAATGTGGAACTGAGGCTCAGTCTAAGGAGACGATGTGGGGTCCTCTTGGGAGAGGATTTGGCATAAGGGCCAGAGCTACTGACTGTGCAGTTGGGAAACCGGGTTTGAGTTTTGGCGTCGGCTTAACATTCTTGATTCTGGGCAAATTACATAATCTTCCAGTGTCTACAAAAATAAATGTGTCCTTGTGTAAAAGAACTGGTGCTAATGTAAAGCGCTGCAATACCTTCGGGTTGTGGAACCGCCAAACATGCTTAATCACAAAGAAAAAAGTAGTGCCATAAAAGGAGGAGGAAAATTTCAAAGGGAGTACCTGGTCAAAGCTCCACTGATAAGAAAACACACAAAGAGAAAGATGAACACAACAGGAAATAGCATGCTACAATCAACAGCAAGCAACGAAAACAGAGTGGCAAGCATACAGACAAATGGAAAGTAAGGGCGGGCTGTAAGCCCCTTTTAAGATTTGTTTTTTAACTACAAAACACTTTGCAAGCTCAGCACAAGCCCTGTGTGGGCAACACCTAAACAAACAGCTGTTGAAAGCAGAATCAATACAGCCAGGAAATGCGTTTGATGGAGCAGGGTAAATATAAACATTTTAACCTCCTAATATTTTCGTATAATAATAATAAACATGTTCGTTCAAGTAAATAACCAACAATGTATGTTTGGGGTAAGGATAACACGCAGTTTAATGTGCAAAATAATGAACTAATAATTGTTTACGTTTCTAACGTAACATAATATTTTGCGTACTGAAATGATAATAAAATGCATGATTTTGTGCTTTGAATAAAACGTGTGATTGCAAAATAAAGCGATGGTAAGTAAGGGACAGCTTTATATGTTGCTTCTGCTAGGTAATACCTAATTGGGGTACGTAGAAAGACGGGAGGGAAACGAAAGGGTTTATATTTAATTGTTTTAATAACATTTTGTTTTCTTTAGAAATAAGTGCGCTTAGGCCTGCCGAGCAGTAATATAAAATGGCCGCGAGTTACTAGAGTGCGCAGGAGCGGATGCGACCATGTGATAGAGGAGAGAGGCTGTTGCAAAGGGATGATCACGTGCTGATGCCGAGAGGCTAAGATGAAAGTATGGTCAAGGCTGCTGTGACCCTTCTGAGCAGATGTGTGCCAAGATGATCAGCAAGAAGCGTGAGAAGCCTGGTTGAATCAATAGAAAGAACTCTATTATATAATTTGTTGCAGAAAAAAAACTATTTGGACTGATCGAAACGGATGAGCAAGTGCATGAACTGTGGGAAACGATGCTTGCATGGACATTCCTCACGGAACTAGTTAAGACCAGGAAGTTTGATTAGAATGTATAGGGACCTGAGTTTTGGACCAATGAGAATGAATCGCGCCATGTAAGAAGAAACATTTTATGCTGTAAGCTAGAATTAGGGTATAAGAAGACCTACTCTTGGTGGGAGGGAGTTAGAATGCTGCGGGATGCTGCGGGAGATGCTGAAGAAGTTAGATGCTGTAGATGGGAGAGTTTGCGGTTGCTGATGCTGACGAGCTGATGCTGCTGCTGTTATTTTCCTTTTCCAGTTGAGTATGAAATGCCGCTTTAGGAGAACTAGCAATTGACAAGATTTATATTAGAATTATTAGGATTTCCCGAGAGATAGATAGGTTGATCTATAGAGTCTTTAGTCTGATAACCTCATTTTTGGTCTAATAAAAGTGTCATGCAATTTACAATTATTCTTATAATGATGATAAACGCAATGATCTGAATAATAAATTAATCTCGAATTTTCTGCATTCAAAACTTTATATAAACTTTATTATTCTTTAAACAAATGACTCAGTGACTTTCTTTAGCATAATGATTAATAATGTTTTGGTAAAAGAGTTCATTGTGATTGAGCTGGTCTTAATCACCTCAACTGATTCCTACTAGTTGGTCCATCGACCAATGAGCGGAATACCTTAAAAGCAAATGAGAATTATTGTGTCTTTATAAAAGAGGTATCCCGTCTCCTTCCAGCAAATCGTTTTTCTCCTAGGTTTCATGTCGGAGGAAAATCCAGGGAAATAAATGAGTAAGTGAATGTATATGCGGTGTTATGGGCCCCACCGTCATATGGATATAGTGTGTGTGTTAGAGAAATAATTGCACCTAAATGACCCAAAAACATAGTAGGAGAAAATATTTTTATTGTAAGCGCTGGATCAGATTTCTTGGTAGCAGAGGATGGTTACTATAGATTAGTTTGGTGATTATTGATTTTTGATTATAGAGTATTGATAAGTTTATGTCTAACACTTTTTGATGAGTCGCGTTATGTTATATGTAAGTTTTCACGCTTCCGGGAAGTAGGAAGTGGAACACGTGTGGCAAGAGAAGTCGCATGGAATTTTACACTGTCTGAGTTCAATTTGGTAATAACACAGGTTGTGTTATTTAGGGACATTTTGCGTATAAAAGGTGTGTAAGTGAAATAGTGATCGGTTTTCTTGTGAAACTCTGGCCTTAATTCTCAGGAGCAGTATAGTCTCCACATGTGTTTTATCCCCAGAGAAACGGGTTTATCGTTTGCTTGAAAGAAGGGTAAGGTAGAGGGAAGTGCTACTTTATCGACGTAACTGAAAGTTCTGTGGTAGGGTAGAGGTAAGCGCTGCCTACTGGAAAATACAGAATTCTTGTGTGAATGGTGGAAGCTATCTTTTCGGTTTAGTGAATCAGACAATGGAAATGTGGATAAAATGTTGTAACTAACAAGAATTGTTGAAAAAGAAATTGCCGATAAATTTTGTAAAGGAGGGGTCAAGAGCAGAAGTGACGTAGACAACAGCCGCGCTGGGATTGGACAGTGCGCTAGTCACATGAGAACAGGAGCGAAGTGACGTAGACAAAAGCCGCGCTGGGATTGGACAGTGCGCCGTAGAAAGAAATCGTTGTGATTGGAGCGTTGTTGTGAGTCGTGCTAGCATTGGTTGAAATAAACGCATAGGGAACAGAGTTGATTTTGCCGATTGTTGTAGGAGAGAAAGGTTGTGAATCATGTCGTACTATGAGTATGGAAAAGAGAAAACGTCTTGGATGTCGAAAGTTAAGAACTTCTTTAAGAAGGACAAAAAGGTAGTGACTAGAGAGGGACAAATAATTCCTCCGCCGAAATCACCAGCTTCACATATGATGCTGAAATATGGATATCATACATGCATTTGGTTAGAAAATTGGACAAAATACACAAAGAACGATGGAGCATTGGCTTTTCCTGAGAATGGTTCATTTAATGTAGCTGTATTACGGAACTTGAGAGAAAAGATGGTAATGTTAGAACCTAGACCTAGACCAACACAGTTTGAAGCTTTAGCGGAATGGGAAGATGAGATGTATGAACGAGAGAGATCCAGAGGATTGAAGAATCATGAGTTTATACCAGGAAGGTTGTGGGGAATAAATCATGAGGACAGAGTAAAGCGTTGGAGATACGCTAACATGGCAGGAGGTTTGTTTCCAGCTTTTGCGGTTGAGGAAGAAGCAAAGAGAAAGTGTACTGAGAAAAAGAAACATGTAGTGGTAGAAAAGTATGTGTATGGTGTTAGTGAAACGGATGACGAATTGCTGGAAGATATTTTAAACAGAAATCCACCTCCATACCAACAGACTTCTGTAGTGGTGACACCTAATGCACCGCAAATGGAAACTGGGAGGAATAAAAACACGAACGAAGAAATGAAATAAATAGGTCACAAGAAACATTTAAAATTTCACAAAATGATGAGACAGAAAGTGACAATGCAACTGAACTAGCAAAAACGACAAAAGAATTGACTGAGAAAATAAGAGAATTGACAAAGAATATGGAAGCTGTAACTGTACCAGTAACGATAGGTCCAGTAATGCCAATTTTTGAAAATCAGAAAATAAATGAACATTCTTTGGTGATTCCCATGAATTCACATGTGCAAAGAAAAAGAGAAGGGATGGAACTAAATAATGAAGGTGCACACAATTCAGCGAGTACGTGTAGACCAAGTCCACCTACAAATTTGACGATAAATGAGAGTGAGGTTAGAAGAATGCCTATGGTGACAGAGTCCGGATCAGGAACACCAGAAAGAACCAGTGATTGGATTGAATTAAATAGTACACCTGTAGGTCCGACTCCAGAAGAGTTAAATGAATGGATGAAAGCACTAAAAGCAAAAGAACCAGAAGAAAAACCATTAGATGTAATTAGGTTAAAAATAGACATGGAAGAGTTGATTTTGGGAACAATTGGAACGGAAAAACTAAAGAATTATCAGGATGATGAGATTATGTTTTTGTGTAAGAGTCTTACATGGAGAGCTAGAAATTTACATGACAAATTGGAAGAGATTGCAGGTGAACTAGGAGTGGAATTTGTGAAAGTGAGGACATTGCAGAAACCGTACAGAGTAGATTTTTGTGAGAAAGACATAGAAAATTTGAACACATCAGGAAGACTGACCCAGATAAAAGAACTGATTGTTTTATTAAGAAAGTGGGGTGATGTGGATAGATGGAGAAACAGATGGACAAAGAGGAATGAGAAAACAACAGATAAAGCATCTTTGGCTTTTGCAATGACAGATAAGGAACCAGTTACCAGAGAGTACCCAATGAGAGAAACACCAGGTGGTAGTTATGTGCATGTTCCGTGGACCAGACAGGATATACTGTCATTTACAAATGACTTCCCAAAATCTAGAGAGAAACCAGTAGAATGGTACAGACAAGTGGAGAGATTTGTTAAGGTGTCAAAAGTGCTGTGGATAGATCTAGATGGATTGTTTGACATAGTAGTGCCTGCTGATTTATGGACGGCATGTAAGATTACAATTGATTGGCCAACTGTAGAATATCCAAGGGATGCCAAAACAGGAGCGCCAGGTCCAGAAGTGATGCGGAAATATGACCAGGTAGTTACCTTTTTATAGAATAAAATTCCACCAAAAGAAACAGATTGGGTGAAAATAGACAGAACAACACAGGAAAGCAAAGAATCAGTGCATGCGTACTATGAGAGATTGTTGTTGGTTTTCAAACAGTATAGTGGTTATGAGACGCTAAGTGAGAAGGACATGAGTCATTTTGTATATAGGTTTGTGTATGGATTAACACCGGAGATAAGTGAAAGGATTAAGCAGCATTTGATAGGGTGGCAGAATAGTACAGTGGATGATGTTTTGAGATATGCTAAGTATTGCAGTGATGAAATTGAGAGTAAACAGCGTAAATTGAAAGAAAAGCCATGTGGGCACAGGTGAAAGTTGCAGAGAAGCAAGAAGCTCAATTGAATAATACCAGCAGTGAAACAGGACAGTTGAAATCCCGACCTAATATAGGTAAAGGAAAAGGACAAAGAGCATAGATGAGGCGAAGAAAAAGTGGCCATGCCACAACTGCGGAAAGCTAGGGCATTGGAGAAACGAGTGTAAATTTCCTCCTAAACCTAATGTAGAAAATCAAACATTAAATTCACAGGTGCAGAGTGAGGTAGTTACTCAACAAGGTCAGGTGCCACAACCACCACTTCCCAAGAGTGCTAATCAACAGAAGTACAGTGCAGAAACAGGATTCTACGGAGGAGAACAGGTAAAACAGTTGTCACGTGCAGCTGAAATCTCACAATATTGGTTACGACAGAGTGAGGATGAGTCGTATGAAAGTTCATGACGGTGTCTGAAAGAGAGGGAAGAGTGCGTGCTTGGCGCAACTCTAGAGGTAGACCAGTCAGGTCCATTTGTGGATGGAGAAGTGAATGATGCAAATATAACATTCCTTGTTGACACTGGAGCTACCCGTTCTACTGTTAGGTCAGTGGAAATTCCAAATCTTCCTCTCTCAGGTGAACATATACAAGTGGTTGGAGTTTCCAATCAGCAAATTGAAACACCTCTTACTAGATTAGTAAAGGTAAGAATTGGTCCATTTAGTGAAATGCACCGATTTGTGGTGTGTGATTGTAGTCCCGTTAACCTTTTAGGAAGCGATTTATTATGTAAGATGAATTGCACAATTTATTGTACTCCAGACGGAATTGCATTTCAGATTCCAGATGAGGATGTACTGTACAAAATGACAATGGTAAATTTGGAACCAGAAGTAAATCATTTGTTTCCTGTATTTGATGCAGAGAAAATCCCAATTGAGTTGAAAGGGACAGTAAAAGAAGAAGTGTGGGACTTGACAGGAGAAGATGTAGGATTAATGAAAGGAGTAGATCCCGTAAAAATTTCAGTAAAAGAAGGAACGTGGATTAATAATAGGGAAAGTTATAATAATAGCAACCATGGTAATAATAATAATATTAGTATTAAAGCTTGCAGTAACATGTATAAAGAGAAGAAGAAAGCAGAATAAGATAGAAAAAGAAAACATGATAAACAAGGAAAGAGAGAGAGAAATAGGTGAAATAGAGTTAGAAGAAATAAAAGAGAACATGTACAAGAAAACAAAGAGACAGGTTGAAAGCGATACAGAAGTATAAAACTAACAAAAGCAAATGGATAAAAGATATATGCTGTCTGAGAAAATTGTATAACTTGAGTTTGTGTGGTGATGTTAAAAATCACCAAAGGGGGAGTTGATGGAGCAGGGTAAATATAAAAATTTTAACCTCCTAATATTTTCGTATAATAATAATAAACATGTTCGTTCAAGTAAATAACCAACAATGTATGTTTGGGGTAAGGATAACACGCAGTTTAATGTGCAAAATAATGAACTAATAATTGTTTACGTTTCTAACATAACATAATATTTTGCGTACTGAAATGATAATAAAATGCATGATTTTGTGCTTTGAATAAAACGTGTGGTTGCAAAATAAAGCGATGGTAAGTAAGGGACAGCTTTATATGTTGCTTCTGCTAGGTAATACCTAATTGGGGTACGTAGAAAGACGGGAGGGAAACGAAAGGGTTTATATTTCATTGTTTTAATAACATTTTGTTTTCTTTAGAAATAAGTGCGCTTAGGCCTGCCGAGCAGTAATATAAAATGGCCGCGAGTTACTAGAGTGCGCAGGAGCGGATGCGACCATGTGATAGAGGAGAGAGGCTGTTGCAAAGGGATGATCACGTGCTGATGCCGAGAGGCTAAGATGAAAGTATGGTCAAGGCTGCTGTGACCCTTCTGACAGATGTGTGCCAAGATGATCAGCAAGAAGCGTGAGAAGCCTGGTTGAATCAATAGAAAGAACTCTATTATATAATTTGTTGCAGAAAAAAAACTATTTGGACTGATCGAAACGGATGAGCAAGTGCATGAACTGTGGGAAACGATGCTTGCATGGACATTCCTCACGGAACTAGTTAAGACCAGGAAGTTTGATTAGAATGTATAGGGACCTGAGTTTTGGACCAATGAGAATGAATCGCGCCATGTAAGAAGAAACATTTTATGCTGTAAGCTAGAATTAGGGTATAAGAAGACCTACTCTTGGTGGGAGGGAGTTAGAATGCTGTGGGATGCTGCGGGAGATGCTGAAGAAGTTAAATGCTGTAGATGGGAGAGTTTGCGGTTGCTGATGCTGACGAGCTGATGCTGCTGCTGTTATTTTCCTTTTCCAGTTGAGTATGAAATGCCGCTTTAGGAGAACTAGCAATTGACAAGATTTATATTAGAATTATTAGGATTTCCCCGAGAGATAGATAGGTTGATCTATAGAGTCTTTAGTATGATAACCTCATTTTTGGTCAAATAAAAGTGTCATGCAATTTACAATTATTCTTATAATGATGATAAATGCAATGATCTGAATAATAAATTAATCTCGAATTTTCTGCATTCAAAACTTTATATAAACTTTATTATTCTTTAAACAAATGACTCAGTGACTTTCTTTAGCATAATGATTAATAATGTTTTGGTAAAAGAGTTCATTGTGATTGAGCTGGTCTTAATCACCATCAACTGATTCCTACTAGTTGGTCCATCGACCAATGAGCGGAATACCTTAAAAGCAAATGAGAATTATTGTGTCTTTATAAAAGAGGTATCCCGTCTCCTTCCAGCAAATCGTTTTTCTCCTAGGTTTCATGTCGGAGGAAAATCCAGGGAAATAAATGAGTAAGTGAATGTATATGCGGTGTTATGGGCCCCACCGTCATATGGATATAGTGTGTGTGTTAGAGAAATAATTGCACCTGGATGACCCATAAACATAGTAGGAGAAAATATTTTTATTGTAAGCGCTGGATCACGTTCATAGCTCAGATCTGCAGCTGCTGCCAGGCAGCCTGGAGAGGCTTGGGTGGCTGGCCTGCAAAGCCTCACAACTCAGAATAGCAGGGGCAGGCACTGAGAGAGCTAGAGCACAGGATAATGTTGGCTGAGGCTTTGGCAGTAAAAAGTCAGCAGATGCACAGCCCTGGTGTCATACATGACAAGAGTATGACTTAGTAAAAGGAGTAGCAGGAGCCCAGAGATGAGAGAGATGAACAGGCACCAGGGTGAGGCACAGTCAGAGGGGCAAAGTGAGGAGCATCAGTCAGCCGGGTCGAATGTCCATGGGCGCGTGCAACCCTGCACACTCTGAGCATGAGCTGTGCCGAGGTGTTTGTGAGTGTTCAGCGTTTCTTTCTAAGTTCCTGAAAAGGAGGAGCTGTAGCATAGGTGGTGTGCTGGTAAAACATGTTCTCACATTTAGAGATGAACATGGAGGATAACCCCTACAGTGAAACGGCCCTGAACCTTTTCTGAAGAAAGTCTCTCTAAGAGGCTGGTAACACAGCTGGAAAGCAAGTCAAGGCCGCTTAAATGATTGTAGACCTGGGGCAGGGTTGGGCACCTTTTAAGTTGATCGCTCTAAGAGGCTGGTAAGGCTGGCACAGAGTCAGTTGTTTCAGGCTGATGTATCTAAAAGACATATAAGTATGGAATAGACTGAACCCCTTGTCAGACAACAGCATGTAATAGGCCAGTGGGGATGGATCAAAGTCATATACATATATCAGACACTCATTTGAAATGGTCTGAGGCTTGAGAACTCATTTTCTTGTCAACCTGATGCTTATGGAAGGACAGTAAGGCCGAAGAAGAGTTCGTCACATCACAACATTAGCTTGGGGAAGGCGTTAGCGTTTAAAATGCCACTTTTTAAATTTAAGGAATGTGAATAACGAATGGAACTTGTATAATATCAATTGTGCTCAACATTGATGAAAAAATACACAAAGGCTCTTCAAAAATGTTTTTTTTTAATTCTAGGACGACATGATTGTGTTCTGCCATCCAACAAAAGGACAACACTGGTTTTATTTCGCCACAGTGCTTTGCATATGCTAAGTATCTTTAATCCCATACTGTAATGCAAAAAATTTAGAGATCATGAATGTAACATGAACTGTCACTCTAAAAAGCAGCCTGACTCCATGGCCATGTTGTCGCCTACATAAAACAATTCATCAGTGTCAGACTGGGATTCCAAACATATTGGTGTGAACACCGTGTATGACAAAATGGTTCAGGGTAAATGGAATATTTAGCTAGTAAAGATTTTATATTTCCTTTCTGAATGTTGTTAGAGTATCATATGCATGTGAAGATTAGAAAGTGTATGTCTGTGAAAGGAACTGTTATTAATGAATGCAGTCACTGAAAAATTTACAAAATTAAGTATGAAGACAAAGTATGTCAATGGGTTTTCCCTTATAGCAGTACATAGACGCAGAATATATAGCCAATTTTGTGTACCAAGTGTATGCACCTCTATTCTTGAGTCTAAGTGGTAGCACGCATGCTGGCGGCTGTGGGTGCTTTGCAGGGTCTCTATCTCAGGTGCTGTTTCAGAAAGGTTTTCTTACTGTTTCAATGTACTATAAATAGCAGGTGTTTTTACCACCCAGTTTAATGGTACAGATTTAAATAAACACTGAAGTATAAAAGTCTTGAGGTATTAGGATTTGATTTTATGGTCTGTAGACCCTTACCAGATAACAGAAGCAAGTGCTTAACTCGCTGATTTCTCAACCCCAGGTTTTGATTACTAGTTTTGTCGGTCAAAAGTCATGAAATGAGGAGCTCCACACCAAAGTGATGTAAAAGGATGATTTATTCACTGAGAATAAGTACAGACCAGTTGCAGCAGGCACCAAGAGCAAACTGCCTTTACATGGAACCTTCATATAAGCGCATCAGAACATTCTGTTAACTCTAGAATGTTCTATGCTCCCATCTCCCAGCCACAAACTTATGGAAACATCATGACACATCTTCCCCTTAATGCAAACAGCAAAATACAAAAGATAACTCCTTTTATATTAAGACAAACATGATAAAAAACAACAAATTATAATGACAAAATAATCATAAAATAAACTGCAAAACATTAGAATAAAAAACACAATGACCAAGAATGGCATTATCTCCTCATGTATCCCCCTTAACAAAATACATTTACAAAAGAACAAACTCCTTCAATTTCCTAGGTCTATTTTCATGCGTGATTTTCTCTTCCTAGAACACACATGACGTTCAGAATCACAATTCCTACTCAAACTCATCCCACCATTTGTTATTCCTGCGTTCATACTAGGATCAAGAGCAATACGTGTAATATTCCCCCAGCAGCCATCTGATAATCTCACTGAATTACCACGAATCTCACACAGTTTAACAGGTTCTCTGAATTTTGATAAACCCTTCTTTACGTGAATCGGATTTTTATTCCACACCCTATCATCAACTTTCACTCTGGGCAACTTTGGAATAACACGTAACTCTTGTGCTCTTTCAGTGACTTCATTTGAACTCTTTTGAGCTGTCTTCCACAACTCGGATATGTTACCTTCTTTCGAAAAATGTTTGACCATCAAAAATGGGCACAAATCTGTGGATGCCTTTCTTCCTCTCATAAGCTCAAATGGTGTTTTACCTGGGGTAACATGAAGTGTAGTGTGATATGATCAGACTTAGGGCCTGATTACGAGTTCGGCGGTCTTGAGACCGCCGTTGCATCGGCGTCAGATTCACCACCTGCCAAATAGGCAGTCCAACAGCCGAATTACGATGTCGGCGGTCTGTTGAATGAAAGACCATCGGAGAACCGCTGACGTCGCCAGCCATTCGCAGACCGCCGCAATGGCGGTAGGGGGAAAGCAGGTGTCAGAGGGTGGTACAGACTAGTTCACTGGTGTTGGAATTACAAGTTGGTTTTCCGACAAGCCAACCATGGCAGGAAGACCGTCTACTTCGAGTCAGCGGAATCAAAGGAATTGGTGTGCATACTCACCCGTTTCCTTTTCTTCGCTTCAGTCTCCCACGTGGATCCCTTCCTCCAGGGCGCCCGTTCACAGCAGCTTCTTGACCTTGAAGAAAACCACCCTGTTGGGGTTGAAATCCAGGTAAGTCTGTTTTGCGCTATTTACTCATTGTCTGGACTAGGCACATATGGTCCGGACTCCAACAATGGGAAAGTACTCGTAGTAGGTATTTTTTCACATGTGTCATGCATAGGTGTACACTGTAGTCAAAATTATATACACACACATAAGAAAAAATATTCCCCACCATCAGAAACACCGCCGCTGGGCCAGTGGCAACATTGTAATACAGCAGTCGGGAGATCGCCGGCTCAGCGGTCTTCTTGGGACCTCCTCCACCGCAGTACGGCGGTCCGACTGCCGAACTTGTATTCAGGCCCTAAGTCTTTTATAGCACTTTCCACACACATATTACTTCTCAATGCTGATTGTACACACTCAACCAACACTTTATTAAAAGATTCCACTTTGACGTTACTTTGTGGATGATACAAAGGAGTTCTGATGTGTTTATTACCATGTTTCTTTAAGAACTCTTGCATTTCTGAAGAAGTTAATTGAACACCATTCTCAGTTAAAATTTCATCAGTAAAACCTTCACTCACAAGCAATTTCTTAAAACAAGCAATCAAACTTCTGGTTGTAGGCAACATCACAGGTTTAACCTCAACCAATCTAGAAAGATGATCAATTACAACAATGAAATGTCTCATCTGTGCAGGTAAAGTATGGTAAGGACTCGGCGGAATTTGCGGGGTCGCACTACGCGGAATTCTGCGGAGTGGCTGAAGAACTCCGCAGCGCTACATGGATTTCCACGATTGGGCTGAGTTTCCCAGTGCGCCGTTCACATTGCGTTTTCATGTCAAACGCAACGTGGAGTGCGTCCTCATATTTGAAATCACTCGTGAACGATGCCACGAGGTTCGCATGGGAGCGGCCATCTTGTTTTCTTTGTTCTGTTCGTGGTGCTGGGCCTAATTTTGAATCCCCTTTTAATCCTTTCAATCTTCCGCCCTCCTAATTAATCTACCCCTAATTTTTTTATTATATTAGTATGTGTTTTTGTGTCTTTGTATTTTGTTTTTTTCAACTTTTCAATGTGTTTTTCGTGACTTTTTGTACTTTTTTTTATTTTTCTTTACTTCCTTTGTATTTCATTTCCTTCCTTCCCCTGTCTTTCTTTTTTTTCCCCACCACCCAGTGCCATGTCAGAACAGGGGAGCAGCAGCGCCAGGTCCCCGCCCAGCCGCCTACCCTGTGGACAGCGGCTCTGCCCAGGTTTGCAGCCCTGGGCTGTCTTCAATTAGGTGAAGGTGGCAGCACTGTTTTTTTTGTGCTACACCACCACCCCTCCATGCTGGCAGCAGGTGGCAGGCCTGGCAGTGGGTACCTCCTGCGGGAGCGTCGGCTGCGTTGGGAGAGGGTGCGCCGTTTTGTGTGGCCCACCAGCCAGGTTCGGTGCACTGCCCAGCAGCTGATGCACTGCTGGGTGGATATCCTTGACCGGGAGCAGGACCTGCTTGGTGTCAAGATTCTGGGGCTCGGTGGACCTGCTCGGTCTCGTGATTCCGTGACTCGGTGAGTATTAATTATTTGTTGTCTTTGTGTTCTAAAATGCTAAAAAAAAAATCCGAATGGCAAGCAGCTCTCACTCAGAGGTAAGTTACGTTTACGTTAGAATATTATTATTATTATTACGTGATCCAGTTTCAGCTAGGCAGTTGCTCGGCGCTACCTAATCGTACTCATCAGCGCTCACTTTGACTGATTAATTAAGAAGTCATTGCAGACTCTTTTGTCCTCCTTTCACCATAATGAATCAGTGATATCATTGAGTTAGCGTTCTCTGTAACATTTTGCTTAAGTAGCTCGCACAGTCCCAAGCTATTTCACAGTGGTGCGTGGTATCCATCTATACACTGCAAAAAAGGGAAACTGAGTTGGCTCACAAGCGGTTTGAGAAATGAGAATAGAATCAAAGACCGTTCATTGCAAGGCATTAGTTCCAAATGTAGGTTTTGTTAAGGAACTTTGGAATAGGGATTTTAGGATTAGTATGGCCAACTCAATAACAGTTGATAGACTTGAATCTAGTACTATAGGCGATCTGTTTTAGATAAGTACAATGTGACTGCGTTTGCCTATTATAATAATTTTGTGGAGATTAACTCTACCACTAATCTATTTTTTTTATCTTCTTCACTTTTTACATCAGCACCCAAGGGCAAGAAGAGGAGCAATGCAGAGGAGGGTCTGAGAAGAGCTGGGGAGGAGGCGCCAACCACCAGCGCCAGCGCTGAGGGCTCCACTCAGCCTAGTAAGTCCTATCATTTATTATTATTATTTCCCTAATGTTGGGTTTTATGATTGTTGTGGGATTAGGGTAGAATCTTGGGGTATTGGAATGTTGGTGCTGGGTTCCAAGACGGGAGTTGCTGCCTGGAGCCTGGTGTTGCTAGCAATAAATAAAGTTGCTCTGACACCCTTACCTGCCGTCTTCCTTTTACGTGGCGACAAGGACGGGATACGAACTAACTCATGCAAAGCACAATGGATTCGCTTTTTTTCCTCTGCCCACTATGCTACTTTTAAATTTTGGCTTGTTAATTTTTTTTATACTGTCTCATTTTTTTCCAATTCTCCTATCCAGTTTTTGTTTCATTCCTGTTATCCCTGCATTATCTTTTTTCCTGTATTTCATATTGTTTTTGGGCAGCTGACTTTTTCTGCTCTGTACTAGTCTCTAGTTCACTTATCTTCTGTTTTGTTGGTAATCTTTCCCTCTCTCCTATATATCTTGTAGTACTGTAAGACTAAGAACAGATTTTTGGTACTCCACTGTCTGCTGTGAAGATTGTAGGACCAAGTAAGCTAGTATTATACATAATATTCTCAATGTGTTTTTGTTGAGAAGGCTTTCTTTTTCTTGCTCATGCTCTAACAGTTAAGTGAGTTAACGAGAGAGTGACCATGGTCATGAACTACCCTCCCACCCCCCATTTGTTGTGCTGTGTAATTCATTTATACAGTATACCAGCAGTTTCCATGAAGGTGCAGCATGGCTGGAAAGTATGAGGTCCTATTGCATTTGCCAACCAACACCATATGTCTTTCATCGAGCATTATTCCACCCCTTCATTGTGCTTCAATGACTCGGTGTCATCATGATCATCATAGGCTATAGCTCTACCTCCCTATTATGAAAAGTGTTTGGTTGCCTTCACTACCTGGCTTTACCCAAAGTGATATTTTTGTTGGAAGATACTACAGTGGTAACCGAACTTTAGCGAGGTATTGCAGTTGTATTTTTTTGATCAAAAAAATTAAGCGTAGGCATATCTGGCATCTAAAAAATGTATAGAGTTTTTGATTAGCCACACCGACCACCAAGTGCTGCTGCAGGAAGAGGAGAGTCAATTGGAGGGGGAAAAGTGGCAACAGGGACGGGTGGTTTTAAGTCACATTGCTTGCATATTGACAATTACTATTATACTCACTAGCTACAAGGGCCTCGTCGTGACTTATGATCGTGAACCCCTAACTTTACCAGCTGCAGCGGTGGTTGAGTTATGGCCTCTTCTATCTGCAACTCAGCAAAAGCTCACATAATGAAAGCTAAAAAAAAAATATGGCTTGAGGGAAACAGAAGAAGGGATGGGTGAAATGGTATATGAGTGAAAGGATGCATGGTTGGGTGAAAGGGTGCGCAGGTGGGTATTGGGTATGGGGATGGATGGGTGAAAGGATGGTTGAAAGAAAGGGTGTGATGGATGGATAATGGATTGGAAATTTTTGTGAAAGACTGGATGAGAGAAAGTATAACTTAAATCATGGTGGCTATGGGTGAATATAGAAGAATGAAAGGATGAATTAATAATTGGATTGCTTGGATGAATGAGTAAGGGACCTCTTATGGAGAGGGGCATGCTGCTCACTTACTTCGCTTACCTTGTTTTATGGCTATCAAAGCTATGGTTCGAAGTGGGGTCATTTTCTTAATTTTTGTTCTATTCCCTTGACTCACTATATCTGCTAAGCGAGGTCGTTATGTATCACCCCCCTTCTCTGCCCATGGAATTTTGCCACCCATGACCGAACTGCAGTACAGTTCAATTTCGTGACTGCAGTGTTGGCTGTGCAAAGTGCATTTGCGTCAGTTAAAACAGCATTTACAACGTTTTCAATGCATTTTAAACCGAACACACAAGGTGTGTTTCCCTTCTCCCACTCAGTCACCTCTTAGTACTTTTCTCCTTTATTCTTTACTAAGTTCTTTCGTCCCAGCCTACCAAAAAATTGCCAATCTATTCTTGGCATGTGCCACATTTTATAGCCATGTTAAGTGATTCCAAACTATATTTCATGGTTTCCCATAACAGATTTATTTTATGCCTATTCAGATTTTTCCCTTTTGACTTTCATCAACTACAGTGACTGAATAAGCCAAAGCTTAATAGTCACATGATAGATCGATGATCTGTGGCACCCCATATTCTATATCTCAAAAGCTCTACACACCTGCCTAATCCCTTTACCTTACCCTGCAGTAGAGTAAGTCAAGTTTCCTTTCCTTACTGCCCAGTGAATGAATTTGTTGGAAATAATTTGTGGTGGTGGGCGAGGCCAGTGAGTAAAGTGGGACTAAGTGCCTGATTTGCTTTCAAGTTTGGCATATGGGATACTCTGTGACAAACATTTCAAATACAATCTATATAGCCCATTCCTTTCCCTGTAGTGCAGTGCATCGTTTCCCCAAAGTCTACTTATGGCAGTCAGGATAATATCTGCACTTTATACATGAGATGTGCGACGTAGTATCTTATTTGTTATTCATCTGCCTCTTTGTAGATGGGGTAGAAAGTGAAAGGCATTTGGAGAAGAGCAGGGCCTTTGGAATTAAAGATAGATAATTGTCAACTACAGCTGCCCCAGCTGCAGACAGTAGCAAAGTACTGGCCGCGCTGGCTAGCATACCTCCATTAATTTAGCACAACACAACTTGTATCGTAATTCAAATGTACACTCCCTAAATTTTCTCCAGATTGGTACATATAATGAGCCTCCTCCTCTAAAGCAAAGCCCACCACAGTGAGATATCAAAATTAAACATACAGGAAGGAAAAAGAAAACAATCCACAAACATTCATTTGAAATGGGCATAGACCATAAAGTGAGCATAAGAAGTATGTGGCAACAGCAATATTCCTTAGAGAGGACATTAAATAAGTGGTTGGCAAACCTATGCATTCTGCAAAACCGTCCAATTTAAACAAATTCAATTAAACAAATTGAACCAAAGCCACTTGGGTCAGGTAGATAAATCATTAGTAAAGTTAACGCCTAACCTTCCTACAGACAGACAAAAGGATACTTTAAGTCCCCAAATTTCATACGCATCTACCCACGGACAGACAAAAGGATAATTTAAGTCCCAAAATTCAGCCAATATGCACATGCATCTCTTTGCCCTGGTTGAGCCCACCCCCCCCGGATGCTTGCTGTTAAGCATAATGATGTATTTAGACTCTTTTCTTCTCAGAATGCGCTTCCTGTCACCTCCTCTTTTGCTCCGGACCACCCTGTCAATTGCAAAAAACGAGCATAGATGTGGAGTTAAGAAGAAGTCAAACTTCTACTTCCAAGTTCCTTGAACCTACCTAAGTGGTTTCATCACACCATTTCCAGCTTAGATGGACTGACTTAAATAATTAAAAAGAACACAGTGTACACAGTAAACACAAACAGACTCACACTTCAAGTTTTGATTGCGCTGATCTATCTCAACTGATAAGCAAGCCAAATGCTGGGCAATTCACCTAGGCTTCCCACAGCAAATCCTCCTTCTTGCCTTTGGCACCTGGGACTGTCATATGGCGGTCTGGTTCACATTTGGTCAAGTACATGTGTTTGTGACCTATAGTTTCAGGTTCTGTTGAAGAAATCACCTTTTGCACCGAGTTAAGAGCCTGAAAGTTTTATTGACGGAAGAAAAACAAGCATTGGCAAAGCTAATAGCTCTCGCCTATGCACGAGCCATTGGCTTTGCCAATATGTCTTAGCAATGTTGTACACCAGAGTGTCATAAAGTGGAGTAGAGTGGAGTGTTATGGAGTGACATAGAGTGGCGTGGAGTGACGTACAGTAAAGTTGAGTGGTGTGGAGTGTCATGGAGTAGCATACAGTGTTGTGGATGGAGTAGAGTCTCGTAGAGTGGAAGGGCATAGAGTTGAGTGGCATAGAGTGAAGTATAGTGTCAGAGTTGAGTAGAGTGTTGTAGAGTGGAGTGGCATAAAGTGTTGCGGAATTGTGTAGAGCAGAGTGGAGTAGAGTAGAGGTTGTTGGAGTAGATTGTTTTAGAGTAGAGTGGTGTAGATTGGAGTAGATTGTCATTGAGTGGAATGGCATGGAGTGGCGTGGAATACTGTGTCATAGAATAGAGTTGCGTAAAGTGGCATGGAGTTGCATAGAGGGGGTTGCGTAGAGCTTCGTAGAGTGGAGTAGTGTCGTAGAATGACATTGAGTGGAGAAGAGTGCTGTAAAGTGGAGTGGCATAGAGTTTCCTCACTGCTAGCCTTTTCATGGCAGTGAGCCCCCCATGAAAAGGCTGGTGGTGAGGGAACTAAGGGGGCACTACAGGGCCTCAGGCCATGGGGATGGATGCAGGGGGGCACATGCACCCCTTTTCCTGCACAGCATTGCCTGCAGAGTCCATGCTGTGCAGGAACGGGCTTTGGTGCTTCCATTGCGGTGCCTTTTTCAAAGGCACAGCGGTGGGACCGTGGTGGGACCACCCGCCAGACAACGAGAAAACTCGTAATCTGGCGGGTGGCCGGCAGTGAACTTTGGCAGTGTGGGAGTGGGCGGCGGCATGCCGGCCCTGCTCCCACACCACCAAAGGCATAATCAGGCCCTTAGACTGGAGTGGCATAGAGTGCAGTGGTGAAGACTGCAATGGTGCATAGTTGAGTGGGTTAGAGTGCACTGGCATAGAGTAGAGTAATGCAGAGTAGAGTAGAGAGGCGTAGAGTGAAGTGACATAGAGTGCAGTGTCATAGAGTGCAGTGGTGCACAGTAGATTAGAGTGGCGTAGAGTGCATTGGCGTAAAGTGCAGTAGAGTGGTGTAGAGTAGATTGCAGTGGCACAGATTAAAGAGGCACAGAGTAGAGTGGCATAGTGTAGAGGGGCATAGAGTTCAGTGGCAGAGAGTGCAGAGCTGCAGAGTAGAGTGTCATAGAGTGCAGTGATGTAGAGTAGAGTGTATTGGTGCAGAGTGCAGTGGCGTAGAGTGGTGCAGAGTAAAGTGACAGCGTGCAATGGTGTGAAGTGGCGTAGAGTGCAATATCGTAGAGTATAGTGGCATACAGTGCAGTGGTGCAGAGTATATTGGGATACAGTGCAGTGGCATAGAGTGTATTGGTTTTGAGTGAAGTGGTGCAAAGAGCATTTGTGTAGAGTGCAGTGGCATAGAGTGCAGCGGTGTAGAATAGAGCCGGGTAGTGTGGAGTGGCATAGAGTGGAATGGCATAGAGTGGAATAGAGTGGCATAGACTGCAGTGGCATAGAGTAGATTGCTTCTGAGTAGACTGAAGTGACATAGAGTGGCGTAGAGTGCAGTGGTGGAGAGTAGACTAGAGGGGCTTAGAGTGGTTTGGCATAGAGTACAGTGGCGTAGAGTGGCGTGGCGGAGAGAGCAGTGTTGCAGAGTAGAGTGACGTAGAGTGAAGTGGCATAGAGTGGAGTGGCGCAGAGTGGAGTGGTGCAGGGTAGAGTGCAGTGGCATAGAGTGGCGTGATGTAGAGCAGAGTGGCTTAGAGTGCATTGGCATAGAGTAGAGTGGCACAGTGGTGTAGAGTGCAGCGGCATAGAGTGCAGTAGAATGGCTTACAGTGCAATAGAGTGGCTTAGAGCGCAGTGGTGTAGAGTGCAATGGCATAGAGTGGTGCAGAGAGCATTAACATAGAGTACAGTGGTGCAGAAAAGAAAAGAGTGGCGTAGAGTGCAGTGACGTAGAGCACAATGGTGTAGAGTGATGTGGCGTGCAGTGGCATAGAGTAGAATGTTGCGGAGTATAACAGCATAAAGTGCAGTGGTGCAAAGTAGTGGCATAGGGAGCATTGGTTTTGAGTAAAGTGGTGTAGAGTGAATTGGCATAGAGTAGAGTGACATGGTGTAGACTGCAGTGGCGTAGAGTGGAACAGCTTAGAGTGCAGTGGCATAAAGTGGAGTGGGGCATGGTAGAGTGCAGTTGCATTAGAGTAGTGGCGTAGAGCACAGTAGCAAAGAGTAGAGTGGTGCAGAATTGATTGCAGTGGTGTATAGTGGAGTGGCGCAGAGTGGAGTAGAGTGGCGCAGAGTGGAGTAGAGTGGCATAAAGTGCAGTGGAAAAGAGTGCAATGGTGTAGAGTAGATTGTTTCAGAGTAGAGTGCAGTGTCGTGGAGTGGTGCAGGGTAGAGTGGAGTGTTATAGAGTAGTGGCGTAGAGTGCAGTGTTACAGAGTGGAGTTGTGTAGAGTGGAGTGGTGCAGATTGGAGTGGCCTAGAATGGAGTGGTGTAGAGTGCAGTGGTGCAGATTTGAGTGGCCTAGAATGGAGTGGTGTAGAGTGCAGTGGTGAAGAGTGCAGTGGCACATTTTATATTGGGGTATAGTGCATTGGCATAGAGTAGAGTGGTGCAGAGTAGACCAGTGAGTGAAGTGGCTTAGAGGTCAGAGTGCAGTAGATTAGAGTGGCATAGAGTGTACTGACATAGAATAGAGTGGCGCAGAGTAGAGTGGCATAGAGTTCAGTAGCAAAGAGCGCAGTGGTGCAGAATACAGTGTTGTAGAGTGCAGTGGTGTAGACTAGAGTGGTGTAGAGTGCAGAGGTGTACAGTGGTGCACGATACAATATAAGGTCAAGAAATGGAAGTTGTGTCTTACTGGACTCACATGTAAATTTCAAGTTAGCATTTAAGGTGTTTAGCCACACAGAAAAGGTTTCTAGGGATAAATGGTCACCGTCCCAGATGACCAAGATATCATCTATATATCTTTTCCACAACTTGATTTCTATAGATTTCTGTAGAAATAGTTTTATACACAACACATATAAATCTGTGTGACATTACATTTCAATACTGCCATATGTGTAGAGTCGGCCCTAGGCCCCCTGAAACGCACTACATGGCCCTGGGCTTTTCCTTATTTACATTGTAGTCTATAGTTTGTTTGCATTTCAGTTTTTCGCATTGCAGTTTAGACTATTTCTGCATGTGATGTTATTACTTTTACATTCCACTTGAAGCCTATACATGCACTGTCCACGTAATTACACTGGTCAGGATCGGGTAGTACAACTAGGAACTACCTGTCCCATGAATCTCTGGCCTGTATCTCCTTAGTTCACGTTTCCGCTTTTTGCTGAAAACGGGAAGTACAATCGTGAACTACATGTCCCATGAACTCATGGCCCAGACTTCCGGGTCTATGCACAAGAGGTAAAAGGAGATTGTTAGCCTTGCGCACCCGCTCCCGCCAGACCCTTTTGAATTGGAATCAAATAGAAGCATGCTAGGTGAGTCCTATAGACCGCACGCCGACGTGTGCCTGCGTACGTGCGGGCATCTAGTTTTTCTTTGCCTCACCTACGGAACACTCACACCGGTGTTGCCGGTGCTAGAACTGTCTACTATGTTATGTTAAAATAACTTATTAAGCGCACGTTCACCGGGCGGTTTCTTGGCGCTGAGCGGGGGCGGTTGCAGAAATAAGACAGTGGGTTCAATTGTAAGCTTGAGAGAATAACCATGTTTTGAGTAATTTCCTGAATTGGGTGTAGGAGGTGGCCAGGCGCAGTTCAAGAGGGAGGGAGTTCCAAAATTGAGGTGCCAGGGTCGAGAATCTCAGACCTCCATGTTTTTGCGTTTAAAGGAGCTGAGGGTCAACAGGTTCTTGTTTGAGGAACGTAGGTCGCGGGAAGGAGCATACCGCTGTATCTTTGAGGCAATAAAGGCCGGACCACAACCAGAGAGGGCATTATAGATGGTACAGCCTAACTTGAAGAAGCAGCGTTGGGTCACGGGGAGCCAATGGAGGCTCTTCAGCAGGGGTTTCGTCTGGTGAAGCTTAGGCTGACCGTAAATAAGCCTGGCCGCTTGGTTCTGCACCAATTGGAGCCGGCATAATTGGTAAGCTGGAATACCAGCATACAGAGAGTTAGCGTAGTCAATACGCAACATTACCAGGGCGAGAACGACTTGGGTCAAGGCCTCAGTGGTTAAAAATCTGCTTATTTTCCGGATTCTCCGCAGGTGGAAAAAACAAGCGGAGACCACTGAACTGATCTGGGCCTTCATGGTAAGATCATTACTGATCACGATTCCCAGGCTTTTGACCGAGCTGACTGGAAGTGGGGGGCACCCTAGTAGTGGAGGCCAAAAATTGGAGTTCCAGGGATTGGCTGGGCCACCAGTGAGAATCAGCTCGGTTTTGTCGGGATTTAATTTGAGCTGGTTGATGTTCATCCAGTTGCTAATGAATTTCATTGTAGATTGAAAGCTCTCCATTGATGAAGGGGATGAGTCGATGTTAAACACTAGCTGGAGGTCATCAGCGTAGTTAAAGGTTACGACCTCTCTCCTTCGGAGGGCCAGAATCAAGGGCAAAATATACAGGTTAAAAAGGAGGGGAGAAAGGGATGAGCCCTGAGGGACCCCGCATGTCAGTCTTCTTTTCTCAGCGGAAAAGCTGGCAAGGCGAACTGCTTGAAAGCGATTGCTGAGGAAAGAGGTGATCCACTTCAACGATAGACCCTGGATCCCGGCACAGCCGACAAGGTCGATCAGAAGATGGTGGTCGACTGTGTCAAATGCGGCCGATACATCCAGGAGCACCAGGGCTTGAGTGGTGCTGTGGTCGGCCCCCCTTCTTAATTCATGGAGGGCTGCCAAAATGACTGACTCGGTGGAATGTGCAGGTCTGAAACCTGCTTGATGTGAGTCCAGGTAGTGAGATCGCTCTACAAAGGTGCTGAGACAGTTGGCGACATGGGCTTCTAGAATTTTGCCCAGGTAAGGCAGCAGAGATATGGGACGATAGTTACTAGGTGTCGAGGGGTCAGCACATGGTTTTTTCAGGATGGGTACAACTTCCGCGCTTTTAAATAGATTAGGGACAATGCCTTGGGCGAGGGAGTTATTTAGAAGCGATAGTGGGGGTCTGGACAGTGTAGAAAGACTTCCCGAAGGATATGGGGGGGACAACAGTCTGTGGGGACCCGGAGCAGACCTTTTAAGTAGGGCAAAGAAAGCATCTTGGGTGATGTGGGGAATTTGATCAAGATGATAGGGGTTGGTGTGTGAACACGGAGGGTCCGAGGGTAGGGAGGCCTTGGGGATACTGGATTTAATGATGGTCATTTTTTCAATGAAGAATGTGTTAAGAGAATCGCATAAAGATTGTGATGGGGCGGGTTTAGCAGTGACACGATCTGGTTTGACAAGTTCATCTACTATGGAGAAGATGTCCTTGGCTTTGTTGGTAGATTTTAAAATTTTTGAGGAAAAGTATTCTGCTTTGGTCTTGAGGATAGCGCTTTTGTAGTCTCTAAGTGCAGATACGAAGGTGGCCTTTTTGTTAGGGCAATAATCTTGTCTCCACTTGCGTTCAGCTTGTCGCAGAGCCAGTTTCTTTGTTTTAAGGTTGTCAGAGAACCAGCGTTGGGCATCATGGGGCCTCCTATTTTAAATTTTCTTCAAGGGGGCTGTGCTGTCGCTGGCAGATTCCAGCCAGGCGTTGATTTTTTCTGCCTGGATGTGGGGGGATTCCTTCTGGGCAGTGGGGGCTGAGGCGGTTAGTAAGGAGCAAAATTCTATGGTGTCCACCCGGCTCCAGTTTCTGGCCATGATATTACCTGGAGGAGGGGCTATAGTAGGGGGAATACTCGGAATAGAAAAGGTAATAAGATGATGGTCCGACCATGTACAAGGGGAAATCCGTAGGTGAGAGATTTCCAGGTTAGATGTCCAAACCTGGTCTAGAGTGTGCCCCTTTATGTGGGTGGCTACCTTTATATGCTGGGTGTAGTTCATCCCCATTAGAAGGTCGGTGAATTCAACAGAGCAGGGGCTTTCCCGTGCATCATTAGGCCAGTAGTTAAAATCACCAATTATCAGAATTCTAGCGTGGTTGATAACCAATTCGGCAATAGCATTGCCCAATAACTGCAGAAATGTGGGCATATGGAGTGGAGGTCTATAGAGTAGAGCACATATAAACGAAGAATGATGAGATTCGAACTTAAGTAAAAGACTGTCAACTGATGGGATACCTAATGATACTAAGGAGGTGACTTTGTGTTTCTGTGATATTACAGCTGCAACCCCTCCTCCAGCTTTACCCGCAGGTCTGTTAGCCTGGAGGATGTAATAAATGTCTGGGATTGCTGCAAGAATGTCCGGGCTGGACTCAGCCATTAGCCATGTTTCTGATAGAAGGAGGATATCTGGTTTGTCCACGTCTAAGAGATAAAAGATCTCAAGTTGATGTCATAACAAGAGATAGGTTCTGTCTTGTTCCTTGAGTCTTCTGTGTACTTCCGCCCCACCCAATATCGATTTTATTTGTAAGTTTCATTATGCCCAGGGGTGGATAGTCTCCCCATGCGTCCAATCTTTGTTTCGCATTGTAAGTACCTTGTACGTTTTGGATATACGACAATGCCTATTAGGCTACAAGCTGTACAGTTTTACAAGGTTTTAATTCCATTTGTACACTTTACTATCTTTATTCTGTTTTCATAGGGGTACACCGACTAGGTACATGGGTTATTCCATCTTTAGTTTGGGTTGCCAATATATTGTCTAAGGAACGGTCCTTTTTTCTTCTTTAAACTCACTTACTTTTGTATGCACACACTTTTAGCTCTATATGCTGGGTAAGGGCTGAAGACGGTTGAGCGGACATTTGCCGATATATTGATGGTAAGTTCCTATGTGCACACTGGGAGCACAGAGAGACTCAACACAGAGTTTGTAGTGTTGATGATGGACACTGGTGCTGCACTTATATATATGAGGAAAAGAGTCTGCTAAACCTATTGAACTTTCTGTGTTTTGTACAGCGTCCAGAGGATTGCGTCCGACGATGGTGCCACAAGAATAGCTTCTGAGCTACTGTATGGCCACACTTTTGTTCTTTTTGTACACTAAATATCGCAGAGTGACAGAAATACTTTGGTCCTGAGGAATGCCTAGAACTTGCTTAGTCGTTCATGGCAGAAACATGTTGACCACATGATAGGGCAATATTTACATCCCTATCTCACTTCGCTTTTTAACCCTATCTACTGGGGGCACCAGAATAAAGTTATTTCGCCCACCAGGAGATAGTATTAATACACTTCTTTCTTTGCACTCTGCCCCTCACTCAGCCCACATAGGAAGTAGTATACTTGTACGTAAGAACACCCCTGCTCCTCTCCCACGGGAGAGTCGTAGCCCACACTGGGTACCTTGCGGCCCCAGTGTGAGGAGGGGACCCTATGATGAAGCATGTCACCCTAGGGTGAGTGAGGCTTCTCGTCCTAAACACAGCAGTGCGCTTTTTGATTCCCCATTTACTCACTCGCGTACATAGTGTGTATTTGTTTAGTTTGGAGCAGTACGGTATTTTAGGGTGAACAATGCTCCTTTCAGACTCTTCCTGGTGTGAGATAATACATTACATTTGCACTCACATTCAGTTTTACTGACAAAACGTATACAGCGCACAAACAGAGGGCCTGTTTCACAAAAGTAAACTTAGACCAAACGTCTAAGTTTAGACCTGAAGTCTAAGTTTAGACCTAAAGTCTAACTTTGCTACTAAAGTTAGACTTTTGGTCTAAGTTTAGACCAAAAGTCTAACTTAGACCTAAAGTCTAACTTTAGTAGTAGTAAAGTTAGACTTTAGGTCTAAACTCGACTTTGGTCTAAACTTAGACCAAAAGTCTAACTTTAGTAGTAGTAAAGTTAGACTTTAGGTCTAACCTTAGACTTCATTTCTTAACTTAGACTTTTGGTCTAAGTTTACTTTTGTGAATCAGGCCCAATGTGTGGAAATGTCATCACCTAGTGTATTGATTTGATCGTCAGCACAGTTCATTTGCAGACACTTAAACTTTGATGTGTGCTAGAAAAAAAAATAACATCGTAAAGCCTTCCTCAGGCACTTCTCCAGACCCAACATGATTGTAACATAAATCCTCCCACTTTGAAGTCGGAGAAAGAAAAATTAACACCAAGCTCCCTGGAAGATACAGCTTGACATATGACCTCTGTCTTTGAATGCACAGCAAATGTGATAAGATAAGAACAAGATTCAATGGCCTGTTTACAGAAAGTAGGTTTGTGGATGAATACATTAAACATGGTTTAGGCAACGGGAGGGACGAACTGAACCTGGAGAGCCTAAAGCAAAGAAAGCCAGCAAATAAAAAGCCAGAAAATGTGAGTTACAAACCACAAAGCCAATGGCAATAAAGGGGCGGAGTGCATTCCTAGGTCAACTTTCTGAAAGTCCCCAAGATGGCTTTAGCAAACCAGACAGCTGTGCTGTCTAGTAGGCTGCGACCTAATTAAGTCTGCGAGGTAGGCCTCATAAAGCCCAGAAGGTAGGGTGCATTATATTAATGGTGCAGGCATATATGTACAAGCATATATACCTCTACAGTAACATTGCCATTCAAGCTTACTGTAAGTGAACGGCGGTCCATAGGTTAATGTGGACTGGCTACCGGACAAAACCGAGATAGCCAGCTCCACGACGGTACCACCAAATTTAGTCATGTTTGCTATGAAACACTGTGCTTTTTCACACATGACACGATTATCATGTTGAGGGTGAGCTGGCATGTACCCGGGTGGCATCCTTAGAGGTTGCCCCCAAGTTGCCAGTCTCCCTGTGGTTTGGCCACAGGGAGTCTGCCCTCCTGCTGGGTAGTGCTGTTACTTCCAGAGGACAGAAATAAAGGCCTGAGCAGGAAGGAGGTCACACCTCCACCCTCCAAGGATGGCTAGTGAATGACCCATCAGAAGCAGTGAGCCTCAAAGGCCATGCCCCCTCTTATATGTCAGTGATTTGTCTCCCAGAGACAAAGCCCCCCCCCCGCCCCCAGGCACTTGTGCTTGCGAAATTATGTATTGAGGAGGAGTACAACCTGCAAAGGCTAACTTCACCCCTAGGGCGGGCTAGCTGGTCTGTACAGCCGAAAATTGGCTTATGCCATCTTGAAAAGTCCTAAGAATAGTGAGTTCTGGGTAGGTTGGTGACAGACACCCCCAGATATGGTCATTTCAGGTGCAGATTAGCTGCAGGACTTGCAGCCTATTGGCTACTAGCCCTCACACCCCTAAACATTGCCTAAATCCAGGATTTAAGGTGCACCCCTGACACCAGGACTTCAGATCTGCTCTGAAGAAGAAAAAGACAAAGAAGAAGCCATGTCAGCACAAAGCATGACTCCACCAAGAAGAGGCGTGAAGACTGCACCTGTGGCAGCCCCCTGCACCCGCCGGACTATGACTCGTCCAGGACCAGGAACCAGTTCCAAAAGGAAGGTGAACCCCTCTGCAACATAAAGACTAGCCAGGACTCCCTTGGGCTAGAGTAACTAATCCCCTGCGTTTGGCAGGCACAAACCGCACTTCCATAATCCAAAGAAGCACTGGCCGCCGGGCTTCGTCTTAGACCAGCCTGAAAGTAACCAGCCAGGTGCCTTTTGGGAAGCGTAGTCCTGAACCTTAGCAAATCTCAGCCTTCTACAGCGTTCCCAGGACCTCTGGAAGAAGATTGACCCAGTTGTGACCTTTGCCGGGACCAAAGCTTGTTGATGGTCTGGCTGACTACCAACTGCTTCACTGGACGCCCCACACAGAGTGAACTGTGTGCATTGACCCCCCCCCTCCACTCCTGAGGCGCAGTTGTCGAATTCTTGCATCCCAAAGAAGGCTTCGTTGGCACTCCTGGTAAAGCCAGCACCCGCACTCCCGTTCAGCACCACAAATAGCCAGTCACACCTCTGCACCCTAGACGCCTGAGCTAGGTATAGCCGTTTTACCTGGGGATTCCTGGTCCAGGGGCCCCTCCAAGCTTTTCCTCCAAGGGGCTTCTCTGAACTCAACCTGCAATTATCGTTTTGTCAAGTGTTGTTTTTGACAGCTCCCGCAGCTCCCAGTTCAGCACCAAGGATAGGCAAGTCACCTCTGTACCTGCACTCCCTGGGCAAGGTAAAATTGTTGTGACTGTCGAAGCTTGGTCTGTGGACCCACAAGACCTTAACTCCAAGTGGGTTCCGTTAAACTCACCCTGCAAGCGACCGAGTGTCACCTGAGATTTTCCCCATTGACCGCAATGGTAAAGTTTGACAGTTCTCTAAAGTACTGATTTATTGAACACTTTAAAACCCATAACGCCAGTTATCCGCCTTGTATTGATGTCATTTTGGTGTCTACATTTATATAAAAA
The DNA here is from genome assembly GCA_963921515.1 of Calotriton arnoldi. Lineage (NCBI taxonomy): Eukaryota > Metazoa > Chordata > Amphibia > Caudata > Salamandridae > Calotriton > Calotriton arnoldi. The sequence continues at coordinate 591,533 of CAWUFW010007922.1, forward strand.
TAAGCTCTATTTTTATAAACTGGTGTTGGATTTCTTTTGAGTCATGTCAATTACTTATCGTCCATGTTGGTACTGTAACATGCTCTACACATGTTCATCCGAGGTCCACTTTTGGGTACTGTGTTAATATTACATGGTAAGGCCTCCCAGCCATACCAAATTATATTGCCACTTTGCTTCGTATAGTAATAGTCACAAATAATACAAGCGCATGCCTAGCTGAGCTCATGCGACCTGGAGAATGATATTCAGTAGATATCATTCGTTTTTGGCGGAGCAGGCTACGTCATCATTTTCATGCCTTGAGAGCCAAAATGCAAAGTGCCTGAACATAAGAGACAGGCGCTTCCTGTGGGCAGTGCTAGCCTGAGCATGAAAACATAGACAAAGCAGGTTACAGTTACACTAATATGGGCACGTGCATTTAAAGTATTTTAGAGTGAAAGAAAGATGCAGAAGAGAGCTGGCCCCTGTGAGATGTCTGCTGAAGAAACGCAAACCTGTCTCTTTCTTGTATAATGGGAGAGTTTCTGACAGGTTGTCTGAAGCAAAGTAAACCACAAATGTTAGTATGTTAAAAGACATTTAAAGACAACAGTATTTGCACCAGCACAAAGCTGTACCGCTCTTTTTAACCTACCTCACCTCACCCTCCTGATCCATTCACTATTTCTCGCATGCATGTTAGGACATTGTTCTAAACAAGCAGCTCCCACCTTTGAAGCCACTCGTGCTGTACAGTTCAAGGTGCGGGCCGTTGTTTCTGCCCCTTCTAGGTATGTCAGCTGGCCAGAGGGGGTATGTAATGAGGTCCTCGAGATAATTTCAGGAACTCAGGGTGAGGGTAATGGTTTGTGTTGGTTTAAGTGTTAGGATTTCATAAAGTGAAAGGAGTTTAGGGTTAAGGAAAGAGTTAGGTTGAGGGATAGGATTTATGTAAGGCTAGAGATAGGGTGGTGGCTGGGATAATGGTTAGGGTTCATGCTGTATTTTCAGATTTATGACACTCATGACTATGGGTTCTTTGTTGTGGTTAACCTTTTCAGGATTGAGAGTTTGCATACAGGGGCTTTATTGCTAATTCCACGCCTTTCTGCAGATATAGTTGAGAAAAGTAAATAAAACCCCGTTTTGAAGGATATAATTGAAGGGGAAGAGAGGGGGCAGGATGGAGAACGGAAGATCGGGGCTGGACTCAGCTGCTGCCAGAATATGCACCTCATAGGCACGGAGGTACGATGGAGGGTGTGGGCAAAGTCTCACAGATACAAATGGGGTAACCATTGCAGGCCGTATACTGCAAAACACACCAGACCATACAATTATTTCTAGACTGAACCACCTCCCTACATCAACATATATGGAGCCATTTGTTTCAGTTCTTAGCTACAGAAGGAGAAGACGAGCCCCAGGATGACTGTCATGGAGGATGCGGGAAGGAGCACTGAGGTACAAAAAAGGGAAAGGGAAATTCCAGCAGCTAACATGAAAGAACCAGAGGGGAAACAAAACAAACATCAGGGAGCTAAGCCGAATGCAAACTAGTACGACAAGCAAGAACCATGTTACATACGAACTTTGCTAGTCGCGTTGGTCTTGTCTGACTGTGCCTCTAAGCCCTCAGAAACGTTCCCTCGCCAACTCCTTGACCCATGTCTCCTGAGATCCACCCCAAACCTGCGCCCCAGCCTCCACAGGCCCATCCTCCGGTGCTTCCACTGTCGTGCTGCTGCTCTAGCCTTCCAACTACGGCGCCTTGCAATGCCAGCTGTCCGCTTCCCACACCTGTAATCGAAAATTTCAGAGTCTAACATGACTGAGATCGAATCCATACAAACCTAAAGTAAACTTATCATTATAGTTATTGGGTTGGGTCAGTATAACTGTTATGGTGTTCTTCATTTACACATTGTGTTCATTTTCTAGGTCACTGTTAATGTGGCTTAAGTTCTCTTTCTCCTTTCATGTCCTTTCATGTCTCAGTACGGCATTCATCTTGAGTGGTTATAGAGTCGTGTACTGTTCTCCCCAGCCCAGGTACTCACCAATGACTACGCCACACACGGAGCTTAATATAACACTTCTTTATTCTTCTGTGTGTAACCGCAAACTCAACTGTCTAAACCTGCATTCATTTTACTATGCTCTAATGCTTACGCCACAGTTCTACAGAGCCCATCAGGAGCCACAAGGGTTCCGTCATTACAAACTCATACAACACTACCTCTCCCCCTCTGCTAAATAAAAAAGATTTTTTTTTTACAAATACATATACAATTAGAGCTCTTCAATGAGCCTTTGTGGTGCTTTTATCACACGTCCTGACCGTTTCTTCGGAAACTGGGGACAGGTAGTAGAAGTGGCCATGACCGGCATTGGTGATGTAGAAAAGAGCAGCCAGGGGTTCTTTACTTGTCCTTTTAGACCCAGTCTCTACATTGACATCAGTGTCTGACGCGCAATGAGCCACATGTTGGAAATGCAAGGAATCTTGCATAATGGACGTTGGGCAGTCACCATATGTCCTTTGCTGGTCACAACATGAAATGGTTCAACATCGAAAGGAGCATCAGACTTTTGTTTTCTATGCTGACGAACAAGCACTTGATCTCCTCTAGTGAACGTAATGTCTTTTGCATGTCGACGCTTGTCTGCATAGGGATGTATGACGATACCACGCATGCATTACATCGCATGCCATCAGATCGTGGTTTTAACAACGCAAGTCGTTACAACGACTTGCGTTGGAGGGCGCTGGACTTAGGAGTAGTTTAATTTACTATTCCAACTCCAGCCTACGTACAGTAGGGAAGGTGTTGGATAGTAATTTAAACTACTCCTTGTCCTATAGCGCCCTCCAGTGCAAGTCGTTGTAACTACTTTCGTTGTAAAAACCGCAATCTAATGGCATGCGATGTAATGCATGCGTTCTAAAGGTTGTTTCCCCTGCATAGACCTTCATTTTCCTCTTATGATCCAAGACTTTCATGCGGCTTCCTTTCTCAGTGTAAGATCATCTGTTGGTCCATTGAGGTAACTTGGTTATCATTGCTATCCCGAACATCAAGGTTGCAGGGCTTTCACCTGTAGTCAAGTGAGGGGTCGAACGGTAAGCTCGAAGAGTCGAATTTAAGACAGTCTTAAGGTCGAGTTTTTCTAGTACATTACGCTGGACTGCTTTCTTAAGAGTACTCATGAAACATTTGACAAGGCCATTGGCCTGTAGCCAAACAGGTGTACTCTTCTGATGCTTCACATTAAGATGACTGAGAAAGTCTCTGAATTCTTGACTGTTGAAAGGTGGGCCATTATCAGACTTTAAGATAGCAGGCACACCGTATGTCGCAAAGACACTGTCTAATCTCACAATTAATCATTCTTGAGTGATAGATCAGAGATCTTCTATCAACGGAAAACAGGAGTATTCATCAACGATCACCATCAGGTGATGTCCATTGTCAAGAGGACCGAAGAAGCCTACGGCAATTCTTTCCCATGCATGCATAGGCAACTCTTACATGTTTAAGGGATGTTGAGTGGTTTCTTGATGACAGGCAGTTGCAGAGATGACAGGCCTTTAATTCTCTTTCAACTCCCGTGTCGAGATGTAGAAACCAAACTCGGTCTCGGAGAGCTCGTTTGGTGGCAACAATTCCACGATGTCCTTCATGGGCCACTTCAGTTCTCTGTTGTCGTAGAGTCTCTGGAATGACAATTCTTGAATCTCTTAGAATAATACCTTCCTGAGTAATGGACAGTTAATCTTTGAAATTTTTAAACTTCTGATATTCACTGTCACTGGTAAGAGATCGAGGGTGCTGGTATCAAGACTGATGTGTGATAATGTCTTTCAGTTTTAGCATGTCACTATCATGACTCATGGTAGTGATAATTTGTTCCAACAAAATGTCAGCTGGGGTGCTGGATTTCACTATGAAATTTATGTAAGCTTCAGCTGTCTTAGAATGGGTGCCAAGGTACTGTAGAGGCACTCGTGAGAAGTAGTCAGCAGGGTTCTGATCTCTCCCTGGACGATGGTGTAGTTGTATTCTTGCTAGCGCAGACCCCCAACGTTCAATGCGAGGAGGCATTTTTGCCAAAGATAGTCAACAATGCTGGATGATCTGTCACAAACGTGAAGGGCTTCCCATACAAGAATACATGGAAATGTTCACAAGCTCACACTCGCCAATGACTATGCCACACACAGAGCTTAGTATAACACGTCATTATTCATCTGCGTGTAACCACAAACTCAACATTCTAAACCTGCATTCACTTCACTACGCTCTAATGCTTATGTCACAGTTCTACGGAGTTCATCAGGAGCCACAAGGGTTCCATCATTACAAACTTATATGACACTACATGTCGTATCATATATGTCAAGTAAAGTATGAGTAAATCATTTATGCGAAACCAGATACCTAAAAAAGTATGAAGTAATGGGAAGTGTAAGCATGTTTGAAAAATAATTACTGTGAATAACTGGTCTTCCTAATCCATCTGCATCAATTAGCACCACGGGCATAGTGATTCCTATGGCGATGACCGTCGAATTTGTGACAGTACCCCCACACTGCACACACCCCTCAGGACCTAGTTATCAGGATGAGCACTATGAAAAGTTGTCACCAGAGGAGCACTTAGATTGTCTAGAGGCAAGATCGCTGCCTTATTCAGTCAATATAGTATTGTAAAGATTCCCTAAACAAATGGTAATATAATATGGCTTATACTTTGTACTTAGGATTGGAACATGAGAATACTGGAGAAGGAGGATGCACCAGCTGTGTATTGGTTGGCACCAGTTTGACTAAGGTAACACAAAATACTGGCTGTATCTTCATGGTAGATGGTAAAGCCAATTTCAATGCTGAAGCACTAATCAACTAATATATATTTTTTTATTGATTTGCACATATATGTCATAACAGTTATAACAAGCATTTCTATTTACAGTATTAAACTAAGTCTATTGTCCAGAGCAATGGTGATTTTTCCCTTTTTGGAAACGACAACTCCCATCCACCCTCCCTCCACCCTAACCCAACAGCGTCATGGCATTACTTCTAGAGATACAGCGACAGTGCAAAACATAATCTGCAATGCAGAGCTTGACAATCTCAGGCCTTGTATCAACGCTTCGGTCCTTGTAGTGATCTTGATATCCTGTGCTTATGACAGGTCAGGGTGCGCCAGCAGATATGTGGTGAGTGGCGCCCAAAAATCTTTAGGCCTCAGGCAGCTCCTCAGCGTATGCATTCAGTTGTTCCTTGCAGTACACGAGATCTCGAATCCATTTGGCCAGTGTCGGCACTGCTTTGGAGTTCCAGTGCATGGCAACTGCACGCTTAGCAATTAATGTGGCTATAGCAATCATACGCCTATTACATGGTTTAATCTGATATAACATTCCTAACAGGCATTTCTCTGGCTTACATTCAATTTTCTCCAGTACCATTTCTGATAATGCCTCCACCACCCCACTCCAGAATTTAAGTATAGCTGGGCACCTCCATGCTAGGTGTACAAAATCTGCTCCATCTTGCCGGCACCTGAGGCACTGCGCGTCCTCCCGCAGCCCAAACTTTAACAGTTATGTTGGGGTATAATATATCTGATGTAAATATTTGAAATGAATAATGCGGAGATTGCAATTTGCTGTCTGGCGTCCGGTCAGTTTACAACATGCTTCCCAATTGGCTAAAGTCAGTGGGACTTCCAGGGCCGCATTCCATTTCTCCAGTGCGGGGGATCCCTCCCACTCATTCTCCCGCTGCGAAGTGCAGTACATTCTAGTAATAAGTCCTCTACACTCGCAACTCTTTAATACCACCTGCAGCGCCTGCAGTATCTGTGGTTCTTGTGGGAAATCTGGCCACAGAGAGCGCACAGCCGCTCGCAACCTGGCATATATAAATCCGTGCATTAAATCATACTGTTGGCCAGCTTGAAAGTCGGCCAAAGTTAAGAAGGTGCCATGGCGATACATATCCCCCAGTTTAGTGATAGCTGCCCTTTTAAGAACATTAAGGGCCCCACGCTCCTGTGCCGCCAATATTCCCGGGTGAGCGTTAATCGGCATATCCGGTGCATAAATATATTCTCTCTCTGCGAGCTTGGCTAGAGCATCATACGCCCTAACTGTACAGTGGACTGGATTCATTTCCTTTCTATTGCCGCCCTCACACTTCTGGAGAATCCTAGCTAGCAGTGTCATTGGATGCACCCTGTCCACCTCTACGGCCAAATGTGGCATATATTTCTGGGGGAATAGCCAGTAATGTGCACACTGAACCTGCGCACAAAGGTAGTAGAGGCGTAAGTCTGGGGTTTCAAACCCCCCCCTTTCAAAAGGCAACATTAATATGTTCCAACTGCACCGCGGTTGCTTGCCAGCCCAAACCAGTGACAGCAAGCAGGTTTGCAGAGTTTTGAAAAATGCTACGTTTAGTTTAATAGGGATATTTACAAACAAGTACAGCAGCTTAGGGAGTACAGTCATTTTTATCACAGCAACTCTATTGGCAAGTGACAGCGGTAGACGTGACCAGCAGGATATCTGTTCCGTAAGGGTAGTCACAGCCCGTCCATAATTCAAGTGTAGCACAATTTCAGGGTCTCTATGCACCCAGACTCCCAGGTATTTCACCGGGTCAGTAGACCAGGCAAGTGGGAAATTCGGTACCACCTCTGGGGTGCAATCCGTAAGTGGGAAAATCGTGGATTTTGCCCAATTCATCCCCAGTCCAGAGTGCTTCTCAAATATGACATACTCCCACAGCAGAGGCGACAACTGCGTATCTGGGTCACGAACATATAATAACATGTCATCAGCGTATAATGAGATGACCAACAGGCGCTGTCTAAATACCAGTGTAGCCTCTGCGTGTTTCTGGTGCACCTTACAGGCCAGTGGTTCCAATGCCAGGGAGAAGAGCATCGGAGACAAGGGGCATCCCTGCCTTGTGCCTCTACCAATTGAAAAAGTATCCGATACCCATCCATTTACTCGCACACGGGCGACCGGGTTAGTGTATAATAATCATATCCACCTTACAAACAAGCATTTGCAATGCAACAGGTCTCGCATTTACAAGAGTTTGAGCTATTGACATTGTAAATGACAATGCCTTTTATTAATGTGTTATTTTTAAAACAAATAAATAAAAGGCATTGTTATTTACAATGCCAATAGCTTAAACTCTCGCAAATGCGAGACCTACTGCAGTGCAAATGCGTTAGATGCAATAAAAATTTTAAAAAGCATTAGGAGAGACCATGTCCAAGCTATTTGAGAAAATAATGCTCGGAGGCTGTAATTAAAGCCTACTGAGTAACAGCTCACGTAACAGGGGGTGTCATCATGGGAGGTTACAAAATGAGACAAGGCGGTACTAAGGAGGGACTACTAAGCCTATTGACCAATGAACAGCCAAAGTTTACAATGGACAATGGGACAAGCCAATGAAAGTATGGGCGGAGAATGGGCGGAGAGTGGGAGGAGCTTCAAGTCTCTACCTGAATACAGCATGCCTCGCAGAGCAGCGCATGCGCTGCCCAGGCTCGACCTAAAAAAGCAGCCACACAATGTAGCGAAAAAAAGCCGGGCAGAAGGAGCAGAAAAGAATCAGTACCATCAATAGGATCATAGTTCATGGGGAAAGAGGCTCAAGGCTGCCCTTGATCCTCTCCCTAACGACCACCAAAACCCCACCTTTGCCTAAACGGGCTAATGCCTGCCTGCGACTGCTTCACTCACTCGAAGCACCCCGGGGTAAAGATATCATGGAGACTCTTCTCCCCCGGGCGCCTCCATTTAGACCAGACTCCTTTTATTGCAGTAATATGGCGCAATCGTAAATTTTGCTTGTTTTGGTTTTTTTAAAATAAAATTTGCATTGCGTTTTTGGGACATATTTGGCTCCAAGTCGGATTACTGCCTATATTACTATTAACAAAATTTGTGCTTGTGAAGGGCATCGGGCAGGTTTGTGAGTGTATGTATGCGTGTGTGCATGTGCGTGCAACCATGTCTGTGTAATCTGTGTACATAAATTGGTTTCATATGCTGACAGATTCCGTATTAAGAGTTAATGAACTCGAATAAAATGCTTTACTGCAATGCAGCGTTTTCATAAACATGCCACTCTCTTATGTTTCACTTTTTAGAACAATCTGACGTGCACCTTGAATGTGGCAATGGACAATGTGTTATAACATATATTTAGTTGTTCGCGGAGGGGCAGTTGCGAGAGCAGTGACATAAAAGTGCAGAGAGCAAGTTCAGGGCATTTAAAATATGTGCAATGCTGTCACGCGCAGCATATGGCGCCTCAGACAGCAGGGAAACAGAACTGTTCCAGAGGGTGAGAGCGATATCTAATTAGCAAACTTCATATAATAGCAATTAACCTTCAGAAAAGAAAAATGCTTTTCCAATTTGGAATCAAAAACAAGGCCAA